>JAJJWW010001357.1:0-600000 GCA_023531295.1 Papaver armeniacum
CCAACCATTTTATAGGTAAGATTCCTTTGGAATATTCCCGAATCCTTAAACAAACCGTATTCGGCATATGGTATGCATACACCGGCTCGAGATCGAAACACCGGGTGGGAGTGGACTACTATCATCGAAACTTGGTAAGAATGATGAATCCAACCATTTATAGGTAAGATTCCTTTGGAATATTCCAGAAACCTTAAACAAACCCTATTCTGGCATATTGTATGCATACACTGGCTCCGAGATCGAAACCTGGCTGGGAGTGGACTACTATAAGTCGGAAACTTGGTAAGAATGATGAATCCATCCATTTACAGGTAAGATTCCTTTGGAATATTCCCCGAAACCTTAAACAAACCATATAAGGTAAGATTCCATCTAATATTCTCTCGAAACCTTTAAAACCCCTCTTTTAGATATTTTTACCCAATCTCAAAAAGGCCTAAATTTTTAGAATTTAGTGAGGGTGTGTTAGAGAAAATAGTTTTTAGTAGAAGTGAAAAAAAAAATAGCAGAAGTGAGATTTTTTTTCAAAAGTGGATAAAATCTAGCGAAGTGAGAAAATTTAGCAGAGTGTTTAACCCCCTACGACTGACTCTTAAAGGGGTTGTAGAAGGTTTATTTATCGGAAGTGAGAAAAATTTTAGGCAGGAGATCAAAATAATTTTTAATGAAGTGAGAAAAATTTAGCGAAGTGAGAATTTTTTGCGAAGTGAATAAAATCGGGAAGTGAGAAAAATTTAGCGAGGAAGTGTTTATACCTCTACGACTTGACTCTTAAGGGGTTGTATAAGGTTTATTTATCTTTTCTTCTTATCTTTTCAATCTTCCATCATAACCATCCATTTACATCATAACTTAGTCCATTTATTTTTTGTTCCTTAACATTTTTTTTTCTTATCACTTTTTTTATAAAAGTAGATGTAAAATATAATCAAACATGTAAATGTGGAAGGATGGTTGGAATCTCGGACTTGGAAGGAAGAGGCTCAGGTTCGACTCACCTTAGCCTAATTTTTTTTTTCAAATAAATTTTTTTTTTTACAACTCTTATAGAGGTTGTGATTATTAATGACAAAAAAAAACACAAAACTACCAACATTGTGAATCCGAAAGGATGGTTGATGACTTGTACTAACGCGTAGTAGGCTTGTGTTCGAATCTCTCACGACTTTTGTCGAACCAATTTTTTTTTTTATCTTCAACAACTCTTATGAATGTTGTTATATAGTAATTCACTATCTTTATGTTATGAGTTGTTAAAGTCTAAAGGTGGTCACTACTCTTTGCACACAAATGTTGTGGTTTTGATTCTCGTCACTACTCTTTGGTCCTGTTTGTCCTAAGAGTTGGACGTTTTTAACTTTGACAACTATTATTTGGTAAAGGTAGTAAAACATGCCACCTTTCACAACTTTAAAAATATGAGTTGTAAAGTTCGAGTTGTTGATAACTATTTTTCCCGTAGTGTATCTGAATCGCAATCAACAAGGCCATCACCATCTTCCTCTAACGGGACTTCCGTATCCTTTCCTAGCGCAGGGCCTCTGGTCACAATTTTCTTGCGAATGTTTAACGTGGAAGGATGTTCTACAGAAATGCCCATTTATTTTGTGAAAGCAATTTTTGAGACAATTGTTTCGTTCAAATCTCCATTTTGTTCTACATTAGCACTTTCTGTCGGAGAAGTTAAAACTTAAAACCAACGGCTCTATTCTTGATTTGCTAACAAAAGTGGAATTTGAATTGCTGATTTGGTCGTTCAAAATTTGAATCATGAGTAGGAGTTCCATCCAATGATATAAAGCCGATAATAAGGTCAAAATCCGCACCCTCAATTACCACTCTCCCTATCTGGCTCATATTTTGAATATGGCAGGCTGATAAGTGCAAACTTATCAATAAACATGAATGGTGAAGTTAGACGAATAATTAGGTTAAGGAATGGAAGAAATTCAAAAAAGTGGCAAGAAGAATCATTTAGAATCAGGGAAGAAGGGGATACAGACAATATAACATTACATTTTCATCCTCCATATCATACTTACAGACAAATATATAGATGTTTGTTTACAACCGTACGAGAACTACCTAAACCACCTAATATCATCCAAACATAAAACATGCACGTACCCCTTGAAAACAACCTTGTCGTCAAGGTTGTGCATATGGAGTATTAATCTTTTGACTTCATGCATTACATAAGACATGGTAAGGAAAATGACAATGAAGATTATGATGCGCCCACGAACTTTTCCCGCGTAGTTGCTATGTTTCAATGCTAAGAAGGAAAAGTAAACTTCTGCTCTGCTAATACAAGCAAAGCATAGTATATAGCATTCATTACTTGATTTACTTTGTGTCTTATGAATGTGCACATCGATTTCTGGAAATTCTTCGTCAAATATTGGGAAAAAATTGACAATATCGTAAAAAGTGGAATCTCGAAATCTTGTACGAACAGTTTCGTCTTTTTCTGCAAACATGTCAAAAGAGTCTTCCAAGTAGATGCATTCTTCTTCAATTAATTCCGATATGTTTGATGAAATGTTTGAGAGATATTTCATTTCTTTGTTCAATCACCGCCTTTCATCAATATGTGCTGAGAGCATTGAATTGAGATTCCTGATTTCATCAATATACCAATCCATTTCTATACACCGTCCGACAAGATCGAACGGCTCTGATACATTTGATAAGTGCAAACTTATAAATAAAAATCAATGGTGAAGTTTTACGAATAATTAGGTTAAGGAAGGGAAGAAATTCAGAAAAGAGGCAAGAAGAATCATTTAGAATCAGGGAAGGGGATACAGACAAGATAACATTACATTTTCATCCTCCATACTACATACTTATAGACAAATATATAGATGTTTGTTTACAACCGTACGAGAACTACCTAAACCACCTAATATCATCCACACATAAAACACGCACGTATCACAAGCTATGTACGCTTTTTCTCATTTCTTTTTTGTTTTGACAAAAAGGGCAAATTAGATTAAAAGATGAAAACTCACAAAGCGGTGAGCTTCAAAGATTGAGCTAACAAGGATAGCTCATACCAATTATGGCATCCCAATTATAAATGAGAGTTGACAGAGAATAACCCTCAAATAATTTAGTGTGCAAAGACCAATTGAAAAGCGTACACTTAACAGCGAAAATAAGTTGATTAGTATGCCTATACCTATTAGAGTACAGACGATTGTTCCTTTCTCTCCAAATTGTCCACCAGATGGCAACGGGTAATAAACCCCAAAGCTTTTTAAACATTTTCCTTCCTTTCTCATTTCCATTGTCATTATTTTTCTGTTTTAGTTTACACAATGTTTATCAGCAATCCTCAACTATGTTTTCGCATTTCCCTGTCTTTAACGAATGGACATTTGACCATTCATGCATGAGCCTAATTGTGATAGTAAAATGTTTGAGCTTATGACTCAAAGCCAATAGGAAACATATGGAGTGGTTCTTTCATGTTATGTAGTGTACAGAGGTTAGTGGTTTGGTCAATATGAGACCATTGACATTAATCCGAACAGAATCATACGAAAAAAGTGTGGAAGATCAAGTCTAATGGTCTCTAATAAGATTCACGATTTTCTTGCATAAACCGGTCAACCGTTAGTTTTCTTCACGCTCAACACTATTACAGAGGTAGGTCAACAAGTCTTTCAACTTTCAACATTGTTTCTCTCAGGCACGGATCTATCAAGTTTCTATTGGGGACAGTAGTCCCCACTGGATTTTGTAATTTCAACTGTAATCGTTTGGTAGTTTGCTAATTGTTGTACACAGGAGAATAAATTCAAGAGGGAACAACTGAAAATTAGTTTTACAAAAATGACTTTGTATGCTTCCTTAATTGTCGGTAGTATTTCTTAGCAAAGAAAAAAGAAGATTAAATGGGTGATTTTTTTTTTTTTTTTTAATAAGCAAAGGCCTGCAAAAAACAGGCTAAAGGTCATTTGCAATTCTTGGAGCTAGCCAGCTGGTGAGGCATAGACTGAACATATAAGTTTTTTTATTTAGCCCATAGAGCTAACTCATGGGTAACAGAGTTACAGATTCTAGGTTGAAAAGTAAAAATACAAGCAATTAAGCTAGAAGCAAAATACTGAATATCTTTAAAGATAACATCTGTCCTAGAATCACCATCAAAGGAACCCAAAGAGAATTGTTCCACCAGATTTTTAGCATCACATTCAACAATAATATGAGTCATCTTTAGTTCCACAGCTTTCTTGAGTACTCCCGGATAGCTCTAGCATCGGCTTCTTCGGTGACAAGACTTCAAAGACCAAAGACAGAGGAAGCTTTACTAGTGTGATCTCTCATCACATAACCCGCACCATTATCTCCAGAGATGTCATCAAAAGATCCATCGAGTGTTACATTTAATCCATCCAACCATAGGGGGCATCCATTTGTGATTCGGGCCGATGGGACTAGAAAGAGTGGCTACAACGGTATTCTTCCTAGTTAGGAGCATAGCTTTAGCCCTTTCTAAGACAGGACTTGTGAACTTTAGACAAGTTTTGTAAGACCAAGTTATTTCTACTAGTCCGGATAGACCATAAAATAGCAACAAAGAGTGTTGATCCTCGTTAGACAATCTAGAGTTTTGGTACAAAGAACGAGAAAACAAGCCCCTTTGAAAAGTTTTTGACTAAAGAAAGAGGTATTTATACAAAAACTTAGACAGAATCCAAACTTTAAAGGAAAAATGACACAGGGAGTATGCATAATAGTTTCAAGAGGATGCTTACACTGTATAATCACAGAATGCATGGGCATTCTAGTATGGAGAACGATTCTAATTTGGTAAGGCATTTTTGCTTGACTTTCCAAAGAAAAAGTTGAATTCTCGTAAGGAACTCTAATTTTCGAGATATGTAACCAAAGAGTCTTATAGGGAGAGGGTAAGATCCTGCGAGTCCCAAATAAGACGATTTTGAAGAAAATTTCCCATTTTTGAAAGGTCCCAAGCCCTCGTCAGGAGTGCAAAGCTGGCTTAAGGGAATTGTGATAATCTTCTTAACAGAAGCATCATCAAAATGAGTAGTGAGTCTAGAAACAATCCAAGTTCTAGTAGGATTGTCAATGAAGTAGTCAACAGTTAAGCTGGGATTTTGAGGAGTAAGAGGATTAGGGGTAGCAGACCCTAAACTTGGTATCCATTTATCACACCAAGGATTGATAAATTTACCATCTCCTACAATCCAGGAAACAAAGGGTTTAATCAACTCATTTATGGCATGAAGACATTTCCAAGTCCAAGAGCAATGGGGTGGACACTTGGCATTGAGAAAATCAGTCCTAGGAAACTACCTTACTTTTAAAATTTTTGCTAACATACAGTCAGGATTTTCAATGATTTTCCAGGCATTTCTAGCTAACATAGCCAAATTATTTAGCTCAGCTTTTCTGAATCCCAGACCACCTTCAGATTTAGGGGAGTATAGAATATCCCACCCCAAAAGATGAAGCTTTTTATCTTTTGGATCTAAAGATTCTCCCCACCAAAACTTGCAGAGATGGGCATCCATCCGTCTACAAAGGTGCTTAGGGATTAAATGGGTGATGCGTGTCGTAGGTGCAATCAAATTAATTAATACTTTACTACCTAATTAACAAGTAATATAGGGTAGTCAAGGTCGATCCCACGAGGAGCACGAGATTCTAGTTGTAAAAATTGTCACGAAAGGGGGGTGTAAAAAGCAAAAGAAAATAAACAAAGCAATTAAAATATAAAGTTGAAAGCAATAAGAGAGACGAGATCAAGGAATCCTTCTTCGTTGCAAAATAATGATTAAAGTTATGTTCTTTTCTACTTGTTATTAGTCACACATTATCACCAACCGTAGGATAGCAGTCCGCTTAGCTAGCCCCAAAATCCCTAATTTCACCGAGTAACAGTCCGCTTAGTTATCGATTCTATTCAAAAGAACCACCACGAGGTTCGCTTACAAGATGTAATTCCTGAATGCATTAAGATTTATGAATTTAGGTTTAGTACTAGTAGTTAAACCTCGGTTCGCTTGGTTCACTTTCTAGCGTTGTTTCTACACACAATTGCTCCACGGAATCCCTCCGCAAGGTCTAAGTGTTTGCTACTTATGTAAAGATTCAAGAAACGATTACTTATCTCCTAACTTTCACTAGCTTTAGATCAAATTAACAAATCAATTTAGTTGGCCACCTAAACAATCTATCAATCAATCATGAATGTCTTTAAGATCATTCCTATTAGTAAAAACAAACGATAATCATGTGAAAAACTTCAAGATAGAATTAAAAACAAAAACTCAAATCATATTAAGAACTAGGAATTCATCCTCAATCAATAAAATTAGCTACTCATGTTAAAAGTTCACACAAAGAATAAGAAAAGAAAAGTGTGTGTGTAGAGAGGTGTGTAGAAGTTGAGAAAACTTCTCATTTATAAGCTTCAATATTCTCCAAATCTTCTAAGGAGTAGAATCCTTTTTCTTTTGCAACTCAATTTCCAAATCCAAGCTTTTCTCAACTCTTCCACCTTCTCTTTCCAAATTTGAGTCCAATTCTCCATCCAATTCCTAGCCCAAGTCTTCACACCCATGAGAGAAGTCCATAGAAAATTCTGGAATTTTTGCTCGCCGGAAAACTGGGATTGTGGTAGGAATCCGGCCGGAATAGTCGCCGCCGGCAACTGTCTCAGGTGACTGGCAAAACCAAACCGGTCACCGGTCAACGGGTCGGATCGGTCTGGTCAACTGGGTCAGGTTGGAGTCAGATTCAGCTGACTGAGTTACTTAGCCAAGCCAGGCCATTGCACAGGCCATACTCATATCCAGCCATGATGGCTGTTCAATTCTTTCTCATTAAATTTGGACCATCTCGCCAGCCAAAAACAGCTTCCACCAACACTGTTCATTTCGACTTGAGCAAACCTCACATCTTGAGCCACACTGTCAATACTCATGTAACTCGAATCCATGTAAACAATCCATCGCCAGCTCCTTTTCCCGGTACCGCAACTTCATCCTTGGCCAACAAATAAAAGTACCACTCACGACATTGCTTTCATCCCATTGCTTATCTCTAGCACCTAATCGCGAACTGCAGCTCATTAGTACGTTATTGCTTAGTTTAATCCACCCACAAGAACTGCCATCACTGGCCATCACAACTAACACCATCTCAACACGGTGGCACCATCTGGCCCAAACACCACCGCCTCTTCATTCGCAATCAACTCATCATACACAAAGCAGAAGATAATCAACAAAAGCAATTTGTTAAGCCTCAAGCCACCATTTCAACCCATTCAATCTCCAGCTCTGCCCTGTAATTTTACCTCCAAGCTTCGACATTGCAACTTCATTCTCGGCTCCCATTCGCAGTTCATTACTACTCCTTATGACATAGCACCTGAAATCTCATAACTTCACCGCCACAAAGATCACATAAAAGCCTCCATAGCCGGATGCGGCCCGGTTCAATCCTAGCTCATACATCTAACAAGTCAAACACATTCGGTGCTTCTTTAAGCTTCTCTATTCTACCCAAAACTTCACGAGTTTCTTTTTGATTACAAAGAACATCAACTCACCATCATCCTCTACGGTTCACTCGGATCAGCTCCATATCTTCCATCCCATTCACATTGCAAACACCCAACAACTAATACCCGTAGTTCAGCCCATCTCAATCCACCATATCCAGAACACCAGCTTCTCGGGACCCAGACATTTTTACCATGGCATCACTTGATCCAACTCCCTCCATTCCCCGCATCTCATTAGCAAAGGTAATTTCTCCAATAGCTTCACCGCCTCATCCGAACAAAGACAACCACCTCTTCCTTATTCGGCTCAAGCTCCATTCATTCATTAGCTCATAACATCATGACTTCTTTCCCCGACTTGTACAACACCATTAACTCAAAACCCATCTTCAATTTCGGATCAAACTCCATCCAAATACCGATTTCTAAGAATCCAGTAAATCAACAATAAAACCCATGAGTCTTCACCAATTCCTTTGTTCTTCACCCCAAATTTCAATCTCAAAAATCAAATCCAGATCCCACAATCACCGTTCAGTCCACGGCATGCCGGTTGAGACCCCAAGTTCTTCATTATTTCGATCCTGCATAGCAAGATCTTCTTCTCACTCCGCCTCTCGATCTCGTCAATCATCATCGCCGCCTCTCTCTGGGAACTCAATCTGTCTAATCCATCACAATCAACAGCCATCAACATCTCCTCCAGATCGAACCCATAAGACCCATTCTCCGATTCGATCCCCATCATTCAATTCTTCCCGACCGTGAGCAATCTTCTCTCAATTTCTCGATCGACATCATCATATACCTTGTTTATCAGTTGCGAGAAACAAACACTAATCTAGATTTCTCACATTAGCAGAGATTTCATTGTTAATCTCTCCCTCAATCACTCGGACTCAACAAAGCAAACCATGATTTGCTCGTTTGTGGAAAGAAGAGAAATGATTTCTCAGTTAGCTTTAGGGTTATAAAGTGGGTTCGGATCCGGTTTAGGGTTTGGATCCTGAGATCACGGTTAGGGTATGGAGCAGGGTGTGGATGTATGGGCTTAGGTTAGGTATGGGTGGATTCGGACATGTGGGCTTGGATATAGGTTAGAGTTCACTCCCTTCTTTTGGATAAGGGACACCTCTCTCACCTCCCTTAACTATTATTGTCCTTCCTTTAGTAATTTGAGTCACCCCTTAACCTTGGCTGGGCTCCATATAGTATTCCCTCCTTGGTGAAATGACAATTTTACCCTTTTGGCTCAAATAGGGTGATTTCTTCTTCTTTTCCTCCGTGCGACTCCAAAGTAGCTATAAAACTCAAAACAAGCGTAAAATACATAATTTACAAGAAAAATAGCAAAGAAAGCATAAACTACTAGATAGTAAATTAGGTGTATTCTACACCTATCAAATTCCCCACACTTAGACTTTGCTAGTCCTCGAGCAAATCAAACTAAAAACTCACAACTTCAAAGTTAGCGTCCCAAGCATCCAAAGAGCTATGAGGACATAGAGTTCCGCATGCTAGTAATAAGAAGTTAGAAATACTAAAGAACATATTCTCATTCTTAAATGTTGAGTGAGAAATAACCACACCATAATGAGAGAATGCGTGTTTGAGAAACGATCAATAAGCATTTCGCCTCGACTTCTGCCTCACCAAAAAGGATTTTATGATAATTGCACTCAAAAAGACGGCTTTTTTGTGGTTCTCACATGTGTGCAGGTAGGAATGAAAGAGAAAATGCAACACGTTGAATGGTGGGAAGGACAACTTCCGAAAGATTTTTAAAACCCACATCTTTTAATATTTTGAAAACCATTTTTCCGACGATCTCTACGAAAGGAAATCAACCATATATTATTGAGGATGAGATTACTTACTCACCTTCACATCCGATCGCCAATTATGATAACACCACTCTCACGGCATCCAATAGAAACGTCTTCCGCTCCTCGTCTTGATCTTCATGGTCTTCGTCTTCGGTTTCAACTATTGATAATAAACCCTTGAATTTCATAAATCCTTGACAATTTTTAACCTTTACCTTAATAATCCTTGTCGCTTGAAACCTCCTTATATATTTTCCTTCCCCACGGCTTATAACAAATATTTCTCTTGTTTTTCTCTTTTTTTTTTTTTTTTTTTTTTTTCTTTTTTTGAAATTAGAGAAATTAAATACAAAATAAACCATGGCCGTGGAAGAAGTATTTTACCACTTGATTCTTCACAACTTGTATCGTCTTGAAATCATAAACTTCAAAAATTTTCACCTTTTACCTTTCTTCGTTTTCATGAATAAGTCTTCATACTTGAATATAAAATTACCTCATTGTAATGTAAGTCTTCAACATATATGTAAAAATCCGCTCTTTGTATGTTGCTTTACTTGAATTTGAAATTTGCTCTTTTTTCTCGTTCCGTTGCTTGTAAACCTTAAACTTTTCCAACTTTCCTTGTAGATTTTGGTGTCGCTCCTTGTTGATGATGAATGTGTTTCTATGGATCCGTTGTTGTTGCGAGAGAGAATGGTGCTAACTGCAAATCGAACTACAAGAAGGTAGCTTTCATCCATGGATGTCACCCTCATGATTGACAAAATTAGCACTCAAGAGATCAAAGAGTAGTGCTTCTATTGGTGGGAGGTTGGGTAGCTCACCATTCTACCCGAATTTACGTACGGTGACACACACTCAAAAGAAGCTCTTTAGTAGATGGAAAATTTCTGGTCGGTGCCTCACATGATATGAATACGGGTAGTCTCCACTAATGATTGATCAGCAACTCTAATAACGCATTTCTCCTGCACCAAATTCGCATCACAAGCATGATTAAATCCATTATTTAACACTCAAACAAACAAGAAATCCGAATGTAGTTCTCTAACATTTCCAAGTTCAATTATGTCGGTCAAAATCTCTATGTAAACATACCTAGATATATGCTAGTGACTCTAAAATCTTTAAAAGTTGGAGTTTTTATGAAAAACTTTTTTTTTTTTTTTTTTCAAAATTTTTCAATTTTTTTGTAATTTTTGTTTTAAAAACATGCTTAACCACTCCCCCACACTTAAACCTTACATTGTCCTCAATGTAATTGAATCCTCCTAGTAAAGTCAAGGTGGGAGATTTTAACATGATAAGAAACAAGAAAAAAGAAATAACAAAAAGCAAAAAGAATAAGAAATACAAAACCTATGGGTTGCCTCCCATTAAGCGCTTGTTTTAAAGTCGACACCCGACTTAGCTCTTGCAAGATTCATTCCCATATACTAACAATCGAAAATTTGAGGATCCACCCATAATACTGTTTTGCAAACAATAACTCCATACAAATATTAGCACAAGAAAACAATAGTGAAATTATCGCTCGATAGAAATTTCCCCCACACTTATTCTCGTCCACACTCGGAAGTGTATAAAGAACATAGAATTCTGGAACTTCCATGTATTCTTCTTGGCAAACCTGCATAGTGTTAGCATCAAGTGTTTCCAATGGTGGGTAATTAGAAACAAAATCATCCAAAAATACTTTCGAAGCACATACATTCAAACCAATAAGAGGTAAAGGAGAAGAATCAATATGCAAAGGGTTAGACAAACCTTGCACAATTTCTTGTATTATAGAATCCTCGTCATCCTTAAAAATTCAAGTGAATTACTTACCTCTTGTATATCGTGGTCCTCTATTAAACCTTGCAACCATTCTTCGTCGTTTTCTACCTTAACCAAAGTCTCGGCATCATTAAAATCATTCGCAAGTTCAATTGGGTCTTCCACAAAATCAATGAATGTGGTTTCATCCTCTAGTATCATCTCTTCAACATTCTCATCATCGGAATCGGGCCATTCACTAAAATGATTTTCATCGGTATAGATTGTAAGATCTTCTTGTGCGGGTGTTACTTCGTTTATAACAATAGGTAAGTCACACCCAATCTCCTCCTTTTGAATAGGTGAAGGATCGTTATTATGATCCGGAGTTGGAATAACTTCCTCATTGTCGGAACATTCATACACTTCCGCGGACTCCCATCTTCCCTAAGAAATTTTTGCGAAGCAATAAATGCATCTTCCTCAAGCTCTTCCTTTTGAATAGGTGATTGATCATTATTAAGATCAAGGCTCGAGTAATCTACACTAGCGTCATCAAAAGTATCCAAAGGTTGGTCCTTTTCAACACAATCATCTTCATTTTCGGACTCACCATAATAAGAATATTCACGGTTTCATAACCTTTATCCCGACGTCGTTTAAGTTCCATATGAATAGTCCTACTAATTTCGCGACAAGCTCTTCCGAGTCTCCATCATCTTCCAATTTGTATAATTTCGTGCAAGTTTCACGACGTTCACACGCTTACCACTGTTGATAGAGTTTCTAGATTGTATCTCCTCTTTTGGAAAAAGTGAAGGAAAAACACGATGAAGAGGAGTATATTCCAAATTCTCTCAATCACGCACATTACTAGAAAACAAATTATTAGATGCATAACTATCCTTCCATCCTTTGTGATTGTCCACTTACATACCCGTCATAAGGTTGTTGGTATGTAAGAGAATATCCATAAGGTTCTGTAGGAAATTTATCATAGCCAAAATATTGGTTTTGATTGTATCCTAAGGATGGTTGGAAGTTGTCATAATGTTGAGGTTGAAAACCGTATTGATTGTTGTAATATGCTTGCTCTTGTCCACCATACATGGAAAACCGATACCTAAAATAAGATTCAAAAACCAAGTTAGATACGGAATAGAATCCAACAAAGCAAGAATAAAGCAAAAAGAAAAATAAAAACAACTAAAATCATCCATTGCTCCCCGTGCAGCGCCAAAATTTGATGCGTGTCGTAGGTGCAATCAAATTAATTAATACTTTACTACCTAATTAACAAGTAATATAGGGTAGTCAAGGTCGATCCCACGAGGAGCACGAGATTCTAGTTGTAAAAATTGTCACGAAAGGGGGGTGTAAAAAGCAAAAGAAAATAAACAAAGCAATTAAAAGATAAAGTTGAAAGCAATAAGAGAGACGAGATCAAGGAATCCTTCTTCGTTTGCAAAACAATGATTAAAGTTATGTTCTTTTCTACTTGTTATTAGTCACACATTATCACCAACCGTAGGATAGCAGTCCGCTTAGCTAGCCCCAAAATCCCTAATTTCACCGAGTAATGTGTCCGCTTAGTTATCGATTCTATTCAAAAGAACCACCACGAGGTTCGCTTACAAGATGTAATTCCCCTGAATGCATTTAGATTTATGAATTTAGGTTTAGTACTAGTAGTTAAACTCGGTTCGCTTGGTTCACTTTCTAGCGTTGTTTCTACACACAATTGCTCCACGGAATCCTCCGCAAGGTCTCGTGTTTGCTACTTATGTAAAGAGTCAAGAAACGATTACTTATCTCCTAACTTTCACTAGCTTTAGATCAAATTAACAAATCAATTTAGTTGGCCACCTAAACAATCTATCAATCAATCATGAATGTCTTTAAGATCATTCCTATTAGTAAAAACAAACGCGATAATCATGTGAAAAACTTCAAGATAGAATTAAAAACAAAAACTCAAATCATATTAAGAACTAGGAATTCATCCTCAATCAATAAAATTAGCTACTCATGTTAAAAGTTCACACAAAGAATAAGAAAAGAAAAGTGTTGTGTGTAGAGAGGTGTGTGTGTGTAGAGAGGTGTGTAGAAGTTGTAGAAAACTTCTCTATTTATAAGCTTCAATATTCTCCAAATCTTCTAAGGAGTAGAATCTTTTTCTTTTGCAACTCAATTTCCAAATCCAAGCTTTTCTCAACTCTTCCACCTTCTCTTTCCAAATTTGAGTCCAATTCTCCATCCAATTCCTAGCCCAAGTCTTCACACCCATGAGAGAAGTCCATAGAAAATTCGGAATTTTTGCTCACGGAAAATGGGATTGTGGCGGAATCCGGCCGGAATAGTCGCCGCAAGAATCGTCTCAGTGATCGCAAAGCCAAACCGGTCATCGGTCAACGGGTCGGATCGGTCTGGTCAACCGGTCGAGGTTGAGTCGATTCAGTGATCGAGTTACTTAGCAAGCTGGGCCATTGCACGAGGCCATACTCATATCCGACCATGATGGGCACATGCTCAATTCTTTCTCATTAAATTTCGGACCATCTGCGAGGCCAAAACAGCTTCCACCGGACTGTTCATTTCCCGACTTGAGCAAAACCTCACATCTTGAGCCACACTGCTTAATCAATACTCATGTAACTCGAATCCATGTAAACAATCCATCAAGACTCCTTTTCCCGTTGCAACTTCATCCTCGGCCAACAAATAAAAAGTACCAGACTCACGACATTGCTTTCATCCAATTGCTTATCTCTAGCACCTAATCGCGACTGCAGCTCATTAGTCTGTTATTGCTTAGTTTAATCCACCCACAAGAAACTGCCATCACTGGCCATCACTGCTAACACACATCTCAACACGGTGGCACTATCTGCGGCTACAACACCACCGCCTCTCCATTCCGCAATCAACTCATCATACACAAAGCAGCATAATCAACAAAAGCGTTTGTTAAGCCTCAAGCCACCATTTCAACCCATTCTATCTCCAGCTTTGCCTGTAATTTTACCTCCAAGCTTCCGACATTGCAACTTCATTCTCAGCTCCCATTCGCAGTTCATTACCAGCTCCTTTATGACATAACACCTGAAATCTCATAACTTCACCTGCCACAGCATCACATAAAAGCCTCCATAGCCAGATGCAGCCCAGTTCAATCCTAGCTCATACATCTAACAAGTCAAACACATTCAGTGCTTCTTTAAGCTTCTCTATTCTACCCACAACTTCACCAGAGTTTCTTTTTGATTACAGCAACATCAACTCACCATCATCCTCCCTGGTTCACTCAGGTCAGCTCCATATCTTCCATCCCATTCACATTGCAGCTGCAACAACTAATACCCTGTAGTTCAGCCCATCTCAATCCACCATATCCAGCAGCTTTTGACTTCCAAGGACCAGACATTTCAGTCATGGCATCACTTCAAAGGCAACTCCTCCATTCCCCGCATCTCAGTAGCAAAGGTAATTTCTCCAATAGCTTCACCGCCTCATCCGAACAAAGACAACCACCTCTTCCTTATTCGGCTCAAGCTCCATTCATTCATTAGCTCATAACAGACAACAACTTCTTTTCCCGACTTGTACAACACCATTAACTCAAAACCCATCTTCAATTTCGGATCAAACTCCATCCAAATACCACGATTTCTAAGAATCCCGTAAATCAACAAGTAAAACCCATCGTGTCTTCACCAATTCCTTTGTTCTTCACCCAAATTTCAATCTCAAAATCAAATCCAGATCCCACAATCACCCGATTCAGTCCACGGCATGCCAGTTGAGACCCCAAGTTCTTCATTATTTCTCGATCCCAGAAGTAGCAGCATCTTCTTCTCACTCGATTTCTGCCTCTCGATCTCGTCAATCATCATCGCTGCCTCTTGATGCGTGTCGTAGATGCTCAAATTAAATTACTTATTTCCACACAATTAACTGGTAATATAATGGAAGTAAGGATCGTTCCCACGAAGAGCAGGGAGATTTAGTTGTCAAAAGTGTCACAATGGGGGGTTTTGTTTTAGATTTAAAAGATAAATAAACAAAGTATAAAGGATTAAGTTGTAAACAATATGAAGAGAGATGATCGAGGAATCCTTCTTCGTAACTAAATATTCATCAAAGTAGTATATTCATCCATTCATCATTAATTATCACCAACCGTAAGATATCAGGTACGCTTAGCTATCTCCAAAATCCCTTAAGCCACTGGACAACAGGTACGCTTAGTTGCCAGAGTCTATTCGTCTGAACCACCTTGAGGTACGCTTACAAGATGTAATTCAGTCGAATGTTTTATGGTCTGTGGATTTAGGTTTAATCCTAGTAGTTAGACTCAGTACGCTCGGTCTACTTTCTAGTGTTGTGTTTACACGCGATTGCTTTACGGAATCCCTCCGCAAGGTCTCACGTTTTCTACTTGTGTAAGGAATTATTCAACAATTACGGATATCCTAATCCTTACTAGCATTAGATTGAGTTAACAAATATATTCAGTTGGCCACCTAAAAAATCTATCAATCAATCATATTAATCCTTAATAATAAACACAAACGATAATCATATGAAGAAATCAAAATAGAATCATATACTAAATCGAATCATATTTAGTACTTAGAATTCATCCTCAATCAAATAATAGATTAGCTAGACATAATGGAGTTTTATCATAAACAAATTAGAGAGAAAGTAGAGTTCAAACTACAAACGAAAATAAGCTTGAGCTATGTCTCCCGAAGTCGCCACGAACTCGTGCTATTTGTGCATAAATTAAACTCCTTAAGCTTTTGGAAATTCTTTCAGGACTTTTCTCGAACAGGTTGCAGGCGTGAAAGTGAGGGTGAGGAGATGACTTTATGTGATGATTCGAGCCTCTATTTATAGGCTTTTATTCCTAAAATTTCGAATCTGATAATTACAACCATTCCTTAGCCGACTCAAACCCTAAAATTGTCTTGAATCCTCACCCTTCATCTTGAAATTCAACGGCAAAGGAGTAGCCTGGTGACTGTTTTGCTGACTTAATGCTCATCCATAATCTGAATTCTCGGTCAAGTTTTAGCTTCCAAAGATTACACAATCTCCACAAACGCGTAGAAATCATTCATAGTTTATCCAAGCTCCAAAAACAGCGCTTAATCCTCTCCATTCATCTCTTTCATCAACGGCAGCACATCAATTCTTTCTTGCTCAAGTTATCGAGTTCAACAGCACGTCAAACTTCTCAAATCCGTGTTCATCTGTTCCTTGCCCAGCTCGATCTCTCCTCTTTCCTGTCTTCCAATCAAACTAGGACTCGAAAGTCTTACAATCCCAGCATTTTACTAACCACCAAACCGATGGCAGCAAGCAAAACTAACTGGTTTCTCGGTCAAGCTATCGGCTGCAATAGAAACCAACCCACTCGAGTTCCAACTGCAACTATCCTTCATCATTACTGCCGATCGTCTATTGCCAAGGCTCACTCCATTGCTGCCATCTTCTGCAGCTCCATTACATTACCAGCTCAGCGTTCCATCGTGACTCGATCTTCCTGACTTCATCTCGATCTCGTCATCACCATATTAATCATTAGCAGCAACATTACTTCGATGGCAACAGCAGCATCAACAGCTTTTCTGCCATATCTCTGTCTCCATCAACTCCTTCCTGCTCATCCATTCGCTGATGACGATGAACAACACCATATTCTTCATTCAGTATCGATACTGCCATGGTATCAACAGACTCCATCATATCCAACACATACTCGTCTCCCTGCACTGTTTTATTCCCTCAATTATTCGAGATACAACACTTCTATACTCTCGCGACCATTCTCCCTGTTCATCATCGATCACCTCTCTCGAGTTATTCTCATCAACACAATCCTCTTCCTCCTCCATTAATCGCTGGTAGACTCGAACTTTATCCATCTCCATCCCTCATGCTCTGTTAACTTCTTAACAGTGACAGCACCAACATCTCAGTGAAATGCCAATGGAAGCAACATACTTCCATCGTTTTCTGCATCGCTGCCAGCTATAGCGATCAAAGCTCAACTCTGTCTTCGTCTCTGTATTTTCATCTCGGGATGAACTCCATCGTAACCACATCCAGCTCCATTCTTCACAACAACTCAGCTTCATTCAGTAACTCCATAATAGCACCGCACTGTCACCTAGTCTCGTCTTTCATCATCTGCATCTTCATTCATCTTCCCGTGATCATCAGCAGCAACTCGAGATATCCATGCAGAAGTCTCGGTCCTGAAGAAGAAATACGTGCATGTGTTTGATTTGAAGATGGCAGCCCCGAGTACATCCAGCGCCTGTCTTTAACACCATTTGAATTTGAGCTTCCCCTTTGAAAACTACCTGACTGTATTTAGTAGTTCCTTTGTACATGGTAACCCCTTAACGGAATGGACGCCCCTTATAAATTCTGTGCGTAAACAATTTCGCAACTTTGCTTTGCTTCAATCGCCCGTAACTTCTTCATACGAACTCGGAATTACCTCATTCTTTCGCCGTTGGCTTCATATTTTCGTCCTCTTCAAGATGAAAAGTAGAAATCTTGTACTTGAACGAGTTCCACTTGGTCTTTGGCCCTTCTCCACTTGTAGCTAGCTTCTTTTATTGCACATAAGTGCCGATTCTCTTCTTTTGGATGATTCACCTAATAAAACACAAATAGAGAAAAACAAACATAATATACAATAATTCGCAAGAATATAAGGAATTACTAGCATGGATTCAATACTAAATATATGCAAAACATGCACTTATCAAATTCCCCCACACTTGTCTTTTGCTCGTCCTCGAGCAAACTATCTAAAATACAACAACTCCATGTCGCCGAGGATACGGTTACTCTTAGCATGAATAACAGGCCTTTAAACCCCTAGGTGTCCCTAGTGGACGAGTTATAGTCTCGTGAAGGTTTACAAGAGGTCTACCTACAAAACCTATATTTCAAACTCCGTCTATTTGTGACAAATCAATGAACGAATCCAAATTGACTACAGGAGGAGGTACCTTGCAAATTCAATTCATATATTAGTAAACTCTAATTAGATAGTTGAACAAGCCACAATACTCGGAAACTAACAAACCACAATCACAATGAAAAGATAAAGAAGATGGATAAAGATGTAGATGTTGGCGAATATTCACATGTGTTCGATGTTTCCCATATCTGTCTACGAAGGAGGTTTACTAAGATGAACCTAATCCTATTGGATTGAGCTACTTGGTGCTGAATGCTACATCAAATCAATTGGCATATACAAGGGAACCAAGAGTGACTTTATTCAACACAATAATAATTTCTTCTCTCTTTTTTTTTATATGATTGGATCAAACTGGATCCAATTTCTCTTTTTTTTTTTTTTTTTAGACGGCATGATTAGATCTTTTGGATCCAAGCGCATGCTTCCTTGTCAACACGTATATGATAGTTGCCTTGGATCTGCATTCCACGCTTGTTTAGGCGACGGAGACAGGGACTACGTTTCACACATACTCGCTATTCCCAAGTGTCATTCTTATTCCGCTTTGGTCTAATTGGTGGTCTCTTTTTTTTTTTCTTTTTTTTTTTTTTTTTTTTTTTTTTTTTTTCTAGTAACTCAATCACTCTATTTCATCCTAGCAGTAATAACACGTCGATGTTTAGTGACCCACCAAAGCACTTAGAGAACAATAGATAAATATGGAAAAATAAAAATAGAATGTGATATGGTGATATTCCGAGATATGGTAACAACTATCATGTTATTTGTGATTTCTGAGCTATGTGTTCGTCCCTTTTAGTTAATTGGTTCCTCAACTCCTGCACTCAAAATGGTTCCATCCACTAATGGTGTCATCCTAAAGGCACAAGTTTCTAGATTTCGGAGTTCAAAAAACACAAATTTTTTCTGATTTTTCTGATTTTTTTTTTTTTTTTTTTTTTTAAAGGCATAAAACAGACTAAAACAAACTATACAAACATATAAATGCTCCCCCACACTTAAACGTCACATTGTCCTCAATGTGTAAAACCGAAAGTTTTGAATTCTGACGTAACAACAAATAAAACGCAAAAACTGTGCAAATTGGTAAGGAATATGGAAAAACTCCATTTCACAAAAGTTGTTCATCTACGTGTTTTCTACACACTGTCAAAAGGGCACAGTGTTTCGATAAACGGTCTGACAGTTATGGTCTCTGGACTGAACTACGCGCAGTCTGAAATTTTCTGACGAAAAGGTATTCGTCTATAATTTCTTCTAAAATAGATTCCGGACTCAATGAAATTAAACATGGGGATGCAAATATGTTATGACAACAATAAAAAACAAAAATAGAAGGGTTTAAGATACAAAACCTATGGGTTGCCTCCCATTTAGCGCTTGGTTTAAAGTCACACCCGACTTGGCATTCTCCTTACTACTCCTCCAGAGGGAGTAAATCCTGAAGTCTAATGGCGTCCACCTTCTCAGTAGAGAAGTTTTCATAATATGGCTTCAGTCTATGGCCGTTGACCTTGGATGTTATCCCGGTTTTACTACTAGTAATCTCAACTGCACCATGAGGAAAAATATTAGTAACAACAAAAGGTCCAATCCATCGGGACCTTAACTTACCAGGAAATAAACGAAGACGAGAATTAAATAAATGAAATTTTTGTCCCACAACAAAACTCTTTCGAGAAATCATCTTGTCATGGAAAAGTTTAGTCTTTTCCTTGTATATCGGAGCACTCTCGTAAGCATCGTTACGTATCTCCTCTAGCTCATTGATTTGTAGTTGCCTTTGTTTCCCCGCTTTGTCATACTCCATGTTGCACATCTTTCTGCCCATAATGCCTTATGCTCAAGTTCAATCGGGAGATGACAAGCTTTTCCATAAACCAATCGATATGGAGACATACCAATCGGTGTCTTGTATCTTTGTTCTATACGCCCAAAGTGCATCGTTGAGTCTATAACTCCGGTCCTTCCGTGTAGTGCTAACGGTTTTCTCAAGGATGGACTTAATCTCACGATTAGAAATTTCAGCTTGCCCACTAGTTTGTGGGTGATACGGCGTACCAATCTTGTGTGTAATGTTGTACTTCTTGAGGAGAGCATGGAAGGATTTCTTGAAGTGTGAGCCTCCATCTCTGATAACCACTCTTGGTGTACCATGTCTAGAGAAAATGTATTCCTTCACAAACTCACAAACAACTTGAGAATCATTAGTAGGGGTGGCTTTAGCTTCCACCCATTTAGAAACATAATCCACGGCAAGAAGTATATAAAATTTTCCATTCGAATTAACAAAAGGACCCATAAAATCAATGCCCCACACATCAAAAATCTCGACGGTGAGAATAGGATTGAGTGGCATTTGATTTCGAGCACCTAGATTGCCCGTTCGTTGACATCTATCACAAGATTTGCAAAAAGCATATGCATCCTCAAATAGGGTAGGCCAATAAAAGCCACTCTCAAGGACTTTGAGGCGGTGCGTTTACACCAAAGTGACCACCACAAGCATAAGAATGACAAAAAGATAGAATTGACTGAAATTGAGTTTGGTACACACTGCGGATAATTTGATCAGCACCATATTTCCACAAGTAGGGTTCATCCCACACATTTGCTTGGCTATTTTCTTAAGCTTTAGCTTTTGAAAAGTAGACATTGTACTAGGTACTTGCCTTGTAACCAAATAGTTCACTATATCAGCGATACCAAGGTGTTGATTCTTCAATTGAGAAAAGTTGTTCGTGCGGAAAACGATCCTGTAATGGGAGTTCTTCTTCGGGAAACAACAAGTCTACTAAGATGATCAGCAAGCGTATTCTCAACACCTTTCTTATCTCTAATTTCCATATTGAATTCTTTGAAAAGAATCCAACGTATGAGTCTTGGCTTAGCCTCCTTCTTTTTCAATAGATCTGGTAGTCTTTGCATGATCAGAATATACAATCACATTAGTACCCACCAAATAAGCTCTAAATTTTTCTAATGCAAATACTATAGCCAACAACTCTTTCGGTAGTGGAATAGTTGATTTGAGCATCATTTAGGGTCCTTGATGCATAATAAATCACATGTGACCTCTTGTCTACTTTTTGACCCAAAAGCAGCTCCCATTTGCATAATCACTTGCATCACATTAACTCGAGCAGCAAACTCCAGTCAGGTGACTTAATAATTGGTGTAGTAGTCAACAATTCCTTCAATTTATTAAAGGCATCCTTGCACTCCTGGTCGAAGTTAAAGGCAACCTCCTTTTGCAACAATTTGCACATCGGCATTGAGATTTTGGAGAAATCTTTGATAAACCTCCTATAAAAACCTGCATGACCAAGAAACAAACGAATTTCCCTCACCGAAGTGGGGTATTGTAAGTTCCTAATCAAGTCTATCTTTGCCTTGTCTACCTCGAGCCCTTGAGAGGACACGATGTGGCCAAGTACAATTCCATGGTCTACCATAAAGTGGCATTTCTCCCAGGTTTAAAACAAGATTAGTGTCTATGCATCTTTTAAGCACAAGTTCAAGATTATTTAAACAAATATCAAATGAATCACCATAAACATCAAGTCGTCCATAAATACCTCAATGATGTTTTCCACGTAATCAGAAAATATACTAACCATACATCTCTGAAAAGTGGCAGGAGCATTGCAAAGACCAAATGGCATTCTTTTATATGCGAATGTACCAAAAGGACAAGTGAAAGTAGTCTTCTCTTGATCCTCCGGTGCAATAACAATTTGATTGTAGCCCGAATAACCATCCAAAAAGCAATAATATGAATGTCCGCTAACCTCTCTAACATCGATCAATGAAAGGCAAAGGAAAGTGATCCTTGCGGGTAGCGAATTGAGCTTTACGTAGTCTATGCACACTCGCCATCTGTTTGAACTCTTGTAGGAACGAGTTCATCATCTTGATTTCTAACAACATGATGACACCTGATTTCTTAGGCACCACTTGCATAGGACTAACCCATTTCTTTGTCAGAAATTGGGTAAATCACCCCCACACTTAGTAATTTGAGGATCTCTTTCTTCACGACCTCCATCATTGGGGGTTAAGCCTGGCCGAGCATCACGATCGGCTTGATATCATCTTCCATAAGGATTCTATGCATGCACATGGATGGACTAATGCCTTTGATGTCAGCAATTGTCCAACCAATAGCCGTTTTGTGCTCTTTCGGAACCCTAAGGAGGCGTTCTTCTGTATTCTTTGTGAGATTCTTTGCAATAATGACTGGAAGCTCTTCCCCATCACCCAAGTAAGCGTACTTTAAGTGATCGGTAGAGGTTTGGCTCTAATTTAGGGTGCCTGCACTTGAGAAGGTAAAGGAACTTCATCGATTCTGAGGTAAAGAGATATATGAAATATTACCTCTTCTAACTTCTTACGATTTGTTAAAGCACCACATGTCTCAACAAACTCCTTGGAAATATCAACGTCCAAGTTAGGCATGCCATGGACGTCCAAATTAATGCTTATTTTGTAGCACAGATTCAAGTTCATCTTCGTTGATCAAATCAAACATCTGTTGTGCCATGAACCAATAACATCAACAGAAAATGCGGAATGTATATCACTTGGATAACGCATGGCTTCAAAAATATTGAAGCGTATAACCTCCTTGTCAAACTCCATAGTGAGTGTCGATATCACAATCAATCTTCGTCTTAGCAGTCTTCATAAATGGTCTCCCAAGAAGTAATGAAGTAGACGAACAATTGTCCCCATCCTGCATATCCACAACAAAGAAATCAATAGGAAAGATTAGTTCATTAACTTGCACTAACACGTCTTCCACGAGTCCCTTAGGATATATGTTAGACTTATTAGCTAATTGAATGATAATCCTGTCTCCTTTAAAGGTCCGAGATTCAATGAATCATAAACATCGGCTGACATCACACTTATGGAAGCTCCCAAATCAAGCAAAGCACGCTCAAACCGTTTTTCACCAATAGTAAGCGCCTTTGTAAAACCACCAGGATCTTTACACTTTGGGCATCTTCTTTAGCAACATAATTTGAAGCACTTTCTCCCACTCCGAGTGATCTCGTTAGCAATCAACCTCTCCTTGCTTGTACACAAATCCTTGAACTTTGGCATACCCGGGTACCGATTCGATGGCCTCAATAAATGGAATGTTGATATGCACCTTGCTAAAAATATCCATAATCTCCTTGTCTAGAGCTTGCTTCTTTGACTTGGCAAAATGACTAGGAAAAGGAGGTGGTGTGGTAAAAGTAGGAAGCTGTGCCCTTAGGTTGGCCGGTTGAGGTTGGATTTTCCTTTGGAAAGTTTCTACCTCTACTTCCTCTTCCAAGTCGTGACTAACCTTTTCTTGTTGTTTTGGCTCTTGGTTTGCTTCCACTTCTTAGAGTTACTGAGCATTAACGTTAGCTCTTGGATTCACGAAAGGTTGTGATGGCAACTTTGCTGAATTCGTGCTTTTAGTTCATTCATGTCTGTAGCCAATTGTCCAATTTGAGTTTGCAAGTCCTTTATAGCCATATCTTGTTTCTGCAGAATGGTATCTTGACGCTGAGCATTGGCATCTTGCTTTTGCATCATCATTTTCATCATCTCCTCTAAACTGGAACTCTGAGTCTGTTGTTGATCCTGAGGTTGAGGTTGTGGTTGGGCGTGGTTGTTGAAAACCACTCTGTCAGCCCATAAGGATTAGGAGCTGCAGACTTGCTTGATTTGCATACTGAAATTTGGATGATCTTTCCAACCTGGATTATAAGTATTAGAGTAGGGATCATACTTTGGCCTACGATTAGGAACACAACATTCACTGTTGGACTCTTCTTCATAAGCAGGAATAATCACTGCTGCCATTCGTTGTACTACCTTCTCTATGTTGTTCATCCGTTGCTCTGACTGTGCAGACTCTCCCATCTCGTTAACTCTTCTGACATTAGAGTCGTTTCTGGAATAGAATTGTTGAGCATTGGAAGCCATACTCTCAATCAAACTGGTTGCCTGCGAGATTGTCTTCTCAGTAAGTGAACCATAGTAGTAGCATCAATTAAATTCCTCTGTTAGAAGTAATCCTTCGTAGAAGTATTGAATGATAAGTATTGAGGATATATTATGGTGTGGGCAGCTTGCCAACAACTTCTTATACCTCTCCCAATATTCATATAGAGACTCCCAGGACATCCGCAGAATGCCGCTAATCTCCTTCCGAACGGATGCCGCTTTGGAAGCAGGAAAATATTTCTCTAGAAATAGCTTTTTCATCTCAGTCCATGTTGTAACACTCCCTGGAGGAAGACAATACAACCATTCTTCTGCTAAGTCTGTCAATGAGAACAGGGAAGGCTTGTAGCATAGCCATATCTCTCGCTCGCGGTTACATGCCTCAGACTTGTCATCGTGTTGTTAGGCCGTTGAAGGTGTCGATTTGGATTTTCACCGATGTCCCTTGAACTTTGGTATATGATGAAGTAGATTCGATTTCAGCTCCACTGGGTTAGTGATTGCAATGCACAGTGGTTGCGAATCTAAGCATGGAGATGTCAACTCTCTTAACTTCCTCTCCGGAGGTGGAGGATCTATCTCATCGTCTGTATTAACCATCTTTACTGTAGAAAGTTCTTGTTGTAACTTTGGACGTGCTTTTAGTACCGTTCCCTTTCGAGTTTGAATTCCGCACCTTGGGTAATCCCAATCCTTTGATGCCAGAGATTAATACCTGAAACAAAATTCTCAAAAAAATAAATCAAAAACTAAAAATAAGACTAAAAACAAAAATAAAACAAAAAGAAATAACAACTAAAGCTACCGACTGCTCCCCGGCAGCGGCGCCAAAATTTGATGCGTGTCGTAGATGCTCAAATTAAATTACTTATTTCCACACAATTAACTGGTAATATAATGGAAGTAAGGATCGTTCCACGAAGAGCGTGGAGATTTAGTTGTCAAAAGTGTCACAATGGGGGTTTTGTTTTAGATTTAAAAGATAAATAAACAAAGTATAAAGGATTAAGTTGTAAACAATATGAAGAGAGATGATCGAGAATCCTTCTTCGTAACTAAATATTCATCAAAGTAGTATATTCATCCATTCATCATTAATTATCACCAACCGTAAGATATCAGTGTACGCTTAGCTATCTCCAAAATCCCTTAAGCCACCGGACAATGTGCGCTTAGTTGCGAGTCTATTCGTCGAACCACCTTGAGGTACGCTTACAAGATGTAATTCAGTCGAATGTTTTATGGTCTGTGGATTTAGGTTTAATCCTAGTAGTTAGACTCAGTACGCTCGGTCTACTTGCTAGTGTTGTGTTTACACGCGATTGCTTTACGGAATCCCTCCGCAAGGTCTCACGTTTTCTACTTGTGTAAGGAATTATTCAACAATTACGGATATCCTAATCCTTACTAGCATTAGATTGAGTTAACAAATATATTCAGTTGGCCACCTAAACAATCTATCAATCAATCATATTAATCCTCAATAATAAACACAAACGATAATCATATGAAGAAATCAAAATAGAATCATATACTAAATCGAATCATATTTAGTACTTAGAATTCATCCTCAATCAAATAATAAATTAGCTAGACATAATGGAGTTTTATCATAAACAAATTAGAGAGAAAGTAGAGTTCAAACTACAAACGAAAATAAGCTTGAGCTATGTCTCCCGAAGTCGCCACGAACTCGAGCTATTTGTGCATGAATAAAACTCCTTAAGCTTCTGGAAATTCTTTCAGGACTTTTCTCGAACAGGTTGCAGGCGTGAAAGTGAGGGTGAGGAGATGACTTTATGTGATGATTGAGCCTCTATTTATAGGCTTTTATTCCTAAAATTTCGAATACGATAATTACAACCATTCCTTAGCCGACTCAAACCCTAAAATTGTCTTGAATCCTCACCCTTCATCTTGAAATTCAACGGCAAAGGAGTAGCTCAGTGGCCCCATTTTGCTGACTTAATGCTCATCCATAATCTGAATTCTCGGTCAAGTTTTAGCTTCCAAAGATTACACAATCTCCACAAACGCGTAGAATCATTCATAGTTTATCCAAGCTCCAAAAACAGCGCTTAATCCTCTCCATTCATCTCTTTCATCAACGGCAGCACATCAATTCTTTCTTGCTCAAGTTATCGAGTTCAACAAAGACGTCAAACTTCTCAAATCCGTGTTCATCTGTTTCCTTGCCCAACTCGATCTCTCCTCTTTCCTGTCTTCCAATCAAACTAGGACTCGAAAGTCTTACAATCCCGACATTTTACTAACCACCAAACCGATGGAAGCAAACAAAACTAATCGGTTTCTCGGTCAAGCTATCGGCTGCAATAGAAACCAACCCACTCGAGTTCCAACGCAAGTATCCTTCATCATTACTTGCCGATCGTCTATTGCCAAGGCTCACTCCATTGCTGCCATCATCTGTGCAGCTCCATTACATTACCACTCAGCGTTCCATCGTGACTCGATCTCCCTAACTTCATCTCGATCTCGTCATCACCATTAATCATTAGCAACAACATTACTTCGATGGCAACATCAGCATCAACAGCTTTTCTGCCATATCTCCGTCTCCATCAACTCCTTCCTGCTCATCCATTCGCTGATGACGATGAACAACACCATATTCTTCATTCAAAGATCGATACTTGCCATGGTATCAACGAGACTCCATCATATCCAACACATACTCGTCTCCCGCAACCTGTTTTATTCCCTCAATTATTCGAGATACAACACTTCTATACTCTCGCGACCATTCTCCCTGTTCATCATCGATCACCTCTCTCGAGTTATTCTCATCAACACAATCCTCTTCCTCCTCCATTAATCGCTGGTAGACTCGAACTTTATCCATCTCCATCCCTCATGCTCTGTTAACTTCTTAACAAAGTGACAGCACTCAACATCTCGGTGAAATGCCAATGGAAGCAACATACTTCCATCGTTTTACGCATCGCTGCCCACTATAGCGATCAAAGCTCAACTCTGTCTTCGTCTCGTATTTTCATCTCGGGATGAACTCCATCGTAACCACATCCAGCTCCATTCTTCACAACAACTCGGCTTCATTGTTAACTCCATAATAGCACCGCACTGTCACCTAGTCTCGTCTTTCATCATCTCTGCATCTTCATTCATCTTCCGTGATCATCGGCAGACAACTCTCGAGATATCCATGCGAAGTCTCGGTCTGAAGAAGAAATACGTGCATGTGTTTGATTTGAAGATGGCAGCCCAGTACATCCAGTACTGTCTTTAACACCATTTGAATTTGAGCTTCCCCTTTGAAAACTACCTGTTGTATTTAGTAGTTCTTTTGTACATGGTAACCCCTTAACGGAATGGACGCCCTTATAAATTCGTGCGTAAACAATTTCGCAACTTTGCTTTGCTTCAATCGCCCGTAACTTCTTCATACGAACTCGGAATTACCTCGTTCTTTCGCCGTTGGCTTCATATTTTCGTCCTCTTCAAGATGAAAAGTAGAAATCTTGTACTTGAACGAGTTCCACTTGGTCTTTGGCCCTTCTCCTCTTGTAGCTAGCTTCTTTTATTGCACATAAGTGCCGATTCTCTTCTTTTGGATGATTCACCTAATAAAACACAAATAGAGAAAAACAAACATAATATACAATAATTCGCAAGAATATAAGCAATTACTAGCATGGATTCAATACTAAATATATGCAAAACATGCACTTATCACCTCTCTCTGGGAACTCAATCTCTGTCTAACCCATCACAATCAACAGCCATCAACATCTCCTCCAGATCGAACCCATAACAGACCCATTCTCCGATTCGATCCCCATCATTCAATTCTTCCCGACCGTGAGCAATCTTCTCTCAATTTCTCGATCGACATCATCATATACCTTGTGTATCAGTTGCAGAAACAAACCCTAATCTTGATTTCTCACATTAGCAGAGATTTCATTGTTAATCTCTCCCTCAATCACTCGGACTCAACAGCAGCCATGACTGCTCGTTTCAGGTGGAAAGAAGAGAAATGATTTCTCAAGTTAGCTTTAGGGTTATAAAGTGGGTTCGGATCAAAGTACGGTTAGGGTATGGAGCGGGGTGTGGATGGATGGGCTTAGGTTAGGGTATGGGTGGATTAGGACATGTGGGCTTGGATATGGGTTAGAGTTCACTCCCTTCTTTTGGATAAGGGACACCTCTCGACCTCCCTTAACTATTATTGTCCTTCCTTTAGTAATTTGAGTCACCCCTTAACCTTGGCTGGGCTCCATATAGTATTCCCTCCTTGGTGAAATGACAATTTTACCCTTTTTGGCTCAAATAGGGTGATTTCTTCTTCTTTTCCTCGTGCGACTCCAAAGTAGCTATAAAACTCAAAACAAGCGTAAAATACATAATTTACAAGAAAAATAGCAAAGAAAGCATAAACTACTAGATAGTAAATTAGGTGTATTCTACACCTATCAATGGGTGATTGATACTTGATGAAGCTCCATGTATTAGCAATATGCTAATATGAAATCAATAACCTAATTCAAAAACAAAACAAAAAAAAGGCAAACCCTTTGATAGCATGTTCGTTATACCGTCGACTCATGGAGTTTTTGCAAATTCATATACTTACTACTGTAAATATAGTTAGTAAAGTTGGGAAAAAAATTGCCGCCTTGCCCGCCTAGCGATTTTTATCATGACTATCAATATACAAATTTGTCCCCCCTAACCAAAAATTCTAGCTCGTCCCTGGTTTCTCTTCTTCTATCCGAAGATCGGATGTGACGGGGACGTAAAATTTCACCTACAGGCATCAATTTTAGTCTTGTTGGTTGCTTAGATTTTAAAAAGGTATCTTTTTACGAAGCAATGAAAGATTTGCATGATCATTACCATGCTTGCGGATATCAAGCCATTCAAATCAAGAGTTTCTTTGAATTATTATAAAGCTTGCAAAACATGTGTACAATTAAACCGAAACTTCAACCCTTGAGCAACATGCCTTATTAAGGCTTACTTTTAAAGAATCAAAATGTAATTAATTTCCTTGACATTAAGGCCGTGAAGGAAGCCACATTTTCTTGTCTTTGATAAAAATATTAAGTAACGGCATGGAGATATTACAAGTAAAATTTCGCAACGGACTTGGCGGTTGTAAAAGGAACAAAAACAAAAGACAATCGACTTGCACCCAACTTCTACTTCTCTTCAACTTAACTCTTCGTATAACTTCTCCCTCATTCTCTCTCTCTCTCCCTCGGCAATTATGAGATATTATCTTGAGAATTAAACCGCTAATAAAAGATAAAACTCATTCCGGTCACTCCATGATCTTGTGTTAATTTTTCCTTTAAATGAGAGTGTCTTCAAAGATTATTCATCCTTCTTTTAAATGAGAGTGTCTTCAAAGATTATTCATCCTTCGTTTTAGTATTTATAAACAATATCAATGTCAGGTTGATTGTTATTCTTTTGCCTTTCTTTGATCAACAAGACCTAACATATACGTTTTCTTGTTATCTCAAAATAGCAACATTGGCGCACTTTCAATTACATCTTCGCAGAAATGATGTCCTCTGTAAAAACTTCCCGTATATGCACGTTACGCTGCTTGTTATTGTTAATTCTAATCAACAATTACGCATGGGACACATCACTTTGAGCAATATTGAAGACGGTGTAAAATTGTATGTACAAGATAACCATGTGAGTAAATTTTACTTTTCGTGTTTTATTTTCTATTAGCATACAATTTATCGAAGTTCCGGTATACTTTCTAGGTCATTCAAGAGTTTTTTATTGCTGTTTGTTGAAGGTGGTGATGGATAATGGGTTAGTTCAAGTGAATATATCCAATCCTTTAGGATTCGTCACCGGAGTTCAAAGTATAACGGGTTCTGAGCAACTTGCTAGAAATCGACAATGAAGAACATACTGGAGAGGGTACATATTTGTGCTCTGCTACCCTTATTGATCAACTATATTACCTACTTTTGGCGTTGACTTTGACCTTGACTTTGTTTTTCTAGATTGATGGATGTGTAGGTACTGGGATCTGCACTGGAGCCAAACCTTGCCATGCCAACGGCATGCCAAACCTTTGGCCCGAAAACCTAAGTTTGGCCATGCCAAACCTTGCCATGCCAACGGCATGCCAACCTAGCCGCGCTACCACGTTGTCCCTCACTACGCGGCTACCAAAACGAAGGCGTACAAAAATCAATGGTTGCCCTTCAATCCCAGGAGCAAATCCTAGCCATCCAAGGTTACCAGACGACACATGGTAACCTTTGGCCCGAAAACTAAGTTTGGCCACGCCAAACCTTGCCATGCCAACGGCATGCCAACCTAGCCGCGCCACCACGTTGGCCCTCACTACGCGGCTACCAAAACGAAGGCGTGCAAAAATCAACGGTTTCCCTTCAATCCCAGGAGCAAATCCTAGCCATCCAAGGTTACCAGACGACACATGGTAACCTTTGGCCCGAAAACCTAAGTTTGGCCACGCCAAACCTTGCCATGCCAACGGCATGCCAACCTAGCCGCACCACCCTGTTGGCCCTCACTACGCGGCTACCAAAACGAAGGCGTGCAACAATCAATGGTTTCCCTTCAATCCCAGGAGAAAATCCAAGTCATCCAAGGTTACCAGACGACACATGGTAACCTTTGGCCCGAAAACCTAAGTTTGGCCACGCCAAACCTTGCCATGCCAACGGCATGCCAACCTAACCGCGCCACCACGTTGGCCCTCACTACGCGGATACCAAAACGAAGGCGTTCAATAATCAACGGTTGCTCCTCAATCCCAGGAGCAAATCCTAGCCATCCAAGGTTACCAGACGACACATGGTAACCTTTGGCCCAAAAACCTAAGTTTGGCCACGCCAAACCTTGCCATGCCAACGGCATGCCAACCTTGCCGCGCCACCACGTTGGCCCTCACTACACGGCTACCAAAACGAAGGCGTGCAACAATCAACGGTTGCCCCTCAATCTCAGGAGAAAATCCTAGCCATCCAAGGTTACCAGACGACACATGGTAATCTTTGGCCCGAAAACCTAAGTTTGGCTACGCAAAACCTTTCCATGCCAACGACATGGCAACCTAGCCGTGCTACCATGTTGGCCCTCACTACGCGGCTACCAAACGAAGGCGTGCAACAATCAACGGTTGCCCTTCAATCCCAGGAGCAAATCCTAGCCATCCAAGGTTACCAGACGACACATGGTAACCTTTGGACCGAAAACTTAAGTTTGGCCACGCCAAACCTTGCCATGCCAACGGCATGCCAACCTAGCCGCGCCACCACGTTGGCCCTCAATACGCGGCTACCAAACCGAATGCGTGCAACGATCGACGGTTGCCCCTCCTCTCAAGATGCAAAATCTCGACCGTCGAAGGTCACCAGGATGGCAAGTTTCCCGAGCTTTACTTGCCAAGCCACAACAACGTGCTACGTGTTTTCCAAAACATTCGAGACATCAACAAAAACTGGGGGATCCTCTTTGGGTATTGGTTTGGCGGTTTACAGCGTACGGCGTACACTACGCCCGTCATAAGGAAGTGTCATAAGGGTGAGGTGGTTAGTAAATACGGGAAGTTATGTGTGAAACGTTCATGGGACATAAATCACATGTGTTAACAACTTTATGGACATCAATTCCATAATGTTAGCGGTTTCATGAAAACCAGTTTCATACGTTAACCACTTTATAGAACATCAATTCCATGCATACGGTTACCACCTCCTTCCATTTACTTCCCCACTCCTTAATGAGACCAGGGTACATTTTTACTTCGACTTCTATAAATAGGTTTTACCTATTTCCATTGAACAACAAGTTCATACGGGAGATACAACACTCAGAAAGACTTGCTTGCTAGGTCACCTTGTGAGCTCTCTCACTTTTCTGATAACAAGTCGTAGTAACCCAACTACTCTTCCAGAATCAACTATTCTGGTCTCACCACTTTCCTTGCTTCCCTCCCCAAAACCAACCCATTTTCCTCCACTTTGTGACCGAAGCAAGTCTGGAACGACCATTTCTTGGTTTAGGCCGGGCTTGTACAGATTGATCTCTCGAATCTAAAGTATTCCCTTGCAGTACATTGTTTTGGGTTTAAATTGTTTCACACCTGCACACCCGCAATTACCGAAATCAGCAGAAACCATTTTCACCTACAAACAACTGTTTGGAATATGATCTAAAGGATTGGTTTTCACGTGCGTGACTCTAGAAGTCGAAAGCGCAGGGATACTGAGGAAACTAAGTATCTAGGGGTAGTATGCGTGGTCTCAACTATACGAAGTTGGTATTAGATTTTGTATAGTGGCTTAATTCTGAGAATATTCAAAACTGGACAGTGTCCCGGGGTATTTCTGTATTTACGGTTTCCTCGTTAACAATATATTGTTGTGCCATTTACTTTATTTTCCGCATTATAATTATTTATTATAATTAAAGTAAATTGCACTTGTACGTTAATATGTAACACTTGATATTGATCCTATAGAGTATCGGTTATTACTGATCTTATTATCAAGTGATCACTTCGTTGTTGTATCATCTCGATCTTGAATCCATAGTCAATCAAACAAATTATCTTGTTGTTGTATTGGCTCGATCTCGTATTCATAGACGATCACACAAAGTGTCTACCAAAGTTGTTATATTTCTCTACTCAGTCCATAGACGATCACACTTGGTAAAGGACTTATATATTGATAAAAAAAATTGTCTTGTATTTGGGTACCCTCGTCTTTTCAATTCCAGAATGGATGACAATCGAAAAGTTTGTGTTCACGTTTTTAACCTTGGTTGGTCTCAGTCATATAGCTTCAATTGTTGGCAAACTCCTTTTGTTGGTCCAATAATGACTAGAACCGAGAATGTCCTTTGCTAGGGTATGTGTTGAAATCATCCCTAACTATATTCTAAAGAAATATGTTACAATTGTTTTTGATAATGTGTTCAAATGCACATTGAATGTTGAGTATGCCTGGAAACCATCTCAATGGTTAAGCTGCTTGACTTTTTGTCACAATGAAGCTAGATGTCCTAATTTTTTTAAAGAAAAGGTTGTTGTTCCTCCTTCTAGTGTTTATATGCCCAAAGACAAACCTGCCCCTCCTCCTCAAGGTTTTGTTGCGCAACATCAGACAATTCAAGCTTCTTCTCATGTATAAAAGGACTGGAAGCTAGTTAATAATTAAAGGAAATCTATGAAAGCTGGGGGTGATCACATGACCATTGAGAATCAATCAGACCATGTTGATTCCCCCTTGTACCCTATAGGGTTTGAACCCGAGAGAATTCAGCAAAAGTCCATTTCTTCAATCAATATAACCTTTATTCAGAACTCTTTCTCTGTGTTGGGAGATAGTGGTGTGTCTAAGGTAATGGAGAATATGGAAGTTCTCAGTGATCTATCTCTGCAAGAAGCGCATAATCTTCCTATCAGTAAGGATACCAACTCTGCATCTACTGAAAAGGGATTAAATCCTATCTTAAGCTCTCAAGGAGACCCAAAGTCTTCAGTACAATTCAAATATTTTACATTTGGGAATCAAGGGTTACGACCTTAAAAAGGTGGTTCAGATTAAATAAGCTCCTTGTAGACTTGTCAACAATGAATGATAGTGGTTCCTGGAACACCAGGAAGCTTAATGACCCCCTAAAGCAAGTAGAGGTAAGAAATTTCATTAACAGTAGTAGTTTAAAAAAATATATGTTTTAATTGAAATTAGAGTGCAAGTTAATTATCAAAATAGAATAAGGAATAATATCATGCCTAATTGGTATTTTTTAGAAAATCACAATAATCATGACATAGACGAGAATTTGGTAAATATGGGATCCCTCGTATGTGAGAGATGAGTCGTTGTCAGCAATCGATCATCCATTTTTTCTAAGGTGTCTATAATGAATGTACATTTGTTTGTTTTAACAATATTTTAAGGTCATAATGCTGATGATCAAAGAGAAGAACTATGTGGTCCTCTTTGGGTAATTTTTGCAGTGAGTAATAGTCTTCCTTGGTGTGTGCTGGGGGATTTCAATTCCTATCTGTATGATCCCGAAAAGGAAGGAGGCTCTCCTATCTCTGCTTTTTCAATGGCTAGTATTCAAGCTTCCCTCCAAGACTCACATCTTTTTGATTCTTCATTTATTGGTTGCTTCCTTACTTGGTCCAACAAAGAGGCTCCCACTAGGATTCTTTGGTAAACTTGACAGATCATTAGCATGGCTTGGCTTGATTTGCTTCTGATTTCATCACTTGAATTCCTAACTAGTAGAATATCCGACCACTCACCCATAGTTTCGAGTATTTTTTCCGACGGAGAAAATGGTCATAGAGCTTACAAATATTATAACTAACATTTGAGGAGACAGAGTTTATGGAGATTATTACAGTGCTTGCAACACTCCTATAAATGGTACCCCCATGTGCATCTTTGTAACCAAGCTCAAAAATTGAAGTCTCATCTTATTACCCGAGGAAAACAAAATTCACCAACTTCATCTCTCAAGTGGTCAAGCAAAGGGATGCATGGTATCTGCTCAACAATCTTTACAAGCTACTCCTTTATGCCCTATCTCCATATGCACTAAAAAGGAAGCTGTTAGAGTCTTTGCCAAGAAGGATAGAAATGAAGAGGCTATGAAGAAGCAAGCAATCCATAGTGAATGGATATAACTTGGTGATATTAACACTTCCTTCTTCATATTAGACTTTGCCAGCTTACTGCACCATGTATAAGCACATGATAAAGATGGAAAAAGTAGCTTCACTAACCCTCTAGTTTCGTACAAAATTAACAAGATTGGTCGCAAGAGAGATTTCTTAGTAACTGTTTGAAAGACACGAGCAATGATCTTATAATTACGTTATCTCTCGCATCGTAATTCCAAATGGTGAATTTCAAAATAGATATTCAACGTAAGATCCTGATCTACATGTTAAGTTTAACCATAAAATCAAAAGAGCAATAAGGGGATTGGATCACTCTAAACTAGGCTGATTTTCCCGCTCTTCAATATATTCGCAGAAACAAGACTCAACTTTTTATAATTTTTAAAAATACTTCCACTTCTCCAAAAGTTATGAAATTTGATGGGGAGAATCATCAGGATGTCTATGATGTCCGGATAAAAGGATTAACCAAAATCCTTTTCAGTTAAAAGATATACCCGGATCTCTAACTGATGTTCAAAACTGAAACTTTTTAAAAATTCGCCGTAATGATCCCAAGTTTGTAAAATTAGAAGAAACAATTCTAAAATTTTCACATACCTTTTCGTAACAATTTTTATGCTAATCCTTATCAAAACTTTTTCCTTGCTTTAGAAAGATTTCCTTGGCACGCCTTAAGTTCATGGAAGTCATCATACAATGTCTGCTCTTCTTTCTTTCTTTCTCTATGATCACATATTCAAGTAGATGGTAACTTAGTACATTTCATAAAAAAAAAAGATAATCTTTTTAAGATTGTTGGAAAATGTACTAAGTGACAACACATGAGACTAGTTAGTATGCACAATACAAGATATGTTAAGTAAGAAACAACCAACCTTGTATAGTCCCTTCAACTAATTCCTATTCAAAAATAATTAAGTAATTAACCCTTATATTCCGACAGTGAGGATGATGTTTATCAACAGTAACTCTAAATAGATGTATATCAACAACTATTCTTAATTGATCTCAAATTCTTAAGCCAGCTACCAAATACAATTTTGTTGAAGGGCATAATGCCAGTGATATATTATATATCTCTAATAGTACCTTTGGCGAGAATACCCAAAATTTGTATATTAAAAAAGTATTTTTGAATCTTGAATATTCAGAAAGTATCTTACTCTTGCGTGTTTTCTAGACCCCATCCAAGATTCAAATCCAAAGATTAATCAACCAAAATGTATAAAAAAATAGTTGGAATGTAATTTCTATAATTGTTTTTTTTTATTTGGTTATCTTTTAAGGTTTCTCTTCTTTTGAAGCAAGCTTTCTCTGTAAATATAAACCTTGTAAATATAAAACCTTCCGAAGTGTCATGATTAATAAGCTGGCATGACTTGTAAGAGCTTCTCCAATGGGAAGTGTATGAAGAAAAAAGTCTTCATCCACGTAGGATACACTATTAATTTACATAAAATGATTCTCTAACCATAACCTCTTTGACTAACATACAGATGGCGTGGCATATTTTTAGTTAGACAACCTCTTCCTGAACCTCTTGTTCCAGAGGTTCACCAAGAGGACATGTTCCTGTCCTAGTCAGCTTTTAGAAGTTAAAAAACATATTTAATTTAATAAAATTGGTTTTTAATCTAAAAACTAAAAAATGAATTAACCATTTTTTACCTTTCTCTCTTGATTTAAACTAAAAAATGAATTAACTAAAAATTGGTTTTTCCTTTCACCCGTACTCCATCTCTAGTCCATGATAAATGATTAACCTGCCAAACAGTTTAATTCAATTAATCCTATGTTGTTGTAATAATATTCGTTACTTAAATTGTATTGAACCATTATCGATTAAACAATTAAAAATTAAACTGGACCATCAATTTGCTTTCTAAATGATTAATACTCTATAGTTTTACAAGTAAATACGATATTTCCTATAATTTTGAAGATAAATGCAAGAAAAAACAAAAAAGTTCTCAATTACAATATTCATGTGCAATTGTGCATAGATGTTGTCTACCCTAGAGCTATTGTGAAGCTTGTTTTCCTCTCTTCGAATGATGTTAAAAAAAAATAGTGTTAACCATCACTGCGAGCAATAGAGAAGAATTATCCAATACCGTGTAGTTCAGCTCAATGATATCAAATAAAATTGTTTCTTCGGTTTAAAAGTAAGAGACATCCAGGTAAAAAGAAAAGATAAAACGGGTTGGAGAAGATTTATTATTTTTCATTATAGTTAGGAAAATTTGTTGCCAAATAAGATAAAGGATGTCTTCCCACAATGCCACATGTGAAGCTGATATTTGCTTGTCTTTGGAGAAGCTCTAAATATAAACATTTTTAGTTATTTTTTAATGCTTCTCTTTCTCTCTTTCTCTTTCTCTCTAATATAAATAACCACCTCAAATTTCAATTTCTCCATCCCTCTCTTTGGGATCAAAAGACTGATGCAGAGACAATAGAAGAAGCAGGCACACGATTGATCAAGTTCAGTGGCGGGTTTTGCACTTTGAAAAACGTAGGATTCTATTGATTAAAAAGGTACGTTTATCAACAATGACAATTAAGTTTGTGTAGGTTAGATTAGTATAAAATGGAATTAATCATGGCACAACGTACATGCTGGTGCACGTCGATTTGGGTATGAAGCAGAGAGGGACGAGGACGACCCAAAATCCGCCGTCTTAATTTTCACGTAAACATACTACATCGTTAGCAGTTAACAATCTCATCTTATTTTCTCCGATAAACAAGATTAAGAGAAAACCAGGGACGAACTCATAATCTTCCCAGGGTAGGGCTAAAATATCACTGATTGTCAATGCGGCCGAAGGTTGCGGCAAATGTTTTTGACCAAGTTACGTACGACCAGAATTCACCCATAAAATATTATATAAATTGATAACTATTAGATTAAAATCAGCAAATTTGATTATGAAAAGTGACTAGAGACGGATTAATTATAACGGTCCGCGAGTTATAACCCCAAAGGTCTCACTATCCATCCACAAAAAACCCATCAAAACAAAAGTAACACAAAAACCCCAACAAAACAAAAGTAATTCGCGGTTGATGAAACCAAAATTTGGTTTCATCATAAAATTTGATGAAACCCCAAAGAATTTGATGAAACCAAATTTTGGTTTCATCATAAAATTTGATGAAACCAATTTTTGAAATTTGGGGTTTTCGTATCAATTTTTTAAAATTTGTGGTTTTTTTATCAATTTTGTTTAAGATGGAGTTTTAATGGATCCCAACATTTGAGTGGGGTTTTTGTACCACAAGTTTGGTCACCTTGGGTTTTTATGACTAGTTTTGTAATTATAAACACAAGTGGGTTAATTACTACTAGTTTTTTTAAAAATTTCAAAGATCCTCCAGTTTACAAGCCTCGGTGATCCTGACCTCGCAGGTTGGTTTCGAGGTTAGTTAGGCCTATAGACACTCTCTGAATCAGCAACTTGATTATCAACTGTTCACAAAAATTAAAAAGCAAATTGAAATTCTTATTATTTATTTGATGATGTTCCTGTTCACCCGTCAAATTAACTAAAGCAACAAAACAACACTTGTGATTGGTTGACTAACTAGTTTTGTATCAGCTTCTGATTGGTTAGCTTTATCCCAACTGTTAGAATATGGGCATCCAACTCAAAACCAATTGGCAGTGAGTGGAGAGGCCCTAAGGGATTATAAACCGCAGGATCTTAGATGCATATCAACACGCCCCCTCACGTGTAGCCTCGTTGGGTCTAACACGTGGACAGTTAAAAGGCGCGGTCAAATGACTCGTCACAAGCAGCCTTCTCTGATACCATATTAGAATATGGGCATCCAACTCAAAACCAATTGGCAATGAGTGGAGAGGCCCTAAGGGATTATAAACCGTAGGATCTTAGATGCCCGGACAATGTGCGACTAATAATATCAACACCAACTAAGATCTTCACGTACAGCCGTGCATTTACTTTTTTCGGGACTTAAGATTCCATCAGCATAGGAGTCTTTGATGCCTCACATTGTTAGCGATTAATACTCTCATTTGAATATCCTCTGTTAGGTGGCTCTTTGCGTTGCAACTTACAATTTGCCTTCTTCTTAATATAATTTTCATTTGAGACTTACATAATCTACATGTCATGATGATGTAAGTGAAATGTAAGAATTAGCAGATTTATTTTTTAGAAATTCCTCTTACGCTTTTGAGAAACACAAAATTGTTTACAAAGACCAAAATCAACAATTCTTGGGTGATAAAGACATGTAAAATTTGATACTGTTTAAATGGACGAGAATGTAAAAATAGCCAGGATGTAAACAGTTTCATCCTACCCATTTTCAAATACTTTATCTTATTTTTAATTTGCATCAGGATGCATCCAGTTTCATCCTCACTCTTTTTTAAATTTAAGCCTGGATGAATCCAGTTTCATTCTTGCTATTTTTTTTTTGTCCACCCATACTAATTTTTACTCGTCCATTAGAACCATGTTTTAAAAATATTTGGACAAATGACCCATTTTCCGTTTGAGAAAGTGACGATGTTTTCAAGCTTGAATGCTTGATCCTTATGTCCTTCATTCACAAAGATCCTCCGCTTTTCTCTTTCGGAAAACAAAAACAGAAACAAAAGGTGAAAACAACAACCGACTTTCACCTACCTTCTACGTCTCTTCGATTAATGATCAGATATTATAGTACAAAATATTGAACCCATTTTGGTCACTTCGTGATCTTTTTTTACTTTGTCTTTAAATGAGAGTGTCTTCAAAGATTAATCATCCATATCGTATCAGAAAAGCGATAAACAATTACCAATTTAGTATATATAACCAATAATCAATGTCTGACATTCACAATCTTCAAGGTTGATTGCTACTACTCTTTTTTTCTTTCTTTGATCAACAAGACCTAATATATACATTCTCTTGTTACCTGGTCCTAGAGTGCACAAAATCTCACCATTGGCGTTGGCGGACTTACATGCTGCAGAAAATGATGTCTTCTGTAAATATTTCGTGTACATGCACGTTGCGTTACTTGTTATTGTTAATTCTAATCAACAATTACGCATGGGACGCATCTGCTTTGAGCAATCCTGAAGACGGTGTAAAATTGCATGTACAAGATGACCACGTGAGTAAATTTTACTTCTCCTGTTTTATTTTCTATCAGCATACATTTTGTCGAAGTTCTGGTATACTTTCTAGGTCATTCAAGATTTTTTTGTTGCCGTTTGTTGAAGGTGATGATGGATAATGGGTTTGTTCAAGTGAATATATCTAATCCTTTTGGATTAGTCACTGGAATTCAGTACAACGGTATCGATAACTTGCTAGAAATCATGAACGAATTCAATCATGGAGGGTACATATTTGTTCTATGCTACCCTTATTTATCAACTATATCACTTACTTCGTACTTTGACTTTGACCTTGACTTCTTTTCTTTTTCTTGAATTGATTGATGGATGTATAGGTACTGGGATCTGAACTGGAGCCAAAGGGGAAACGTAGGAACGTATTTTCTGTAAGTTAAAAGAAAACTATTTTCATGACATTGTCAGAGTACGAAAAGTAGTAAAACATTTGAATTCATGAAATGAAACGAGTTTTGCAGGATGAATGGAACTACTTTTAACGTAATAGTTCAAAATGAAACTCAAGTTGAAATTTCATTCACAAGAACATGGAATTCCTCGGTTTCATCATCTCCGTCACATCACTCAGACTCAAACAACAGCACAGACTGGGTTCCCCTCAACTTTGACATAAGGTACTAACCGATCGATCCTTCAGTTTTTCTTCTTTTTGATTCTCAATACCAGTGGAATCAGTGGTCAAATAATTTTGTACAACTTGCAGATATGTAATGTTAAAAGGTTCGTCAGGATTCTATACATATGGCATATATGAGCACGTAAATGGAATGCCAGATTTCAATCTCAATGGAACTAGGGTCGCCTTCAAGCTTCGTAAAGACAAGTAAGAAAACTAGCTAGCATGCTCGTATTCGTATTGACAACAACGTATAGAATTGCAGGATGGACAAATCTGAATTCCTAACTTTGATTTTGTTGTGGCGCGGTGGGGATTTACAAAATATTAAGGTTTCAATATATGGCTATATGTAAGACACGTCAAAGACGAATGCCACTGCCAGAGGATCGTGAACCACCTAGAGGCGAAGTACTACAATTCAAAGAAGCAACTCTTCTTGTAGACCCTGTTGAACCAGAATTAAAAGGCCAAGTACTTATAAAATCATTGACTTGCTTGAATTACCCTGTTTGGGTTTGTGGTAATGAAGTTGTTACTCAAAGTTTAAAGCTTGTATTATGTGCAGGTTGATGACAAGTACATGTATGCACTAAATAGTGAAGACATAAAGGTTCACGGGTGGGTTAGCTCTGACCCTCTAGTAGGTTTCTGGCATATCACAGCGAGCGATGAATATCTAGGTGGTGGTCCTCTAAAGCAGGACCTTACCTCACATGTTGGTCCTTATACTCTCAGTGTAAGTTCTAAGCTATCTTCTGCAATCTACCTATATAAACCCTGTTCCAATACCTATACTAAATCTAGAATTGATTGCATTACCTACTCCTCATCACTCAGATGTTCCTTAGTTCCCACTATATGGGCCAGGATAAGTTACCCAGGTTTGGAAATGGAGAACCTTGGAAAAAAGTGCATGGTCCCGTTTTCGTGTATCTTAATTCAGCTCCACCCGGTACAAATGAAAGCGCGTTGTGGGACGACGCCAATGAACAGGTTTAGCTTAATAAAAAAACTGTCTTGGTTAAGATTTCTCCTCTCCACCTCTATCTGGAAATAAAAATTTATATATTTTCTTTCTTTCGTTTTTAGCTGCAACAAGAAGCCCAGAAATGGCCGTATAATTTCATAGCTTCAACCGACTATCCTAAATCGGATCAAAGAGGAACAGTCAATGGAAGAATACTTGTCCGAGACAGGTATTTGCCTTTTTTATCTAAAAATACAGTAGAGAATGAGTCTGAAATTTTGCAGATATAGAATATTCTGACAATCAATATATACAAGACTCATTGTTTCTTGTATATATATTTCAGGTTTGTAAGCAAGGAAGATATACCTGCAGTAGATGCTTACGTTGGGTTAGCTTTACCAGGAGAAGTTGGATCCTGGCAGACGGAGTGCAAGGTCTTATATCCATCAATTAGTTTATACCGATACATGTTTACATACTTCTCCTTTAAAATATCAATATCTCATTTGAATTTTAAACCCAAGAAACTGATCTTGTTTCTGTTGTTCAGGGGTATCAATTTTGGACTCGAGCTGGTCCTGATGGTTCATTCACAATTAAGAATGTACGCTCTGGGGATTACAATCTATATGCATGGGTTCCTGGTTTCATAGGAGATTACAAGTATGGAAATCTCATTACAATTAAAGAAGGTGTGTATAAATATAACAAATTCTCTTCATCGAATTGCTTCAGTTCCGTTCTGGTTTACTTGTATTCATCAATTCGTTATTAAAACAGGAGATTCCATCAAATTGGATGATGAGCTTGTTTATGAGCCTCCAAGAAATGGTACTACATTGTGGGAGATAGGTATTCCTGACAGAACCGCAGCAGAGTTTTTCATCCCAGATGTTGACCCTAAATATGTTAATCCACTATACTTGACGCAAGACAGGTGAGGATGGTTCTTTCTCTTAGATAATACAATAACATGACAAAATTAGAAATTGAAACATGAATTCTTAACTTAGTTTCTGTTCCTTGACTTGATTTGTACAGGTTTAGACAATATGGATTGTGGGAGCAGTATAGTGTTTTATATCCAAGTACAGACCTTGTTTACACAGTAAACAGCAGCAGTTACCAGAAAGATTGGTTCTACGCGCAAGTTAATCGGTTGGGGTTCTTGTATCTTTTACTTCACTATTCAAGTCCAAATGAGTCATAGCCGGTCCAGGATTTACACTGGACCTCATATTTTTGAGACAATACTAAAAGAGAAATGAAATCTACTTCTTTAACAGGAAGTTGGGAGATAAAGTGTACAAATCAACAACATGGCAGATTAAGTTCAACCTAGATAGTGTTGATCAGGGTACGATTTATAAGTTGCGAGTGGCACTAGCATCCACAACTGTAGCCGAACTGCAAGTATATGCCAACTATTTATCATTCAAGTTTTTTCTTATTTCCTTCTAGTTTCACCTTGTTGACAGGTTGCACTAATAATTGTCTTTTCATTTTTTTCGTTGAGTAGATTCGACTAAACAATTTGAGTATGGAAATTCCCCATTTCACAACTGGAAGAGCGTACAAGGATAATGCCATCGCGAGGCATGGAATTCATGGCCTGTATCTGTTGTTTAATGTTGATGTAAAGAGTGATTGGCTCAAAGATGGCGAAAATACCATTTTTCTTTCACTGTTTAAAGGTGAAGGCCCGTTTCAAGGTATAATGTATGACTATATACGTTTCGAAGCACCAGCAAAGGACGAAAGAACAGAGGAAAGAACAAATGCGGAAGCTAGGCTATATTTCTGCACAACAAAATGCCTGATTAATGTTTTCATCTCCTGCCTTCTTATTTTCCTTATGTAGGATGCGACGATATCACCTACTGCGACAACGCTTGTTGTTATATTGATGTCAAGAAACATAAATTTGTTGCGGATTTCTATCATGTTCTTACACCATTCAAAACATGGTCAGGACTGGGTATTAAGGGATACGTACATATCTGTATCTTTGTATATATGGTCATGAAATAAGTTAGTTAGGAAAGATATTATTTTGTACCAAAATATGTTTTGGGTATCTCCTATTTAGTCACAGGAACACCCGTTTTGTATTTCAAGCTTTTGGAGAAATAACAAAACCTTCATCTTCTTACCTTGTCGTTTCATGGCATCTGAGCCAGGTTCGACTTAACCAAATTAAATCAAGAAATCTGCTAAAAGATTAGCATCATGACTGGAAAGGAATCTGGAAACGATTCAAATACTAAAGTACGGAAAGTTGATTCAACTTCACCTTATTATTTACACCCTTCAGATCATCCGGGTATGTTGATCTCTCCGGTGAAGTTTAATGGTGATAATTATGAAGAATGGTCTCGATCGATGATGAATGCCTTTCGAGCCAAAAGAAAAACATGTTTTTTTGATGGAAAACTTACTCAGCCTGATGAAGAGGATGTGTACATTCAAGATTGGTGGAGTGTTAATTCTATGCTGATTGGATGGATTCTTACATCCATCGAATCCACACTTCGATCAAGTTTGACATATTTTGATACTGTCAAAGAATTATGGGATGATTTGAAGCAACATTACTCTATTGGTAATGGACCAAGATTGATGCAGTTACGTTCAGATCTAGCAAGATGTCGACAAGATGGAAATACTGTACCAGCATATTATGGACGTTTGAAAGCTCTTTGGGAAGAAATCAACGATCATGTTAAACCACCTTTGTGCAGCTGTGGTAAGTGTACCTGTTCTCTTATCACTAAATGGAATAAGCAACGTGATGAAGAACGTATACATCAGTTTTTAATGGGTTTGGATGATGCAGTATATGGAACTGTTAGATCTCATATTATTGCTCAGGATCCTCTTCCAAACTTGAGTCGTGTATATGCTCTTATTGTTCAAGAAGAAAGACATCAAACAATTACAAAAACTCATGATGTGCGTGCTGATAAACTCAGAAAATATCAAAGGGATATGATAAGGGCGCAACTTGCGAGCATTGTGGAAAGATAGGCCACGAGATCGAAAATTGTTTTAAACTGAAAGGGTACCCAGAATGGTGGGATGAGGAGAATAGCATGGGACGTGGACGAGGAAGAGGACGCGGTCAACATGGAAAAAATATTGGTCGTGGAAAGTGGTCCCCAACTGTAGCTAATGTTGCACTGACAAATACCAATTCGGGTGGTAGCTCAATTTCATCACATTATCGTCTGGGTCTTGCTAATACCCTTACTGATGCCCAATGGGAAGCCATTGTTGGAATGTTTAAGAACTCGAACATTGATAGTTCGAAGGAGAAGCTGACTGGTAAGTGGATACTTGACACAGGGGCCTCAAGACATATGACATGGAGTAAAGATTTTTTTCTTAAAACATATCCAATTGGTTTTTCTTCAATAAAACTTCCGAATGGTACATACTTAGTTTCTTCATATGAAGGAACTGTGGTGTTTGGAGACAACATGAGATTATATCGTGTTTTATACGTTCCGATCTTGGTGCAACCTCGATTTCGTTAGCATGCTTAATTAAAGATCTCAAATGTATTGTCACTTTGACTGATAAGTTGTGTGTGATACATGACCGAACTTCGAGGACGCTGATTGGTGTGGGTGAGGAACGAGATGGGGTCTATATCTTCCACAGTGGAGCGCAGATTATGGCAAATAGAGTTACAACCGGTGAAGATTATTATTTGTGGCATAGGCGTTTAGGTCATCCTTCTAATAAGATTATTTCTTTGCTTCCCCGGTATGAATAAAGCCGATTGTCGCCATTTCTTAAAGAACCATGTGATATTTGTTTTAAGGCTAAGCAAACTCGTGCTACTTTTTCTATTAGTGAGAATAAAGCAAATGATATCTTCACTTTAGTTCATTGTGATGTATGGGGCGCATATAGTACTTCGTCTTCTTGTGGTGCACATTATTTTCTTACTATTGTTGATGATTATTCACGATGTGTTTGGGTTTATTTAATGGTACATAAAACTGAGGTGGTGCAGAATTTTAAGAATTTTTGTGCTATGGCTAAGACTCAATTTGATAGACAAGTTAAGCAAGTTCGGAGTGATAATGGTACTAAATTTCGTCCATCAATTCCATTTTTTTGTGAACAAGGGATCGAATTTCAAACTTCTTGTGTATATACACCGCAACAAAATGGAAGAGTGGAACGCAAACATCGTCATATATTAAATGTGGGACGTGCTTTACGATTTCGTGGTAATTTACCTCTTCGTTTTGGGGTGAGTGCATTCTAAGTGCCGCTTATATTATTAATCGCACGCCTAGTACCTTGCTTAAAGGAAAAACTCCATATGAATTTTTACATAAGAAGTCGCCTATTTATACTCATATTCGAGTATTTGGATGTTTATGCTATGCAAGTCTTGTCCCTCGTGATCGAAACAAGTTTAATCCACGTAGTCGACGTTGTGTATTTGTTGGGTATCATTATGGAAAAAAGGGTTGGCGGTTATTTGATTTGGAAAGAAAACTATTTTTTGTTTCTCGTGATGTGATTTTATTTGAGAATAGATTTCCTTATGCAACAGCTTATTCGGTTGATACCACAGGAGGTTGTCAAGATGACAGGATGATAATTCATAATGAGCAATCATATTTTTTATTGACTGACAGAACCAGGACAGGGGAGTCAGTAACTGTTGAAAATTCTGCTGCAACAGACGGTGAGAATGATGTGCTGCAGAAGACAGTAACAGACAAACCGACACAGTTTACAGCAGACATGAGAGAAAGACCTGACGGGAACTCAGGGAACAGTGGACAGGATGTGAACAGGTCTGTCTATGTAACTGACAAGGGGGACAGCACTGTCAGCGCTGAAACAGCAAGCAGACGCAGAAACACAGGGAAAAAAAAGGAAAACAGCTGGACAGGTCATTGTCTGCGGCAGACAAGACTACACAGACTTCCACACATGAGATTTCAGAACCCGTTACTTCCAATTCATGTGATAATTCACATACCAGGACAGGTGTCGCGTCATAAATAGTTTCACCTGATATTACAGAGAACTTGACAGATGGGGACAGTGATGACAGTTCTCGGATTTTAGAGGATTTACCAGCTACAGAAAGTCACCCGATAAATAGTGATATTTCTGATTCAGGGGTTATAAGAAGTGTTCGTTCCAGGGTTCCTAATACTTGACTCAGTGATTATATATGTAACACTATCGGAAAAATAGACCCCAACTCCTCCACTCCTCACTCGTCAACATCCTCAGGTACGCCTTATCCCATAACTAATTATGTCTCGTGTGATAAATTTTCTGCTAATCATACTCAGTTTTTGGCTGCTATTACTACCCTTAAGGAACCAACTATCTATGCCAAAGCTGTGAAACTTCCATGTTGGCGTGTTGCTATGGCTAAGGAAATTGGTGCTCTTGATAAAAATGGCACATTATCTATTACTGATCTTCCGCCAGGAAAAAAGGCTATTGGCTGTAAGTGGGTTTACAAAATTAAATATAATTCTGATGGCAGTGTCGAAAGGTATAAAGCTCGATTGGTCGTTCTGGGTAATAGACAGGTTGAAGGGGTTGATTACCATGAAACCTTTGCTCCCGTAGCCAAAATGGTTTCGGTTAGAACTTTTTTGGCAGTTTCAGTGGCTCAAGATTGGGAGTTGCACCAAATGGATGTTCACAATGCCTTTCTACACGGGGATCTTGATGAGGAAGTATATATGCAACTTCCTCCAGGCTATTCGACTACTTCTTCGGGCAAAGTATGTCGCCTTCATAAATCTTTGTATGGTCTTCTTCAAGCTCCACGTAATTGGTTTGCTAAGCTTGAAAGTGCTCTTAAGGCCTTTGGATTTATACAGTCTTATGTTGATTACTCTCTATTTACTCTACGACGAGGTGAGAATTCCATCAATGTACTTGTTTATGTCGATGATTTGATTATTGCTGGGAATAATTCCGCTGCTATTGCTACTTTTAAGACATACTTAAGTCGGTGCTTTCATATGAAAGATTTAGGTCCTCTCAAGTATTTTTTTGGGTATTGAAATATCTCGAGGTACTGAAGGTTTATTTTTATCTCAACGAAAATATACCTTGGATATACTTTCTGAGACTGGACTTCTTGGAGCCAAACTAGCTGCTTCACCTATTGATCAACATCATCGGTTGGCTCTAGATGATGGACCTTTGTATTTAGATTCATCTCAGTATCGCCGACTTATTGGACGTTTGATTTATTTGACCATTACGCGTCCTGAATTGTGTTATTCGGTACACGTATTGGCTCAGTTCATGCAATCTCCTCGAGTTGCACATTGGGAAGCTGCTCTTCGAGTTCTTCGTTATCTTAAGAGTCATCCGGGTCAAGGGATTGTTTTACGTAAGGACAGTACTCTCCAACTTATTGCTTACTGTGACTCTGATTGGGCCTCCTGCCCTCTTAGTCGTCGTTCTCTTACCGGCTATTTTATATTTTTGGGAGGCTCGTTATATCTTGGAAGACAAAGAAGCAACACACAGTGTCGCGTTCTTCTACGAAGCTGAGTACCATTCTATGGCTTATACTTGCAGTGAACTCACTTGGCTCAAGGCGTTATTGAAATCTCTTGGTGTGTCCCACTCTCAGCCTATGCGTCTTTATTGTGACATTCAATCCGCGCTTCATATTGCTGCTAATCCTGTTTTCCATGAGCGCACCAAACACATTGAGATTGATTGTCACTACGTACGTGATCACATTCAATCGGGTACTATTACCACTTCTCATATTCGCACAACGGCTCAACTTGCTGATATCTTCACCAAAGCGCTTGGACGTCCTCAGTTTGAGCTTCTTCTTCGCAAGTTGGGCATTCGTGATCTCCATGCTCCAACTTGAGGAGGAGTATTAAGGGATACGTACATATCTGTATCTTTGTATATATGGTCATGAAATAAGTTAGTTAGGAAAGATATTATTTTGTACCAAAATATGTTTTGGGTATCTCCTATTTAGTCACAGGAACACCCGTTTTGTATTTCAAGCTTTTGGAGAAATAACAAAACCTTCATCTTCTTACCTTGTCGTTTCACTGGGATATTCATAATTTTCTACATAGTTAATCATAAAGCTTAAATTAATTGAATACAGCTTACCTGAATCATCCATTAGTGCTAATCAAGCTCCTTATTTAATTCATCTGTTCTTTCTTCTCAAAGGACATCGATCTAATTTACAGGAATACGTTTCTTTATTCCTCTTAGCAATTCTTCACTAAATATTCTGATGGTGTTAATAGTAACCTTTATTATTTGGCAAGGAATTAATGTTTCTCATCTAAAAGCTTCTATTTATAGTAGAGGAGTTATTACCATCAAAGAATCCTTAACATGTAAGTAAAACATGGGGGTGAGCATGGTCCGATAGGGCCTGTTTTTTGCCTCACCCGCAACCAATTTAACATATGGTGGCTTTTAAAGAACCGTTTTTTGGGACCAGCCTTTTTTTTGGGGACCATTGTTCTATAAGGCCATCTACCCTACATTTATAAGGGATGTCCTAAAATGTGGACATTACTAATTTGCCCCCAAACCCTAATTAAGATTATCACCAAAACGGTTTTAGATTATTAACCTAATATAATCTATTAACAAAAATAAAAAAAAAATCAGACCTACCCTACCGCCTCCCAAACAAGTTTTGGTCTTACAGTTCTTCTTCTTCTTCTTCCTTTCAACATCGTCTTCACTGATTAATCGTCGATTCATAAAATTTTCATCGTCGATTAATCTATCGAGTATAAGAATGGTTCTTCGAAAGCAAACCAAAAGACTCCCAGGAACAGGTCCCCCATTAGGACATCTGGCACATCACAAACAAGTTCAAATTGAGGAAGAAGTGGAACCGGAAGTGAGAGGCATCATCGAGTATCAAAGACGCAAGCCAAGTCCGATTCTCGCCATGGGACCAATCGCAGGTATTTTCCAACAAACCCATAAATTTTAATTTGATTTTCATTGCTTCAATTGAATATAAATCATCAAAATAGGGTTCAAATGGAAGTTACAGTGCATTGTTCGGTTAGGTCGAATTTTTAAAAAAACCTTAGTTTGTTAACTGAATTTCCTGAAAGGAAGAACACGAAGAACAGTTCGGTTCTATAGGATTCAAAACTAGGTCACCGAACTTCCAGTTCGGTTAGTTCGCAAAGAAGCCTATGATTTTTTTTCTAACAGAACTTAACCAATTTTACAACAATTTGTTTTTCACATGTAACCGAACTCTGCTATTTTACCCGCTATTTTTAGTTTTTATGTAACCGAACTGTGCTATTTTGTTCGGTTTGTTCTCATAAAAATCTAAAAGTATTTAGTAACCTAACTTTACCGGAAAAAAAATAAAAATCAATGCAACCGAACTATGTTATTTTTCCCAATATGTTGATTTTCAATTTAACCGAACTTGTCCAACTATGTTGAGTTGCATACATGTTGAGTTCGGTTTATTCGCAAAAAAACTTGACAAACCGAACTCTTCAGTAGTTGCATACATGTGGAGTTCGGTTTGTTCGCAAAAAACCTTGACAAACCGAACTGTTCAGACCAATGTTGAGTTCGGTTTGTTCGTAAAAAATCTTTGGTAACCGAACTATACTATGGAACACAAAATTAGAGTTGGCCTATTTTTCGTGAACTTTTGCTATTAACCAAACCTTTCGCTGAGAACCCTTATGTTGCATCTGATTTAGTGAATCATTTAGCGGTTAAGCTAATATCTTTTGTTTTCTTGATTAGTGGAAGAGGCAAAAAATCAAACCAACCTTTACTGGAAGATCTTAGAACTCCCACGCCTCGAGGAAAAGTACATTGTGATGCCGGTAACCGTGGAACCAAAAATGCTAAGTATACAGGTGGGTCATTACCGGGTGTTGTCATCCAAGATGGTGTTAATAGAGATAATGTTTACAACGTAATCCAACAAGTTAATGAAGAGATCGTGGAAGAGATGGGCATTCAAGAACATCATCAAGGTGGAGAAAGTGAACCAGCTGAAGGAGGAGGAAATGAGGGTGCCAATGATGGTGAACCAGCTGAAAGAGGAGGAAATGAGGGTGCCTTATGGGAAGCCTACAACTGGTAAATATGAATTTTTGAACTCACAGGAAAAGAATAAGAAAAAAAATGTGTTGGAGTTGAGGGAGACATTGGATAAGTTAACAGTGGAAGATGTGATTTTCCATCCTTACACCATTGCATTAGTTGAAGACGAGGGGGATGTTGAGGTTATTGGTTTCTCACCTGTTGCGGCGTATAATGGACCGTTGTTTCATTCTGGAGGTTGTACAATGTATAATCCTAGAAGAGTATTAAGACAACTTTCTTGTGTCCAAAGTGTCCCACAAGTGGAAAACTTCAACTTCAAGATGAAGAAGCAGGGAACTAAGAACACCGAGAAGACTTTCTCCCCCAAATACGATCCTGCTGCATCAGTGGACCACTGGAAGAACTTTGTGGATTATCTTGTTCCAGTTGAAGAGTTACAAGATTCGTTTGATGAACCAAATACCGCTGATGAGGGATATATGGAATGGTATGAACATTTTTCTCATCCTCGTGTAATAAACAGTTTCCAACAAGCCCGTGCTGATAAACCAAAAGCGACGGCAATGGAGAAAGAGGCTCAGAAAACTATGAAGCGTACCCCTATGTGTGGTGATGAGGCCTTGATCTTGTGGAATTCGGCGGTAAGATATGTACTCTTATTTTTGTTTTTCAAAATGTTATAAAGTATTGAAAAATAATAGTTACTTATGTTTTTTATGAGAAAAGGTGAAGACAAGTGTTAAATTGTTGAAGAAAATGATGGCAATAATCCGGAGTGGATAGCCGATGGACACTCGACAACAAACAGACCTTTACAACCAATGGACTAATGTTTTTAATCCCAACCTTGTCGATACAAGCCAGGTTGATCCAAGCCAGACCATGCCGTCGAAGAGGAGTCGCCGAGAAGGGGAAGGTTCAAGTCGGATGGTTGAGAAACAAAGCAGTGGAGATGACACTCCTAGTGACGAAGGACGAACTAAAGCTCCTAAACGCAAGAGTAGAAAAGTTTCTCGTAGTGGTCGTGGTAAATGAGTGATTGCAGCAATTAGTAATTTGGTTTCTAATGTTTAGAAAACTTATTGTGGATTTGGTACATTGTTTTCTTTTGTTTGGAAGACTTTTTTATTGCGGATTTGGTAGTTTGTTTCCTTATATTTGGAAGACTTTTTTATTGCGGATTTGGTAGTTTGTTTTCTTATGTTCGTGTGCTTCCAACATTTAATGTGGATTAGTAAATGAATTTCATAATTTGGTTTTTAATTTGTGTTTTAAAGGATTAGTTCGGCTATTTGACTCATAAGTGTTTCATTACATTCAAATTTTTAAGAAACAATTAGGTAGTTCGGTTAGTAGACTAAATATCGTAAACAACCAAACTCGGATATTCTTAAGTTCGGTTTTTTTTTTTTTTTGTAATCTAACCGAACTCAGCTACAAAAAAAAAAATTCTGTGAGTTGTATTCGGTTACAGAGTTGTTTTTGCAGTTAACTGCAATTTTTTTGCAAAAAAATGCGAACGTAACCGAACTTATGGGTTCATAAACCATCCTTAGTGTAGTTTTAGTTCGGTTACCTGAAAATTTTACCAGGCAACCGAACTTGTGGTCCACAAGTTCGGTTGGTTCGCATATTTTGCAATCTAACCAAACTCACAACAAGAAAAATCCAAAAGTTACAGTGTAATGTATGGTTACCTTGTATTATTTTGCAGGTAACCGAACTTGATGATCCACAAGTTCGGTTAGTTCGCATATTTTGCAATCTAACCGAACTCACAACAAGAAAATTCCAAAAGTTATAGTGTAATGTTTGGTTACCTTGTATTATTTTGCAGGTAACCGAACATTACACTGTGGAGCTCAAAAATCAGAGATAATTTTCCTAAGTTCGGTTACCTGCTATGATTTACCAGGTAACCGAACATTACACTGTAACTTTGCAGTTTGGTGGTTTGCACTGTTCGGTTACCTTGGATTTATAGAACCAACCGAACTTCAGGACAATCTAGTTTGGTTATACATGTAAAGTTTGTAGGTAACCGAACCTATGAGTTCGGTTTTGTCGATGCATTTCTTATGTAACCGAACTATGTATTTTCAAATTTGAATGACACAAATTTCAAGTAACGGCTATTTTTATAGCCGGTATACACCTTAGTGGTATAAATATGTGTCTCATAGTTAACATTTTGTCTCAAAATATTCTAAACATGGCAGCTACTATACTCCTAAATTTACTCTAGATGAAGATCTTTCTCTTTGCAGAAACTACATACTATACTATCCAAAGAGCGGTGAAGAACGAAGAATGAATGGTATTATGAGTCAAAGTTATTTGGGGGAAATTCATGAGAAATTCTGCTCCGACACAACAAACCCTCATAACCGTGATCATATAGCTTTGTTCATTCGATTCGGAAAGATTAGAGATAGAGTTGTGTAATTTATGGATTTATTTCACATTATAAGGCGGTATCGACTTAGCGGTAAAGGATTCTCCGAAATCATTTTAACATCAAAAAAAGAATGGCGAAGATGGAAGATAAAGGATTTCAAATATGAAGATCATTTCCGCATCCTTAAAGACTTTTTCATAACGCGTTTCGGATATTAAATGTTATGTAGCTTTAGTTTTAGTTCAGCAATGTCCTCTAATTTCATTTCCTAACCGAACTTAAGTCTTGTTGTCTCAGTTTTCGGCGATGTCATGTAATTAAGTTCCAATATGAAGAAAAAAAGCTCCAAAAATAACAATCTCTAATTCTTATGAAAATGTTCAAAGCATAACCCAAAAATAAGACCCAATTCCAAAAAACACAATCTTTGATTCTTATGTTGATGTTCAAAGCATACTTAGTTTAATTAATGGTACATTTAATTATCCGCAAGGGAAATTGAACCTTTGTGTATGATTTTTTCCGAATCCTTCAAAGCTTTCCACATCTCTATGTTATGCTCGTACATAATGCACCAACCCAACATTGTGTCGGGGTTAAATCCATGCCAATAAGAGTGTCCGCATATCGGAGGCAGTGGACAATCGTCTTCTAACCAGAGGCCTATAAAATGGTTGTTGTTAACAAACGCAATCACCACTCTCATACGTCTAAGTTGCTCGACACATATTTTTGTTTTCGGAGTGTATGTGAAACTAGCACCTTTTGAGAAATAGTGAACCACGCAATTGAATGCTTCGGCGATTAAGTTCCCATCCAATGATCCCTTGTGATTGGATCCCCCCCGTGGAGACACATTTGATACCTAACAAACTGCACATTGAGACTAGCATCCCCATCGGACAATATTGGCTTGTAAAATTCAGGTTTGTCCTTTAGCTTCATCAACAACCTTTTCCAGACATAAGTGATTTGATTATCATTATACAGCTTCGCACCTTCAGTGAAAGGCCCTCGTTGTTGTACGACAACGTGGAATCCGCAATTACCATCCGGAAGGATGTCATCGGTGGATATGACGTACTTTCTAATGTATAGAGGTAGCTCTTCCAAGTTCCTTTTATCAACAAAAGGTGGTGTATCATCAATTGGTTGACTTCTTTCTTGGATGCGGCATATTGGAGCCTTAAGCTTCACGTCTCGTTGAATTGATTGGCTAGGTTCCGATGGAGTAGGTGGGGTTAGTTGCGAGTGTAACATCGGTCCTTTTTTCTTCATATCCCGTTCACTTGTTTCTCCCTTTTCCATAATATTCCTAGACCTTTTCTTAGAATCTTCTTGGTACTTCTCCGCGGTATGCTCATACCCACAAGGATCTCTAGTAAAAGGGGTCATTTCACTTTTCCTCTAAGCCAACACCTTTGCATATTCTCTTACTTGTTTTTTTGTTTCTTTGGTGATTGGCCTACCTTTGCCTTTGCCTTTTTTCGGTTCGTGTACATTATCTGAAGTGTGTGGATAAACGATTAGCCGCATGTCATCCCAAAAGATTTGCTTTTCGAGTTTGTTCATGTTCCGGTACATCTCGATAACGATTCTTCCCATCTCATTGTCACCAAACTCTTCTCCGACATCGCCCTTTGGAGGAGGGACAAAACTTAATTGTTGCCAATATGGATTTATATTGCTTAGAGGGATTATGCCATGTTCATACTTAACTATCATATGGCTACAAGGGAGTCCCATAGACTTCATCATGTTGCAAACACACACCTCGTCCGGCTTGGTTCCCCATATGTCAATCAAATTCACCTCTACCATTAACCTCTTAATGCAAGCACGTGAAACATTATAATGGAGTCCCTTGAGCAACCAAAGGTCCTCCATTTTCTTGATGTTATCATCTTTTTGTACAATCCTTTTGTACTTCATGATGCGGCTTTTTTGAAACTTCTCTTTAAATCTATCAATCTCGCGGTTGAAGTAATTCTCCATTGCGTTAAACACAATCACAAAATTATCGACACATCCAAAAAGATTTTTATTCAACCGGTGGTGAGCCGATTCTACCAAACTTGTCGCTTGATTCCCAAAGTGTTTATGGTGGTTGGTAAATGCATAAACGAAGCGCTCTTTGTGCGGTTCCAACCATTGCTTAACCACATACGTTATAATATCCTACGGATATTCGGGGCTAGACCAATGTTCGATAAATGCCGCAAGATTTAGATTATACTCTTCTTTGGTGAGAGACCAAGTCAATGACTCCCATTCACCAGAGAAAGCAACCCATTTAGAGTGATTTATTTTTCTCTTGTTCATCTTCCGGTAGCTTACTAATCTCTTCAAATGTTTTCCTCTTTGGTGGACAAATTTGAGGCTTGCACCTATTCATCACATTACACCATATATGGAACGTACAAAGCATATTATGTGCTAATGGGAAGACTCTCTCTATTGCGTTCATTAATGCTACATCGTTGTCCGTCACTATAAATGCGGGGATATCATCATCTCGGTATATGGCCTTCACTTGTTGTAGCGCCCAAGTGTAACTTGGTTCTTGCTCATCTTCTAAAAAATAAAAAGCAACGGTAAACGGTGACTTCGTCGAGGTACGACCAACAATGTTCAACAATGGCATCTCGTATTTGTTAGTCTTGTAAGTGCAATCCATTATAAGAACTTGATGGAAGCATTGAGCCAATTGAACACTCTTCGGATGCGCAATGAAGAGATGCATTATTTCATCTTCCGGACCTACCTTCTTTTGAACCGCGTAGCCTTTCTCTTTAGCGCAAAAAAACAATTGTTGCATCACTTGTTTATCCTTCCATTCATTCATTTTAATTGTCTCAATTGCATTGTAAATGGTGGTCAAATATGATACATTATCCTTGTTATCATCCTTTAGTAAGCGAAGCATGTTAAGTGGTGAAACTCCCATTCTCCTAAATTTAGCTATTTTCTCCATTTCTTGAGGAGTGAGCCTTGAGTCCATTGCATGTCCTTCAAGATCATCCGGACGAGGGTAGTTATGATGACCTGCCACCTTATCCATAGATAGAACCCATCTATTCTTTTTTTGCACTTACTAAATACTAGCTTGAACAGACATTTAATTTTCTTTGAGCACGCTGTGTTCTTCCTCGTCGTCTCTCCTTTATACACATAACCCTTCCTCTTGTGACTAACATCGGGATCTCCACTTCTCTCACAAACCATTTCAAACCGAGTTTGGCTTTCTTTTCCATTCAAAACTAATACGCACATGGCTTTCTTGGCATGGTCTCTAGCCCAATTCTTTGCATCAATAGGTTTATCAAAAACCAAATCATTGACATAGTGATTAGATGTATCTTCAAACAGCATGCCAACCGGAGAAGGTTGATTATCCATTGGTATAGGTTGACATTCAATCTACAAGAAATGGAACAACATCAATTGCAATCACAAATCTGTTCGGTTACATGATAATTTTATCGGGATAACTGAACTCAGAGTTCGGTTTGTAAAGCAAGTTGACAACTAACCGAACTTTATGTATACTAAATCAAATTTTATTGCACGTATGTTCGGTTAGATAGTTGGTTGGTATGAAGTTTGCGAACCAACCGAACTTTATACACTAATGTGCAATCTTATTTTACATAAGTTTGGTTAGCTATTGGTTGCAAACTAACCGAACTTATAGACCCTAAAGTTCGGTTACATTTCGGTCAAACCGAACATAAAACTGTAATCTTATTTACAAAGTTCGGTAACATGTCCGTTAACCGAACTTCAAAAAACCTCCATTATTGGAGAGTTCGGTAACCTGCGTGTTTAGAAAAAGTAACCGAACTACACTTTCAGATGAGTTCGGTTACATGTCTTCACACAAGGTAACCGAACAATCCCAAATCTACTTAACAAATTCACATTTTTTTTGAAAATTTGGACCAATTCAACCAACATTATCTAAGTTTAGAGCATACCTGGGTAGCCAAATAGTCTTCCTCCGGTTGTGGTTGGTAAAATCAATCGTTTTCATCTTGAGATTAGCTTTGGGGAAGAATACATTCACCATCTAAGAAATAATTCATATCCGGATCATTGTGAAGATTGACATATACTCTAGGAGAGGAAGGAGGTGAAGATTCAGATGAGCTATCATCAATTGAATCATCACTTGAATAGTCTAGCTTAGTGAACTCAAAATAAAATTTATTTTCCATGTTTTTCTTCTTCATCTTCTCTAACTTTTCTCTTTCAATAATTCTACTTCTTTTTTAAAAATCTGATTTTTTAATCTCAAATCCTTATTCAAAATCATTTCACTAATCACACTAACTAATCATTAACCAAAAATAATCATAGTGTAATTTAGGTATTATCATAAATATCTAGATAATGGGTGACCTAGATTTACTTCTAATATCTTACCCAAAATAAAAGAATGGTCCCCCAAAAAAAGGCTGGTCCCCAAAAAATGGTTCCTTTTAAATTGAAACCTGTTTTGAGGCATACAAGACCATTTTCAAAGATTTTTTGTTTAGGTTTTTATATCTCCTTTGATCGTGGCCGTTTCATCAAGTGACCCGCATAGATTATTACATTTTTTAACTAAAACATTAGGATTCCTGTAATCATTGTTATCATTTTACAAGGCTAATAAGGTAATCACACAAACTCAGTTATATCTTATTTAGGGTGGGTTTATAAGGGGTGTCCTAGTAGTGAGTAGAATACTAAGTTACCCTTGATTATTTTAAATTACTTAAATACCATTTACCTAAATTTAAAACATAAACCTAAACTAACCAAAATCCAAAATTATTTTCAAAATAAAAAATCGTTTGCATTCCTAACCTAATTAAATCATTCAAACAATTTTGATTTTATTTTTCGTCGGTGATTAATTGTTAATTCATAAATCTTTGATCATTGATTAAAATGAGTTGTGTGAAACGTTGCACAAAGAGATTTAGCTTCAGATCCGCATATTGGAACCCATATATTTGTTTTTTCTTTTTTTATATATATATGTTTCAGAAGAACGATTTGTCTGATAATTAAACATGAAAATGATAGCAGAACTTCACTTTGTTAAAAAAACACACTTAATTCGGCAGTTCAGTGTTTTATTCGAATCATACAAACCTAAATTCGTCAGTTACGGAGTGAAGTTCGGTTGATAACTTGTTAGCCGAACCTATGTTTTCTGAAAATATACCTAGGTTCGGCTAATAACTCAGAGGTTCGGATGATAACTTGTCAGCTGAACCTAGGTAGGGATGGTAATTTGCCCCACCAAACCCATCCCCGTGGGGATCCGCTCCTATGGGTTAGGGTTTTACCCGTATAAACGGGGAACGGGGCGGGGTATGGGGGATCGCCGAAAGTAGTGATGCGGGGATGGGGCGGGGTTGGGATTCAAAGCCCCACCCCATACCCGCCCCATACCATACCATAACCTATTATATTTGATCGATGAACTTTTTTGGAAGATAACGAAGAAGATTATGATGAGATGATTAACATGGAGGAAGATGGTTAATAACTAGGTACTAAGAAGTAAAAGCAACCATAATACTTAATTGTGGATCAATTGTTTCCTTTATTTTTCAATTTTAGTTGGTTATTATAAAATTTAAAATGCACTTATTAGGTTAGTATCATTGTTTGAACTGTTATAATTGTTTTTAAATTATTATTGTTTACAAAATTTTAAATATTTATTGTAATGTTATGGTAACCCATGGGAAACCCCCCCTACGGGGATTCCCCATACCCGTCCCCGCCCCATTCTTATGGGGAACGAGTAGGGGATGGGTTTTAGTTTTTTGAACGGGGTATGGGATGGGTTTCAAGGTCCCCGCCCCATTGTCATCCCTAAACCTAGGTATATTTTCATAAAACGTAGGTTCGGATGACAAGTTATCATCCGAACCGTTCATCTGGTCTAGGGCTGCACAAAACCGACCCAACCCGCCGACCCAAACCACACCCGCCGAAAAATACCCGCAACCGAACCCGCCTAGGTGGGGGTCGACTATGGGTGACCACGCCAGAACCCGTCATGCATTGGGTTGGGTGCGGGTAGCAACTTCTGTCACCCGACCCAACCCGCCTACCCATCCACTAATCCTAGCTGTTCAATTCTTATATGTAATTAGTGTAGCACAAATAAGGGTAACAGGGATAGGTTTAAGTTTCGTCAGAAACTTAATAGAAAACTGATTCTAGGATCAAGATTCTAAGGTAAAAGATTGTAAAACAAACTTGATAATAATATTGATAATAAGATGTAATAAGATTGTCTCTAAACAAGAAGGCTTAGCCTTTATATAGACTAGCATGACCGACTAAAAAGAAAAGAAAAAGGAATGTAACCTAAACTAGGAAAGCAAAGGACTTGCAAAGCAAGTAAACTAAAACAAACGGATGGGATCAACTGTAACAGTTGATACACGCTTCAGGTGTCAACTATCATGGTTGATACGTAGTAAGATGTACTACATCAGTCCCCCCTTCTTGAAAGAAACTCGTCCTCGAGTTAACGAATAGAAAGAACTACATTCTCCCCATGAAAAGTGAAAATTTCTTGCACATTAAATATATTAGAGATGTTCTAAGTTGATGGAAGATCAATAACATATGCATTATCACTGATTTTCTTCAAAATCTTGAATGGTCCATATTTCTTCATCTTGGTCTTGTTGTAAGTCCCAGTAGGAAATCTTTCTTTTCTGAGATGAATCATAACTAATTCTCCTTCATCAAAAGTCTTAAGTCTTCTATGCTTATTTGCATCTTCCTTGTACTTGTTGTTAGAATCTGCAAGCTTTGATTTTACTTCTTGATGTATGAGTGAAGCTTTCTCAATAAAGTTATCTGCCTTAGCATTTGATTTACGCAGCTTTGGAAGAACCACCAGATCCAAAATATGATTAGTAACCTTAGAATAAACAATCTCAAAAGGTGTCTTACCTGTGGATCGATTGACTGAAGTGTTATAAGCAAATTCCATGTTGGGAAGGAAATTGTCCCATTGCTTCTCTTTTCCACCAATAACTTTTGCTCTAATCAGGTTCCCTAGAGATCGATTGACAACTTCAGATTGTCCATCTGTTTGAGGATGAGCAGTTGTACTATACTGAAGTTTAGTTCCCAGACGCATCCATAAAGACTTCCAAAAGTAGCTTAAAAACTTAGTGTCTAGATCAGAAGTAATTGTCTTTGGAATTCCATGCAGACGTACTACTTCTTTGAAGAATAAATAGGCAACATTGGAGGCATCTGTAGTTTTCTTGCATGCTATGAAGTGAGCCATTTTTGAGTATCGATCAACAACCACCATAATAGAATCATTCTTTACGGGCAAGTACATGGTAAACCAAGCACAAAGTCCATGCTAATATCCACCCAAGGTGCATCAGGAATTGGAAGTGGAGTATATAATCCAGTGTTTTGAATATTACCTTTAGATTGCTGACAAACCATGCATTGTTGTACGTACTTCTGAATGTCTCGTTTTATTGAAGGACAAAAATAACGTTCCTCAACCAAAGAAATGGTTTTATCGCGTCCAAAATGTCCTCCTAAGCCACTTCCATGTAATTCTTGGATCAAATGAAGACGTAAAGAACACTGTGGTATACATAAACGATTTCCTTTAAAAAGAAAACCATCTTGAATGAGATAATCATCAACACTGCCTGTTGAAGAACCACACTTTTCCCATAAATTTTTAAAATCTTTATCTTCACCATACAGATCTTTCAAGAAATCAAAAGCTAAACTCTCATGTTTAAGAGTAACTAAAAGATGAGCTCTTCTACTCAAAGCATCAGCAACTTGATTAAGTTTTCCACTTTGATGTTTAATGGAAAATGTATATTGATTGATAGTTGATAACCACCTATCATGCATTCTATTGACCTTTGCTGAAGTTTTCAGAAACTTGAGAGCTTGATTATCAGTGTTGACAACTAACTCACTGTGAATAAGATAAGGATGCCGATTCTTAAGAGCTTGAACTAGAGCAATTAATTCTAACTCATAAGTAGACCACTTTTTTCTTGTATTTGAATTCTTTTCACTATAGTATGCAATTGGATGTCCTTCCTGAGATAACACAGCACCAATGCCAACAACGGAAGCATCACAATGAATCTCAAAAGGTTTATCAAAATTTGGCATGGCAAGAACAGGTGCACTGCACAATTTTTCCTTAAGAAGATTAAAGCTCTTATCTGCTTCTTCAGTCCATTCAAAAGTATCACACTTCAAACAATCTGTCAAACCAGCTGCAATGGTACTAAAGTTTCTCCCAAATCTTCTATAGAACGAAGCTAACCCATGAAAACTTCTTACTTCACGTATATATGTTGGAGTAGGCCAATCCACAATTGCCTTAACTTTAGAATCATCCACAGAAATACCAGTATGTGACACAACATATCCCAAGAAAGTGACTTTGTTTGTAAAGAAAGTGCACTTCTTTAGATTCACATACAAAACATTGTCCAGCACTGCCTTAAAGACTTGAGATAAATGTGAAATATGTTCTTCTTCATTGTTGCTAAAAATCAGTATGTCATCAAAATATACGATGACAAATTTTCCTAGAAAAGGTTGCAAAACTTGATTCATAAGTCGCATAAAAGTACTAGGAGCATTAGATAATCCAAAAGGCATGACTAACCACTCATACAAACCTTGTTTTGTCTTGAAAGCTGTTTTCCATTCATCACCTTCTCGAATACGTATTTGATGATATCCACTACGTAAATCAAGCTTTGTAAACACTTTAGCACCCGAAAACATATCTATCATGTCATCAATTCTTGGTATAGGAAACCTATATGGTATAGTAACTCTGTTTAATGCTCTACAGTCTATACACATACGATGTCCACCATCCTTTTTGTCTACTAAAAAGGCTGGACTAGCACAAGGACTCTTGCTAAGTCTTATCAAACCTTTTTGTAACAAATCATCAACCTGACCTTGTAAAATCTCATGTTCTTTAGGACTTAACCTATAATGAGGTTGATTAGGAATAGAAGTTCCAGGTATAAAGTCTATCTGATGTTGGAGATCTCTCAATGGAGGCAAAAATTGGGTAATTCAGTAGGAAATAAATCACTAAAAGAAGACAATAAAGGTTGTACCTTGCTGGAATCTCCACCATTGGTTTATCAGTTTCATGAGAACTCAAAGAATGATTTGGTTGTAAAGAATGAACAATGGTAGCAACTAGTTCATTTGTCTTCTTATCTCATTGGTTCCTTGTTGAAATAGGAGGTTGTAAAGGCCATAAAACTTTAGTAAACCCTTCATGAACAAAGGTATAAGTATTCTCATAGCGATTATGAACAACACGAATATCATATCGTCATGGTCGTCCCAATAATAAACTTGCTTGCAGTCATGTTAATAACATCACACAAAGCATAATCGAATACCTGTGGAAAGAAAACTTCACCAAACATTGATGGGTGATCCATTGAGTGGATGAACTGTTTATCCAACCAATTGAATACGGATTTGGATGTAGAGTAACAGGTAAACCAAGTTTTTCAACCAACTTTGCAGAAACATAGTTTTCGGTACTTCCACTGTCAATGATCATATTTCAAAGCTTCTCTTCAATGAGACAATGAGACTTGAAAATACTATGTCTTTGAGTAGGACATGGTTCAGTGATTAAAACTGGTCGAATCATTCCAAGAAAATCTGCATCATAAGTCTCATGTTCTTGAAGATAAAGTAATTCTTCGTCTTCTAGATCTTCTTCTTCCAAAATTTCTTCTTGAGTTTCATTAATGTAAGCATGAAACTTGCGAAAATCACTATAAGTATAGCCAGTTTGGTTTCACTTATTACATCTATCTCCTCTAAATTTTGTATAAGGATTAGAGGATTTAGATAATGGTGGAAATTGTTGTTGAAATTGGTTACCTCTAGTATTGCGAACAACATCTCGTTGAGGATTAGTCTGAGGTGTTTTAGCAGATAGTATATGCATTATTGGAGCAGCTTCTGGAAGAATAGATGTTGTTTGTTGATGCTGATATGGCTGGCTTGTACTTTTGTTAGTTGGATCAACAAAGAAAGTTGATCCCTTTGAATATGGATCAACAGCGACTGTTGATCCCTTGTCACCTTGATAACCATAAGAAGAATTATATGGTCTAGAAGTTTTATAATAATGTTGATAACGAGCTTGACAAGGTGATGCTAATCTGGAAGAATTTAATACACACATTTCAATCTTTATAGCTTGTTGAATAGCTTCAATCATTGAAAATGCAGATTGTGTCATTCCCTGTTGAATCAGATTGTTCAATCCATCTATAAAATGTGCAACCAATTGTTCTTCAGTTTCGTTCAACATGTTATGAGCAATTAATGCATAGAATTCAGCTACATATTCCTCTACTAGTCTTGCTCCTTGTCGACAGTTTTGAAGTTTGAGAAACAGCTGTTGTTTAAAATCTTGTGGTAGAAACTTAGCTCTTAATAAGTCTCGCATTCTCTTCCAAGTTCATATAGGAGGTTTGTGATACTTACGTCGATCATCACAAAGAGTTTCCCACCAAGCTGCAGCTCCACCTTTAAGTTTATATGCTACTAGTTTCACTTTAGAAGAATCAGGGACTTCCATAAAAGTGAAAAATGATTCGACTTCATATAACCAATCCAGCATATCTTCAATATGTAAACCACCATGAAAACTAGGAATATCAGCCTTTAATTTGTATTCTGGAAGATTTCCATAAGAATTCATATTAGACTTCAATAGTTTTTCGTCTTTCCATTCTTGTTCTAGGATGTCTTCATGTTTGTCTTCATCATCACTATTGATAGTTATCGTTGTATATTTTTTATGAATATAACCTTCTGATGGTTCTGTGTGATGAATAACATGTGAAACATGTCCAGGGATAGACGTATTTTGAACAAACGAAGGTTTAATCTTCTTTGTTTCATCATCTTCTTTTTCACCCGTTTTGGTTTCTCCTACTTCCTTATCATCAGACAAACCAGGCATGGCTTCATCTTCTAATCCTGATTGTTTCCATAACTGGAGTATGCAGTCTTCATGAACTTTTAATTTTGTCACTAGAGAATTTTTTATTTCGTCAATCTTGGTGTCAAGTTTGGTCTCAAGAGAAGTAATACTAGTTGTAATCTCAGTGACAATATTCTTCGAGAATTCTTTCATAAGAGCTTCAATATCAGCTTTTTCCATTGAAAAAAAAAAGTAGGGTTTTGAAGTTTGTGCGGAAGCTATGTAAGGATCTGTTTCTAGATAAAAACTAAAAACGATGTATCTGATACCAACTAGTGTAGCACAGATAAGGGTAACAGGGATAGGTTTAAGTTTCGTCAGAAACTTAATAGAAAACTGATTCTAGGATCAAGATTCTAAGGTAAAAGATTGTAAAACAAACTTGATAATAATATTGATAATAAGATGTAATAAGATTGTCTCTAAACAAGAAGGCTTAGCCTTTATATAGACTAGCATGACCGACTAAAAAGAAAAGAAAAAGGAATGTAACCTAAACTAGGAAAGCAAAGGACTTGCAAAGCAAGTAAACTAAAATAAACGGATGGGATCACCTGTAACAGTTGATACACGCTTCAGGTGTCAACTATCATGGTTGATACGTAGTAAGATGTACTACATCAGTAATAGATACATCTAACCTAACCCTAATCGCTTCTTTCTTTCATAGTTTTCTATCTTCTTATTCTCTTCTTCAGTCTTCTTCACTTCACCTCAGAAACATCTCAAATCACCGTATAGCTATACTTACACAAGCATCCCCAACCTAATTAAATACGACTAGAAGCTCAGTGATTATGGAATGAAGCTGAAGAACAATCACCAACAAAGTAGATGAAGAACAGTCACCCAACATGGAAGAACAACCACCCAAAAAAAGCTAAAGAGTAATCGCCAACGAGGACAAGAATCACAAGATAAAGCTTCAGCCGCGAAGTGATTGATGATTGTTTGATTCCTGATTTCTATTTAAACTGAAATTATCTTAAAATTTATTAGTTTCTTTTGATTTAACAACTGCATGAATTTCCTTTCTTAATCATGTAATTTTCAAACGAAAAGGGTGAGTAAAATTGAAGTTAATAGAAGGATATTCATTTTCCTTTCTGAATAGAGGGAGTTGTTTTTCTAACGTTCTGATTTTTTTTTGGTATCCGAAATTGAAAATGAAAAATATTTATGATTTTTGATAATTTTGGATGTACAAGTTTCACTTTTTTTCTCTTTGTGTGTCGTGAATATGGATTGTGTTCGTATGGGTACTTCTCTAATTGAACTCAAACCTAGAAAATGAAGATATATATTCTGTTGAAAGTGTTGATGAATCACTGAGATTTTATCAAGAATAAACGACGGGTATACCGGCCACCCACCCGATCCAACCCGCCATAATGTGGGTCGGGTGAAAACCGACCCGTTGTAATAATGGATTGGTTGTGGGTGACAACTCTTATTACCCGCCATCAGTGGGTTGGGTTGTGGGTGGGGCCAAAACCGACCCAAACCGACCCATGTGCAGCCCTAATCTGGTCAGTAAATCTAGGTTGTAAAAATTCAAATTTTTGACAAATTCAACTTATAAAAAGGACATTAAACCTCGTTTAGAAGTCTACCTTTGTATTGACAAACCTTAATTAATTCAGCAAACCTAAAAAGCCTAATTTCTTATTCTTCTTTTTTAACAAACCCTAACCTAACTATCTCTCTAAAAACAAAAAAAAAAAAAAAAAAAAAAAAAACTTGGAAAACTAAGACTATATAATCATTGATGTTAACCACTAATTATTAATATTAGATTCTAATTGTTATCATTAACACTAATAAAGTAAGGACAATATTATTGTGATAAGGGGTTATTGATTTTACCACATATTGACTCTATTTTATCATTATCTTGTGTAAAATAAAAATAAGAAAAAAATATTTGAAAATAAGCCTCCTATTTTTAAAATAAGTTTCTTTTTAAATTTATTTAAAAAAGTCCGCATCCTAAGTGTCTTTTTATATGACACATTTAAAAATTTTAAAAAAAAAAAAACAAAGGAAGCGATGTCAGTACAATGTCATGAGAAGACTAACATGGGCCCAAGCCCATTTCGGACGAGGCAACAGATTTTTAGTTATGGTGCATAATATAAGCTGCGAGTCTGTGACATTTTTGGTAACGCGACCAATTTCATTCAAGGTGAAAATGTCGTGATTATAATTGGCTTACTTTCGCGGACGTCAACAATTTGGGTACAGAAATTCCTCATTTCACAACTGGAGGAATGCGCAAGGATAATTCCTCATTTGTTTAATGTTGATGTAAAGAGTGATTGGCTCAAAGAGGGCGAAAATACCATTTTTCTTTCACAAGTTAGAGGTAAAGGTCCGTTTGAAGGCATAATGTATGACTATATACGTCTCGAAACACCCAGCCCATTCTCCAACACCATTTCATCCTTCACGCTTCTACTATTTCGCGCGTGTTCTTCATCATCATTAGTGAAACTCCAAAACAGAGACAGATGTCGAAGGTGTTGCTTGTCCTTTAACTTTGCTCTTTCCGCGCCTTCTTTTCCACCTCTCACATCCTCAAGTTTGCTTATATGTAACACGTGAAGGGAGTTTAAGCCTGCCAACTCTTCAACGCCACTAGTATTGGAACTTCCACAGACCTCCGTTTCTTTTCTAACCCTGTAAAAACTAAACGTTTCTAGGCAAGTGAGGTTCTCTATACCACCAGGCATTGCATCATCAAATTTCCAATGAATAAAATATTTTAATTTCGGCCAATTCACAATTTCTTTGGGAAGTTCACATTCAGGTCCTAGCTTCACTATCTCCAAATTGCAGAGGTTGCTAATGCATGATTCAGACAATACTTTGATTGAAGTACCAATCAAATTAAGACACCTCAATCGTGTTAGTCCTCCTAGTTCTCTAGGTAAGACATCTAAATTCCCACAAGAACCGAACTTCAACGTCCTTAAACTTCTGATACAAGTGATTGAATCTGGTAATTTTGAGATTTTGGTACCTGAGAGATCAAAGGCTGGTTAGAAGTTTTAACAACCCAATATTTTCAGGTATAAGTGTAATATCCGAACACGAGATATCAAGATGCCTCAAACTCTTCAAGGACCCAATTATACTAAGAAGCCAGCTATGAACATTTTTGCATCCCCTCAGTACAAGTGTTTGCAAATTGTAAGAATGTTTTAAAGACACCTCATGAAATAAATCACTGAATGAGAGGTCAATGACACAGACCCAAGCTCTTGTCTCAAAATTTCTCACTATGGAGTCATCTCTGTAGACCATTTGAGCTACTGTAGATTTACCCAGTCCCCCATACCTACTATGGATAAAGTAGAAATCTTCTCTGGTCGTTGACAAGAAATCCCAGATGATGAGGATACTGATGGCAATCGATTGTCGATCAATATCTTTATTATGTCTGATTTTACACCCTCCCTCCCTAAAAGTATTGAATCATGATCACCAATGAATGAGGTTAATCGATTACGTTGCTCCCTAGTTTGATTGTCTTGGACAGTACTTGTATACTGCAACCGATACATATCACTGTTTTTGTAAATTTCATCCAACTTTTTATTGATGGCTCGAATATTATGGGCCATCTGGAACTGAAATATAAGTGGGTTGGACGATGAAACAATAGCTTGTACCTTGCATTTACGAGGACGCGTGGTTTCATATGAAAACTCATCCATAAGGTCGTCTGCATCATAAATAACATCTTTAAGCCTTCTTAACCAAAGTCTGACAGTAGAATCATTTACTTGCTTTTCCTCGGCAGAAGTAATTAAAGCTTGAATTGACTCTAAGGTTTCCTTGAGCTTTCGTAAGTCGTCTTTTACACCCCATGCCATAGTAATCTGTTGAGAAATTAGATGGATTAATGGTTTCAATATCTCAGTCACACCGCTGACTATAATCTTTTCCATAGCCATGAGAAAATAAAGTATGAAATATACAGAGGTAAGAAATGAACGGATGAATATGAGATAGAAAAGAAAAGAAGATGATACTGATTTTCAGGTAGAGGAAAAGAGATATTAAGAGTTGTAGATCTAGGAATGGAACTGAATGAATAATGGTAGTGATATTTGCCTCTATTCATTTTATGAACATATAGGGTGTTTGACTTTGAAGGATATGATGTTTCCACGAAAATGCACTATTGCACAAAAGATTAATTTATTACTTGCTTGCAAAAGGAACTTACTGGCACTGATATTCCCCGCGTTGAATACCACATTGGATTCATTAAATACCTAGTTTGATTGGGGCCAGAGATTTTAATTGGGGGTCTTGACATTTTACTTACACCCCAAATTTTTTGGGGGCGTATTAAACCGATAGTGAAAATACTATTTTACCCTTTATGAATTTTTTTTCCTTTCAAATAACGACCCTTCAATGACAATAACGACTGTTAAGGAACGTCATTGTCGTATCAATACTATTACGACCGTTTAGTGCATTTCTGCCATTAATAACTCTTCGAAGATAACGACTGTCAGTAACGACACTTCAAAAACTATAATGACAGTTTAGAGTCGTCATATACAAAATAAAAACAATAGCGACTCTTTCAAAGGGTCGTCAAGGAATTGATTATATATATGACGACTCTAAAATGTCGTACATTTCCGCCATTAATAACTCCTCGAAGAAGATAACGACTCTTTTATAGGAAATTAAGACTGTTTAGAGTCGTCGCTGAGACATGATAAACATTAACGATTTGTTTAGAGTAAGTCTTGAAACACTTCAATACCATGATGATTTTTCATACAAATCTGGGCCAAAAAAATAAGAAAGAAAAAAAAATTGTAAAAAAAAATTTGAAAAAATAAAAATTTAAATTCTAATTAAGTAAAATTATCACTAATTATTTAGGGGCATTTTAGCCATTTATAAAAAAAAATTATAAGGGGTGACCCAAATTACTATGGGATAACCTCTTTTGTCCTCTAGTGGAGGCCCCCAATTAAAATCCTTGGCCCCCAATCAAACTAGGATTAAATACTACTTGCAAAAGTCATATGCTGCAGAAATTAGTTTTTTTTTTTTTTTTTTTTTTTAAGCATAAGCAGAAATTAGTTAATAACATAAACAGCGAAGGTTTCTTCTACCATACATACAGGCGGGGAGCCAAGAATCATGGAAAGGGGGCGCAAAAATTTGTTATGGGTGCAACCAAAAATTTTAGGGGCGCAAAAAATGCAAAAACAGACTTATTTGTAAAAGAAAAAAAAACTTATAGGGCCTAAAATGGACTTTGGAGCCAGCTGGGCAGGGGTGCAAGTGCACACCCTTGCAATGGGCTGGCTCCGCCCATGCATACATACTTCCTGACTTTCCATTTGTAACTGCTAAGAAAAGTGCACAATTACATTGAAAAGAAAACCCCAATCAACTCCTGACAAATATACACACAAGACAGCACTCCACATGCCCACAAAGCCATATTAAAGCTGGAACAACTATAATTGAATCGAAGGATTTTAATGTCTTGAGAAAAAAAAAAGAATAACTACAATTTCAACAGAAGTGGTTTTGAATTATTGATTGATTTTTGAGAAGGAAGACTACTGTACTGACGAAGTAAAAACAGTGATTGAGTAGGGATATAGACAGAGATATTGGCACTTGATTTCCAAATATAGTAGGACTGTATCAGGAAAGGTGGAAATGTTGATTTCCGGTTGAGATCTTTCGTAAATTTCGGACGGTGTAGATTATGCCATGGCCCAACTAATCCTCACTCCGGCCCACATAACTCACTGTAAGAGCATTGCTTAGTCGAACTCATAACTGTTGCTATCTCAAGCTTGTTGTCAAATTTAGTTGTCAAAATTATATCTTGATTTCTAGTCTACAATTAGTTAAGTCTCCGATTAGGATAGAAGATGTAGTTGAGAAACGAACATCACGGAAGTGAAGATTGAACCACCTATTTCTCAAGTTATATTCATCTCTCTATCTATGAGACATTGTCGTATAACTAATTAGACTATCCTAAGCATATCAAGAATTTCAAGTCAAGTTCATCTTGGTAATTAGTTATCGAAATAGAATGACTAAGCTTAATGAACATTTGTTCGTATTTGATGAATTTCGGTTAAAAACGATTTATTGATCGTAATCAAAATTATGATTCAAGATTATCATTCGAGATTTTTGAGGTGTCCGTATGAGTGGTACAACAAGAAATTTTGAATACGCTATTTTCATACTTAACTTATTAGACAACCTAAAGAAAATACATATGTATAGATGAACTTAAGTTGCAAAAGATTACCAATGCGAGGAATGCACAAATATTCTTGTTGCTATCACTTCCTTGATACTCCCTTAATTGAGAAGAATATCTCTGAGATGAAGACAATTCCTATTTGGGGGTTGATTTAAAATATTCCCCTTTATTATTGGGACAATTCGGGGATTAGTAAAACATCTAGCTACCTTGGAAAGCCTATAACTACGGATGAGTAGAATCTGGAGATATCTAGACTGTCTTATGCAAGAATTTGCATTGAGATTGAACTGCATCTTTCATATCCTAAGATTATTTCTCTTTTGGTTGATGGTTCAAACCTATGGAGCTTCCAGTTGAGTGCCAATGGAAGGATCCCAAAGTGAAAGATGTTGTGTATTTGGGAACAAAGTCCTAAAAAATGATTGAAGAATAAGACTCTTTAGGTTTTAAAGAAGATGATCCCGGAGCTTGTTGAGAATACACTGCGGTTAAGAAATATGATCCTCTTATTTTGGATAATGATATCGCTTCAGGTGAGATTGTGAGAAAAGAATCTGATTTTCAGGTTGAAGAGGAATATGTAGCTTATTCTAGGTAAAATAAGCATACAAGGAGAATAGAAGATGCTTCCTTTGTTGAGAATGTTGAACATACAAGCATTTTAGATCTAGTTATGATTCAGCTGGAGTTGAGTCTGTTGAGGAATAGTTGAAGAATAGCGAAGATGATGTTAATTATTCCCATTGCCAAAGTCCCTAACTCTTCAAGTGATCCTTTGGAATTAGGTCTTGAAAATCTCTTTGAAATTGGTGAAGATACAATAGAAGATACTGAAATTCAACAATTAATGTGATAATGACAAGGTTTTGGACTCTTCAAGAAAAGTATAGAAAAAAAACCTTGAAGCTTGAAAAAATTTATGCTTTGATAGGAGATCCTAACGGAAAACAACCAAATAGGAACATCATTGATAATTTGAATGAAAAATTTCAGAAATCTAGGAAAGAGAATGAGCTTGGTAAACTAGGATGGAAGGATGTTCCTATCAATGACAAGCTTGGAAGGGGTTATAGAAAGTAACCAAGAAGAAATGAGGTAGAAGGGTATCTTTGCGGTTCTTATAGAGTGTTGTGCTTTTGTTTTTGCTTGTTAGACTTTTAATTTACCTTGTAGGCATCTTTGCTTTGTAGCTTTTCTTGTTTTGTTGTTGGATCTTTCGTACTTTAACTCTTTGTAGCACTTCCATGTGCATTTTCTTTCTGTTTTTTTTTTTCTTTTTCAATACAAGTTTTGACCTTCTCCTCTCAAAAAAATAAATAAATAAATAAATACCTTTATTGATTGACGATATATTGTTTTCAATTTGGCAAATGTGATAAAATTCGATGGATATTGATTGCATAAAGAATGGATTTTCGAGTAAAAGAGCAAGCCAAATTTTCACTAGTCACAGTAGCTATTTGTTTACCTGAGTCTGCTAATTGATGAGAGATATATTTTACCATTGTTTATTTCTTGATAATGCATTATAAAACGGTAAAAAAATTAACCTTATTACATGGCCATACTAAATTAACATGTGACCCTACTAAAAATTAATCTAATGTATTACAGCCAGGTAATGAAAGTGTTAATTGTGTTACTTGTGTACTTTTGAAAAGAACGAAACGAAAAGTTCAGACAGAGAGCTCGAGCAAATTAGTGTTGGGTCCTAAGATTCGGTACCTTTTAGTGTTAGGGTCCTCAGTTTGTCCGTTGATGGTTCATGGTCGTTGACAGTGAATTGACCGGTCAATAGTTAAATGGTTTGACAAAATCAGATCCTAAATTCCTAACTTTGTTACCAAGTTCAAAGTAAATAATATCGAACATGAAACGAGATGAATCCAAATTATTCATGCACTTCAATCTCTATTACAATAACAACTTTAATATATATTTGATTTCCCATGACCTAAATTATCAAACCTACGACCCTAACAATCTGCCCCTAGTTATTGTACAACTTAATGAGACAGAGAGGAGAAGACATGGAGGAAGTATAAATAAGTTGATCAATTTTGAAAACTTTAAATTATTAATTTTTTCAGTGATCTAGTATATTACGCTTTGTCTAATAACGATTGTGAGTTTGGTTGGAACTGTATTTTTGTTCAAGCGAAAGATAAAGAATAAGACCATGTTAATTAGTGCTTGAAAGGTGGGAATGTTTTTGTTTGTAACAAAAAAAAAAAAAATTTAAAACCTCGCTCGGACCAGAACATCGGGTCTGTATATGGTAATCTTGTAACCTAAGTTAAGTGATAGGTTGCAGTTTCATCCAATCTGATATATTTGACACCTCGAACCTCGCTCGGACCAGAACATTGGGTCTGTATATGGTAATCTTGCAACCTAAGTTAAGTGATAGGTTGCAGTTTCATCCAATCTGAATTATTTGACACCTCGAACCTCGCTCGGAGCAGAACATCGGGTCTGTATATGGTAATCTTACAACCGAGTTAAGTGATAGGTTGCGGTTTCATCCAATCTCAATTATTTGACACCACGAACCTCGCTCGGACCAGAAGATCGGTGTGTATATGGTATTCTTGTAACCTGAGTTAAGTGATAGGTTGCAGTTTTATCCAATCTGAATTATTTGACACCTCGAATCTCGCTCGGACCAGAACATCGGGTCTGTATATGGTAATCTTTTTAACCTTATTTAAGTGATAGTTTGGAGTTTCATCCAATATGAATTATTTGACACCTCGAACCTCGCTCGGACCAGAACATCGGGTTTGTATATGGTAATCTTGCAACTTGAGTTAAGTGATAGGTTGCAGTTTCATCCAATATGAATTATTTGACACCTCCAACCTCGCTCGGACCAGAACATCGGGTCTTTATATGGTAATCTTTTAACCTGAGTTAAGTGATAGGTTGAAGTTTCATCCAATCTGAATTATTTGACACCTCGAAACTCGCTCGGACAAGAACATCGGGTCTGTATATGGTAATCTTGCAACCTGAGTCAAGTGATAGGTTGCAGTTTCATCAAATCTGATATATTTGACACCTCGAACCTCGCTCGGACCAGAACATCGGGTATGTATATTGTAATCTTATAACCTGAGTTAAGTGATAGGTTGCAGTTTCATCCAATCTGAATTATTTGACACCTCGAACCTCGCTCGGACCAGAACATCGGGTTTGTATATGGTAATCTTGCAACCCGAGTTAAGTGATAGGTTGTAGTTTCATCCAATCTGATATATTTGACACCTAGAACCTCGCTCGGACCAGAACATCGGGTCGGTATATGGTGATCTTACAACCTGAGTTAAGTGATAGGTTGCAGTTTCATCCAATCTGAATTATTTGACACCTCAAACCTCGCTCGGACCAGAACATCAGGTCTGTATATGGTAATCTTGGAACCTAAATTAAGTGATAGGTTTGAGTTTCATCCAATTTGATATATTTGACACCTTGAAACTCGCTCGGATAAGAACATCGGGTCTGTATATGGTAATCTTACAACCTGAGTTAAGTGATAGGTTGCAGTTTCATCCAATCTGAATTATTTGACACCTCGAACCTCGCTCGGACAAGAAGATCGGGTCTGTAAATGGTAATCTTGTAACCTGAGTTAAGTGATAGGTTGCAGTTTCATCCAATCTGAATTATTTGACACCTCGAACCTCGAACCTCGCTCGGACCAGAACATCGGGTCTATATATGGTAATCTTGCAACCTGAGTTAAGTGATAGGTTGTAGTTTCATCCAATCTGATATATTTGACACCTCGAACCTCGCTCGGACCAGAACATCGGGTCGGTATATGGTAATCTTACAACCTGAGTTAAGTGATTGGTTGCAGTTTCATCCAATCTGAATTATTTGACACCTCGAACCTCGCTCGGACCACAACATCGGGTCTGTATATAGTAAAATTGCAACCTAAGTTAAGTGATAGGTTGCAGTTTCATCCAATCTGAATTATTTGGCACCTTGAACCTCGCTCGGACCAGAAGATTGGGTCTGTATATGGTAATCTTGTAACCTGAGTTAAGTGATAGGTTGCAGTTTCATCCAATCTGAATTATTTGACACCTCGAACCTCGCTCGGACCAGAACATCGGGTTTGTATATGGTAATCTTGCAACCTGAGTTAAATGATAGGTTGCAGTTTCATCCAATCTGAATTATTTGACACCTCGAACCTCGCTCGGACAAGAAGATCGGGTCTGTAAATGGTAATCTTGCAACCTGAGTTAAGTGATAGGTTGTAGTTTCATCCAATCTGAATTATTTGACACCTCGAACCTCGAAACTCGCTCGGACAAGAACATCGGGTCTGTATATGGTAATCTTGCAACCTGAGTTAAGTGATAGGTTGCAGTTTCATCAATATGAATTATTTGACACCTCGAACCTCGCTCGGACCAAGAACATCGGAATGTATATGGTAATCTTGCAACCTGAGTTAAGTGATAGGTTGTAGTTTCATCCAATCGATATTATTTGACACCTCGAACCTCGCTCGGACAAGAAGATTAGGTCCGTATATGGTAATCTTACAACTCGAGTTAAGTGATAGGTTGCGGTTTCATCCAATCTGAATTATTTGACACCTCGAACCTCGCTCGGACAGAACATCGGGTTGTATATGGTAATCTTGCAACTTTGAGTTAAGTGATAGGTTGTAGTTTCATCCAATTTGAATTATTTGACACCTCGAACCTCGCTCGGACAAGAACATCGGGTTTGTATATGGTAATCTTGCAACCTGAGTTAAGTGATAGGTTGCAGTTTCATCCAATCTGAATTATTTGACACCTCGAACCTCGCTCGGACGGAACATCGGGTTTGTATATGGTAATCTTGCAACCGAGTTAAGTGATAGTTGCGGTTTCATCCAATCCCGAATATTTGACACCTCGAACCTCGCTCGGACCAGAAGATCGGGTATGTATATGGTAATCTTGTAAACTGAGTTAAGTGATAGGTTGCAGTTTCATCCAATCTAAATTATTTGACACCTCGAACCTCGCTCGGACAAGAACATCGGGTCTGTATATGGTAATCTTGCAACCCGAGTTAAGTGATAGGTTGCAGTTTCATCCAATCTGAATTATTTGACACCTCGAACCTCGCTCGGACCAGAACATCGGGTCTGTATATGGTAATCTTGCAACCTGAGTTAAGTGATAGGTTGTAGTTTCATCCAATCTGAATTATTTGACACCTCGAACCTCGCTCGGACCGAGAACATCGGGTTTGTATATGGTAATCTTGCAACCTGAGTTAAGTGATAGGTTTGAGTTTCATCCAATTTGATATATTTGACACCTCGAACCTCGCTCGGACAAGAACATCGGGTCTGTATATGGTAATCTTGCAACTTGAGTTAAGTGATAGGTTGTAGTTTCATCCAATCTGAATTATTTGACACCTCGAACCTCGCTCGGACGTAATCCCGCAAGAACATCGGTCCGTATATGGTAATCTTGCAACCCGAGTTAAGTGATAGGCTGAAGTTTCATCCAATCTGATATATTTGACACCTCGAACCTCGCTCGGACAAGAACATCGGGTCTGTATATGGTAATCTTACAACCCGAGTTAAGTGATTGGCTGAAGTTTCATCCAATCTGATATTATTTGACACCTCGAACCTCGCTCGGACCAGAACATCGGGTTTAGTATATGGTAATCTTACAACCTGAGTTAAGTGATAGGTTGCAGTTTCATCCAATCTGAATTATTTGACACCTCGAACCTCGCTCGGACCGTAACATCGGGTACGTATATGGTAATCTTGCAACCTCGAGTTAAGTGATAGGTTGTAGTTTCATCCAATCGATTATTTGACACCTCGAACCTCGCTCGGACAGAACATCGGGTCCGTATATGGTAATCTTGTAACCCGAGTTAAGTGATAGGTTGCGGTTTCATCAATCTGAATTATTTGACACCTCGAACCTCGCTCGGACCGTAACATCGGAGTTCCGTATATGGTAATCTTGCAACCTCGAGTTAAGTGATAGGTTGCGGTTTCATCCAATCTGAATTATTTGACACCTCGAACCTTGCTCGGACCAGAACATCGGGTCGGTATATGGTAATCTGGCAACTTGAGTTAGGTGATAGGTTGTAGTTTCATCCAATCTGATATATTTGACACCTCGAACCTCGCTCGGACCAGAACATCGGGTCTGTATATGGTAATCTTGCAACCTGAGTTAAGTGAGTAGGTTGCGGTTTCATCAATCGAATTATTTGACACCTCGAACCTCGCTCGGACCAGAACATCGGGTTTGTATATGGTAATCTTGCAACCTAAGTTAAGTGATAGGTTGCAGTTTCATCCAATCCGATTATTTGACACCTCGAACCTCGAACCTCGCTCGGAAAAGAACATCGGGTCCGTATATGGTAATCTTGCAACCTCCGAGTTAAGTGATAGGTTGTAGTTTCATCCAATCTGAATTATTTGACACCTCGAACCTCGCTCGGACCGGAACATCGGGTTTGTATATGGTAATCTTCGTATATGGTAATTTTGGCAACTTTGAGTTAAGTGATAGGTTGTAGTTTCATCCAATCTGAATTATTTGACACCTCGAACCTCGCTCGGACCAGAACATCGGGTTTGTATATGGTAATCTTGCAACCTGAGTTAAGTGATAGGTTGTAGTTTCATCCAATCTGATATATTTGACACCTCGAACCTCGCTCGGACCAGAACATCGGGTCTGTATATGGTAATCTTGCAACCTGAGTTAAGTGATAGGTTGTAGTTTCATCCAATCTGAATTATTTGACACCTCGAACCTCGCTCGGACAAGAACATCGGGTATGTATATGGTAATCTTGCAACCTGAGTTAAGTGATAGGTTGCAGTTTCATCCAATCTGAATTATTTGACACCTCGAACCTCGCTCGGACAAGAACATCGGGTTTGTATATGGTAATCTTGCAACCCGAGTTAAGTGATAGGTTGCAGTTTCATCCAATCGAATTATTTGACACCTCGAACCTCGCTCGGACAAAGAACATCGGGTCAGTATATGGTAATCTTGCAACCCGAGTTAAGTGATAGGTTGCGTTTCATCCAATCTCGATTATTTGACACCTCGAACCTCGCTCGGAATATTGAAATAACATCGGGTTTGTATATGGTAATCTTGCAACTTTGAGTTAAGTGATAGGTTGTTGTAGTTTCATCCAATCTGATATATTTGACACCTCGAACCTCGCTCGGACAAGAACATCGGGTCTATATATGGTAATCTTGCAACCTCGAGTTAAGTGATAGGTTGCGGTTTCATCCAATCTGAATTATTTGACACCTCGAACCTCGCTCGGATTGAACATCGGGTGCCGTATATGGTAATCTTGCAACCTCGAGTTAAGTGATAGGTTGTAGTTTCATCCAATTTGATATATTTGACACCTCGAACCTCGCTCGGAAAAGAACATCGGGTCTGTATATGGTAATCTTGCAACCTGAGTTAAGTGATAGGTTGCAGTTTCATCCAATCTGAATTATTTGACACCTCGAACTTCGCTCAGACCAAAACATCGGGTATGCATATGGTAATCTTGCAACCCGAGTTAAGTGATAGGTTGCAGTTTCATCCAATCTGATATATTTGACACCTCGAACCTCGCTCGGACCAGAACATCGGGTCTGTATATGGTAATCTTGCAACCTGAGTTAAGTGATAGGTTGCAGTTTCATCCAATCTGATATATTTGACACCTCGAACCTCGCTCGGACCAGAACATCGGGTTTGTATATGGTAATCTTGCAACCCGAGTTAAGTGATAGGTTGCAGTTTCATCCAATCTGAATTATTTGACACCTCGAACCTCGCTCGGACAAGAACATCGGGTTGTATATGGTAATCTTGTAACTGAGTTAAGTGATAGGTTGCGGTTTCATCCAATCTGAATTATTTGACACCTCGAACCTCGCTCGGACCGGAACATCGGGTTTGTATATGGTAATCTTGCAACCTTGAGTTAAGTGATAGGTTGTAGTTTCATCCAATCGATATTATTTGACACCTCGAACCTCGCTCGGACCGAGAACATCGGATCGTATATGGTAATCTTGCAACCCGAGTTAAGTGATAGGTTGTAGTTTCATCCAATCGATATTATTTGACACCTCGAACCTCGCTCGGACAAAGAACATCGGGTTCAGTATATGGTAATCTTACAACATGAGTTAAGTGATAGGTTGCAGTTTCATCCAATTTGATATATTTGACACCTCGAACCTCGCTCGGACCAGAACATCGGGTCTGTATATGGTAATCTTGCAACCCGAGTTAAGTGATAGGTTGCAGTTTCATCCAATCTGATATATTTGACACCTCGAACCTCGCTCGGACCAGAAAATCGGGTATGTATATGGTAATCTTGCAACCTGAACGTTAAGTGATAGTTTAGAGTTTCATCTAATCTAAATTATTTGACACCTCGAACCTCGCTCGGACAAGAACATCGGGTCTGTATATGGTAATCTTGCAACCTGAGTTAAGTGATAGGTTGCAGTTTCATCCAATCTTAATTATTTGACACCTCGAACCTCGCTCGGACCAGAACATCGGGTCTGTATATGGTAATCTTGCAACCTGAGTTAAGTGATAGGTTGAAGTTTCATCAATCGATATATTTGACACCTCGAACCTCGCTCGGACCAGAACATCGGGTTTATATATGGTAATCTTGCAACCTGAGTTAAGTGAAAGGTTGTAGTTTCATCCAATCTGAATTATTTGACACCTCGAACCTCGCTCGGACTAGAACATCGGGTTTGTATATGGTAATCTTGCAACCTGAGTTAAGTGATAGGTTGCAGTTTCATCCAATTTGATATATTTGACACCTCGAACCTCGCTCGGACCAGAAATTGTAATCTTGCAACCAGAGGTAAGTGATAGGTTCCAGTTTCATCCAATATGAATTATTTGACACCTCGAACCTCGCTCGGACCAGAACATCGGGTTTGTATATGGTAATCTTGCAACCCGAGTTAAGTGATAGGTTGCAGTTTCATCCAATCTCGAATTATTTGACACCTCGAACCTCGCTCGGACAAGAACATCGGAGTGTATATGGTAATCTTGCAACCTGAGTTAAGTGATATGTTACAGTTTCATCCAATCTGATATATGTGACACCTCGAACCTCGCTCCGACCAGAACATCGGGTTTGTATATGGTAATCTTGCAACCCGAGTTAAGTGATAGGTTGTAGTTTCATCCAATCGATTATTTGACACCTCGAACCTCGCTCGGACAAGAACATCGGTACGTATATGGTAATCTTGCAACATGAGTTAAGTGATAGGTTGTAGTTTCATCCAATCTGATATATTTGACACCTCGAACCTCGCTCGAACCGGAACATCGGGTATGTATATGGTAATCTTACAACATGAGTTAAGTGATAGGTTGCAGTTTCATCCAATTTGATATATTTGACACCTCGAACCTCGCTTGGACCAAAATACCGGGTCTGTATATGGTAATCTTGCAACCTGAGTTAAGTGATAGGTTGCAGTTTCATCCAATCTGATATATTTGACACCTCGAACCTCGCTCGGATAAGAACATCGGGTCTGTATATGGTAATCTTACAACCTGAGTTAAGTGATAGGTTGTAGTTTCATCCAATCTGAATTATTTGACACCTCGAACCTCGCTTGGACAAGAACATAAGTATATGGTAATCTTGCAACCCGAGTTAAGTGATAGGATGTAGTTTCATCCAATCTGAATTATTTGACACCTCGAACCTCGCTCGGACCAGAACATCGGGTCTGTATATGGTAATCTTGCAACCTGAGTTAAGTGATAGGTTGCAGTTTCATCCAATCTGAAATATGGTAATCTTGCAACCTTAGTTAAGTGATAGGTTGTAGTTTCATCCAATCTGAATTATTTGACACCTCGAACCTCGCTCGGACCAGAACATCGGGTTTGTATATGGTAATCTTGCAACCTGAGTTAAGTGATAGGTTGTAGTTTCATCCAATCTGAATTATTTGACACCTCGAAACTCGCTCGGACCAGAAAATCACGTCAATATATGGTAATCTTGCAACCTGAGTTAAGTGATAGGTTGCAGTTTCATCCAATCTGAATTAATTGACACCTCGAACCTCGCTCGGACCAAAGCATCGGGTCTGTATATGGTAATCTTGCAACCTGAGTTAAGTGATAGGTTGCAGTTTCATCCAATCTGATATATTTGACACCTCGAACCTCGCTCGGACCAGAACATCGGGTATGTATATGGTAATCTTGCAACCTCGAGTTAAGTGATAGGTTGAAGTTTCATCCAATCGATTATTTGACACCTCGAACCTCGCTCGGACTCCAAGAAACATCGGAGTGCAGTATATGGTAATCTTGCAACCTGAGTTAAGTGATAGGTTGTAGTTTCATCAATCTAAATTATTTGACACCTCGAACCTCGCTCGGACTAAGAACATCGGGTCGGTATATGGTAATCTTGCAGCCTCGAGTTAAGTGATAGGTTGAAATTTCATCCAATCTGAATTATTTGACACCTCGAACCTCGCTCGGACAAGAACATCGGGTATGTATATGGTAATCTTGCAACCTGAGTTAAGTGATAGGTTGAAGTTTCATCCAATCTGATATATTTGACACCTCGAACCTCGCTCGGACTAGAACATCGGGTATGTATATGGTATTCTTGCAACTTTGAGTTAAGTGATAGGTTGTAGTTTCATTCAATCTAAATTATTTGACACCTCGAACCTCGCTCGGACCGAACATCGGGTATGTAAATGGTAATCTTGCAACTCGAGTTAAGTGATAGGTTGTAGTTTCATCCAATCGATATATTTGACACCTCGAACCTCGCTCGGACCAGAACATCGGGTGCAGTATATGGTAATCTTGCAACCTGAGTTAAGTGATAGGTTGTAGTTTCATCCAATCGATATATTTGACACCTCGAACCTCGCTCGGACCCGGAACATCGGGTATGTATATGGTAATCTTGCAACTTTGAGTTAAGTGATAGGTTGAAGTTTCATCCAATCGATATATTTGACACCTCGAACCTCGCTCGGACAGAACATCGGGTCTACGTATATGGTAATCTTGCAACCTGAGTTAAGTGATAGGTTGCAGTTTCATCCAATCTGAATTATTTGACACCTCGAACCTCGCTCGGACTAGAACATCGGGTCTGTATATGGTAATCTTGCAACCTGAGTTAAGTGATAGGTTGTAGTTTCATCCAATTTGATATATTTGACACCTCGAACCTCGCTCGGACCAGAACATCGGGTCTGTATATGGTAATCTTGCAGCCTGAGTTAAGTGATAGGTTGTAGTTTCATCCAATATGATTATTTGACACCTCGAACCTCGCTCGGACAGAACATCGGGTCTGTATATGGTAATCTTGCAAACTGAGTTAAGTGATAGGTTGCAGTTTCATCCAATCTGAATTATTTGACACCTCGAACCTCGCTCGTACCAAAATATCGGGTATGTATATGGTAATCTTGCAACCTGAGTTAAGTGATAGGTTGCAGTTTCATCCAATCTGAATTATTTGACACCTCGAACCTCGCTCGGACTAGAACATCGGGTCTGTATATGGTAATCTTGAATCCTGAGTTAAGTGATAGGTTGTAGTTTCATCCAATCTGATATATTTGACACCTCGAACCTCGCTCGGACCGGAACATCGGGTCTGTATATGGTAATCTTGCAACCCGAGTTAAGTGATAGGTTGTAGTTTCATCCAATACGATATATTTGACACCTCGAACCTCGCTCGGATAAGAACATCGGGTCGTATATGGTAATCTTACAACATGAGTTAAGTGATAGGTTGCGGTTTCATCCAATTGAATTATTTGACACCTCGAACCTCGCTCGGACAAAAATCGGAGTTCGTATATGGTAATAATTTTGCAACTTTGAGTTAAGTGATAGGTTGCAGTTTCATCCAATCTGATATATTTGACACCTCGAACCTCGCTCGGGCTAGAACATCGGATTTTTATATGGTAATCTTGCAACCTGAGTTAAGTGATAGGTTGCAGTTTCATCCAATCTGAATTATTTGACACCTCGAACCTCGCTCGGACCAGAACATCGGGTCTGTATATGGTAATCTTGCAACCTGAGTTAAGTGATAGGTTGCGGTTTCATCAATCTGATATATTTGACACCTCGAACCTCGCTCAGACCAGAACATCGGGTCACTATATGGTAATCTTGCAACCTGAGTTAAGTGATAGGTTGCACTTTCATCTAATCTGAATTATTTGAACATCGGGTCTGTACATGGTAATCTTGCAACCTGAGTTAAGTGATAGGTTGCAGTTTCATCCAATATGATAAATTTGACACCTCGAACCTCGCTCGGACCAGAACATCGGGTCTGTATATGGTAATCTTGCAGCCTGAGTTAAGTGATAGGTTGCAGTTTCATCCAATCTGAATTATTTAACACCTCGAACCTCGCTCGGACCAGAAGATCGGGTATGTATATGGTAATCTTGCAACCCGAGTTAAGTGATAGGTTGCAGTTTCATCCAATCTGATATATTTGACACCTCGAACCTCGCTCGGTCCAGAACATCGGGTCTGTATATGGTAATCTTGAATCCTACGTTAAGTGATAGGTTGCAGTTTCATCCAATCTGATATATTTGACACCTCGAACCTCTCTCGGACCAGAACATCGGGTATGTATATGGTAATCTTGCAACCTGAGTTAAGTGATAGGTTGAAGTTTCATCCAATCTGATATATTTGACACCTCGAACCTCGCTCGGACTAGAAAATCGGGTCTGTATATGGTAATCTTGCAACCTGAGTTAAGTGATAGGTTGTAGTTTCATTCAATCTAAATTATTTGACACCTCGAACCTCGCTCGGACCCGAACATCGGGTCTGTATTTGGTAATCTTGCAACCTGAGTTTAGTGATAGGTTGAAATGTCATCCAATCTGATATATTTGACACCTCAAACCTCGCTCGGACCAGAACATCGGGTATGTATATGGTATCTTGCAACCTGAGTTAAGTGATAGGTTGAAGTTTCATCCAATCTGATATATTTGACACCTCGAACCTCGCTCGGACTAGAACATCGGGTCTGTATATGGTAATCTTGCAACCTGAGTTAAGTGATAGGTTGTAGTTTCATTCAATCTAAATTATTTAACACCTCGAACCTCGCTCGGACCCGAACATCGGGTCTGTATTTGGTAATCTTGCAACCTGAGTTTAGTGATAGGTTGCAATTTTATCCGATCTGATATATTTGACACCTCGAACCTCGCTCGGACAAGAACATCGGGTCTGTATATGGTAATCTTGCAACCTGAGTTAAGTGATAGGTTGCAGTTTTATCCAATCTGATATATTTGACACCTCAAACCTCGCTCGGACCGAGAACATCGGGTATGTATATGGTAATCTTGCAACTTTGAGTTAAGTGATAGGTTGAAGTTTCATCAATCGATTATTTGACACCTCGAACCTCGCTCGGACTAGAACATCGGGTGCAGTATATGGTAATCTTGCAACTTTGAGTTAAGTGATAGGTTGTAGTTTTATCCAATCTAAATTATTTGACACCTCGAACCTCGCTCGGACCAGAACATCGGGTCTGTATATGGTAATCTTGCAACTTGAGTTAAGTGATAGGTTGCAGTTTCATCCAATCTGATATATTTGACACCTCGAACCTCGCTCGGACAAGAACATCGGGTCTGTATATGGTAATCTTGCAACCTGAGTTAAGTGATAGGTTGAAGTTTCATCCAATCTGAATTATTTGACACCTCGAACCTCGCTCGGACCAGAACATCGGGTTTGTATATGGTAATCTTGCAACCTGAGTTAAGTGATAGGTTGCAGTTTCATCCAATCTGAATTATTTGACACCTCGAACCTCGCTCGGACCAGAACATCGGGTCTGTATATGGTAATCTTGCAACCTAAGTTAAGTGATAGGTTGCAGTTTCATCCAATCTGAATTATTTAACACCTCGAACCTCGCTCGGACCCGAACATGGGGTCTGTATATGGTAATCTTGCAACCTGAGTTAAGTGATAGGCTGCAGTTTCATTAAATCTGAATTATTTAACACCTCGAACCTCGCTTGGACCAGAACATCGGATCTGTATATGGTAATCTTGCAACCTAAGTTAAGTGATAGGTTGGAGTTTCATCCAATCTAAATTATTTGACACCTCGAACCTCGCTCGGACAAGAACATCGGGTATGTATATGGTAATCTTGCAACCTGAGTTAAGTGATAGGTTGTAGTTTCATCCAATCTGAATTATTTGACACCTCGAACCTCGCTCGGACCAGAACATCGGGTATGTATATGATAATCTTGCAACCTGAGTTAAGTGATAGGTTGTAGTTTCATCCAATCTGATATATTTGACACCTCGAACCTCGCTCGGACCAGAACATCGGGTCTGTATATGGTAATCTTGCAACATGAGTTAAGTGATAGGTTGCAGTTTCATCCAATTTGATATATTTGACACCTCGAACCTCGCTTGGACCAGAACATCGGGTCTGTATATGGTAATCTTGCAACCCGAGTTAAGTGATAGGTTGCAGTTTCATCCAATCTGATATATTTGACACCTCGAACCTCGCTCGGACCAGAACATCGGGTCATTATATGGTAATCTTGCAACCTGAGTTAAGTGATAGGTTGCAGTTTCATCCAATCTGAATTATTTGACACCTCGAACCTCGCTCGGACCAGAACATCGGGTCTTTATATAGTAATCTTGCAACCTGAGTTAAGTGATAGGTTGCAGTTTCATCCAATCTGATATATTTGACACCTCGAACCTCGCTCGGACAAGAACATCGGGTCTGTGTATAGTAATCTTGCAACCTGAGTTAAGTGATAGGTTGAAGTTTCATCCAATCTAATATATTTGACACCTCGAACCTCGTTCGGACCAGAACATCGGGTCTTTATATGGTAATCTTGCAACCAGAGTTAAGTGATAGGTTGCAGTTTCATCCAATCTGAATTATTTGACACCTCGAACCTCGCTCGGACCAGAACACATCGGGTGCAGTACATGGTAATCTTGCAACTTTGAGTTAAGTGATAGGTTTTAGTTTCATCCAATTTGATATATTTGACACCTCGAACCTCGCTCGGACGAGGAACATCGGGTGAGTATATGGTAATCTTGCAACCTTTGAGTTAAGTGATAGGTTGTAGTTTCATCCAATCGATATATTTGACACCTCGAACCTCGCTCGGACCGGAACATCGGGTATGTATATGGTAATCTTGCAACCTGAGTTAAGTGATAGGTTGCAGTTTCATCCAATCTGAATTATTTGACACCTCGAACCTCGCTCGGACGAGAACATCGGGTCTGTATATGGTAATCTTGCAACCTGAGTTAAGTGATAGGTTGCAGTTTCATCCAATCTGAATTATTTGACACCTCGAACCTCGCTCGGACCGAAACATCGGGTCATTATATGGTAATCTTGCAACCTGAGTTAAGTGATAGGTTGCAGTTTCATCCAATATGAATTATTTGACACCTCGAACCTCGCTCGGACCAGAACATCGGGTCTTTATATGGTAATCTTGCAACCTGAGTTAAGTGATAGGTTGCAGTTTCATCCAATTTGATATATTTGACACCTCGAACCTCGCTCGGACCAGAACATCGGTATGTATATGGTAATCTTGCAACCTTGAGTTAAGTGATAGGTTGCAGTTTCATCCAATCTGATATATTTGACACCTCGAACCTCGCTCGGACCAGAACATCGGGTCTGTATATGGTAATCTTGCAACTTTGAGTTAAGTGATAGGTTGCGGTTTCATCAATCTGAATTATTTGACACCTCGAACCTCGCTCGGACCAGAACATCGGGTGCATGTATATGGTAATCTTGCCCTTGAGTTAAGTGATAGGTTTTAGTTTCATCCAATTTGATATATTTGACACCTCGAACCTCGCTCGGACCAGAACATCGGGTCTGTATATGGTAATTTTGCAACCTGAGTTAAGTGATAGGTTGCAGTTTCATCCAATCAGATATATTTGACACCTCGAACCTCGCTCGGACAAGAACATCGGGTCGGTATATGGTAATCTTGCAACCTGAGTTAAGTGATAGGTTGCACTTTCATCTAATCTGAATTATTTGACACCTCGAACCTCGCTCGGACCAGAACATCGGGTCTTTATATGGTAATCTTGCAACCTGAGTTAAGTGATAGGTTGCGGTTTCATCCAATCTGAATTATTTGACACCTCGAACCTCGCTCGGACCAGAACATCGGGTCTTTATATGGTAATCTTGCAACCTGAGTTAAGTGATAGGTTGCAGTTTCATCCAATCTGAATTATTTGACACCTCGAACCTCGCTCGGACAAGAACATCGGGTATGTATATGGTAATCTTGCAACTGAGAGTTAAGTGATAGGTTTTAGTTTCATCCAATTTGATATATTTGACACCTCGAACCTCGCTCGGACCAGAACATCGGGTCTGTATATGGTAATCTTGCAACCCGAGTTAAGTGATAGGTTGTAGTTTCATCCAATCTGATATATTTGACACCTCGAACCTCGCTCGGACCAGAACATCGGGTCTTTATATGGTAATCTTGCAACCTGAGTTAAGTGATAGGTTGCAGTTTCATCCAATCTGAATTATTTGACACCTCGAACCTCGCTCGGACCAGAACATCGGGTCTGTATATGGTAATCTTGCAACCTGAGTTAAGTGATAGGTTTTAGTTTCATCCAATTTGATATATTTGACACCTCGAACCTCGCTCGGACCAGAACATCGGGTCTGTATATGGTAATCTTGCAACCCGAGTTAAGTGATAGGTTGCAGTTTCATCCAATCTGAATTATTTGACACCTCGAACCTCGCTCGGACCAGAACATCGGGTCTGTATATGGTAATCTTGCAACCTGAGTTAAGTGATAGGTTGCATTTTCATCCAATCTGAATTATTTGACACCTCGAACCTCGCTCGGACCAGAACATCGGGTCTGTATATGGTAATCTTGCAACCTGAGTTAAGTGATAGGTTGCAGGTTTCATCTAATCGAATTATTTGACACCTCGAACCTTGCTCGGAAAAGAACATCGGGTCTTTATATGGTAATCTTGCAACTTTGAGTTAAGTGATAGGTTGCGGTTTCATCCAATCGAATTATTTGACACCTCGAACCTCGCTCGGACAAAGAACATCGGGTCGTATATGGTAATCTTGCAACTGAGTTAAGTGATAGGTTTTAGTTTCATCAATATGATATATTTGACACCTCGAACCTCGCTCGGACCGTGAACATCGGGTTTGTATATGGTAATTTTGCAACCTGAGTTAAGTGATAGGTTGCAGTTTCATCCAATATGATAAATTTGACACCTCGAACCTCGCTCGGACCGGAACATCGGGTATGTATATGGTAATCTTGCAACCTGAGTTAAGTGATAGGTTGCAGTTTCATCCAATCTGAATTATTTAACACCTCGAACCTCGCTCGGACCCGAACATCGGGTCTGTATATGGTAATCTTGCAACCTGAGTTAAGTGATAGGTTGCAGTTTCATCCAATCTGAAATATTTGACACCTCGAACCTCGCTCGGACAAGAACATCGGGTTTGTATATGGTAATCTTGCAACCTGAGTTAAGTGATAGGTTGCAGTTTCATCCAATCTGATATATTTGACACCTCGAACCTCGCTCGGACCAGAACATCGGGTATGTATATGGTAATCTTGCCATCCAATCTGATATATTTGACACCTCGAACCTCGCTCGGACTAGAACATCGGGTCTGTATATGGTAATCTTGCAACCTGAGTTAAGTGATAGGTTGTAGTTTCATTCAATCTAAATTATTTAACACCTCGAACCTCGCTCGGACCCGAACATCAGGTCTGTATTTGGTAATCTTGCAACCTGAGTTTAGTGATAGGTTGAAGTTTCATCCAATCTGATATATTTGACACCTCAAACCTCGCTCGGACGAACATCGGGTCTGTATATGGTAATCTTGCAACCTGAGTTAAGTGATAGGTTGAAATTTCATCCAATCTGATATATTTGACACCTCGAACCTCGCTCGGACCAGATGATCGAGTCTGTATATGGTAATCTTGCAACATGAGTTAAGTGATAGGTTGCAGTTCTTAATTATTTGACACCTTGAACCTCGCTCGGACCAGAATATCGGGTATGTATATGGTAATCTTGCAACTTTGAGTTAAGTGATAGGTTGCGGTTTCATCCAATATCGATATATTTGACACCTCGAACCTCGCTCGGACAAGAACATCGGGTCTGTATATGGTAATCTTGCAACCTTGAGTTAAGTGATAGGTTGCGGTTTCATCCAATCGAATTATTTGACACCTCGAACCTCGCTCGGTGTAATTGGAACATTGGGCTGTATATGGTAATCTTGCAACCTGAGTTAAGTGATAGGTTGCAGTTTCATCCAATCTGAATTATTTGACACCTCGAACCTCGCTCGGACCAGAACATCGGGTTTGTATATGGTAATCTTGCAACCTGAGTTAAGTGATAGGTTGCAGTTTCATCCAATCTGAATTATTTGACACCTCGAACCTCGCTCGGACAAGAACATCGGGTCTGTATTTGGTAATCTTGCAACCTGAGTTAAGTGATAGGTTGAAATTTCATCCAATCTGATATATTTGACACCTCAAACCTCGCTCGGACCAGAACATCGGGTATGTATATGGTAATCTTGCAACCTGAGTTAAGTGATAGGTTGAAGTTTCATCCAATCTGATATATTTGACACCTCGAACCTCGCTCGGACTAGAACATCGGGTCTGTATATGGTAATCTTGCAACTTGAGTTAAGTGATAGGTTGTAGTTTCATTCAATCTAAATTATTTAACACCTCGAACCTCGCTCGGACCGAACATCGGATAGGTTGCGTATTGGGTAATCTTGCAACTGAAACGAGTTTAGTGATAGGTTGCAGTTTCATCCAATCGATATATTTGACACCTCGAACCTCGCTCGGGACAAGATCATCGGGTCAGTATATGGTAATCTTGCAACTTTGAGTTAAGTGATAGGTTGCGGTTTCATCCAATCTGTCGATATATTTGACACCTCGAACCTCGCTCGGACAGAACATCGGGTATGTATATGGTAATCTTGCAACCTCGAGTTAAGTGATAGGTTGAAGTTTCATCCAATTTGATATATTTGACACCTCGAACCTCGCTCGGACTAGAACATCGTGTTTGTATATGGTAATCTTGCAACTTTGAGTTAAGTGATAGGTTGTAGTTTCATTCAATCTAAATTATTTGACACCTCGAACCTCGCTCGGAAGGAACATCGGGTCAGTATTTGGTAATCTTGCAACTTCGAGTTAAGTGATAGGTTGCAGTTTCATCCGATCGATATATTTGACACCTCGAACCTCGCTCGGACCGGAACATCGGGTCTCGTATATGGTAATCTTGCAACTTTGAGTTAAGTGATAGGTTGTAGTTTCATCCAATCTGATTATTTGACACCTCGAACCTCGCTCGGACCGAACATCGGGTACGTATATGGTAATCTTGCAACCCGAGTTAAGTGATAGGTTGCAGTTTCATCCAATCTGAATTATTTGACACCTCGAACCTCGCTCGGACCAGAACATCGGGCCTGTATATGGTAATCTTGCAACCTAAGTTAAGTGATAGGTTGCAGTTTCATCCAATCTGAATTATTTGACACCTCGAACCTCGCTCGGACCAGAACATCGGGTTTGTATATGGTAATCTTGCAACCTGAGTTAAGTGATAGGTTGCGGTTTCATCCAATATGAATTATTTGACACCTCGAACCTCGCTCGGACAAGAACATCGGGTCAGTATATGGTAATCTTGCAACCTGAGTTAAGTGATAGGTTGCAGTTTCATCCAATATGATATATTTGACACCTCGAACCTCGCTCGGACCAGAACATCGGGTCTGTATATGGTAATCTTGCAACCCGAGTTAAGTGATAGGTTGTAGTTTCATCCAATCTGAATTATTTGACACCTCGAACCTCGCTCGGACCAGAACATCGGGTTTGTATATGGTAATCTTGCAACCTGAGTTAAGTGATAGGTTGCAGTTTCATCCAATCTGATATATTTGACACCTCGAACCTCGCTCGGATAAGAACATCGGGTCAGTATATGGTAATCTTGCAACATGAGTTAAGTGATAGGTTGCGGTTTCATCCAATTTGATTATTTGACACCTCGAACCTCGCTCGGACAAGAACATCGGGTTACGTATATGGTAATCTTGCAACTTTGAGTTAAGTGATAGGTTGCGGTTTCATCCAATCGAATTATTTGACACCTCGAACCTCGCTCGGACAGAACATCGGGTCATTATATGGTAATCTTGCAACCTGAGTTAAGTGATAGGTTGCAGTTTCATCCAATCTGAATTATTTGACACCTCGAACCTCGCTCGGACCAGAACATCGGGTCTTTATATAGTAATCTTGCAACCTGAGTTAAGTGATAGGTTGCAGTTTCATCCAATTTGATATATTTGACACCTCGAACCTCGCTCGGACCAGAATATCGGGTCCGTATATGGTAATCTTGCAACCTGAGTTAAGTGATAGGTTGCAGTTTCATCAATCGATTATTTGACACCTCGAACCTCGTTCGGACCAGAACATCGGGTCTTTATATGGTAATCTTGCAACCTGAGTTAAGTGAAAGGTTGCAGTTTAATCCAATCTGAATTATTTGACACCTCGAACCTCGCTCGGACCAGAACATCGGGTCTGTACATGGTAATATTGCAACCTGAGTTAAGTGATAGGTTTTAGTTTCATCCAATTTGATATATTTGACACCTCGAACCTCGCTCGGATAAGAACATCGGGTTTGTATATGGTAATCTTACAACCTGAGTTAAGTGATAGGTTGCAGTTTCATCCAATCTGATATATTTGACACCTCGAACCTCGCTCGGACCAGAACATCGGGTCTGTATATGGTAATCTTGCAACCTGAGTTAAGTGATAGGTTGCATTTTCATCCAATCTGATATATTTGACACCTCGAACCTCGCTCGGACCAGAACATCGGGTCATTATATGGTAATCTTGCAACCTGAGTTAAGTGAAAGGTTGCAGTTTCATCCAATCTGATATATTTGACACCTCGAACCTCGCTCGGACCAGAACATCGGGTCATTATATGGTAATCTTGCAACCTGAGTTAAGTGAAAGGTTGCAGTTTCATCCAATCTGAATTATTTGACACCTCGAACCTCGCTCGGACCAGAACATCGGGTCTTTATATAGTAATCCTGCAACTTTGAGTTAAGTGATAGGTTGCGGTTTCATCAATTTGATATATTTGACACCTCGAACCTCGTTCGGACAAGAACATCGGGTCAGTATATGGTAATCTTGCAACCTGAGTTAAGTGATAGGTTGTAGTTTCATCCAATCTGATATATTTGACACCTCGAACCTCGCTCGGACCAGAACATCGGGTCTTTATATGGTAATCTTGCAACCTGAGTTAAGTGATAGGTTGCAGTTTCATCCAATCTGAATTATTTGACACCTCGAACCTCGCTCGGACCAGAACATCGGGTTTGTATATGGTAATCTTGCAACTTTGAGTTAAGTGATAGGTTTTAGTTTCATCAATTTGATATATTTGACACCTCGAACCTCGCTCGGACCCGAACATCGGGTCACGTATATGGTAATATTGCAACTTGAGTTAAGTGATAGGTTGCAGTTTCATCCAATCTAAATTATTTGACACCTCGAACCTCGCTCGGAAAAGAACATCGGGTATGTATATGGTAATCTTGCAACCTGAGTTAAGTGATAGGCTGCAGTTTCATCCAATCTGAATTATTTGACACCTCGAACCTCGCTCGGACCAGAACATCGCGTCTATATATGGTAATCTTGCAACCTGAGTTAAGTGATAGGTTGTAGTTTCATCTAATCTGAATTATTTGACACCTCGAACCTCGCTCGGACTAGAACATCGGGTCTTTATATGGTAATCTTGCAACCGAGTTCAGTGAAAGGTTGCAGTTTAATCCAATCGAATTATTTGACACCTCGAACCTCGCTCGGACCAAGAACATCGGGTTTGTATATGGTAATCTTGCAACCTTGAGTTAAGTGATAGGTTTTAGTTTCATCCAATATGATATATTTGACACCTCGAACCTCGCTAGGACCAGAACATCGGGTGTATATGGTAATCTTGCAACTTTGAGTTAAGTGATAGGTTGCGGTTTTCATCCAATATGATATTATTTGACACCTCGAACCTCGCTCGGACCGAGAACATCGGGTGCACGTATATGGTAATCTTGCAACCTGAGTTAAGTGATAGGTTGCAGTTTCATCCAATCTGAATTATTTAACACCTCGAACCTCGCTCGGACCCGAACATAGGGTATGTATATGGTAATCTTGCAACCTGAGTTAAGTGATAGGTTGCAGTTTCATCCAATTTGATATATTTGACACCTCGAACCTCGCTCGGACCAGAACATCGGGTGTGTATATGGTAATCTTGCAACCTGACGTTAAGTGATAGGTTGCGAGTTTCATCCAATCTCGATATATTTGACACCTCGAACCTCGCTCGGACAAGAACATCGGGTATGTATATGGTAATCTTGCAACTTTGAGTTAAGTGATAGGTTGAAGTTTCATCCAATCTGATATATTTGACACCTCGAACCTCGCTCGGACTAGAACATCGGGTCTGTATATGGTAATTTTGCAACCTGAGTTAAGTGATAGGTTGTAGTTTCATTCAATCTAAATTATTTAACACCTCGAACCTCGCTCGGACCCGAACATCAGGTCTGTATTTGGTAATCTTGCAACCTGAGTTTAGTGATAGGTTGAAATGTCATCCAATCTGATATATTTGACACCTCGAACCTCGCTCGGACAGAACATCGGGTATGTATATGGTAATCTTGCAACTTGAGTTAAGTGATAGGTTGAAATTTCATCCAATCGATATATTTGACACCTCGAACCTCGCTCGGACTAGAACATCGGGTCTGTATATGGTAATCTTGCAACCTGCGTTAAGTGATAGGTTGTAGTTTCATTCAATCTAAATTATTTAACACCTCGAACCTCGCTCGGACCCGAATATCGGGTCTGTATTTGGTAATCTTGCAACCTGAGTTTAGTGATAGGTTGCAGTTTTATCCGATCTGATATATTTGACACCTCGAACCTCGCTCGGACCAGATCATCGGGTCTGTATATGGTAATCTTGCAACCTGAGTTAAGTGATAGGTTGCGGTTTCATCAATCGAATTATTTGACACCTCGAACCTCGCTCGGACCGGAACATCGGGTACGTATATGGTAATCTTGCAACCGAGTTAAGTGATAGGTTGCAGTTTCATCCAATCTGAATTATTTAACACCTCGAACCTCGCTCAGACAGGAACATCGGGTCTGTATATGGTAATCTTGCAACCTGAGTTAAGTGATAGGTTGCAGTTTCATCCAATTTTACATATTTAACACCTCGAACCTCGCTCGGACCAAAACATCTCAGTATATGGTAATCTTGCAACTTGAGTTAAGTGTGATAGGTTGCGGTTTCATTAAATCTGAATTATTTAACACCTCGAACCTCGCTCGGACCAGAACATCGGGTTTGTATATTGTAATCTTGCAACCTGAGTTTAGTGATAGGTTGCAGTTTTATCCAATCTGATATATTTGACACCTCAAACCTCGCTCGGACCAGAACATCGGGTATGTATATGGTATCTTGCAACCTGAGTTAAGTGATAGGTTGAAATTTCATCCAATCTGATATATTTGACACCTCGAACCTCGCTCGGACTAGAACATCGGTGTGTATATGGTAATCTTGCAACTTGAGTTAAGTGATAGGTTGTAGTTTCATCCTATCTTAATTATTTGACACCTCGAACCTCGCTCGGACCAGAACATCGGGTCTGTATATGGTAATCTTGCAACCTGAGTTAAGTGATAGGTTGAGTTTCATCCAATCCGATATATTTGGCACCTCGAACCTCGCTCGGACAAGATCATCGGGTTACGTATATGGTAATCTTGCAACTTGAGTTAAGTGATAGGTTGCGGTTTCATCCAATCTGAATTATTTGACACCTCGAACCTCGCTCGGACCAGAACATCGGGTTTGTATATGGTAATCTTGCAACCTGAGTTAAGTGATAGGTTGCAGTTTCATCCAATCTGAATTATTTGACACCTCGAACCTCGCTCGGACCAGAACATCGGGTCTGTATATGGTAATCTTGCAACATGAGTTAAGTGATAGGTTGCAGTTCTTAATTATTTGACACCTCGAACCTCGCTCGGACCAGAATATTAGGTATGTATATGGTAATCTTGCAACCTTAGTTAAGTGATAAGTTACAGTTTCATCCAATCTGATATATTTGACACCTCGAACCTCGCTCGGACCAGAACATCGGGTGTGTATATGGTAATCTTGCAACTTGAGTTAAGTGATAGGTTGCAGTTTCATCCAATATGATATATTTGACACCTCGAACCTCGCTCGGACCAGAACATCGAGTCTGTATATGGTAATCTTGCAACTTGAGTTAAGTGATAGGTTGCAGTTTCATCCAATCTGATATATTTGACACCTCGAACCTCGCTCGGACCGGAACAACGGATATGTATATGGTAATCTTGCAACCTGAGTTAAGTGATAGGTTGCAGTTTCATCCAATTTGATATATTTGACACCTCGAACCTCGCTCGGACCAGAACATCGGGTTTGTATATGGTAATCTTGCAACATGAGTTAAGTGATAGGTTGAAGTTTCATCCAATTTGATATATTTGACACCTCGAACCTCGCTCGGACCAGAGTATCGGGTCATTATATGGTAATCTTGCAACTTTGAGTTAAGTGATAGGTTGCGGTTTCATCCAATCTGAATTATTTGACACCTCGAACCTCGCTCAGAACATCGGATGGTAATCTTGCAACTTTGAGTTAAGTGATAGGTTGCAGTTTCATCAATTTGATATATTTGACACCTCGAACCTCGCTTGGACAAGAACATAGTTGTGTAGTGGTAATCTTGCAACTTTGAGTTAAGTGATAGGTTGCGAGTTTCATCCAATCTAATTATTTGACACCTCGAACCTCGCTCGGACAGAACATCGGGTCTTTATATGGTAATCTTGCAACCTGAGTTAAGTGATAGGTTGCAGTTTCATCCAATCTGAATTATTTGACACCTCGAACCTCGCTCGGACCAGAACATCAGGTTTTTATATGGTAATCTTGCAACCTGAGTTAAGTGATAGGTTTTAGTTTCATCCAATTTGATATATTTGACACCTCGAACCTCGCTCGGACCAGAACATCGGGTCTGTATATGGTAATCTTGCAACCTGAGTTAAGTGATAGGTTGTAGTTTCATCCAATCTGATATATTTGACACCTCGAACCTCGCTCGGACCAGAACATCGGGTATGTATATGGTAATCTTGCAACCTGAGTTAAGTGATAGGTTGCAGTTTCATCTAATCTGAATTATTTGACACCTCGAACCTCGCTCGGACGAGAACATCGGGTCTTTATATGGTAATCTTGCAACTTGAGTTAAGTGATAGGTTGCAGTTTCATCCAATCTGATATATTTGACACCTCGAACCTCGCTCGGACCAGAACATCGGGTCTGTATATGGTAATCTTGCAACCTGAGTTAAGTGATAGGTTGCGGTTTCATCCAATCTGAATTATTTGACACCTCGAACCTCGCTCGGACAGAACATCGGGTCTGTATATGGTAATCTTGCAACCTGAGTTAAGTGATAGGTTGCAGTTTCATCCAATCTGATATATTTGACACCTCGAACCTCGCTCGGACCAGAACATCGGGTCTTTATATGGTAATCTTGCAACCTGAGTTAAGTGAAAGGTTGCAGTTTCATCCAATCTGAATTATTTGACACCTCGAACCTCGCTCGGACCAGAACATCGGGTCTTTATATGGTAATCTTGCAACCCGAGTTAAGTGATAGGTTGAAGTTTCATCCAATCGGATATATTTGACACCTCGAACCTCGCTCGGACAAGAACATCGGGTTTGTATATGGTAATCTTGCAACCTGAGTTAAGTGATAGGTTGCAGTTTCATCCAATTTGATATATTTGACACCTCGAACCTCGCTCGGACCAGAACATCGGGTCTGTATATGGTAATCTTGCAACCTGAGTTAAGTGATAGGTTGCAGTTTCATCCAATCTGAATTATTTGACACCTCGAACCTCGCTCGGACAGAACATCGGGTCTGTATATGGTAATCTTGCAACCTGAGTTAAGTGATAGGTTGCAGTTTCATCCAATCTGAATTATTTAACACCTCGAACCTCGCTCGGACCAGAACATAGGGTCTGTATATGGTAATCTTGCAACTTGAGTTAAGTGATAGGTTGCAGTTTCATCCAATCTGATATATTTGACACCTCGAACCTCGCTCGGACCAGAACATCGGATTACGTATATGGTAATCTTGCAACCTTGAGTTAAGTGATAGGTTGCAGTTTCATCCAATCTGAATTATTTGACACATTGAACCTCGCTCGGACCGGAACATCGGTGCCGTATATGGTAATCTTGCAACTTTGAGTTAAGTGATAGGTTTTAGTTTCATCCAATTTGATATATTTGACACCTCGAACCTCGCTCGGACCAGAACATCGGGTCTATATATGGTAATCTTGCAACCTGAGTTAAGTGATAGGTTGCAGTTTCATCCAATCTGAATTATTTGACACCTCGAAACTCGCTCGGACCAGAACATCGGGTATGTATATGGTAATCTTGCAACCTGAGTTAAGTGATAGGTTGCAGTTTCATCCAATCTGAATTATTTGACACCTCGAACCTCGCTCGGACCAGAACATCGGGTATGTATATGGTAATCTTGCAACCTGAGTTAAGTGATAGGTTGCAGTTTCATCTAATTTGATATATTTGACACCTCGAACCTCGCTCGGACCAGAACATCGGGTCTGTATATGGTAATCTTGCAACCTGAGTTAAGTGATAGGTTGCAGTTTCATCCAATCAGATATATTTGACACCTCGAACCTCGCTCGGACTAGAACATCGGGTCTGTATATAGTAATCTTGCAACCCGAGTTAACTGATAGGTTGTAGTTTCATATTATCTGATATATTTGACACCTCCAACCTCGCTCGGACCAGAACATCGGGTTTGTATATGGTAATCTTGCAACTTGAGTTAAGTGATAGGTTGCTGTTTCATCCAATCTGAATTATTTAACACCTCGAACCTCGCTCGGACCAGAACATCGCGTATGTATATGGTAATCTTGCAACCTGAGTTAAGTGATAGGTTGCAGTTTCATCCAATTTGATATTATTTGACACCTCGAACCTCGCTCGGACAGAACATCGGGTACGTATATGGTAATCTTGCAACTTTGAGTTAAGTGATAGGCTGTAGGTTTCATTAAATCTGAATTATTTAACACCTCGAACCTCGCTCGGACCAGAACATCGGGTCTGTATATGTTAATCTTGCAACCGAGTTAAGTGATAGGTTGCAGTTTCATCCAATCCGATATATTTGACACCTCGAACCTCGCTCGGACCAGAACATCAGGTCTGTATATGGTAATCTTGCAACCTGAGTTAAGTGATAGGTTGCAGTTTCATCCAATCTGATATATTTGACACCTCGAACCTCGCTCGGACCAGAAATCGGGTTTGTATATGGTAATCTTGCAACCTGAGTTAAGTGATAGGTTGTAGTTTCATCCATTCTGATATATTTGACACCTCGAACCTCACTCGGACCAGAACATCGGGTCTGTATATGGTAATCTTGTAACATGAGTTAAGTGATAGGTTGCAGTTTCATCCAATTTGATATATTTGACACCTCGAACCTCGCTTGGACCAGAACATCGGGTATGTATATGGTGATTTTGCAACTTTGAGTTAAGTGATAGGTTGCGGTTTCATCCAATCCCGATATATTTGACACCTCGAACCTCGCTCGGACGAGAACATCGGGTCTTTATATGGTAATCTTGCAACCTGAGTTAAGCGAAAGGTTGCAGTTTCATATAATCAGAATTATTTGACACCTCGAACCTCGCTCGGACCAGAACATCGGGTCTGTATATGGTAATCTTGCAACCTGGGTTAAGTGATAGGTTACAATTTCATCCAATTTGATATATTTGACACCTCGAACCTCGCTTGGACCAGAACATCGGGTGCATGTATATGGTAATCTTGCAACTTTGAGTTAAGTGATAGGTTGCGGTTTCATCCAATCGATATATTTGACACCTCGAACCTCGCTCGGACCAGAACATCGGGTCTTTATATGGTAATCTTGCAACCTGAGTTAAGTGATAGGTTGCAGTTTCATCCAATCTGAATTATTTGACACCTCGAACCTCGCTCGGACCAGAACATCGGGTATGTATATGGTAATCTTGCAACTTTGAGTTAAGTGATAGGTTGCGGTTTCATCCAATTTGATATATTTGACACCTCGAACCTCGCTCGGACCGGAACATCGTGGTTACGTATATGGTAATCTTGCAACTTTGAGTTAAGTGATAGGTTGCGGTTTCATCCAATATGATTATTTGACACCTCGAACCTCGCTCGGACCGAGAACATCGGGTCATGTATATGGTAATCTTGCAACCTTAGTTAAGTGATAGGTTGCAGTTTCATCCAATCTGAATTATTTGACACCTCGAACCTCGCTCGGACCAGAACATCGGGTCAGTATATGGTAATCTTGCAACCTGAGTTAAGTGATAGGTTGCAGTTTCATCAATACGATATATTTGACACCTCGAACCTCACTCGGACCAGAACATCGGGTCTGTATATGGTAATCTTGCAACCTGAGTTAATTGATAGGTTGCAGTAACCTCGCTCGTACCAGAACATCGGGTCTGTATATGGTAATCTTGCAACCCGAGTTAAGTGATAGGTTGAAGTTTCATCCAATCTGATATATTTGACACCTCGAACCTCGCTCGGACTAGAACATCGGGTTTGTATATGGTAATCTTGCAACCTGAGTTAAGTGATAGGTTGTAGTTTCATCCAATATGAATTATTTGACACCTCGAACCTCGCTCGGACCAGAACATCGTGTCTTTATATGGTAATCTTGCAACCTGAGTTAAGTGATAGGTTGTAGTTTTATCCAATCTGATATATTTGACACCTCGAACCTCGCTCGGACAGAACATCGGGTCTGTATATGGTAATCTTGCAACTTTGAGTTAAGTGATAGGTTGCGAGTTTCATCAATCTGAATTATTTAACACCTCGAACCTCGCTCGGACCAGAACATCGGGTCTGTATATGGTAATTTTGCAACCTGAGTTAAGTGATAGGTTGTAGTTTCATCCAATCTGAATTATTTGACACCTCGAACCTCGCTCGGACCAGAACATCGTGTCTTTATTTGGTAATCTTGCAACCTGAGTTTAGTGATAGGTTGTAGTTTTATCCGATCTGATATATTTGACACCTCGAACCTCGCTCGGACCAGATCATCGGGTCTGTATATGGTAATCTTGCAACCTGAGTTAAGTGATAGGTTGCAGTTTTATCCAATATGAATTATTTGACACCTCGAACCTCGTTCGAACCAGAACATCGAGTCTGTATATGGTAATCTTGTAACTTGAGTTAAGTGATAGGTTGAAATTTCATCCAATCTGATATATTTGACACCTCGAACCTCGCTCGGACTAGAACATCGGGTCTGCATATGGTAATCTTGCAACCTGAGTTAAGTGATAGGTTGTAGTTTCATTCAATCTAAATTATTTAACACCTCGAACCTCGCTCGGACCAGAACATCGGGTCTGTATTTGGTAATCTTGCAACCTGAGTTTAGTGATAGGTTGCAGTTTTATCCGATCTGATATATTTGACACCTCGAACCTCGCTCGGACCAGAACATCGGGCCCGTATATGGTAATCTTGTAACTGAGTTAAGTGATTTGTTGTAGTTTATCCAATCTGAATTATTTAACACCTCGAACCTCGCTCGGACCGAACATCGGGTGCAGCGTATATGGTAATCTTGCAACCTGAGTTAAGTGATAGGTTGCAGTTTCATCCAATCTGAATTATTTGACACCTCGAACCTCGCTCGGACCAAAACATCGGGTCTGTATATGGTAATCTTGCAACCTGAATTAAGTGATAGGTTGCAGTTTCATCCAATCTGAATTAGTTGACACCTCGAACCTCGCTCGGACCAGAACATCGGGTATGTATATGGTAATCTTGCAACTTTGAGTTAAGTGATAGGTTGTAGGTTTCATTAAATCGAATTATTTGACACCTCGAACCTCGCTCGGACCAGAACATCGGGTGCGTATATGGTAATCTTGCAACCTAAGTTAAGTGATAGGTTGCGAGTTTCATCCGATCTCGATATATTTGACACCTCGAACCTCGCTCGGACGAGGAACATCGGTGCATGTATATGGTAATCTTGCAACTTTGAGTTAAGTGATAGGTTGCGGTTTCATCAATATGATATATTTGACACCTCGAACCTCGCTCGGACAGAACATCGGGTCTCAGTATATGGTAATCTTGCAACCTGAGTTAAGTGATAGGTTGCGGTTTCATCCAATCGATATATTTGACACCTCGAACCTCGCTCGGACGGAACATCGAGTTTGTATATGGTAATCTTGCAACCTGAGTTAAGCGATATGTTGCAGTTTCATCCAATCTGATATATTTGACACCTCGAACCTCGCTCGGACCAGAACATCGGTTGCAGTATATGGTAATCTTGCAACCTGAGTTAAGTGATAGGTTGCGGTTTCATCCAATTTGATATATTTGACACCTCGAACCTCGCTCGGACCAGAACATCGGGTCATTATATGGTAATCTTGCAACCTGAGTTAAGTGATAGGTTGAAGTTTCATCCAATCTGAATTATTTGACACCTCGAACCTCGCTCGGACCAGGAACATCGGGTCTTTATATGGTAATCTTGCAACTTTGAGTTAAGTGATAGGTTGCGGTTTCATCCAATTTGATATATTTGACACCTCGAACCTCGCTCGGACCGAGAACATCGGGTTTGTATATGGTAATCTTGCAACCTTGAGTTAAGTGATAGGTTTGAGTTTCATCCAATACGATATATTTGACACCTCGAACCTCGCTCGGACCAGAACATCGGGTCTGTATATGGTAATCTTTCAACCTGAGTTAAGTGATAGGTTGCGGTTTCATCAATTCTGAATTATTTGACACCTCGAACCTCGCTCGGACCAGAACATCGGGTCTGTATATGGTAATCTTGTAACTTGAGTTAAGTGATAGGTTGAAGTTTCATCCAATTTGATATATTTGACACCTCGAACCTCGCTCGGACCAGAACATCGGGTATGTATATGGTAATCTTGCAACTTGAGTTAAGTGATAGGTTGCAGTTTCATCCAATCTGATATATTTGACACCTCGAACCTCGCTCGGACAGAACATCGGGTATGTATATGGTAATCTTGCAACTTTGAGTTAAGTGATAGGTTGTAGTTTCATCAATATGATATATTTGACACCTCGAACCTCGCTCGGACGAGAACATCGGAGTGCGTATATGGTAATCTTGCAACCTGAGTTAAGTGATAGGTTGCAGTTTCATCCAATCTGAATTATTTGACACCTCGAACCTCGCTCGGACCAGAACATCGGGTATGTATATGGTAATCTTGCTACTTGAGTTAAGTGATAGGTTGCAGTTTCATCCAATCTGAATTATTTGACACCTCGAACCTCGCTCGGACCAGAACATCGGGTCTATATATGGTAATCTTGCAACCTGAGTTAAGTGATAGGTTGCAGTTTCATCCAATCTGATATATTTGACACCTCGAACCTCGCTCGGACCAGAACATCGGGTCTGTATATGGTAATCTTGCAACCTGAGTTAAGTGATAGGTTACAGTTTCATCCAATCTAAATTATTTGACACCTCGAACCTCGCTCGGACCAGAACATCGGGTCAGTATATGGTAATCTTGCAACCTGAGTTAAGTGATAGGTTGAGTTTCATCCAATCTGAATTATTTGACACCTCGAACCTCGCTCGGACCAGAACATCGGGTGCATGTATATGGTAATCTTGCAACTTTGAGTTAAGTGATAGGTTGCAGTTTCATCGAATATGATATATTTGACACCTCGAACCTCGTTCGGACCAAAACATCGGGTATGTATATGGTAATCTTGCAACCTGAGTTAAGTGATAGGTTGCAGTTTCATCCAATTTGAATTATTTGACACCTCGAACCTCGCTCGGACCAGAACATCGGGTATGTATATGGTAATCTTGCAACCTGAGTTAAGTGATAGGTTGCAGTTTCATCCAATCTGATATATTTGACACCTCGAACCTCGCTCGGACCAGAACATCGGGTCTGTATATGGTAATCTTGCAACCTGAGTTAAGTGATAGGTTGTAGTTTCATCCAATCTGAATTATTTGACACCTCGAACCTCGCTCGGACCAGAACATCGGGTCTGTATATGGTAATCTTGCAACCTGAGTTAAGTGATAGGTTGCAGTTTCATCCAATCTGATATATTTGACACCTCGAACCTCGCTCGGACCAGAACATCGGGTCAGTATATGGTAATCTTGCAACCTGAGTTAAGTGATAGGTTGCAGTTTCATCCAATCTGAATTATTTGACACCTCGAACCTCGCTCGGACCAGAACATCGGGTCTGTATATGGTAATCTTGCAACTTTGAGTTAAGTGATAGGTTGCAGTTTCATCCAATTTGAATTATTTGACACCTCGAACCTCGCTCGGACGAGAACATCGGGTGCATGTATATGGTAATCTTGCAACTTGAGTTAAGTGATAGGTTGCAGTTTCATCCAATCTTATATATTTGACACCTCGAACCTCGCTCGGACCAAAACATCGGGTCTGCATATGGTAATCTTGCAACCTGAGTTAAGTGATAGGTTGCAGTTTCATCCAATCTGATATATTTGACACCTCGAACCTCGCTCGGACCAGAACATCGGGTATGTATATGGTAATCTTGCAACCTGAGTTAAGTGATAGGTTGCAGTTTCATCCAATCTGATATATTTGACACCTCGAACCTCGCTCGGACCAGAACATCGGGGTATGTATATGGTAATCTTGCAACTTGAGTTAAGTGATAGGTTGCAGTTTCATCCAATCTGAATTATTTGACACCTCGAACCTCGCTCGGACCAGAACATCGGGTCTGTATATGGTAATCTTGCAACCTGAGTTAAGTGATAGGTTGCAGTTTCATCCAATCTGAATTATTTGACACCTCGAACCTCGCTCGGACCAGAACATCGGGTATGTATATGGTAATCTTGCAACCTGAGTTAAGTGATAGGTTGCAGTTTCATCCAATCTGAATTATTTGACACCTCGAACCTCGCTCGGACCAGAACATCGGGTCTGTATATGGTAATCTTGCAACCTGAGTTAAGTGATAGGTTGCGGTTTCATCCAATCTGAATTATTTGACACCTCGAACCTCGCTCGGACCAGAACATCGGGTCTGTATATGGTAATCTTGCAATCTGAGTTAAGTGATAGGTTGCAGTTTCATCCAATCTGAATTATTTGACACCTCGAACCTCGCTCGGACCAGAACATCGGGTTTTGTATATGGTAATCTTGCAACCTGAGTTAAGTGATAGGTTGCAGTTTCATCCAATTTGAATTATTTGACACCTCGAACCTCGCTCGGACCAGAACATCGGGTCTGTATATGGTAATCTTGCAACCTGAGTTAAGTGATAGGTTGCAGTTTCATCCAATCTGAATTATTTGACACCTCGAACCTCGCTCGGACCAGAACATCGGGTATGTATATGGTAATCTTGCAACCTGAGTTAAGTGATAGGTTGAAGTTTCATCCAATCTGAATTATTTGACACCTCGAACCTCGCTCGGACCAGAACATCGGGTATGTATATGGTAATCTTGCAACCTGAGTTAAGTGATAGGTTGCAGTTTCATCCAATCTGATATATTTGACACCTCGAACCTCGCTCGGACGAGAACATCGGGTCTATATATGGTAATCTTGAAACTTGAGTTAAGTGATAGGCTGCAGTTTCATCCAATATGAATTATTTGACACCTCGAACCTCGCTCGGACCAGAACATCGGGTCTGTATATGGTAATCTTGCAACCTGAGTTAAGTGATAGGTTGCAGTTTCATCCAATCTGAATTATTTGACACCTCGAACCTCGCTCGGACCAGAACATCGGGTGCATGTATATGGTAATCTTGCAACTTTGAGTTAAGTGATAGGTGGCAGTTTCATCAATCTGATATATTTGACACCTCGAACCTCGCTCGGACCAGAACATCGGGTTTGTATATGGTAATCTTGCAACCTGAGTTAAGTGATAGGTTGCAGTTTCATCCAATCTGATATATTTGACACCTCGAACCTCGCTCGGACCAGAACATCGGGTCTGTATATGGTAATCTTGCAACCTGAGTTAAGTGATAGGTTGCAGTTTCATCCAATCTGAATTATTTGACACCTCGAACCTCGCTCGGATCAGAACCTTGGATCTTTATATGGTAATCTTGTAACCTGAGTTAAGTGATAGGTTGCAGTTTCATCCAATTTGATATATTTGACACCTCGAACCTCGCTCGGACCAGAACATCGGGTATGTATATGGTAATCTTGCAACCTGAGTTAAGTGATAGGTTGCAGTTTCATCAATCTGATATATTTGACACCTCGAACCTCGCTCGGACAGGAACATCGGGTCTTTATATGGTAATCTTGCAACTTTGAGTTAAGTGATAGGTTGCGGTTTCATCCAATCTGAATTATTTGACACCTCGAACCTCGCTCGGACCGGAACATCGGGTTGTATATGGTAATCTTGCAACTTTGAGTTAAGTGATAGGTTTCAGTTTCATCCAATTTGATATATTTGACACCTCGAACCTCGCTCGGACCAGAACATCGGAGTACGTATATGGTAATCTTGCAACTTTGAGTTAAGTGATAGGTTGCGGTTTCATCCAATCTGAATTATTTGACACCTCGAACCTCGCTCGGACCAGAACATCGGGTCTGTATATGGTAATCTTGCAACATGATTTAAGTGATAGGTTCCAGTTTCATCCAATATGATATATTTGACACCTCGAACCTCGCTCGGACCAGAACATCGGGTATGTATATGGTAATCTTGCAACTGAGTTAAGTGATAGGTTGCGGTTTCATTCAATCTGAATTATTTGACACCTCGAACCTCGCTCGGACCAGAACATCGGGTGCTGTATATGGTAATCTTGCAACTTTGAGTTAAGTGATAGGTTGCAGTTTCATCAAATCTGATATATTTGACACCTCGAACCTCGCTCGGACCAGAACATCGGAAGGCAGTATATGGTAATCTTGCAACCTGAGTTAAGTGATAGGTTGCAGTTTCATCAATTTGATATATTTGACACCTCGAACCTCGCTCGGACCGAACATCGGGTGCAGTATATGGTAATCTTGCGGCTGAGTTAAGTGATAGGTTGCAGTTTCATCCAATTTGATATATTTGACACCTCGAACCTCGCTCGGACCAGAACATCGGGCTTGTATATGGTAATCTTGCAACTTGAGTTAAGTGATAGGTTGCAATTTTATACAATCTGAATTATTTGACACCTCGAACCTCGCTCGGACCAGAACATCGGATATGTATATGGTAATCTTGCTACTTTGAGTTAAGTGATAGGTTGCGGTTTCATCAATTTGAATTATTTGACACCTCGAACCTCGCTCGGACCAGAACATCGGGTGCATGTATATGGTAATCTTGCAACCTTGAGTTAAGTGATAGGTTAGTTTCATCAATATGAATTATTTGACACCTCGAACCTCGCTCGGACCGGAAGAACATCGGGTGCTGTATATGGTAATCTTGCAACTTTGAGTTAAGTGATAGGTTGAAGTTTCATCCAATACGATATATTTGACACCTCGAACCTCGCTCGGACCAGAACATCGGGTATGTATATGGTAATCTTGCAACTTTGAGTTAAGTGATAGGTTGCGGTTTCATCCAATCTGAATTATTTGACACCTCGAACCTCGCTCGGACCAAGAACATCGGGTATGTATATGGTAATCTTGCAACCTGAGTTAAGTGATAGGTTGTAGTTTCATCCAATATGATATATTTGACACCTCGAACCTCGCTCGGACCAGAACATCGGGTCTGTATATGGTAATCTTGCAACTTAGTTAAGTGATAGGTTGCAGTTTCATCCATTTGAATTATTTGACACCTCGAACCTCGCTCGGACCGAACATCGGGTCTGTATATGGTAATCTTGCAACCTGAGTTAAGTGATAGGTTGCAGTTTCATCCAATCTAATATATTTGACACCTCGAACCTCGCTCGGACCAGAACATCGGGTTTGTATATGGTAATCTTGCAACCTGAGTTAAGTAATATATTTGACACCTCCAACCTCGCTCGGACCAGAACATCGGGTCTGTATATGGTAATCTTGCAACCTGAGTTAAGTGATAGGTTGCAGTTTCATCCAATCTGATATTATTTGACACCTCGAACCTCGCTCGGACGAGAACATCGGGTCGGGTTTGTATATGGTAATCTTGCAACTTTGAGTTAAGTGATAGGTTGTAGTTTCATCCAATTTGATATATTTGACACCTCGAACCTCGCTCGGACCAGAACATCGGGTCTGTATATGGTAATCTTGCAATCTGAGTTAAGTGATAGGTTGCAGTTTCATCCAAGCTGAATTATTTGACACCTCGAACCTCGCTCGGACGAGAACATCGGGTCTGTATATGGTAATCTTGCAACCTGAGTTAAGTGATAGGTTGCAGTTTCATCCAATCTGAATTATTTGACACCTCGAACCTCGCTCGGACCAGAACATCGGATCTGTATATGGTAATCTTGTAACCTGAGTTAAGTGATAGTTTGCAGTTTCATCAATCTGATATATTTGACACCTCGAACCTCGCTCGGACCAGGAACATCGGATTTATGTATATGGTAATCTTGCAACTTTGAGTTAAGTGATAGGTTGCAGTTTCATCCAATCTGATTATTTGACACCTCGAACCTCGCTCGGACCAAAAATCGGGTCTTGTATATGGTAATCTTGCAACTTTGAGTTAAGTGATAGGTTGTAGTTTCATCCAATATGATATATTTGACACCTCGAACCTCGCTCGGACCAGAACATCGGGTTTTGTATATGGTAATCTTGCAACCTGAGTTAAGTGATAGGTTGCAGTTTCATCCAATCTGAATTATTTGACACCTCGAACCTCGCTCGGACCAGAACATCTAGTACGTATATGGTAATCTTGCAACCTGAGTTAAGTGATATATTTGACACCTCGAACCTCGCTCGGACCAGAACATCGGGTCTGTATATGGTAATCTTGCAACCTGAGTTAAGTGATAGGTTGCAGTTTCATCCAATCTGAATTATTTGACACCTCGAACCTCGCTCGGACCAGAACATCGGGTCTGTATATGGTAATCTTGCAACCTGAGTTAAGTGATAGGTTGCAGTTTCATCCAATCTGATATATTTATTTGACACCTCGAACCTCGCTCGGACCAGAATTTCGTGTTTGTATATGGTAATCTTGCAACCTGAGTTAAGTGATAGGTTGCAGTTTCATCAATCGAATTATTTGACACCTCGAACCTCGCTCGGACAGAACATCGGGTGCGTATATGGTAATCTTGCAACTTTGAGTTAAGTGATAGGTTGCGAGTTTCATCAAATTGATATATTTGACACCTCGAACCTCACTCGGACCAGAACATCGGGTATGTATACGGAAATCTTGCAACCTGAGTTAAGTGATAGTTTAGAGTTTCATCCAATCTGAATTATTTGACACCTCGAACCTCGCTCGGACTAGAACATCGGGTATGTATATGGTAATCTTGTAACCTGAGTTAAGTGATAGGTTGAAGTTTCATCCAATCTGATATATTTGACACCTCGAACCTCGCTCGGACCAGAACATCGGGTATGTATATGGTAATCTTGCAACCTGAGTTAAGTGATAGGTTGCAGTTTCATCCAATCTGAATTATTTGACACCTCGAACCTCTAGAAACCTGAGTTAAGTGATAGGTTGCAGTTTCATCCAATCTGAATTATTTGACACCTCGAACCTCGCTCGGACCAGAACATCGGGTCTGTATATGGTAATCTTGCAACCTGAGTTAAGTGATAGTTTGGATTATTTGACACCTCGAACCTCGCTCGGACCAGAACATCGGGTCTGTATATGGTAATCTTGCAACCTGAGTTAAGTGATAGGTTGCGGTTTCATCCATTTGAATTATTTGACACCTCGAACATCGGTCTGTATATGGTAATCTTGCAACCTGAGTTAAGTGATAGGTTGAAGTTTCATTCAATCTGAATTATTTGACACCTCGAACCTCGCTCGGACCAGAACATCGAGTCTGTATATGGTAATCTTGCAACCTGAGTTAAGTGATAGGTTGCAGTTTCATCCAATCTGAATTATTTGACACCTCGAACCTCGCTCGGACGAGAACATCGGGTATGTATATGGTAATCTTGCAACCTGAGTTAAGTGATAGGTTGCAGTTTCATCCAATCTGATATATTTGACACCTCGAACCTCGCTCGGACCAGAACATCGGCTGTATATGGTAATCTTGCAACTTTGAGTTAAGTGATAGGTTGCGGTTTCATCCAATCTGAATTATTTGACACCTCGAACCTCGCTCGGACCGAACATCGGGTGCAGTATATGGTAATCTTGCAACCTGAGTTAAGTGATAGGTTGCAGTTGACACCTCGAACCTCGCTCGGACCAGAACATCGGGTCTGTATATGGTAATCTTGCAACCTGAGTTAAGTGATAGGTTGCAGTTTCATCCAATTTGAATTATTTGACACCTCGAACCTCGCTCGGACGAGGAACATCGGGTACGTATGTATATGGTAATCTTGCAACTTGAGTTAAGTGATAGGTTGCGGTTTCATCCAATCGATATATTTGACACCTCGAACCTCGCTCGGACCAGAACATCGAGTTGTATATGGTAATCTTGCAACCTGAGTTAAGTGATAGGTTGCGGTTTCATCCAATCGATATATTTGACACCTCGAACCTCGCTCGGACCAAGAACATCGGGGTCGTATATGGTAATCTTTGCGACTTTGAGTTAAGTGATAGGTTGCGGTTTTCATCAATCTGAATTATTTGACACCTCGAACCTCGCTCGGACCAGAACATCGGGGCTGTATATGGTAATCTTGCAACCTGAGTTAAGTGATAGGTTGCGGTTTCATCCAATCGAATTATTTGACACCTCGAACCTCGCTCGGACCCGAACATCGGGTGCGTATATGGTAATCTTTGCAACAGTTAAGTTAAGTGATAGGTTGCCGTTGTATCCAATCTGAATTATTTGACACCTCGAACCTCGCTCGGACCAGAACATCGGGGTTGTATATGGTAATCTTGCAACCTAAGTTAAGTGATAGGTTGCAGTGTCATCCAATCTTAATTATTTGACACCTCGAACCTCGCTCGGACCAGAACATCGGGTCTGTATATGGTAATCTTGCAACCTGAGTTAAGTGATAGGTTGCAGTTTCATCCAATCTGAATTATTTGACACCTCGAACCTCGCTCGGACCAGAACATCGGGTCTGTATATGGTAATCTTGCAACTTGAGTTAAGTGATAGGTTGCAGTTTCATCCAATCTGAATTATTTGACACCTCGAACCTCGCTCGGACGGAACATCGGGTTTGTATATGGTAATCTTGCAACTTTGAGTTAAGTGATAGGTTGCGAGTTTCATCCAATTTGATATATTTGACACCTCGAACCTCTCTCGGACAGAACATCGGGTCTGTATATGGTAATATTGAAACATTAGTTAAGTGATAGGTTGCAGTTTCATCCAATCTGAATTATTTGACACCTCGAACCTCGCTCGGACCGAACATCGGGTGCAGTATATGGTAATCTTGCAACTTTGAGTTAAGTGATAGGTTGAAGTTTCATCAATCTGATATATTTGACACCTCGAACCTCGCTCGGACGGAACATCGGGTATGTATATGGTAATCTTGCAACTTTGAGTTAAGTGATAGGTTGCAGTTTCATCCAATATGATATATTTGACACCTCGAACCTCGCTCGGACAGAACATCGGGTTTGTATATGGTAATCTTGCAACTTTGAGTTAAGTGATAGGTTGCGAGTTTCATCAATCTGAATTATTTGACACCTCGAACCTCGCTCGGACCCGAACATCGGGTCTGTATATGGTAATCTTGCAACCCGAGTTAAGTGATAGGTTGCAGTTTTATCCAATCTGAAATATTTGACACCTCGAACCTCGCTCGGACGAGAACATCGGGTATGTATATGGTAATCTTGCAACCTGAGTTAAGTGATAGGTTGCGGTTTCATCAATCGATATATTTGACACCTCGAACCTCGCTCGGGAACTGGTTTGTATATGGTAATCTTGCAACCTGACAGTTAAGTGATAGGTTGGAGTTTCATCAATCTTGAATTATTTGACACCTCGAACCTCGCTCGGAAAAGAACATCGGGTATGTATATGGTAATCTTGCACCTGAGTTAAGTGATAGGTTAGTTTCATCAATCTGGATTATTTGACACCTCGAACCTCGCTCGGACGGAACATCGGGTCGTATATGGTAATCTTGCAACCTGAGTTAAGTGTTAGGTTGCGGTTTCATCCAATTTGATATATTTGACACCTCGAACCTCGCTCGGACCAGAACATCGGGTCTGTATATGGTAATCTTGCAACCTGAGTTAAGTGATAGGTTGCAGTTTCATCCAATCTGAATTATTTGACACCTCGAACCTCGCTCGGACCAGAACATCGGGTATGTATATGGTAATCTTGCAACATGAGTTAAGTGATAGGTTGCAGTTTCATCCAATTTGATATATTTGACACCTCGAACCTCGCTCGGACTAGAACATCGGGTCTGTATATGGTAATCTTGCAACCTGAGTTAAGTGATAGGTTGCAGTTTCTTCTAATCTGATATATTTGACACCTCGAACCTCGCTCGGACCAAAACATCGGGTCTATATATGGTAATCTTGCAACCTGAGTTAAGTGATAGGTTGCAGTTTCATCCAATCTGAATTATTTGACACCTCGAACCTCGCTCGGACCAGAACATCGGGTCTGTATATGGTAATCTTGCAACCTGAGTTAAGTGATAGGTTGCAGTTTCATCCAATCTGATTATTTGACACCTCGAACCTCGCTCAGACAGGAACATCGGGTCTGTATATGGTAATCTTGCAACCTGAGTTAAGTGATAGGTTGCAGTTTCATCCAATTTGATATATTTAACACCTCGAAACTCGCTTGGACCAGAGATCGGGTCTGTATATAGTAATTTTGCAACCTGAGTTAAGTGATAGGTTGCAGTTTTTCATCAATCTCGAATTATTTGACACCTCGAACCTCGCTCGGACCGAACATCGCTCGGTGCAGTATATGGTAATCTTGCAACATGAGTTAAGTGATAGGTTGCGGTTTCATCCAATTTGATATATTTGACACCTCGAACCTCGCTGGACCCGGAACATCGGGTATGTATATGGTAATCTTGCAACCTTTGAGTTAAGTGATAGGTTGAAAGTTTCATCCAATCTGATATATTTGACACCTCGAACCTCTCTCGGACCAGAACATCGGGTCTGTATATGGTAATCTTGCAACCTTAGTTAAGTGATAGGTTACAGTTTCATCCAATCTGAATTATTTGACACCTCGAACCTCGCTCGGACCAGAACATCGGGTTTGTATATGGTAATCTTGCAACTTGAGTTAAGTGATAGGTTGCAGTTTCATCCAATCTGGATTATTTAACACCTCGAACCTCGCTCGGACCAGAACATCGGGTCTGTATATGGTAATCTTGCAACCTGAGTTAAGTGTTAGGTTGCAGTTTCATCCAATTTGATATATTTAACACCTCGAAACTCCCTTGGACCAGAGTATCGGGTCTGTATATAGTAATTTTGCAACCTGAGTTAAGTGATAGGTTGCAGTTTTATCCAATCTGAATTATTTGACACCTCGAACCTCGCTCGGACCAGAACATCGGGTCTGTATATGGTAATCTTGCAACTTTGAGTTAAGTGATAGGTTGAAATTTCATCCAATCTGATATATTTGACACCTCGAACCTCGCTCGGACCAGAACATCGGGTCTGTATGTGGTAATCTTGCAACCTGAGTTAAGTGATAGGTTGCAGTTTCATCCAATCTGATATACTTGGTCACAATAATTATCAGTGACAACGTCAAAGATAAAATTTACCATTTTTCGCAAAAGAAATATATATGGTGATTAAAAAAATATTCCTCCCTAAACACTGGATTTGTGGACAAAATTTTATTGGTCACATAAAATTTTGTCACTAAACGTGTGTTTTGTTGTAGTGATAACACAGACACCAGAATTTTGTTAACGAGGAAAACTGCAAATACAGAAAGACCCCGGGACCTAGTCCAGTTTGAACACCACACTGTATTAAGCCGTTACGGACTCTAGCCTACTACCAATTAACTTCGGACTGGACTATAGTTGAACCCTAATCAATCTCATACTGATTTAAGGTACGATTCACGTTCCTTACGCCCGATCCTGCAGATACTACGCACTTGATTCCTTAGTTGATCTCACCCACAACCAAGAGTTGCTACGACCCAAAGTCGAAGACTTGATAAACAAATCTGTCTCACACAGAAAATTCTATAGATTGAATAAATCTGTCTCCCACAGAAATACCCAAGTTTTTATTCCGTTTTTTGATAAATCCAGGTGAACAAGAACCAATTGATAAACCGAACTTATATTCCCGAAGAACAACCTAGTATTATCAATCACCTCCAAATAATCTTAATCGACTAGGGAAACAAGATATTGTGGAATCACAAACGATGAGACGAAGATGTTTGTGATTACTTTTATCTTGCCTATCGGAGAAATTAAACTCGAGTCAATTATTTCAATTGTACTCAATTGATAGAATCGGGAAACATCAGAACGCGCATCTACAAAGAAAATAGTTGGGTATGGCTTCACAATCCCAATGAAGTCTTTCAAGTCGTTAACCTACAGGGTCTCGATAGAAACCTAAGGTTAAAGGAGAATCGACTCTAGTTTATGTAACTAGTAACGCACAATAGATGTGGGGATTAGTTTTCCCAGTTGCTAGAGTTCTCATTTATATAGTTTTCAAATCATGGTTTGCAATCCAAGTTACCTTGGTAACAAAGCATTCAATATTCACCGTTAGATGAAAAACCTGTTTCAACCAAGCTAATATCTTTCTACCATTAGATCGAACTTAGCTTGTTACACACAAATGAAACGTACCCTCATTTAGGTTTATGTAACTGTACCCAAACATGTACACCATGTTGGTTCACAAATAGTTAACCGATGTTAGCCATATTATTACTCTCATATCAACCTTATTCATCTTAACCATAACTAGTTCAAATGACTCAAATGAAACTAGCTAAAGAGTTATTCAATTGCTATATTCTAATAGAATTATACAAGAACACAATTGAAGAAAAATGGGTTTGATTCAATTGAATCAATCATGAACATTATAGCCACGGTTTGCAAAGAATGCATTCCTTATTTAATAAATGTTTATGTTCATGTTCATAACCGATTTTAGAACTTTAACCTTCAAGTATGCAAACGTGTGCGCATACTTGAAGTACCCGGACTAAGATTGGGTTTCGCCAGTACGCAAACGGGTATGCGAACTTTCAATCCCAGCAGAAATTCTCGGACATGAAACTGTATGCCAGTACGCAAATGGGTACACATACTTAGGTTCCCGGATTTCTCAAACCAACAGGTACGCAAATGGTTGCGCATACTATGGTTCCCATACATGGATTACATATGTGCAAGAGTGCACACATGACATATCCAATACTGGTTAAGTGTTTTAAACTCTTATTTCAATCATTGAAACTTTCTTAGAAAATGACAATAGTCGTTTTTCACATACTATTAGCATCAAAGCAATTTTCAAGTTATTGAAATAATCATAACGAAACATTCCAAGACAACATGTATCAAACAAACCATGTAAGATGTTACTCGGAAATTTTCACATGATATAAGATGAACTTGGTCGAAGCGAAAGCTTGCCAACACATATTTCGAGAAATATGTAAGCGAGATAAACTCAGCTCGAAATCTCAATCTGTATATTTATATAAAAGTATATCGTAATATGACTTATGTCTCAATATAGGAGATAGAGTAGAAATAAAATTTCCAAGTGATAGATGAGTTTCAGTTTCCACATAGCTTTTGTCGATGAAGTTCCACAAGCTCCCCTTAGTAGTTCTTTGTCTTCAAATGATGAACGCCGTGAAGTCTAAGCTCAACTACACAATCTAAGTCCTATTCCAAGGCATCTATAAATAGGCTATAAATCAAGACTTATAGTTTTGATCACTAACGTTGACAAACATGCTTGAGATAGCAACACATACGAGTTCGACCGAGTAGTGCTCTAACAGTTTTGATACCCGCAGCAGCTAAGCTAGTACCAGTAATAGATCCAATTTTGGGACGTTACTTTTGTTTGGCTAAACTAACTCTTTGTGATGGTGGTTTAGGAGTTTACAACATGTCTGACTCAATCAATTACGTCTTTCTAGCATCTTCGGCACAAACAAAGCCCTTACAAGATAACATTGTGCGCGATACTTGCACCTCCTTTCAATTTGCACTTGACCAATACATCCAGGTATGTGGTTCCATATCTTCTTCCTTCGCCATCAACGATGCTGCGCCCCATTTTATGAGCATCTTGGAAACCCCATACTTCCAAGCAGTGAAGAAAGAAATGCCAACCAAATATTGTATGTCTGGACGAGATTTTGTGCTTTGGAAATGTAACAAGTAAACATGCACAAGATTACTTATTAGCATGTCCCATTCGTGGCCTGAACCAAAGCATAGGGCCATGCCAATTTAGCTCGGTCCTCTACTATCGATCAGGTATTCCCCCTTTTGAAGTCGGTAGCCTATATCTGTGCTAAAATAGGGAGATGGACATATCTAGATATCATGCTCTACATTGTGCTAGTGATGTAAGTCTTAAATTTCGTCATGATCTCACACGCGATAGCTTAGTGGATGTTTGTTTCAGATATGGTGTCCCTACTATGAAAGATGTAGCTTTGGGATTTCTTTTCGATGTTGGTTGAGGAGTTGAGACCCGATGATATCCTTGTTTATAACTGGGATTGTGGTAAAGATGTTTGTCTGGATGTTACTGGTGTCTCCCGTTTCATTGGTGCTAGCGTCCGTGCTTTCAAATTTGCCATTTTTTTTCCGATGCAGTTTCTCGCAAGCGTAACAAATACTTGGATAAATACACTACATATGATTATAGTTTTTGGGCCCTAGCTTTCGCAACACTGGGTGAACTCAATGACGATATGGTGGCTGTATTGAAGAGACTGAATAATTGCATAGCAAGCCATGATTTTAATGTTAAAATTACCAATTACTTATTTTATAGAGTTGGTCTAGTCATTCAAAAAGGTGTTTGCGCCCAGCTTGTTGCTAGGCTACCAACGAGTTATAATTCGTACTATTATTATCTTATAATTAATGGCAAGAAATAAAAGATTTAATCTTTGTTTAAAATTTTTATGAAGCAACAATAATCAATGTAATAAAAAAAGGTGGTGTTTGACTCTGAGATTTGAGAGTCATTAGATGATCAGGATTGGCCGAAGAGGGTCATCTCGCGGTCATTATCGTCTGGATTTCGTTTGACTTGGACGGCTGGGAATGATAGGGGGCCACATTTATTTAAAACGATGGGATATATCCGTTCGTCCGTTCGTCTTTGGGAGTAATTCGAGACCGTCAGATTATCTCTTCGATTTCTTATTGTTTGTAACGCGGATAAGTCTAGATCGATTTGTTTTCTTTCTCTAGAATCGAGCCAACTATTCGTATGATCTTCTCGTGAAGATTAGAGCTATGAAGGATTAGAAGAAAGATGAAAATTTGCGTAGTAAACACAAGTTCTAGGGTTTGCTAAATTTTTTAGCTTTATCTACTGTTCTTAATTCTTCCATTTAACCTCAGTATATTACAAAAGTAAGTAAAGGGGGTAATTTGAACAATGGGTTGAAACCTTCTTCATCATCTTCATGCTTCAGGTATTTGTTTTTTCAGATAAGTTTTGGTTTGATTAGTGTTTTTGATTAACCGATTGTATTTGTTATTTTGGATAAGTTTTAATTGTGGGTTTTTGTTTATTTTTTGGGTTTGATTAGGGCTTTGATTAGTCAATGCTGAGGAGGAAAGTTTTTAAATTGACCAATGGAGATACGCAATGACTCTGGCAGAACCAAATTTTGAGAACGATGGTGAATTGATACATTTATTGTATAGAATTTGATTTTCGATTATGTTTGCACAGCTGATGTCCAGTGTTTGATTAAAACCATTCAATTTTCTTACAATTAACTGAATTGGCGTTTTTGGATTGTGAATGTTATAGCTAGACCGGGAGCTGTGATGGATGTTTTAGATGGCCTTTTTACTTGAACTGAGCTGACAATTTGACAAGATTCGGTTCTCGACAATAATGGAGGTTTGTCATGCAAGTGTGAACCCGGATAGTTTGATGATTGTTTATTTTGTTCAATGTATCAATAACCCAAATCAACTGTGATAAACCGTTATTTATATTGGTTTCAGGTAACCAATCAATGAAGCCAATTTGTAACCTTGCATAGCTTTGTCGGATTGATGCACAGTTGAATCGTTTGTTGGTTTTGTATATGGTGGCGACATTGTATCTGGATTGAAGAATGTTGTATTGGTCAAATTTTGTGCTGCGTTCAAGTCTGGGAAGAACGAACATGGATGGATGATTTAAGGTGATTCTCTACTTTCCTAAATATTTGGTATGAAGGTTTGTCAATCCTGCTTAGTTTCGAAAATTGATACTAAATTTTTTTATGTTCAGATAATTATCTAGAATAAGTCTAGCCAAAGTTCATGATATTAGCTGCGTTTATTATGGATGATCCTTTGTGCGTCGCAGATTTTTCTCAACTGTGGATTGCTGAGAGTTGCTGATGTGACGAGTTTTGCCTAAATTGATTCTAATGAATATTCGATTGCATTTGCCTTCTACCGGCTATCTGATGTGATTTTTTGGTTTTTGTTTTTCTTGGCAGGTGCTCGCATTCATTGGTTTACTTGCCCTTTACCACAAGTAAAGTTTACTGCCCCTTTACTGTTTCTTTTTTACCTGTAGTGAGCATCGTTGAAATTGGATTTTTATTGGTTATATATTTGCACTTTTAGTTCTTAAGAAGAACGAAAACTCTAGCAAAGATTAATTTTAAGAAAAGAAAGGGAACCATTTGCCTGAGGACTAATGTGTTGAAACAAAATCATCATAAATCATGAGCTGATGCTAGACCCATGTCAATCCAAATGTCACTAAGCTCATCGTCGTCAGATCAAGTCCATGCCTGCAATCTTATGATGGCTTTTGTGGCATTTGAATGTACATGAAACTGCCATTTGTTCGCGAAGTTCTAGAGAAGATGTGCGCTACCAATTTCAACAGCAACCATTGTCGTAATTATAGTATGTGAATTCATTAATGACCCCATCAGCACCACCAACACTGCCACACCCAGGAAACCCAACAAGGCAGTAGTAACACAACACAAGCACTGTCTAGAATGTGGTCTAACTGTTATTCTTACTGGGTTTGTTAGTGTTTTGTCTAGAATGTATGATTTTTTATTATTAATTTTTTTGTTAATTATTGTTTTAACTTTTCAGGTGATGGTTATTCTCTTTGAACTTAATTAGGACAAAAAATTAGGATTAGAAAGGACATACTTAATCAAAATTCATCATTCGGGACTTTAATATGTGTTTCTCTTAATAGGTTGATTTTTGCATTGTGAGACTTAGTAGGTTGATATTTTGGTTGTGAGAAGAATGACTGATAAGGTTTGTGAGAAGATGACTGGTAATTAACTGAGAAGGGTTGGGAAACTGTACTGGTACAGAAGAGGTGGGAGCATAATGGTGTATCAAGGAAGGTGTTTTTAATCAAGCACTAATGGGGATGCTAAAACATCTAACTCCACATGCTATAGAAATCTAATATATAATTTCGGTAAGATGTGACTTATGCAAATTGTTCGATTTAATGCTATGAATTGTGGATGATTTGATTTTCGGTCTAAATAAAGATCGATATGGATTCAATTTTTCAAATTCTTATGATATCTAGGGTTTTTGAGTTTCTCGAAATTCTTCTCGAAATCAAAATCAAAATCGTAACTCGATTGGTAAATTCTTCTCTGAAATTTTCATTCTCTAAGGTTCTAAATTTGGGGGTTTTAGGGTATCCTTTGATGCTATATTCTAACTCTTTTAACTTGATGTATTTTTTTTTTTCTTTGTCGAACAGAAATTTTGGTGACACTTTGTTCTCTAATGCAAAGTTAGACGATAAACCTTAGACTGACCATCATGGTAATTGGTTTGGTGTTTTATGAGTCACTTTTTTGCTTAGTCATATATTGTTACTGATCTGGTTGTTTGAATAGATACGATTGTATATATATCTCTTTATATTTCCCAATCAGTTTGTAAGCTGTAATTTGAATCATGTGGAAAGATAGATACGTCGAGTCTCATTAGTGGTGTTATTGTTGTATGTTCGGCGGTCCGTTTTTTTGGTTGACCTTCACTATGATTATTATTTTCCAAAGCAAGCATAAGCATCTAGATTTCTGCTGCCTAGGGAATTAGCACAAAAACATTCTAGGATTTCAGAGTATGACTTTTTTTGCTATATGCCCAACTAAAGAGCATTGTAGTAGTCTACCCTGTATGAGTTTTCTTCGAGGAAAACCTATGTTGTCAAGTCTTTCTTTGATGCAGCTGAGCAGCCCTTTTCTGCCGTTGTACTTATCACTTGGTGTGTTTTGTGTAACAGGACAAGATATGGAGTGAGTTTAATGAGATAGCGATGGAGTTATTGTGTATGACATGCTAAGGTAATAATGTTACTTATTTTATTTTATTTTAAAATACAACTTTTAGGCCATAATAACTCCATATGATTGGGAAAATTCGCCAGAACCACATGTAGCGTTTATATTTGTCTAACCTTTCATAAATTCTGTAGAGTTAACGTATTTTGAGGGATCGATCTTGAATTTTTCTAAGTCACTAACCAGAGTTCAATTTTTTTTTACCAAGAATGATATCTTAGCCTGCTTCTACATCCAGGCATATATAGTTGATTATAGTGTGCACTTAGTATAAAGGAAAAGCTAGAAAAAAACAGGTGATGAAAAAAACGCTGGAGTGGGCAATAGGTTGCGAGTTAGGTATATGAAGTTCAATCCATTTGGTCTCGTTATTGGTGTTTCTCCAACGCGATCGAGATATTCGAGTGCGCTTGCCTTCTACCTGACTATTTGATGTGTGTTTTTTCTTCTGGCGGTGATTGCATACGGTGATGTTTTGCACCGACTTGGATTCGATTAACCCATTAGGGGTACAGGGGACAAGAAGTACGTATGGCCACATCTCAGGATGATAAGCTTGCAACTGTTGGTCATGCTTCTTTCCTAGGTATCAACCTTTCTATATTAAAAATATTTTGAGTTATCATTGTCTAAATGGGTATATAGTCCTTACGCTAGCAGTTGTAACGTTCGCATGGAAATGCAGGTAACAACTATGTAGATGGTCGGTGGGCTGCTGGGGATGCGGAAGATTGTATTAGCATGACTTCTTCAACATGGGAATCAAGTGGAAGCGTTGGCTTCGGTTTAGGCGAGGTTAGAGACCCGAGAACTTCTTGATGAGGTACTTTAAATTCCTTGGATAGTTTGTTCAATAGAAACCAATTTGTTCGTTGTTGTTGAGATTCCGTCTACAGATTTTCCAGGAAAAATTGAAATTAATTAGGGTTTTTGTATTGCGCACAATGGTGAAAATTCATAAGGATTGAGGAAAGTTATAATTTTGCTTGACAACACAGGTAAAATACCTATTGTTCATATTACTTTTGTTCTTTATTGTTGAATATAATTTCTTCTGTAAGCTCATTCGGTTTCTTTTTCTTAAAGGCTCTTTGAGAAAATTGAAGAAGCGATTTTATCTTCAACTACGAGGGGAAGAATAAGCAAGACGCATGGCGAAAAGATAAGATAGCAAAAGTTGAACCAATTTACTAAAGCTTAAGCTAAAGAAATCATGAGCACTATATTTTGATAGGGAATTCAAAGCATGAAAATATCCCTCCCAGTATTACTCTCGCAGAACTTTAGAATTTTGTTTTTTTCCTTCTTTTCTTTTGGGCTTTCTTTCTTTCTTCTCTGTTTGGATTCCAATAACAGTTTGTTGATTTTTCAGGGCTTTTATTTTATGAGGGTTTTTCTAGATCATAGCTCCCTATGCTTATCATCGCATTTCATTGATGTCTTTGGCCTTATTAGTTAGGAGCTCATGGTGCCGAATACGTTCATCAAGTACAACTTTCGGTCATGGGATGGTGAAGTAGTCCCGATCCGTGAATATGTGAAGCAAACCGAGAATCACAACCGGGTTATCAACTCTATTCGGAAGACCGTCGGCCTTTTGCACCATGTACGTTTCTGATTCCTCTTTCTATGTGGCCTCCAAACCCCCTTTTCTTAAACACATGTAATACAGTACAAGTTATATTCTCTTTAATTGTTCTTAACACTGTTTATGTGCTTTGTTGGGCTTTTTTTTTTTTTTTTTTTTTTTTTTTTTGCAAGAGATGCTATCGTATTCTAAGATGCAAAACTCGGCGGATTATTGCAAACTCCAAGTTCCATTAGAGGTCCTTGAGCGAGCTTTCTTGATGACTTGGAGTGAAGTATCACCCTCTACAAAGCTCAGTCCATTAAGAGCATCTCTAGGATCATCAGTATGGCCCATAATGTTGAACCAGAATGTGCTAGATGCAGGTAGGCCGGCTTTGTTTCACTAAGTCAACTAAGGCAGTCACCTTTCTTGATTATTAACTTGGTTGTTGAATCATTCATTTGTATACGGTTTCTCGAGAAAAGAAGTAGGCATTTTATTGCCTTTACCCTCGGGTAAAATTCAAATTCAGATCATATGTATAGTGGAATAGTATTGATGCAGTAGCGAAGCAATTAGGTATGAAAATTTATTAGTTTGTTTTATCTAAATTGTTATGAATCTGTTTTTTAATATGGACGAACATCAATAACTAACTGGATTTCCTATTATAAAACAAACTAGACGTCCATCCTACCATATAAAACATAATTAGTTTTTGCGTCTGTTTGTTATTTCTTTTTGCAATTGTCTTTGCCCGATTGCTTACGTGTTCTCTAGGTTTTACCTGACTTGATTTTTTTATTTGGGGGGTGAAGTCGAATCAGAAAAACCATGAAGAGGGATAGCAGACAAAAGGTAAGCATCTAGAAACCCTACAATTCAATCAGTTTTTTTTTTTTTTTTTTTTGTTCATATGAATCAGTTCATAACCCTTCACTCTAATTTTATAATCCTGTTTGTTTCAATTTTTCAACTATAATCCAAAGAGTATTTTTCATAAAAATTACACATCTTCCTACATAATTGTTTTTTTTTTTTTGGTTCAACTCTAAATATTCAGTTTGCTTCTGTGATTTCAGGTGATAAAGTATGTTGCAAACTGGGTATTTGCTTCAATAGCCAAACAATTCAATTATCAATTGAAGTCGAATATTGCTACAATGGCCAAACAAGACTCTCTACCTGTACCTTTCCTAGAAAACGCCAACAAGGTATTCATCCCTTTTACCCGTTCTGCAGTTTCTTTTATGAGAATCACATGATTTAGATCGACTTTTCTTAAATTCACAAATTCCTTTTGGTTCTTTTTTTGTGGAATTAGTATATTTTTCATTGTGGGTGTTTACAATAATTTGATAATTGAATGTTTCCTTGAATATATATAGTCAACGTCACTTAAGATGAGTGAAATTCTTGATATTCTGCTCCCTCAAATAGAATATAAGTAACACTCCTAACTAAATTTGGTTAGTTTTTATACATCTTAATTCAGCTTCCATAGCAAATATGGTTAGGTGTAATCAGCACCAACCCATTTTAAGTTAGGAGTAAAGATGCCGCCAACTGCGTTATTGTTGAGCATTACCATTGTAAATAGATCGCTTAATGTAACACGTTCACGTACAACTTATGTCGTCTTATGCTCCATCGCATTTGCCTGAGATCATGCCTCCATGGCTAAGGTTGGGTAATTAGGCTCAAAGTTGTTTGCAACGTGTCAAGGCTATATAGCCCTACTTAATTCATTTATGTACTCTTTTAGTTCTTACCCGACTCAGCTTACAGGGAAAAGAATAGCCACGATGCATCAACAACAATGCAAGGTTTGTATAGGTTTGGTTTTCTATCGGGTAGGTAAGGATTCATCGTTTCTTTCTTGTTTTCATTGTCTCGATTTATGATATTTGTGTTTTCGAATGCAACATGCATAATATTAATGCTCAAACCATAGCCATATTGGATCCGAAGTGTACTTAGGTTGAGGCTAGAAAACCAAAGAAGGATATCTCTTTTACTACCGAGCTAGCAACTCAACTACTTGAAAAAATGTTCCAAGAGAATTGCGTTATCTCCTCTCCAAAACTAAACATCCACCACCTCCTCACTTGCCTTCCCTTCCACGTGCATTACGTCCATTGCATTCATAACCATTCATCACCTGCATCTCAATCCAAAACAAAAACCCCTTCTCGCCGTTCACAACTACCACCATCAGCAACACAACACCTTCTCATGCTAATACCACCAGGTATGTTGTAGTCGCAACACCATCCATGACCCGATGGCGCGTATCCCTTCCCGATCCACGGTGAATTCGGCAACAACCAACAATAGCATTACAATACACCACCCGTTTTAGGGTTATTGATTGGCGATGATTTATCAATTTATTTTGAGCTTTTATGTCCAACTCAAGTTACTAGAATCTACATGAGCTAATTATTATTCATACCGAGTTTTTGTTTAATTTTGTTATTGTAAATTGAGAATTTGGCATAGTTTGTTGATGAATCTTTGGACAAAGGCGAGGCCCAAAAAGGATACACACGATCTCACTCAACAGGTGAACATAGAATCCTAAACGAATAACATTCTTGGAACATAGAATCCTCTTATATTTTTCTCTGAACTGTAATAAATAGTAAGCAGTGATAGTTGTTCTTATTGAACTGGAGCTACATGTTTTGGTTCATAGGTTAGTTATTATTGTTTAGTAGCAATTCCTTTGATTATTTGATTTACTAAAATTTGCTAACAAGAGGGATAATTATGGTCCTAAGCAAGATCAAATTATGAAGAGCCACATAAGCTTGAACATCAGGTGCTGCCTATTTGGGTGAGAGGCATGAAGACTTTTTGTTGAAAGAATATGTGAATAAATGGAAAAATCATAAAAGTTTGGTGGCTTTCACATTTTCCTTTTTCTGGATCATAGCTTCATTGCAAGATCACTTCCACCACTTAATGAATTCTAACTTCTTTGCTTCCTTAAAATTAATTTTGGTTTTTGTGAACACGAGATGTAGTGCCATTTTTGGGTTCCCAATACTTCACACATGGAAAGATGGATAATATTTGGGCTTTAAATTCTTGGATGCTATTTCAAATGTCTGTAGGAGTCACACATGGATAAGCTGCTATTTTTGGCATGTGAGTGAGATCGTGTTATAATGTGTTTTTTTTTTCCAGTTATAATGTGTTATTTTTCCTTTTTGAATCTCCTGGAAGGGCCCTAACTGTTAAATATATTGGATAATTTCCGCATTGCGCCGACAACGAGTTGGAGAGGTCTTTCATGTTTTTCCTTAATGAGTAGAGTTTGTGCTCTTTATATAAACTGTACTCTAAATATTCGGAGCTATCTGCAACAATACCTAATTGAAGGTATTTGCAAAAAAAAAAAAAAATAAAATAAAATAATTTGTGTGTTCTTTTTAGATGAGTGTAACGGCTAATGTGATCTTGCCATTCTAAAAATTACAATTGTGTAAATATGTAAATTGATACTTATCGTGTTTAAGAGCAGTTGAGCTATTCATGAACCAGCAATTTGTAAAAAAAACGAATTCAAAACCTTATATTAATCGTCATTCAATAATATTTTTTTTGGTAATTTATACAACAAGAACGGAGACAGGGAGGAGATTTTTTTTAATTTTTTTATAGGATGCACACCCTTAGCAAAAAGAGGCTTTCGTTTATCAATTTGCCATACAATGAACTGAAGTAGAACTTCATTGAGTAATTTTTTGACCAAATCTGATCAGGTCAGCAAGATATCGGGATCTTCCTTATAGGTTCGACCCTCTAGATTTCACCTAATCACGGCTATTTTAAAGTGGGGACTATATTTGATTCTAGAAATTCTAATCCATGGCCGGGCTATTATGACACGATTACCTAAACACCGCCCCAATCATTATTGGACGACTAAAATTTTATGCGAGGATACTGACCAAAATGTAAACAAAACTCGAAAAAGGTTATATTATATTTTTAGCTATATTATATTTTAAGCTATATAAGCTTAGAACAGCTTTTCCAAATCGACGAAAGGTTGAGCATATGCCTAAAGAACAATAAATACCTGGATTAGATTTTTAATGTTTGAAATTTTTGTAATAAATTATGTACAATTCATTGTTATTCTTCATATCCTGAACAGTTTTAGAGACAAAAGCAGGTATTTGCATCAACCAAAGAAGAAAATGTGAAGCCGCTGACTCATAGAAGCACTGGTGAGATGGTAAACCTTTGGTTGCACCACCAACTAGAAACCCCCAATGGATAATATAGCTCATGTGGAGGGTAATAAGTATGCACTGATCAAAGTCGTGGTTGTAGTTTTCAGTGAATTAGCTAGCTTTATTTCGAAAAGAAGAAGAATATTTTCTTTAGTGTTTTTAAGCAGTAAAGAAAATATTAGTGCAGAAAGAACAACGAATGCAAATCGGTGGTCAATTTTTTAGCAAGTGGACTAATTCTCCATTGATGAAAACATTGTCATTACGCCTCGCAAGACACTCCACTTAACGTTGTTCCGTTGTGGGGGTACTTTCGGTTAATTTCTCTTACTCTCTCCGCTATGTTTGTGTAGTATCTTTTATGGACATGCTATGAATATTAAATTTTGCATAAAGGTATTGAGTTTGATAAGATGGCTCTACTATTAAATTTTTATTAGAAGATCAATTAAAATGATAACTAGATTTGTGAATATAATGCTTTCCTTAATTGGATGTATTAATCAGGGGGAAGTGACGGCATCCCTAACTTAGCTCTACTTTTTGGATGCAAGACTGTTGAAGTTTTTTTTTTTAATCAATTCTGGGCATGTATCATCAATGTTATATATTGATGCTCCAAGTATCCATATAGCATGTGGAAGTAGCCAGTGTCATCAATTACCTACCACTTGATAATAACTCACTGTGGCATTTCTTATGTTTCCAATGTCTAAGCATGTTGCTACGAAAGTATGTTCTTTGTTAATTTAATTTCTCTAAATATCCGAGTATTTATCTTGAGACAAGTTAAAGTTCACAACAGAGTATTGCTTGGCGAGTTTCAATGTCTTGTGACTTCGTTTTTATAACACTTTGAAACTTTAATTGCAAATTTTGGTGAAACTGCAGTAGGATGACTTGCTCCTGTTGATTTTGACAACCCTGTTAATCCAAAGGTATGAGCTTAATCTTTCATATTTTACCCTCGCCGTTGAGAAGTCATGCATAATGGTTAGATGCGTTGACTTTAGACTATTAGGATGTAACAAAGATTGGTATCAACGCAAAGTTCTCCCTAAGTGTTATTCTTTAAGCTCACAATAAAACTCATCAGGTAAATTGCAGCTTCCAGGCCCAATGACTGGTGGTCAGATAGGAAACTAGGCTATAGCTTTCTTTAAATGTTCATACTATATTTTTTTTTGGTTTAATTGTGGATGTGTTTGGTGGTTGTTTCTTCACTAGATCAGAAAAAGGGTAAAGTAATAGTGTTGGCAAGAAAAAATATCGTAATCTTAAACGACAAATCAATACGTGTATATATTTTTTTCGTGTTCAGAATAAATGGGTTCCAGATGACAAGCTTCGATTTTGGAGTGAAAGAGCAGCATCCAAAGAACATGGTTGAATAATGTCATCACGACATGTTCCATGTTGACTGCAAACCCATTGAGTGCCTGCATTACAAAATAAAACAACATACCCAAAAGGTGTAGATTCATGTCCCAATAACTTATATAATATATCCTTACTCAGTTCAATTATGTTTTGTTTCACTACCTTACTTGCATATATAATCTCAGGAACGATGTTTACTTTGGAGATGGATTTTAGAGAGGTTTGATGTAGATTTATATAGTATACGACAGTCTTGATGTTGTGCATGAGACAGTTCACCTGGATTTTTGAGGTAAGGTTTCAAGTCAAAATGATCAATATATGCAGACAATTAGAGTACGCGTCTCTGTACATAGTTGCCTACTTCCGTTAATTGCTACGTGCGGTCATTGCTTTCTCGAAATTGTTGAGGAATAATTAACATATCTGTGGATATGAAATGCATGGTTCTTGGTCAAATGCTTTTGTCTGGATATCTCTTTGAAAAAACTATTAGGTATTAGGAATTCTGCAAAGGAAGCGGCAAACGTGTGTGTCCAATGATATATTTTCTTGCATTTGGAGCATCATACATTTATGATAGAGTGCATTTAGAGTAGAATGTCCATGAACAATGGAATCAAAATATGTTGGCCCCAACTATTTATAGTTTTGGATCAATAAATGACTTGGTTAGCTATTTTAAACTATCAGCTTAGAATAGTAGACATTAGTTCTAAATTATGACCAGTGAGCAATTTATTGTTTATATGTTGATACAGTTTTCTAGGCTTTCATTTTTCTATATTTTTTAAAGATGCCTTTTTCCTAACTAAAAATCTCCTTATTGTATAATGCATGCTTCTGTTAAGGCACTCAATGGTGACATCAGATGTTTTCATTCTTCAAGCCAAGGCTGAAAAGCTGGCAAGGTAAGGGTTTTTTAATAAATATTTGGTAATGTGGACTGATGACTTTAACACTAAAGTATAGAACTCGGATCTTCTATTAGCGTACATAAAGGATGGTGTGAGGTACAATCTCTTCTTGATATTACCTCATACTATTAAATCTTTTAGATAAATAAATGCAAGTGTAGTTGCTATCTTAGCTAAAATGGTAGAGCACATGGTTTTTACCATGAAGTTATGGGTTCGACTCCCACAGATGTCATAGTTATTTAAATAAGCCAAAACCCAAAACCTTATATGCTTTTGGTACAAGTGTGTAGGTATATATAGACAAAAAATGTATTAGATTGTAAGGCTCTTTGGAGGTTTCTTTTTGTCAAATTCCAAGACCCAATATTATTGTTCATATTTAGCATTTGTTGCCATCTCTGGGAAAGGAAAAGGGTAAAATTTTTCTATATGCTTTCTCATCAAGTTTGTTTTAGGATTTGAGCCAAATCAGTGCTTACCCTCTTCTGTTAATAAGTTTATTGATCTTTGGTGGTATGAATTGTATGATGGACTGCTTAAAAGGATATTTAGTTGACTCCTTAACTCCTTCCAGGTACTTATATTTTTAGCGACGACATTGAAATTTTGTTGAAACTTTAGTCGATAATTCCAGCTAAAGTTGTTGATTAGGAAAATATTGATATTTATCTCAAGAGTGACAACATAATATATTGGTTTCGGTGAATAATTTTTTTAAGAATTTTTTGAGTAACTATTTACCACATGAATTTGTGAATTTTGTTAAATTTTGATGAATAAAATCAAGTTATAGGGTCAGTACTTCCGGGTTTTTTTTGAAGTGAAAAAACAATGTTTAAAATAATACACCCACATGACACAAATATACTTACAGGTTTTTTGAGTTATTAGCTAAAATATTAACGTTCAATACCAACCAGGCACACTAAATCCAAAATACGTAGAAAATATAAAAACTTATTAAACATTCTAGCTGGGTTTCATAAAACTAGACGATATCCAAATTTAGTCAGAATTTGGTATATACTCACATACGAATCACAAGTCGGTATAAAAAATAGGTTGTATAAACCAACAAAATAACAAGGTTTGTTGTTATATAAACCCAAAAATAACAGAGTTTAAATGACTTTGCGACAAATAAGATATGATTTTGGAGAACAATATAAGGAAAAAAATATATCTCCACAACAAGATAGTTTAAATTTCATATCAAAATAGTTCAATAGATGAAGAACATATTGTTACAATGTTAGGTACGACAACAACAAAAACCTATAGATGGCGCCCTTATTTCCTTAGCAAAAAAATCTATGGATTCCAAAATAAAATAAAATGAGTAGGAGCGGCATATGTAGGGAGAACAATATCAATATCAAATCACTTTTTCACAATATTGTCCGAATTGAGTTTTATAATTTTTCATATCGACATGTATTTTATGAAATACATGTAAATATCACGGGGGTCTAAGTAACTAAATTGTTTATTTATCTTTTAAAAGTATTTGGATACATTGATTAAGATGTAATCTATTTTAATGTATGTAAACTGAAGACTATCACGGGAGGTTGAGCCGGGGCCGTAAGGCCCCGATGATACCTAGTAACCTGTATAAAAATAAATAATTTGGATTCAAGCCAATAAAAATAAACATTCTTAGTTGGGTTTTGTTCAGAATCCTCTAGTTTAGGAACTAGTTCCAGAACAGTTAGGAACCGAAGCCAGCTTTTATAAATTCGGGTCTGGCTCCGAGTCCAATGACTCGGTGAAAAGGGACCTATTGGAAGCCCAAGTTGAACTACTAATAGTGTTGTGACCCATTACAAGTTGGGCTTCACTCCTACGGCTTCATACACCAAGGTGCAGTTAAATGAATTCCAGAAATGTCAAGGTGAATTGAAACCCCCTTGGGGGACTTAGAAGTTTTGGGAAGGTATTCTATCATCAGTACAATCTCGTGGATTGATTTTAGATTACAGTGCCAGATTTTGAGTTATATCGTATTTATGTGATATTTGCTGAGTAGTATACATTTTTAAGATATCAAACAAGTTGAACTCGAAATTGAAGACTCTTGAAGTTATGTTTCAACTTTCAAGTGACAATCTTCATAAACTGAATTAGTGAACTCCAAACAAGCTCTATCCTCAGGAAAATTATGAAGCCCAAGTCTGGCAAGTCTGATGTGGAAGTAGAGACATTCAGAATCAAAAATCATGATAAAAAGTGTTCATCTTCTAAGAAACCGAGTCCTACAAAGAATGGATGGAAGACGTTAAGGGGCCACCACTAACAAAAAAAAAAGCTATAATCAAAAGTTGTAGGGTCTTAAAAATCATAGCCATGTTGTACTCTTTTCTACCATTAAGGGACATGAATGATATAAAATGGCCTTTGGGTATTTACTTGCAAAACCGGATTTCTAAAATACAAAGTAACCTTTAGAAGTCCCCGGATTAGCAACCTTGTTCGGGTGGATGTGATGTGATGTACCGATGGCAAAGAATTCATGTGTTGATTTAAAATTATACAAAAAAACTCGAATAATGGTGGAATAATAACCAAACCAGTATAATTAGTCTTAATCTTATCTTATGATTCAACAACTTAATCAGATTCCCTGCCCTGGAATCAAACAACTAATTTACAAAAAATAATAATGTAACTCTTCGAAAACAACAATGTGTCAATGTATAATATGGGTACTGAAATGATCGCTACCGGGGTGAATTATTGTCATTCACTGATGCATTATTGATGCTCCGTTTAACCTTATCGATGATGCATAAGCAAGTAGTGTACTACATGTACTGCTTCAACAAAAAAGTGTACTGCTTCAAAGGTCAGAAAATTTGTATAATGGCATAGAATCAAAAGTTGAGAGAATCTGTTGTTTGTTTACTTTACTCGGAATAAGATGGGAACATTTCGAATAAAAAAGATTACTTCACTCTCTTAGAGAAGTTTAGCGAATTAATCGAACCAGCTCCACTGTGTACATCACACCTAATTAACACCGTGTCCCGAAATGATTTTGCAGGCCAAACTAATCTCGGGAGGTACAGAATCATTAAGTTTGAATAGGTTTCAATTATGGAGGACAGAAACCATGCATGGATACATCTAGGTTGCGTTATCCATTCAGGACAGTATTGGCGTATTGGACCAAACCATACAGTATTAATTAAGAGCGCGATGAATGAAGAAGAAGACACATTAATTCCTTTGGGATCGAGACTCTTCTTAAAGAACGGAAAAAAAAATGTTTTTAAGTCTCGATGCACATTAATTCATCAATTCATTTATGAAGAAAGACAAAGAGATATGAATGTGACTGGATGACTACCCTCTACCGTGAGAGATGGGGGCATGGAGTAGGTATACCCCCAAACCTTTCCCAGTTCCACCACAAATTCTATGTAATCCACCCCGATGTTTTTATCGATATCACTGTACATTGGTGGTCAGTTACCAGAAGACTGAGTTCACGAAAATATAGATATTTTCAAACAGGCATAATAAAGTTACGGTGCTCCCATAAATGAGAGGTAGAGAAGAAAACATGTCCACAATCATGATAGTACAGGACACGTGTACGGTCATGGTTATCACTCCCTTTGTTCAACTTCACTATAAATAGACCTTACTACCAACATATGAAACTCACTCAATTCCATCAAAACAATCCTCTGTTCTCTTTGCAAACTCTTCAAGCTAGTTTTTCATCTCTTCATCTTCTTTTACTAATCATGTCTTGCTGCGGAGGAAAGTGCGGGTGTGGACCAAACTGCGGCTGCGGTAGCAGCTGTAACGGGTAATTGCTTTCATCAAGTTTCCTCTAATTCTTGTATATGTCGTCTGTTTGATCACTAAAACTTTGTTAATTTCCTTGAAAAGGTTTATATATAATTCTAAAACACGGGTTGTTTTAATTATAGGTGCGGAATGTACCCAGATATTGAGACCTCCAACACCCAGAGCCTCATCTTTGGAGTTGCTTCTCAACAATCGTAAGTCTTCTCCCAATATTTGTATCCAAATCAATTCGAATTATCCTGTTTTTTTATACATAGATGGGTTGTTATCTAATGTTTTCTTTACTGCAATAATTGTGGTGTAGATTCTCTGCTGGTTCAGAGATGGGAGCTGAAGGAGGTGGTTGCGGTTCTGGTAGCTGCAAGTGCGGTTCCGACTGCAAATGCGGTTCTGACTGCAAATGCTAGTAAAAGTCAGACAGTCTCCATGTTTCTACTGTGTTAATGATCGATGTGATGATCTCTATCTTTATGTTGTTGTTATTGTAAAAATAAAGGTAGGATATGTGTGTGGTTGTCATAACCATTTACATGCCTACTTAGTCATGTGTTTTCTTCTTAATCTATGTTGATTTACTTGCTAAATCAAGAAAATTATTTCAGCAAACTGTGTTGAGTTGTTAAGGGTTAATTTATTAATGTCAGTGATAGAGGAGGACTCCTTATATATAATTCCCTTGCAATGAAACTAATCAACCTTTTCAGGACTGTCTCTATTACAACATTTATCGATCAACAGACCTTAAAATGTGATCTTAAGTACGAGACTCACTAATCAATTCCCATCAATTTAGTTGTTTGAGGGATCGTGGACTCTCTACGATTATGAATATGGGCCGGTAGTGCTCTGTACGGACTAGTCAGTCACCAAGAGGTGAACATGAACAACAAAATGAAATGGTTAATTTCCATAGATAATCTGCGAGAGATAACCAACTGTATGGCTTGCTCGATCCGGAGCCTGACTCTTACCGGTCAGCAACTCGGGTCTCTACTCTATAGTCTTACAAAAATGAACATGACACTTAGTGAAAGGGTTATCAGTTCCCGACATTATATTGACGGATTTTTGTCGATGATTCTTCGTTCATAGCTAACCAGACGCGAGTGGTATAGGGATCAATAACAGCTGAACAAGTCCTACACAGTAAGTACATGACAAAGTAGTATCCCGGCCCCAAAGAATGGATAGAAGACGTTAAGGGGCCACCATCACTAACACAAAAAGCTACTTGAAAATGGATCCTAGAAAGAAGAAGTTAACAAACAACATCAAAGTGGTAGGGTCAATAATAATACATCGCTCTTGAAAACAAAAATCATATCAAGAGTTTACTCGATCTGCATTCTCATTTGTCTGTTGAGGAGCTAATGATATTGCTCACGATCTCTGCAAGTTTTTGTGCGTTTGTTTCCTTTTGGGTGTCCAGTAAAAATATGAAATAACTGATGAAAATTATGCAATTTTGCATTGTACTACAGTGAAATGTGAGTCTTCGTCGATCGTCGTTATACAATTATTAGGGAACTTGTTTTGCTTATGTCTTTGTTTTCCTTTCCGACAGTTTGTCCTCTTTTTAGGCGGTCACTTTTTCCAGTCTTGTGTTTTCTTGTGGTAGCCTTGCTTAAGACCCTTTTCTCTTCCTTGGTTCTCCGGTCACCACCCAGTGTTTGTTGGAATTTGGATATGAAACCTCCGAGATATACGAGCATAGTTATGTTGCTCGTACAGAGCTCCTAGGAAGCAAGACTATCTATCTCAAAACGCAACTTCTTATTAACTTTCTTGCTTCGTTACATATTACAAATGATACCACAAATGCAAGACGGACCTCTTTATGCTCTAAAACTTTCTCTAACTATCTAGTATAGCACCTACTCTAGAAGATACTTCACATTTCTTTATACACTGATTAACGTACAATGACAACCTTTCTTTAGTTCACATTATAGAACTTTCTAGACGTAACTACTCTAGCTTTCTCTAGAGCATTCTAAACTATTCCAACGTATTAACTAAATAACTCTCTTTATCACAACATTGATAACCGACTGTGTAGAACTTTCTACACTTAGCGCAACTGATCTAGACAAATCCAAATTACAAATTATAATTTCCAACAGTGTTCTCTCGTAAAAAAAATAAATAATAAATCTAGCAAACAGTAGTAAGGTGTCTTTTCAGCCAAATTTGGATAAGGGCTTGTTGAATATTTAATTGAAATAATGGAGAAGAATCTTTGGAATGAAAAAAGGAAAACAAAGAAGGAACTTTTGTTGGGATTGAGATTTGAGACCCATTAAAGAAAGAAGATGTGTTTTTCTAAAGTCTCAAATGCACATGGCATGAAGCGACAAACCACCCTTCAGTGCTTAGTGTCCAACCAATTTAAAGATTTTAGATAGTTTGATAGGTGAGGGCCCTTTCTCATTCAGGCCATTCACCACTGAAAGAAAGCAAGGATGAAATGACTACTGAACTTATGAGGAGGTGGGAGGCATGATACAGTTCCACCGCAACTTTTATGCCATGAATGTACCTACACCAAAAGTAATCGTATTGACCAAACCGTATTAACGTAGTATTTACAGTATTAGTTAGCCTAGGCTACTCCTACTTTGGCTAAGAGCGTGATGAATGAAGAAGAAGACGCATTCCGTTGGGATCGAGACACTCCTTAAAAGAAAGCAAAAAAATGTTTTAAAGTCTCAATGCGCATTAAAGTGATGAACCGATCTTCAATTCTATCAATTTAGTATTTAAGATTATAGCATAGGGTCTGGTCCATTCATTCGCATTCAGGCCATTCATTCACGTTATGGAGAAAGACAGATAGATATGAATGTGCCTGAATGACTACCGTGAGGGATCGGAGACATGCAGTAGGTACCCCTAACCTCTCCCAGGCAAGTTCCTCCACAAGAGTTCTATGCATAATACACCTTTTGATATTTTCGAACAGGGCCTAAGCTAATCGCCCCCAAGCCCCAACATAATATCCGGTGCTCTCAAAAATGAGAGGTACAGAAGAAAATATGTGCACAAGCGTAATAGTACAGGACACGTGTACGGTGATGGTCATCACTCCCCTTGTTCAACTTCACTATAAATAGACCTTACTATCTACCTATGAAAGTCACTCAACCCATCAAAACAAACCTCTGTTTTCTTTGCAAATTCTAAGTTACTTCTTCATCGTTTTTTACTAATCATGTCTTGTTGCGGAGGAAAGTGCGGGTGTGGACCTAACTGCGGCTGCGGTAGCAGCTGTAACGGGTAAATTCTTTTGTTATCATCAAATTCTCTACTGCTGCTTGTTTATTTCGTCTGTTTTTATCACTTGAATTGTTAATTTTCCTTCTTTCAAACTCGAGATTTACTTGAAATGTCTTAAGTTCTAAACACTTCGGTATTTGTTGTATTATAGGTGCGGCATGTACCCAGATCTTGAGACCTCTAGCACTGGAAGCCTCGTCTTTGGCGTTGCACCTCAGCAATCGTAACTCTTCTTTCTCTCACGCTCTATATATCCAAATCAATTTCGAGCTTTACTCTGTGTGTTTTTACATAGATGGGTTGTTCTCTTAATGTTTTACTTATTTCAATGGTGTAGATTCTCTGCTGGTTCAGAGATGGGAGCTGAAGGAGGTGGTTGCGGTTCAGGTAGCTGCAAATGCGGCTCAGACTGCAAATGTGGTTCTGACTGCAAATGCTAGTAAAAGTCAGTCAGTCTCCATGTTTCTACTGTGTTAATGATCGATGTGTTGATCTCTATCTTTATCTTGTTTTTGTAAAAATAAAAAGTAGGATATATGTGTGGTTGTCATAACCATTACATACCTACTTAATTTATCATGTGTTTTCTTCTTAATTTATGTGGATTTTCTTGTTAAATCAAGAGAAGTTAATCAGTAAACTGTGTTGAGTTGTAAGGGTTAATTAGACTCCTTTTATAATCCCCTTCCAATTTTAAGACGACTGTCTCTGTTACAACACTTATCGATCTACTAATCTTAAACTAGACTCAACTCCTCAGTGAGTTTATATCTATCATCTATGGACCAGTAAATTGTTTCATATATATGCTGCAGAATCGATCACCAACAGGTGAACATGAACAAAAAAACAAAAACAAAAAAAGAAAAGGTACGGGTAATTGGCATGAACAAACTGAGAGAGATAGAGGTCGAGCCTAGTTGTGGCAAGTGAACAGAACTCAGAGAAGAAAGTTACTACTACCTCCGTTTTAGGAAAAGTGATACTTTCACTTTTTTATTTTTGCCTAAAAATAAGTCAAATTAAAAAAGTGAAAATATCACTTTTCCTAAAACGGAGGGAATATGTAATATATAGGAATTTGCGTAGGCAAACAAAAGCCAAGATGTGACCGAAGATACTTATTAAAGGAGACATTGAATTGACGGATTTAGTAAGAGATTAAGAGATCAAAATTGTTTATCATATAAATGAGCTAACAGAATAAGAAAATGAGTCGTAACTATCTATGCTTCTGCATATCTAAGCTGGCCGAGCGGTATGGGAACAAAACAAAATCTGAGGTCCTAAACATAAAGCATAGTAGTATATGAGTTGATTTGTGCCCCCAAAGAATGGATAGAAGACGTTAAGGGGCCACCACCACTAATAAAGAAACAACAGCCCTTCAAAATGGATCATAGAAACAAAATATTTGAAAACAACAAATAAATTTTAGGGTCAGTACATGGCGCTTGAAAACAACATATACTCGAAATATGGAGATTTCCGTCGTTACTATGTATCATTGGTACTCACTATTCACCTGTGATGCATTATTGGTGGTGCTCCATTGTCCCTTATCAGTGATGCATTCACAATTTACCAGATTATGAATGCCGGGTACAGTGGGCAATGCATGTTGTGGTTCTAAGAAAGGAGGCAAGGAGTCTTTTATTGTGAATTATGCACCAACAATTTTAGGTACTCCATAATGCATATCTCATCTACCTGCGGTTTGAATCACATTTCCATAAAATGAAATGAAATGCAACTAGCAAACAGATGTAACGTGTCTTATTTAGCTAAATTTGGATAAGGGTTTGTTGAATGATCGAAAAATAATACTCCATAATGGAGAAGAATCTTTTGGAACACAGAAGGAACTTTTCATCGTGATTGAGATTTTAAACTCATTAAATAAAGAAGTTGTGTTCGTTTTCAAAGTCTCATTGCACATGACATGAAATGACAAAGCCTTCAGTCCTACCAATTTAAAGGTGATAGATAGATTGATAGGTGAGGGGGCCTTGCTCATTCAGGCCATTCACCACAGAAAGAAAGCAAGAACGAAATGACTACTGAACTTCTGAGGAGGTGGGAGGCATGATTTGGCAACCCCTACCCTTTCCACAGTTCCACCACAACTTTTTTTTTTGTTATGTTATATATGCATGTGCAAACCAATGATGCTACGTTGATACCCATTTACACCGGAGAAATCCTCTATTGTTTCTTTCTCCCATCCTCGATGATTCAGCAATTTCGTTGTTCTGCTCCTCCTAGTTGTTATCGCTTGTTCGGCTGTAGATTCCTGTCTCACCATCTGTTTTCCCTAGAACAGTATTTTCTCTTGACGAAGGAAAAAGAACTTTTTAAGGAATTGAAAACTTTTCTAATGAAAATTATTTTTCTGAGATAAAAACCTTTGGTTGAATCATTTAGATCTAAACTGAAACTCTCAAAGATTGTGAATAGAGCGATGAAAAACTATGAAGAAGTTTAAACTTGTTTTTAAAGAAATTCGCCAACAGGGTACATGATTCCGAGCTGGTTTCTAGCGCCAAAATATAGTTGTGAGAAATCTCACAACCACACCCTTAGTAAAATCTATAGAACAATCTAAGAAACCATCATAAGAATCCCAAGAACTTTTATTAAATCTTTCAATCAAATACAACGTTATATGAAAACCCTAACTTGGGAAGTAAATAATATTTCTCTCTCCTAAATATCTTGTCTAAGCTCTCTCAAAAGATCTCTCTCTTTTACAAAGACGCTTGACTCCTTATATAGGAGTTTACATAGTGGAAGACAGCTAATAAATCCCCTTATTTCGGATCTGACGTGCGTCAATGTCGCATGGGAGTTTCACCATTGCCGCACGGTTTCTTTACTGCCGCATAGATCTTCACACTTTACTCGTGATTAGGTGACGTCATTTGGTTCGTCATTCTGGATATGTCGTACGCGTTTGTGTTCGCTTGCTACCAATGGAGTTACTTCGCATACAAAATGAGTGTGTTGTATTTTGTACCCAGAGAGATGTAATAATGCGTCAAACCAGTATGGTCATATGGAAGCTAAAAAAGACTACAAGTCTCTGTCACTTGGTTTGGTAAGCCCACATCGTTCCCTGGTGATGTATATATTGATCGAGGATACGTCCATTGTAAGTTAGTTTTCAGTCAGGCACTTCGTCGTTGTCATCGAAGACCTTAATTTACGTTCATGGCGTTCTTTGTGAAATCAAGGTAAGTAGTAACTGTAAATATATAGAATTAGAAAAGAGGTCGACTTCTTTCGGATATGATAAAATTCGAAATTTGATTTTAACGCAAAGAAAAATCGTAATGCCTAAAATATCTCTAACTTTTCTTTAACAAAGCATATCGCACGTGCTATGCACGTGCTATGCACGTGCTGGTAAACACCCATACGTTGGATTACTTTTACTTGTGGGACCAGGTATAAATTTTGCTGAAACTTTTAGTTTACCGAGTGTTGTCCCTCACTCATACGATATTTACTGACAAATCCGAATGATACTACATATAAGCAATATAAATCCTCACGATTTTGTTGCCCCTAGGCCTTTCATGCCCCAAAGAAAGGCTTTGCCAAACTTGCCTCAGGGCCGGCCCTCGGAACAATAGATGCATAAAGAATGCGATTCCAAGTATCTGGTAAACCAGCCAGACACCAATGGCTACAATCGCGAGATGTCCGAGCTTTATTAGCGTAATGTGATGGATGAGCATCTTTTCTTAGTTGTGACATGGTTGTCACGTCCAATAAAGTAACAGGAGTGGACATCTTACTCAATGCTTCCTTGACTACAGCCACTCCGGGTTCTGGAGCTCCAAGATATGTAGTACCATTAAACGGTGTCGTGTGATCTGCGCAAGTCGTATTTGGAAAACCCCATTCCTTGCCCCTATAAAAAAGAAAAAGAAAAAAAGAAGTCGTTGCAGTTTAGATATGCAAGCTAGGTGTTGTTTTTGTTATGCAAGCTTTGGTTTTGTTAATAAGAGCATATCAAAACTTAGCAAAGTTACCTCATATGAGAAGGAGAAATTCCTTGATAGAAAACTTGGGTTTTCTTGGGGTCAATATTTTTGTCGACCCATGTTGACCAAGTAGTTAATCCTTTTGCAAAAGCAACCATACGATCATCTATATCTGGGTATGTCTTGTTTCCTTCTTGAATTTTATCCCAACTTCAAACAAAACCACACAAACTTGTAAGAAATCTTTATCTAACTGGTATATATATAATATATATAATGAATGACATATATATTCTTAGGAAACTTCTTACTGTTGTAATCTTCCTGTATGGGACCACCAATGCCAAGTGTTGAAGATCACAACATCTACTTCTTTCCATACATCACCAGTGCTAATGGTGTCGATCTTCAGAACCCGTTCAGGTGTTTCCTCTAACTCAACAAGGAATGGCTTGAAATTAAAAAGTATAGACACGTCATATTCAGGATCCTGCAAAAATTCCAAAATGTATGTCATCTTTACCGAGCTCTCGTTATAAAACTAATTGTGCTAGACTTATCGTGGATACATTCCACAGTTTGTCCCGATTTTCACAGAGAACGCCCTCCTCTAACCGTGGATTAGCATGATAGATTTTGGGATGTGCGGATTCCTCTTTTTGTGATAGACGGGACAAATTGTGGGATTGAATCGACGATCAGTTTTAGCATTTTCTTACGTAGTTTTTCAGCGAAAAGTTTATGTACTGACGGTAAAATTGACTGAAGACACTGACGCCATTTCCTCGTTGTAAAAGGTACTGAATTTTGCACTCGGGATAGCTGCATAAATCATACAAGTAAAAGACACCCACTGGTTGTTACTAATTGAATCACCAACGAACATGATCTGTTTGCCCTTAAATGTCTTGACGAATTCTAGGCCATCAAACCTGTATCATTAAAAATTCCAACATCGATTATTGTCATTTATAAATAGAATTATTTAATTTCTTACCGTGGGTAAAATAAAAGAATACTCCTCCGTTCCACTTTAGATGAGTGTTTAGGATTATTTTTTTGTTCCACATTACTTGATAGTTTTCATATTTTTCCTACAAAACTACCAACAATACCCTCATAATTTGTGTTGAAACCATAAGTTTATTTTTAAATACATTAATACCAATTAATGCTTGAAAACTTTTCTCAAAGGCATAGATAGAATTTTTTTATATCTCTTTCCATTTCTTAATTCACGTGAACACTCGTAAAACATCGTCTAAATTAGAACGGAGGGAGTATATACTTGGGTGCATCGCATCCAGTTGGGCTCCATCTGTACTTGAGATAATCATTGTTTGGTCGACCATTACCCACGCAATTCAAACCTTCAGGGATGAATGGACAACGAGATGTATCATATAGAGGATATGATTCGTCGAATACCCAACTTCCTTGATAATAATCGCAGCTGCCAGCCTTAACAATTGCGGCATGTATGTGATCGATAGAAAATATTGATGAAATGATGAGTACTATAAACAAACTATTGAGAGGAAATGCATTATGGGAGGAGAAGCTTCTCAAGGAAAAACCCATGTTAGAAATAAGCGGGAATTTTTTTTTCCTGAGAATTGCTTTTGCGAGTTAGAGGCGCATCCTTATAAGGAATTCGATATTGGCTATGGAGCTACGTTGTTTGATATTTAGTGTGATCCAACCAGATTCTATTGGGACGACAGCTATCTTTCTCTATTTCTGTTTTATTTTTTATTTCAGCCTTTATGTATGGGATTAAACCGTTTGACCCCTAACGGATGAATATTGTGTGATTTTGTTGATTCTTTTTTTTTTTTTTTTTTTTTTTTTTTATCTATAAAGAATTTGGTGTGTTGACACGTAGACGGTGATCAATATTCTGTGATTTTGGTGATAGTTTTGCTTATAAGAGGGCAGTAAGGAAGCTGTATGAGTTAGCTGTGATTGATATTTTTGATGAAGACAAAAATTAGGGATGGTCATGGGGCGGGTATGGGGCGGGTATACCAATCCCGATTCTTGCCCGTTCGTAAAAAAATACCCATACCCTCCCCGTTACCCACATAAATTGGGGCGGGGCGGGTATGGGGAATACCCGTTTGGGGCGGGTTTTCCATGGATTACCTACCCGTAACACGGAGTTAATACATAAATTTATTTATAATCAAAACTTAAATATGAAGTAAACAAAAATAATAACATAAAAATAATGCATTCTAAAATTTTAAATTCAGAAATTTATCTTATGGTGAACAAAAGAATCTTTAAATGACTTCTTAGTTTTTCTACTTTGTCCTTTCGATACAAAAACGATCAACGAATGTGTCTGATCACAACAAAGAAACGAAAGTGATGAATATACAAGAACGATCAAGAATATAATAAATGTAAGAAAGCTCGACTAAATGGTAGAAGTATAAAATTCGATACAAATTCTTGCATAAAAGTCAAAACCCTTATAATATGGAAGCAACGGGGCGGGTATGGGGCGGGGACCTTGAATCCCATCCTGCCCCATCCCCGTAGCTTAGGTTTCGGGTATTACCCATACCCGACCCCATCCCCATTTGTGCGGGTAAAACCATACCCAAATGTGGCGGGTACCCACGGGGATGGATTTGGGTGGGGCAAATGACCATCCTAACAAAAATGAAGGAAGTATGGGATTTCATTTTAACCGATGAACCCTTCGGTCCTACCAAATTTAGACAGGTGAGGGTCTATATATTCATGAAAGTAAAAAGTAAAAATTGACGTTTACTCCCAAAGTTTAGATAGGTGAGGGCTTTGAACGCATTAGTCCACCCCTCTCAAGCCTGGTACTCTCTGATTCAAATTTACCAAATCTCAAACGAGTCAGATCCTTATTTGAACGATTTAATCCGAAATTTTCTTTTTTGATGCCAAAAATAACCTTCATGTAGAAACCCGGAGTGTCGGTGTATTTCTAATTCATTTCTTCATTGTCCTGTGGCGACAAAGTTTTGCAACGAAAATGATTTAGGTTTTAGTTAATCATCACGTTTCAGATCGATTATCCAAGCTTTCCATCAATTTTAATTGGTATATGAGATCAAGTTAGATGATGAATCTCTCCACAAAATCTACGGATCTCGAGATAATCCTAGCCTCTTTTTTCCCATTTTTTCTTAAGATTTTAGGGATTCTTTTGATTCTTTGCCGTATGTTTTGTTTGATGATTCTAAGAACTAAAGATGATGAAGACTCATGATAATCTGATCGATTTAAAGATGGGATTAAAAAACTCGATTGCATATTTCTCTGTTCTTCTACATTTCGTAAATATAAAATCCCCGACTCTCATTTGGTGGTTGTTCTACGCGATTATCATCGCGATGTCCTTGTATATTATCGCCTACCTGAATATCGTCAATGATGTTGTTATCTAAAAGTTGCTCTTGTCTGAAATCCCTGCGGCTAGATATGCTACGTCTTGACGTGCTCCTACTTTTTCTTGACCTTGAGTTTGCACATGTTGTACTTCGTGACCTTTGTTCTTGTAATATGATATTCTCTTCCCTTAGTTCATCATTCGTAGCGTCAAATTCGCGCGTGCTTCTTTCTCTCCTTCTTTGCGACTAATCTTTGTCGGAGCTCTTATGGTCATATTCTCTTCGTTTTACGTTATTGGTCCTCCATCTCAGTTCTTATCTCATCTTCTTCTGTTGAGTTTGTATTTGCAGTATGATCACTTACCGCATCATAGTTGATAATGTTGTTCTGCACCGGTTCTCGTTGGATCTGAGTTTGGACTTGATTTCCTCGATTGTTTCTTTCTCCCATCCTCGACGATTCAGCAATTTCGCTTCTTTTTCTTCTCGCGATTCTTTTGCTCCTCCTAGTTGTTATCGCTTGTTCTGTTGTAGATTCCTGTCTCACCATCTGTATTACCTAGAACAATATTTTCTCTTGACGAAGGAAAAAGAACTTTTTAAGGAACTAAAAACTTTTCTAATGAAAATTGTTTTTCTTAGATAAAAACCTTTGGTTGAATCTTTTAGATCTAAACTGAAACTATCAAAGATTGTGAATAGAGCGATGAAAAACTATGAAGAAGTTTAAACTTGTTTTTAAAGAAATTCACCAACGTGGTACGTCATTAGAAGTGGTTTCTAGCGCCAAAATGTAGTTGCGAGAAATATCACAACCACACCCTTAGTAAAATCTATAGAACAATCTAAGAAACCATCATAAGAATCTCAAGAACTTTTATTAAATCTTTCAATCAAATACAAAGTTATATGAAAATCCTAACTTGGGAAGTAAATAATATTTCTCTCTCCTAAATATCTTGTCTAAGCTCTCTCAAAAGATCTCCCTCTTTTATAAAGACTCTTGGCTCCTTATATAGGAGTTTACATAGTGGAAGACAGCTAATAAATCCCCTTATTTCGGATCTGACGTGCGTCAATATCGCATGGGAGTTTCACCTTTGCCGCACGGCTTCTTTACTGCCGCATAGATCTTCACACTTTACTCGTGATTAGGTGACGTCATTTGGTTCGTCATTCTGGAAATGTGGTACGCGTTTGTGTTCGCTTGCTACCAATGGAGTTACTTCTCATACAAAATGAGTGTGCTGTATTTTGTACCCACAGAGATGTAATAATGCGTCAAACTAGTATGGTCATATGGAAGCTAAAAAAGACTACAAGTCTCTGTCAATGGTTTGGTAAGCCCACATCATTCCTTGGTGATGTATATATTTATTGAGGATACGTCCATTGTAAGTTAGTTTTCAGTCAGGCACTTTGTCGTTGTCGTCGAAGACCTTTACGTTCATGGCGTTCTTTGTGAAATCAGGGTAAGTAATAACTGTAAATATATAGAATTAGAAAAGAGGTCGACTTCTTTCGGATATGATAAAATTCAAAATTTGATTTTAACGCAAAGAAAAATCGTAATGCCTAAATATCTCTAACTTTTCTTTAACAAGCATATCGCACGTGTTATGCACGTGCTGGTAAACACCCATACGTTAGATTACTTTTTTCCTTCGCAGGTTCTATCCACTAATTTCATTTCTATGGATTTGCCGACGTCAACACGTGCTTATATCAGTGTAAATATAATATTTCGACTGGCATTAATTATGTTTTGGATTGAATTACTTTTATACCCTATTATCTAGGTAAGGGTTAAATTAGAAAATAAAATCAAGGGTAAATTGGGAAGTTCAAAATTTACAGGCTTCAACCCTTGTTCATCTTGGTGGCTAAAGGATGTTGGCTTTATATATAGTAATAGATAGATATACTCGAATTGCCGGCTAAAATAAGATTGGAGGTGGGGATATTTTTGGACTTTTACTTGTGGCACCAGGTATAAATTTTGCTGAAACTTTTAATTTACCGAGTGTTGTCCCTCACTCATATGATATTTACTGACAAATCCGAATGATACTACATATAAGCAATAAATCCTCACGATTTTGTTGCCCCTAGGCCTTTCATGCCCCAAAGAAAGGATTTGCCAAACATGCCTCAGGGCCGGCCCTCGGAACAATAGATGCATAAAGAATGCGATTCCAAGTATCTGGTAAACCAGCCAGACACCAATGGCTACAATCACGAGAAGTCCGAGATTTATTAGCGTAATGTGATGGATGAGCATCTTTTCTCGAAAAAGGAGGTGTGAATAGTGATGCATAATAGGTTATGCATCTACAAAATTTGTTGCATAACTTGTTATGCATTCTCGAAATTGGTTGCATAACACGTTATGCAACTTTTTTATTTTTTTTGCACAACTTGTTATGCAGCCCAGAAAACGGTTTCATAACACGTTATGTAGCTACTTTTTTCTTAGTATTGAAACCAACAAAAAATAAGGCTGCATAACTTGTCATGCACCTACAATAATATCTACATAACATGTTATGCATCCAAAAATATGACTGCATAATGCATTATGCATCGAGAAATTGTTGCACAATCTTTTATGCATTGAGAAAATAGATGCATACTGCATTATGCATCAATTTTTTTATGTACGCACTAAAATCAACCAAAACGATGGTTACATAACTTGTTATAGATGCATAACTTTGTTATGCAGTGGGGAAAATGGTTGCATAATTCGTTATGCGTCTGCAGAATGTGTTATGCATCTTTTTTGGTGGCTGCATAATGATTATGTATCAAGTTTTCGAAAATTTTGCCTAAAATGATGATCACCGCCGATTTTTTCGTGAAAAACAAAAATTTGATATTCTTGTTTGTACTCGTTGCGTAGCTCTCTTAAAAAGATTTCCAACGATATAAAATTTGTAAAATTTCAAGGCGCGGATTTTTAGATACGTTATATCCAAGTTGCGTTGCCAATTATACCACGATGCATAACCCATCATGCGGATGCATAATCAAATCATGAGACATTTTTAATAATTTCATATAATTATGGGTGTCACGGAATAATTATGGGTGTCACGTTACCTAAAATTAATTGTGGGCCTGACAATGAGAATATTATTTATTTCGGGCCTGCACCTAATTTTCCCTATAAGCAATATAAATCCTCACGATTTTGTTGCCCCTAGGCCTTTCATGCCCCAAAGAAAGGCTTTGCCAAACTTGCTTCAGGGCCGGCCCTCGGAACAATAGATGCATAAAGAATGCGATTCCAAGTATCTGGTAAACCGACCCAGGACACCAATGGCTACAATCGCGAGAAGTCCGAGCTTTATTAGCGTAATGTGATGGATGAGCATCTTTTCTTAGTTGTGACATGGTTGTCACGTCCAATAAAGTAACAGGAGTCGACATCTTACTCAATGCTTCCTTGACTACAGCCACTCCAGGTTCTGGAGCTCCAGGATATGTAGTGCCATTAAACGGTGTCGTGTGATCCGCGCAAGTCGTATTTGGAAAACCCCATTCCTTGCCCCTAAAAAAAAAAAAAAAAAAAAAAAAAAAAAAAAAACAACAACGTCGTTGCAGTTTAGATATGCAAGCTAGATTTTTTTTTTTTTGTTATGCAAGCTTCGGTTTTGTTAATAAGAGCATATTAAAACTTGGCAAAGTTACCTCATATGAGAAGGAGAAATTCCTTGATAGAAAACTTGGGTTTTCTTGGGGTCAATATTTTTGTCGACCCATGTTGACCAAGTAGTTAATCCTTTTGCAAAAGCAGCCATACGATCGTCTATATCTGGGTATGTCTTGTTTCCTTCTTGAATTTTATCCCAACTTCAAAACAAAACCACACAAACTTGTGAGAAATCTTTATCTAACTGGTATATATATATATATATATATATAATGAATGATATATATTCTTAGGAAACTTCTTACTGTTGTAATCTTCCTGTATGGGACCACCAATGCCAAGTGTTGAATATCACAACATCTACTTCTTTCCATACATCACCAGTGCTAATGGTGTCGATCTTTAGAACCCGTTCAGGTGTTTCCTCTAACTCAACAAGGAATGGCTTGAAATTAAAAAGTATAGACACGTCATATTCAGGATCCTGCAAAAATTCCAAGATGTATGACATCTTTACCGACCCCTCGTTATAAACTTATAAAAGTAATTGTGCTAGACTTATCGTGGATACATTCCACAGTTTATCCTGAGAATGCCTCCGGGACAAATTGTGGGATTGAATCGACGATCAGTTTTAGCATTTTTTTAGGTGGGTTTTCAGAGAAAAGTTTATGTACTAACGGTGAAATTGACTGAAGACACTGACGCCATTTCCTCGCTGTAAAAGGTAGTGAATTTTGCATTCGGGATAGCTGCATAAATCATACAAGTAAAAGACACCCACTGGTTGTTACTAATTGAATCACCAACGAACATGATCTGTTTGCCCTTAAATGTCTTGACGAATTCTTGGGCATCAAACCTGTATCATTAAAAATTCCAACATCGATTATTGTCATTTATAAATAGAATTATTTAATTTCTTACCGTGGGTAAAATAAAAGAATACTCCCTCCGTTCCACTTTAGATGAGTGTTTAGGATTATTTTTTTGTTCCACATTACTTGATAGTTTTCATATTTTTCCTACAAAACTACCAACAATACCCTCATAATTTGTCTTGAAACCATAAGTTTATTTTTAAATACACTAATACCAATTAATGCTTGAAGACTTTTCTCAAAGGCATAGATAGAATTTTTTTTATATCTCTTTCCATTTCTTAATTCACGTGAACACTCGTAAAACATCATCTAAATTAGAACGGAGGGAGTATATACTTGGGTGCATCGCATCCAGTTGGGCTCCATCTGTACTTGAGATAATCATTGTTTGGTCGACCATTACCCACGCAATTCAAACCTTCAGGGATGAATGGACAACGAGATGTATCATATAGAGGATATGATTCATCGAATACCCAACTTCCTTGATAATAATCGCAGCTGCCAGCCTTAACAATTGCGGCATGTATGTGATCGACGGAAAATATTGATGAAATGATGAGTACTATAAACAAACTATTGAGAGGAAATGCATTATGGGAGGAGAAGCTTCTTAAGGAAAAACCCATGTTAGAAATAAGCGGGAATTTTTTTTTCCTGAGAATTGCTTTTGCGAGTTAGAGGCGCATCCTTATAAGGAATTCGATATTGGCTATGGAGCTACGTTGTTTGATATTTAGTGTGATCCAACCAGATTCTATTGGGACGACAGCTATCTTTCTCTATTTCTGTTTTATTTTTTTATTTCAGCCTTTATGTATGGGATTAAACCGTTTGACCCCTAACGGATGAATATTGTGTGATTTTGTTGATTCTTTTTTTGTTTTGTTTTGTTTTTTTTTTTTATCTATAAAGAATTTGGTGTGTTGACACGTAGACGGTGATCAATATTCTGTGATTGGTGAGGGTCTATATATTCATGAAAGTAAAAAGTAAAAATTGAAGTTTACTCCCAAAGTTTAGATAGGTGAGGGCTTTGAACGCATTAGTCCACCCCTCTCAAGCCTGGTACTCTCTGATTCAAATTTACCAAATCTCAAACGAGTCAGATCCTTATTTGAACGATTTAATCCGAAATTTTCTTTTTTGATGCCAAAAATAACCTTCATGTAGAAACCCGGAGTGTCGGTGTATTTCTAATTCATTTCTTCATTGTCCTGTGGCGACAAAGTTTTGCAACGAAAATGATTTAGGTTTTAGTTAATCATCACGTTTCAGATCGATTATCCAAGCTTTCCATCAATTTTAATTGGTATATGAGATCCAAGTTAGATGATCGAATCTCTCCACAAAATCTACCAGATCTCAGATAATCCTAGCCTCTTTTTTTCCCATTTTTTTCTTAAGATTTTAGGGATTCTTTTGATTGCTGCCGTATGTTTTTGTTTGATGATTCTAAGAACTAAAGATGATGAAGACTCATGATAATCTGATCGATTTAAAGATGGGATTAAAAAACTCGATTACATATTTCTCTGTTCTTCTACATTTCGTAAATATAAAATCCCCGACTCTCTTGTTAAAAAATTCAATAATCTTAATTACATCTCTTAACCTCTTTGTTTTGTTTGAATTTTACCTAACTGTAATGTTTTTTTTCTTTTTTTCGGATTCAGTAAGTGGTTATTTAATGTTTTGTTGTTGTTAGAGATAAATTGATTATTGACGCAATAATTTGCAGAGAGAAAATTTTGTGTATGATAGGTGTAGAATACACCTAATTTACTATCTAGTAGTTTATGCTTTCTTTGCTATTTTTCTTGTAAATTATGTATTTTACGCTTGTTTTGAGTTTTATAGCTACTTTGGAGTCGCACGGAGGAAAAGAAGAAGATATCACCCAATTTAAGTCAAAAGGGCAAAAAAGGTCATTTTGGGCGAACACTATCCGAGCCCGGTGAGTGGTTAAGGGGCTCTCATTCGGGGTACCCCTTATCAATCGCGGTGGGTGTTATTAACACTTTGGGTAGCCCTTATCCGAGAGGATGGTCATCTTTGGGTAGCATCCAATTGGGTCTGGCCCTATCGATGTCTTATATCCGGATCCAAACCCGACCCGGATCCGTGTAATTAAAACCTATTTGAAATCGAGAGAACCATCTCTCAATCATTCATTCACCTGAAGAAGCAGCCATGGCTGCCGTTAATTTGTCAAGAAATTGAGAAGAAATTGAGAACACAGAGAGGAGATATAGGAGCTGCTGATAAAGCTCGGTGAAATGGGTTTGCTGAGAGATGAAGAGAGGATAGGGTTTTTTGTCTGAGTTGGAGAAACGAGAATGTTGTATTTCCTGGTTGAAATACGTGAAGGTGGGTTTAGAGCAGAGATGTTGAATCTTGGCAGAGTTGAGATGAAGATTATCATGGAATGAATTTTGGTTTGAACCTGTGAGTGATTGAATGGGTTAACTGAAGTTGGGTTGAACTCGATTTGGGATTTGAGTGAGTGAAGATGATACACTTGCTGCTGCTGTTGCTGTCTCAGGGAGAAATTGGAAGAATGATTGCAATTAGAATGACAGAAGGTCGATGATGGTCTTAATTTGAACCGAACCATGGAAGATGAATTATCGTGGTTTGAAGGTACGGTGATGGTTTCTTCGGGTTTGATTGGAATTAATGGAGTTGATTTATCGATTCAATGAAGCTAAAGCAGTTGGGCGGTTGGGGTTTGAAGAACTCAGGGGATCGAGCTCGGTTTGAGCTGTTATTCAATACAGGGGATCGAAATTGTTAACTGAGCTAGGGTTAGATTCAACAGAGGAATAAGGAGCGAGTTTGGAGATGATGTAGTCATGGGTATGTGGGTTTAGTTTTGAGTGATACGGATGGATATTGTAGGGAGTGAGATGAAGAACAGACTCGAAGAGCAAGGTGGTGCAGGACAAGGTGCTTATGGAGATGGTATGAAGACTGTTGTCTTTGTTACACCGATGATGGAAATGAATGTTAGGTCTCGGGTGGTGCAGCAAATTGCGGGGATGCTAATGGCGCTAGAGTTGCAGTGTCAGGGGCACAAGCTGGGGATGGTTGCAATGTAACTGAGAATCAGCTGGAGTTGTGAGCTGTCAGGAGTGGATATGTTGCAGGCAAAGGAACCGGAAGTGGTCTTGTTGGTGGTTCTTGGAATCGGGTCAAGTGTAGAGCTTGGTAGCTGAGGGTATGCTCATGGAGGCAGCTGGAGTGGTACTGGTGGTTAATGGTGAGTATGAGGAGCAGTACAGGGAGAGCAGATGTGGAAAGGCCTGAGATGTATCTGCATGTGGGCTGAGTGGTGCTAGCTGTTGCAGGTGCATTGAACTGGTGCCGCGGGTGTACAAGGAGAAAATTCAGGGGTTATGCTTGATTGAGCCTGTGCAGCATTGGAATCCACCTCATGGCTGGGACTTGTATTGCAGGGGTTCCGAATCGAATTGGTGGAATGCATTGCGGCTTAAGAATGAGCCGGTAGGAGCCGTTGAGTTGCGGGTTTTGATGGTCCGAGCTTAAGATGAGTGGACCTGGCAGGAGGTATTGCAAGGTGTTATCTTTTTATGGCACAGCAAAGTGATTGACTATTGTGTTGTTGTTAAGCTCAAGATGAGCCGATGCTTGAACTAGGCAAATGGTGGAACCGAGATTGTGAAATGACAAAGTGAAGTGTGTGATGCCATGGCGGGATATGGGATAGAAGAAGGCGAGCCATCATGGTCGGGCAATGCACTATGATGCACAAGGATGGTGCTTCACAGTGTTTGGCATGTGCAATGGCTTGGCCTCGGCACAGCTAAGTTAAATCGCCCAAGGCGTAACCCGATTCCATCCGACTCGGTGCCTAGTGACCCGTCGCCTCCCCGACTCGATTGAGTTAGAAGCTAACTCGAGTCTGACTCCTCTCTGACTTGACCCGGTTGACTGACGACTGACCGTTAGGTTTGACTTTTGACCGTTAGTCCTAACGGAGGACTGACGGAATATTCCGTAGAATATTCTCTCGACGGAGAAATTTTCAGGTGGCCGGCGGTGACGTTTGGCCAAATTCGGCCACAATCCCAGTTTTCCGGCGAGACAAAATTTCCAGAATTTTCTATGGACTTCTCTCATGGGTGTGAAGACTTGGGCTAGGAATTGGATGGAGAATTGGACTCAAATTTGGAAAGAGAAGGTGGAAGAGTTGAGAAAAGCTTGGAATTGGAAATTGAATTGCAAAAGGAAAAGGATTCTACTCCTTAGAAGATTTGGAGAATATTGAAGCCTATAAATAGAGAAGTTTTCTACAACTTCTACACATCTTTCTATATATCTTTTACACACACATCTCTACACACAACACTTTTCTTTTCTTATTCTTTGTGTGAACTCTTTTAACATGAGTAGTTAATTTTATTGATTGAGGATGAATTCCTAGTTCTTAACATATGATTTAAGTTTTTGTTTTCAAATTCTATCTTGAAGTTTTTCACATAATTATCGTTTGTTTTTACTAATAGGAGTGATCTTAAAGACATTCATGATTGATTGATAGATTGTTTGGGTGGCCAACTAAATTGATTTGTTAATTCGATCTAAAGCTAGTGAAAGTTAGGGGATAAGTAATCGTTTCTTGACTCTTTACATAAGTAGCAAACACGAGACCTTGCGGAGGGATTCCGTGGAGCAATTGTGTGTAGAAACAACGTTAGCAAGTAGACCTTGAGCTAAGAGTCTAACTACTAATATCAACCTAAGAAATTCACAAAACCTAATGCATGAGCCAAGTTACATCTAGGTTGAGCTAATTCTAGGTGGCTTGGTGATTAGAATCCGGTAGTCGAGAACTTCCGTGTCCGGTGATACAAGGGATTTAGGGGTTTAGCACGAGCTAGCTGCTTTACCTACGGTTGGTGATAATCGTGACTAATAACAAGTAGAAAAGAACATAACTTGATTCATTGTTTCGTAACGAAGAAGGATTCCTTGATCTTGTCTCTCTTATTGCTAACTTGATTCAAGTAGTTCACTTGAATTTTTTAAGGATGAAGAAGATTCTATAATACAAGAAATTGTGAAAGGTTTGTCTAACCCTTTGCATATTGATTCTTCTCCTTTACCTCTTATTGGTTTGAATGTATGTGCTTCGAAAGTATTTTTGGATGATTTTGTTTCTAAATACCCACCATTGGAAACACTTGATGCTAACACTATGTGTTTGCCAAGAGGAATACATGGAAGTTCCCGAATTCTATGTTCTTTATACACTTCCGAGTGTGGACGAGAATAAGTGTGGGGAAATTTCTATCGAGCGATAATTTCATTATTATTTTCTTGTGCTAACATTTGTATGGAGTTATTGTTTGCAAAACAGGTATTATGGGTGGATCCTCAAATTTTCCGATTGTTAGTATATGGGGAATGAATCTTGCAAGAGCTAAGTCGGGCCGTCGACTTTAAAACAAGCGCTTAATGGGAGGCAACCCATAGGTTTTGTATTTCTTATCCTTTTGCTTTTTGTTATTTCTTTTTCTTGTTTCTTATCATGTTAAAATTTCCCACCTTGACTTTACTAGGAGGATTCAATTACATTGAGGACAATGTAAGGTTTAAGTGTGGGGAGTGGTTAAGCATGTTTTTAAAACAAAAATTACAAAAAAATGAAAAAAATTTGAAAAAAAAAAAAAAAAAAGTTTTACTTAAAAATTCCAACTTTTAAAGATTTTAGAGTCCCTAGCATACTTCTAGGTATGTTTACATAGAGATTTTGACCGACATAATTGAACTTGGAAATGTTAGAGAACTACATTCGGATTTCTTGTTTGTTAGAGTGTTAAATAATGGATTTAATCATGCCGGTGATGCGAATTTGGTGGGGAGAAATGCATTATTAGAGTTGCTGATCAATCATTAGTGGAGACTACCCGTATTCATATCATGTGAGGCACCGACCAGAATTCTTCCATATACTAAAGAGCTTTCTTTTGAGTGTGTGTCACCGTACGTTAATTCCGGGTAGAATGGTGAGCTACCCAACCTCCCACCAATAGAAGCACTACTCTTTGATCTCTTGAGTGCTAATTTTGTCAATCATGAGGGTGACGTCCATGGATGAAAGCTTCCTTCTTGTAGTTCGATTTGCAGTTAGCACCATTCTCTCTCGCGACAACAACGGATCCATAGAAACACATTCATCATCAACAAGGAGCAACACCAAAATCTACAAGGAAAGTTGGAAAAGTTTAAGGTTTACAAGCAACGGAACGAGAAAAAGAGCAAATTTCAAATTCAAGTAAAGCAACATACAAAGAGCGGAATTTTACATATATGTTGAAGACTTACAATACAACGAGGTAATTTTATATCCAAGTATGAAGACTTATTCATAAAAGCGAAGAAAATTAAAAGGTGAGAATTTTTGAAAGTTTATGATTTCAAGACGATACAAGTTGTGAAGAATCAAGTGGTAAAAATACTTCTTCCACGGCCATGGTTTATTTTGTATTTAATTTCTCTAGTTTTTGAAAAAAAAAAAAAAAAAATTTAAAAAAAAAAAAAAAAAAAGAAAAAAAAAAAAAAAAAAAAAAAAAAGAGAAATATTTGTTCTTATTTTTATTTAATGAGCCGTGGGGAAGGAAAATAGATAAGGAAGTTTCAAGCGACAAGGATTTTAAGGTAAAAGAGTTACAAATTGTCAAGGAATTACGAAATTAGAGGGTTTATCATCAATAGTTGAAACCGAAGACCAAGAAGATAAAGACGAGGAGCGGAAGACGTTTTCTATTGGATGCCGTGAGAGTGGTGTTATCATAATTGGCGATCGGATGTGAAGGTAAGTAAGTAATCTCATCCTCAATATAAATGGTTGATTTCCTTTCTTAGAGATCGTCAGAAAAATGGTTTTTCAAAATATTAGATGTGGGTTTTTTAAAAATATTTCGGAAGTTGTCCTTCCCACCATTCAACGTGTCGCAGGATTTCTCTCTTCATTCCTACCTGCACACATGTGAGAACCATAAAAAAGCCGTCTTTTTGAGTGCAATTATCATAAAATCCTTTTGGTGAGGCGAAGTCGAGGCGAAATGCTTATTGATCGTTTCTCAAACACGCATTCTCTCATTATGGTGTGGTTATTTCTCACTCAACATTTAAGAATGAGAATATGTTCTTTAGTATTTCTAGCTTCTTATTACTAGCATGCATAAACTCTATGTCCTTATAACTCTTTGGATGCTTGTGACGCTTGAACGCTTTGAAGTTGTGAGTTTTTAGTTTGATTTGCTCGAGGACTAGCAAAGTCTAAGTGTGGGGGAATGAGAAAATTTTGTGTATGATAGGTGTATAATACACCTAATTTACTATCTAGTAGTTTATGCTTTCTTTGCTATTTTTTTTGTAAATTATGTATTTTACGCTTGTTTTGAGTTTTATAGCTACTTTGGAGTCGCACGGAGGAAAAGAAGAAGATATCACCCAATTTAAGTCAAAAGGGCAAAAAAAGGTCATTTTACGGGCGAACACTATCAGGAGCCCAAGAGTGGTTAAGGGGCTCTCATTCAGGGTACCCCTTATCAATCAAAGTGGGTGTTATTAACACCGGGCAGCCCTTATCCGGAGGATGGTCATGTCGGGCAAAGCATCCAATTGGGCCGGCCCTATCCATGTCTTATATCCGGATCCAAACCCGACCCGGATCCGTGTAATTAAAACCTATTTGAAATCGAGAGAACCATCTCTCAATCATTCATTCACCTGAAGAAGCAGCCATGGCTGCCGTTAATTTGTCAAGAAATTGAGAAGAAATTGAGAACACAGAGAGGAGATAGAGGAGCTGCTGATAAAGCTCGGTGAAATGGGTTTGCTGAGAGATGAAGAGAGGATAGGGTTTTGTTGTACAGAGTTGGAGAAACGAGATCTGTTGTCGCTGCTGGTTGAAATACGTGAAGGTGGGTTTAGAGCAGAGATGTTGAATCTTGGCAGAGTTGAGATGAAGATTATCATGGAATGAATTTTGGTTTGAATCTGTGAGTGATTTAATGGGTTAACTGAAGTTGGGTTGAACTCGATTTGGGATTTGAGTGAGTGAAGATGATACACTTGCTGCTGCTGTTGCTGTCTCAGGGAGAAATTGGAAGAATGATTGCAATTAGAATGACAGAAGGTCGATGATGGTCTTAGTTGAATTGAACCATGGAAGATGAATTATCAGGGTTTGAAGGTACGGTGATGGTTTACTGGGTTTGATTGGAATTAATGGAGTTGATTTATCGATTCAATGAAGCTAAAACAGATTGGAGCCGGATTTGGGGTTTGAAGAACTCAGGGGATCGAGCTCGGTTTGAGCTGTTATTCAATACAGGGGATCGAAATTGTTAACTGAGCTAGGGTTAGATTCAACAGAGGAATAAGGAGCAGTTTGGAGATGATGTAGTCATGGGTATGTGGGTTTAGTTTTGAGCTGATACAGATGGATATTGCAACCAGGAGTGAGATGAAGAACGGCTCGAAGAGCAAGGTGGTGCAGGACAAGGTGCTTATAGAGATGGTATGAAGACCTGTTGTCGTTACCGATGATGGAAATGAATGTTGCAGTCTCGGGTGGTGGCAAATTGCGGGGGATGCTAATGGCGCTAGAGTTGCAGGTGTCGTGGGCACAAGTCGGGGATGGTTGCAATGTAACCGAGAATCACTGGAGTTGTGAGTCGTCGGAGTGGATATGTTGCAGGCAAAGGAACTGAAGTGGTCTTGTTGGTGGTTCTGGAATTGGTGTGGCGTGAGAGCTTGGTAGCTGAGGGTATGCTCATGGAGGCAGCTGGAGTGGTACTGGTGGTTAATGGTGAGTATGAGGAGCAGTACAGGGAGAGCAGATGTGGAAAGGCCTGAGATGTATCTGCCTGTGGGCTGAGTGGTGCTAGCTGTTGCAGGTGCATTGAACTGGTGCCGCGGGTGTACAAGGAGAAAATTCAGGGGTTATGCTTGATTGAGCCTGTGCAAAGATTGGAATCCACCTCATGGCTGGGACTTGCGATTGTGGGTTCGAATCAATTGGTGGAATGCATTGCGCTAAGAATGAGCCGGGTAGGAGCTGTTGAGTTGCAGGTTTTGATGGTCTGAGCTTAAGACAGAGTGGACTGGCAGGGAGGTATTGCAGGTGTTATCTTTTTATGGCACAGCAAAGTGATTGACTATTGTGTTGTTGTTAAGCTCAAGATGAGCTGATGCTTGAACTAGGCAAATGGTGGAACTGAGATTGTGAAATGACAGTGAAGCTGTGTGACAGTGCCATGGCAGGATATGGGATAGAAGAAGGCAGAGCCATCATGGCTGGCAATGCAGCTATGATGCACAAGGATGGTGCTTCACAGTGTTTGGCATGTGCAATGGCTTGGCCTGGCCTGGCTAAGTTAAATCAGCCAAGGCAGAACCTGATTCCATCTGACTCAGTGCCTAGTGACCCAGTCAGCCCTGACTCAGTTGAGTTAGAAGCTAACTCGAGTCTGACTCCTCTCTGACTTGACCCGGTTGACTGACGACTGACCGTTAGGTTTGACTTTTGACCGTTAGTCCTAACGGAGGACTGACGGAATATTCCGTAGAATATTCTCTCGACGGAGAAATTTTCAGGTGGCCGGCGGTGACGTTTTTCGGCCAAATTCCGGCCACAATCCCAGTTTTCCGGCGAGACAAAATTTCCAGAATTTTCTATGGACTTCTCTCATGGGTGTGAAGACTTGGGCTAGGAATTGGATGGAGAATTGGACTCAAATTTGAAAGAGAAGGTGGAAGAGTTGAGAAAAGCTTGGAATTGGAAATTGAATTGCAAAAGGAAAAGGATTCTACTCCTTAGAAGATTTGGAGAATATTGAAGCCTATAAATAGAGAAGTTTTCTACAACTTCTACACATCTTTCTATATATCTTTTACACACACATCTCTACACACAACACTTTTCTTTTCTTATTCTTTGTGTGAACTCTTTTAACATGAGTAGTTAATTTTATTGATTGAGGATGAATTCCTAGTTCTTAACATATGATTTAAGTTTTTGTTTTCAAATTCTATCTTGAAGTTTTTCACATAATTATCGTTTGTTTTTACTAATAGGAGTGATCTTAAAGACATTCATGATTGATTGATAGATTGTTTGGGTGGCCAACTAAATTGATTTGTTAATTCGATCTAAAGCTAGTGAAAGTTAGGGGATAAGTAATCGTTTCTTGACTCTTTACATAAGTAGCAAACACGAGACCTGCGGAGGGATTCCGTGGAGCAATTGTGTGTAGAAACAACGTTAGCAAGTAGACCTTGAGCTAAGAGTCTAACTACTAATATCAACCTAAGAAATTCACAAAACCTAATGCATGAGCCAAGTTACATCTAGGTTGAGCTAATTCTAGGTGGCTTGGTGATTAGAATCCGGTAGTCGAGAACTTCCGTGTCCGGTGATACAAGGGATTTAGGGGTTTAGCACCGAGCTAGCCTTTTACCTACGGTTGGTGATAATCTGTGACTAATAACAAGTAGAAAAGAACATAACTTGATTCATTGTTTCGTAAAGAAGAAGGATTCCTTGATCTTGTCTCTCTTATTGCTTTCAACTTTACCTTTTAATTGTTTTGTTTATTTTCTTTTGCTTTTTACACCCCTTTCGTGACAACTTTTACAACTAGAATCTCGTGCTCCTCGTGGGATCGACCTTGACTGCCCTATATTACTTGTTAATTAGGTAGTAAAGTATTAATTAATTTGATTGCACCTACGACACGCATCAGTGTATAATTTCTAAAATGGAATACATTGACAATTAGGTGATTAGTTGATTAGAAATCGACATCCTAACACGTATGATGTAGGCATTATATTATTGTATTGTGGTTGTCATAGGACAATCTCCACCCATATGTATCAGGTTGTTAAAATAATCATACATATTTGTTTTACTACATTGATAATGAATCAAACTAGTATACAGTTTACATATGGGTGTACATAACAGTTCTCTCACATTTCTTGTTTGAATGTGAGAGAGAAATATTATGGAGGTGCATAGTCTTTAACTCGTTTATGCTTTCTCTAATTAGATTCGCTGTGTTAGTCGTAATATTTTTGAAAATGTAATATAAGGATGAATTCTAACAAGTGATTTTGTAGTCGACTCACATGAAATTTGTAAATGGGTATAAATTGTTTTTCATTCTAGTTAGTATGTTTGTACTTGCATATCCACATCAAAATACGCACATAAATGAATAGTTTCAAATTTAACAAAGATATACGGTCAATAAAACATCACAGTTCTCATACTAGCTACACCATTTCTCGGGCAACACTTAGTGAGATGGTTATTCATATTTGGATAGTAATATTAATTTATATTGTTATCTATAGCTAAGAAGGCATGGTGGTCTCATCCTAACACGTACGATGTAATGATGTTATTATGATTCTCTATGGTAAGAGTAGTTGTTTTTTCCAACCTCCCTAGGGAACTTGAGCAATTGCTTGCAGACTGTCAGGTAATGTACTTGTTGTATATGTGGGTGTGGTTTGTTGTTTCTGATGAGAATTAGACTAAATGGGTGTTAAGCCTTCCCCGAAACTAATTTGTGTTTCCTTATAAAGATGACAACATAAGTTTGATTGATGGTATAAGTTTTATGGGAACAGAAGCCAGGCTGGTTCACAAGCATATGCATGGATGTTGTCTTATAGGACCATTTTATTTGGTTACATGATTTTTGTAGCTATATTTTATCAACTGAATAGTATTTGTGAATGAAAATATCTAGAATACTACTCTGTATGTGATACTTTAAACACTTGATTTACTAGTTTGTGTATATTTTGTTATTGAATTGTTAATGTGTACGCAGTTGTACACATGTTGATTCTTAATGTGTACATAGTTGTACACCTGTTGAATCTTAACGGGTACATAGTTGTACACCTATTTTTAATTTTTTTTTAGCTCCTTTAGAGATATTTATCTATGTTCATTATGTTTTCATTTTTGTATACGTTGAATATTTTACTAGTTCGAGTTGAATAATTTAACCTCCTGTTCACATAGTTGGACACATGTTGATTGTTCATGTTTACATAGTTGTACACTTTTTTATTATTCATGCGTACATAGTTGTACACCTGTTGATTGTTATTGTGTATATAGGTGTACACATGCTGAATATTAATGATACATAAGTGTATTATACTCTGATGCATCTTTGACATCAAATTTTTTTTCTTCGTTTTATGCAGCTAATTTAGGGACTCACAAGCTCAAAATGGTAGAGTGCTCAAGCCTATCACAAGGTTCATGGAGGTTGATGGTTCAAATCCACCTTAGTTTCCTTGTTATGTTTATACAATATGGGCAGGTGGGTACATACTAGTGCACCTGTGTAAATCCAATGAAATGGATTTGTTTGTAGGCGAATATGGTTGATCTGTTCCATGTTTTGTATGGGTGTACATAATTTTGCACCAGTGTATTTTCCATTAAAAATAAGTCGGCGTAGGGTATGAAATTATGAATGGTTGATTTTATCCATGTTTTGGAGGGGTGTACATAATGGTGCACCTGTGTAATTCCCATGAAAAAGTAGGTTTGTGTGTGTTTATGAATGATCGATTTTATGCATGTTTGGAGGGGTGTACATATTGATGCACTCGTATAATTCCCATGAAAAACAAGGTTAGGGTGTGGTTATGAATGATTGATTTTATGCATGTTTTGCACATGAAAAGGTAAATTTGTGTGTGATTATGAATAAACGGTTTCATGCATGTGTTGCAGGGCTGTACAGATATAGGTGCACCAATGTAATTCCCATGAAAAAGTAGGTAGAGAGTGGATTGAACGACCATTTCATGCATGTACATATTGATACACCAGTGTATTTTTCCATGAAAAAGTAAATTTGTGTGTGGTTATTAATAAACGGTTTCATGCATGTTTCGTAGGATGCACATATTGGTGTACCAATGTAATTCCCATGAAAAAGAAGGTTAGGTGTGGTTATGAATGATCGATTTTATGCATGTTTTACAGGGGTGTACATATCGATGCACCATTGTATTTTCCCATGAGAAGGTAAATTTGTGTGTGGTTATGAACAAACGGTTTCATGCATGTTTTGCAGAGGTGTACATATTGATGCACTAGTGTAATTTCCAAGAAAAAGTAGGTTTGAGAGTGGATATGAATGACAAATTTCATGTATGTTTTGTAGATATGAATGACGAATTTCCAAGAAAAAGGCGGTACACATGTTAAAAACTGACTGAAAAACTTCTGAAAATTTCGTGCATCTGCACTTTTTTGAAGAGTAAATTATTTTCTAAAAATGAAAATTATATAGTTATATGGGTATTCTTTTTGTAGCTATCGGAAAGAGCTTTCCGAATATATAAAGTTCGTGAATTTTGGATGAGCGGTTCGAAAGATAAATCATTTTTAAATTATTTTTCTATTTTTTAAAATTGGTGACATCATCCCTAAGTCACTATGAACTAAACTGCAAATATTTAGACTAAATTATAATAATAATAAGGGTTATTATTGTTCTTTTTATATTTCAAATAAATAATGGACTAATTTGTACCTAGTTGAATGGGTGTAGACTAACTAGTATATTTAGATATGATTTTGGACTAAACCGTATTTTTCCCAAGTAAAAATGAAAGAAGTAGATACGAGTGATGCTAGGTTGAAACTGAAAAAAAACCAGAAAAAACCCCGTGAGAGGATCCGACAGACGAGGGGAAAGCCTCTAAACATTGGGTTTATAAATGGGCATCGGTGGGATCCCGACTGTGAGTTACGGTAGTATTCCCGGGATTTTCTCCCGGGATACAAAGCATTGCTGATTACTGATTACTGATTATAGATATGAATGAATGAGTAGATAGAAAGCATTACAAAGCAGTAGTTAGTTACTTTCTCAAAAAGAATGGTAGAGAGGAAAACTTGAGAAAATTTTTGATGAGGCGTTTTTTGAAGGGGGCATGGGGGACAAATGATATGTTCACACGTGCATCTCATATTAATGAATTATGTTTCCAAAAACATAAAAAAAGTATAATTTTGGAAAGAAAATTTGTTTTCTTTATTGGTGTTGGTATTTTTGAAAACATAATTCATTAATATCATATGCACGTGTCAACATATCATTTGTCCCCCGTGTCCCCTTCAAAAAAAACGCCCCCATCAAATATTTTCTCGTATTTTTGGATATGAATGAATGAGTAGATACAAAGCATTACTGATTACTGACTATAGATATGAATGAATGAGTAGATACAAAGCATTACTCAGCAGTAGTTACTTACTTTCTCAAAAAGAATGGTAGAGAGGAAAACTTATACACAATCATACCATTTCATGACACGTGTACGGTGATAACACTTGCTCCCCTTGTTCAACTTTACTATAAATAGACCTTACTACCAACATATGAAACTCACTCAATTCCAGCAAACACAAACTTCGGTCCTCAGTCTTCTAATTTGCAAATTCCAAGTTAGTTCTTCTTCATCTTTATCTTAATAATCATGTCTTGTTGCGGAGGAAAGTGCGGGTGTGGACCTAACTGCGGCTGCGGTAGCAGCTGTAACGGGTAAATTCTTTTGTTATCATCTAGTTCTCTAAAGCTTCTTGTTTATCCCCTCTGTTTTGATCTAGTTTTCATTAAAATTTGGTTAATTTTTCTTATTTCAAATCCGAGGTATCTTTGCAACTATTAACAAGATGAGAATTATAAACACATGGCTTGTTGTATTGTAGATGCGGCATGTACCCAGATCTTGAGACCTCTAACACCCAGAGCCTCATCTTTGGAGTTGCTCCTCAACAATCGTAAGTCTAGCTACTGCTAACAAATTCTTAATGATTTTCTGTACAATACTTTCAATGCTTTTTTTATAATAATAATAATAATAATTCTACGAGGTGTAGATTCTCCTCTGGATCTGAAATGGGAGTTGAAGGAGATGGTTGCGGTTCTGGTTGTAAGTGCGGTGATAGCTGCAAATGTGGCGATAGCTGCAAATGCTAGTAAAAGGGGTCTCAACTGGATGCTGGTTCTGTGCGTATGGTGAACTAGTATTAGTACTGGTGAAGGAGTTTAATGATGTGCGATCTATATATCCCTTATCTTGTTGTTGTGACAATAAATTTGTAGGATATGGTGTGGTTGTTCTCACCTCCACCATGTCTAACTTAACTAATTAGTAGTGTTTTCCTTTATGGTGTATTCTGATTTGATTTGATTTGATTTTTCTTGTTAATCAAGAAAACTGTAAAATTAATCAAAATCTGCGTGGAACTGTTGTTGGATCAAAGGATTTGTTAATGTTAATGAAAGAGGACTCCTTTCCCTACTAATGAAAGTTTTTTAATAAACTGTCGACCCTTGGACAACTTGGGTATTGTCACGATCAATGGATTGCAACAATTTTTCCACGGATTACTACAAAGTTGTTGTCACATAAATTAGCTAACTGATCAGCAGGTATGGGGAACGAAACAAAATATCCTAACAAACAATACTTTATCTTTTGGAAATCAAGTCCTACAAAGAACGGATTGAAGACATTAAAGGGCCACCATTTCCACTAGCAAATTAAACAGCCATTATAATAATCAAAATATCCTAGAGCTAGAAAGAAGAAATAAACAAAATCATGGTTACTTAGAGTTAATAAATCATAGTCGTTTGACTGTTTCAAGGGTTTACCAAATTTTATGGGGAATTAACGGTCGAAAATTATAGCTTGACCGCAATTTTCTCCCGCATGAAAATCCCGTAAGAGATAGAAAAGAGGGACCCACTTTACATGGCTTCTATTCCGATGTAAAGCACGCGACAAGAAATGTCGGATTTTCATGCGGGAGGGAGAGTTGGGAGAGAAACGCGGTACTGCATCATCTCCGAAACAATTACTGGTACCAGATAAAAACCACATTTCAATTATACATTATTATACAGAGTTTGTAATCCTATAGAATATGCTAATCTCTTGTCGCATCCATACTATTTTTCCTTGACAAAGAAATACATCTGCCATTGAGGTGAGGCATAGAGTTTGCGCACAAACTTTATATGTGTTGCACATAAAAATACGTGTATGTGTCTGAGCATATCATAAGAAACCACATGCATGTTTATGTTTAACTAATTACCCTGGCTTTAGCTCCCCTGAAATCATTAGAACTGTCTAAAAACCCTTAACTTACCCTGGCTTTAGCTCCCCTAAAATCATTAAAACTATCTAAAAACCCTTGTCGTTATTTTCTATTTTGCATTTAGTTTACCTTATATTTTAGATTGCATTTAGTTTACCTTATATTTTAGATTTAGTCCACTAAAATAATCCACACGCATGTTTATGTAAATAAAATATCAGCCCCCTCATTTTAAATTTTTGGTTCCGCCACTAAATGAAAGTCTTATGTTCATTGAACTTGGATGTGCAATTCATCTGGGTAAAGTCGACACCAATAGTAAATATAATTCAAACAGAGTCTTATGACATGCGCTCCCAACACCTGTCACACTAGCTTTGTAAAACCGCCAGTTCTTATGGATGTAAAGGGAGAAAAAACAAGAGAAAATGGGTCGTTTGTCCAAAAAAATTTAAAACACGGTTCAAATGGACGAGTAAAAAAAAGTACGGGTGAAATAGCCAAAAAAAAAATAGCAAGGATGAAACTAGATTCATCCTGGCTTATACTTAAAAAATAGCAAGGGTGAAACTGGATGCATCCTGTGTAGGGGCGGGACTTGGGTTGGTTGGTCGGGTTGGAAGGCTTGGCCTAAGCAGACCCGAGGTAGAAATTCTTTGCCCAGATTGCCCATGAAACCCGTAGAACCCGTGGAGGTGCTGCCCAAGTCCCGCCCAAGTTATATTCCTCGGGTTCCTCGGGTTGACCCATGCTAATACTTTACAACATAAAAATTGTGGACATAGAACGGGGTTAGTTAGTAGACTCATATATATACTAGCTTGAAACCCGTGCTACGCACCGGGAATGCTGAAATTTCTTACGTCGTCAATCCATGTTCACTGAGGCGGGGCTTCGCCCCGCACCCGTCCTAATAAGAGTTCTAATAAGCTTATAAAATTATTATCCAATAGATTAACAACTAACAAGATTAAACCTTTATAATAATCAAATATATAATATTATTATGATTTGAGGATCGAACATGGTTTTGAAAAATAATTTCATGCAATATAATAAAATAATAATCAATTTCATAAATAAACTAAAATATTTTAAGTTATAAATACATAATTAATTATTTTTTTAGTATTCAACCGTGCTTCGAACCGGGTACGACATAGTCGATCCTCAGTTGGGCGAAGCCCCGCACCCATCCAGAAGGGATCTCAATTAACAACCGCAAAGTGTACCATGAAAACACCAATTATCATTTTCTTTTTTGAAGCAATCATTTAGTGGATTAACAATCGTAACCAAATTATTCACCAATTACATATTGTTTAAAGGGTTGGAGATTAAGAAATCCTCTTAAATAAAAATACTTTTGAAAAATTATCCCGACCTTTTGAAATCAATCAACAGTTCATTACATTACATGTATCAAAAAGTACTATTGGTAGTTAATGAAACATCATACTTTCTATACGCTTATATCAATATCACGATATTGGAAACACTAAAAAAACACGATATTAATATAAAATAGATTGAAACTCTAAATGGTGCACAACATATGAATTCAAAGAAAATGTTATCAAGGAAATGCATTGATATATCTTTCTTCGAAAATCATATATTTGTGTTAAGAATTAAGAGACCAACTCAATCGTTTCTTGTGCTCCAACTTCTTATAGTTAGATGAAAAATCACACTCATTAGCCATTATATAGGCATCGATATCTGAAGTTAGAGACACTAAAAATCGTGATATTAATATAAAATAGATTGTCAACTCTAAATATGGCAAAGAATATGAAGTGCTTCTCGTCAAAGAAAATGTAATTAAGGAAACGTACATATATATTTTTCTTCAAAAATCACATACTTGCGTTAAAAATAAAGTGGCTAACTCAACTGTTTTTCTAGGCTCCAACTTCTTGTAGTTGAATGAAAAATCACACATATTATGTAGTTGTGTTGATATCTGACATTACACACACTAAAAATAACACGATATTAATATAAAACAGATTGCCAACCCTAAATAGTCCAAAGCATACAAAGTGCTTCCCGTCAAAGAAGTAATCAAAGAAATGTCATTAGTCATTATATAGGCATTGATATGTGATATTAGAGACATTAACAAAAATCATGATATTAATATAAATAGATTGCCAGCTCTAACTAACGCAAAGCATATGAAGTGCTTCCCGTCAAAGAAAATGTAATTAAGGAAACACACATATATATTTTTTTGTAAATCGTATACTTGCGTAAAAAATCAAGCGGGTAACTCAATTATTTTTCCCGGCTCCAACTTCTTGTAGTTGAATGAAAAATCACACATATTATATAGTTATGCTGATATCTGACATTAGAGACACTAAAAATAACACGATCTTAATATAAAATAAATTGCTAACCCTAAATATCGCAAAGCATGTAGAGTGCTTCCCGTCAAAGAAGTAATCAAGAAAATGCACTGATATATCTTTCTTAAGAATCATAAGCTTGCATTAGGAATCGAGCATCCAACTCAAGTTCTCTTCCAGGCTTCAAGTTCGTATAGTTAAATGAAAAATCACACTCATTATATGGTTGTATCAATACCTGATATTAGAGACATTAAAAGAACACGCGATATATAACATACAAATAGCCCTAAATTCTAAATAGTGCAAAAGATGAAGTGCTTCCAGTCAAAGAAGTTGGAATCAAGGAAATGCACTAATATCCCACTATGACCCTATTTGAATACCCGTGATTGTTGCTTTAACCATAAGGATCGCCTATTAATAATTGGAGTTTTTTTATTGGCAAATGGAATCTGAATTATATTGCTATGAATTCTCATCAGTTTTTTTTTTCCTATTTATAACTCCTTTTTTTTTCTCTTTTTGAATAAGGAATACTATATTAAAAAGAAAAATATTTACAGAGAAGGACACAGCTTACAACATCACAAATGTAAGACTGTTTCCCAATGAAACAAAATCTGAGTTGCAGAAACATCCTTAAACACATTTGTATCAAATAACCAAAGAGCAACTGACTGCTTAATAAGCATTATCACCTCATCTGAATCCATTGCTCTCCCTCCAAAGACTCTTCTATTTCTTTCATTCCACAGTGCAGTGGAAAGATAAATCAATTTCCACCAAGCATCCTACACCTACCTGTCATGTTATTCACTTCCTATTTATGACTCCTGCTGGTCAGAATTGTATTTATTGTTAATATAAAATAGATTTTCAACTTTAATATTGCAAAGCATATATATGAATTGCTTCCAAATAACATAATGTAATCAAGGAAATTCCGGATCGATATTAATATAAAATAGAGTTTCAACCCTAAATAGTGAAAAGAATATAAAAATTTTCCCGTCGAAGATGATCTAATCAAGAAAATGAATTGATATATCTTTCTTCAGAAATCATATACTTGTGTTAAGAATCAAGGCCAACCCAAACCAGCACCAACTCCTTATGGTTAAATGAAAATCACACTCAAATACTAATATTTGATATTAGAGACATTAAAAGAACACACGATATAACATAAAATAGTGTTCCAATTCTAGATAGTACAACACAGATGAAATTCTTCCCGTCAAATAAGTTGTTATCAAGCAATGAACTAACATCCCACTAAGACTCTGTTTGAATACTCGTGATTGTTACTTAACCGCAAGGATTGTCCACTAATTAATGACTGAGTACCTTTATTGGCAAAGAGAATCAATTGTATTGGTTAATTAAATAATTTGGTTGTTGGATTTTTAGTGATGCATATAACTAATTTTTATGTATGTGGCTTGAAACAAAACATAAAACTCTCTTGGAATTGAACAATTAAAGGGACCTTTTTTTTTACATCAAACGTAGGTCAAGTTAACGAAGTGCCGTTACATCATGTTCTATTAAACAAAGCAATTTCATGCGTATATCCTGTTCGAGAATGAAAAGAATAATAAGAATAGGTTTCACAAAAACTATAATTCAATAATCTGGTAGAACCCCATCAAAAATATCATAAAAATTTATAAAGGAAAGCCAAGAGAGAGTAGAATGCTCTTAGGACAATAACTTAACAATGTTGTTTGGGATTTACATCCATCCTTATTCCTATTTCCTATTTCATATTAACATTTATCCTTTTGGCCCTACATAGAATTGAAAATGATGGATGGGGACAATATCATCATGGTTTATAATTATATCTTCACTACGACATCATCGAAAAGACTTGTACATGTTTATAGAATATATCTAAGATGACAAAGAGAATTATTCATTTTACAAATGTCCATTCCAGTGTCCTTAATATAGACCTTTGAGACTCGACCGCAAAGAAAACAATGAGAATTGAGAAATGAAATGGAATTAAATTGCTTTGCGTGGCAACAAAATATAACCAAGTAATGGAAAGATTTTTCTTCCCTAAATTAATTAAAATACGGGGTAAGAAAAAGTTTTTTAACATACTAAATATGTAAGCTAGTCGTTTGGGGATTCTTTTACCATAAGTAGACCTCTAAAGATTTTTTTCCCTAAGGTTTTTTTTTAGATATTTTGAGTTTTATAAACACTTATTTAAAATTTTCTTTATATATAATTATAATCAAGTTGAAAAAGATTACATCATTAATATGTATGCATCGTTCCATAATTGCTTCAAAAATAAATCTTTTCATAAATATAATAGGTGTGAATTACTTATTTTAAATAAATTAAGCTAACAGTTACATAAAGTCTAAAGTCGCCAACATTTTGGTTAACTATGTTGATTCTAACCGAGATTTAACTAATTTAAACCTACTCACATTTCATCATCCCTCCTCTAACATGAGATTTATTTTTTAATACCCAATGGAGTAAATTTAAGCAAATTTAAGCCCATGAATAATCTACAATGATGAGGTATTCCTGAAACACACTTCATGAGAGATTCAACGGAAACCCTCACTGTTGGTATCCTTTAGCAAATTAGCGCTGTAAATAAGAACGTCGTGATCAATTGGTGGACCCTAACTGGAGATCATATATCTTGCCGGTGGTTACCATATCTCGATGCTAGTGTTTCACAAATATTCGATGTTAATGAAAAAAATATTGAAGTATTCGGATGATGCTTCAACCTCCAACCACAAAAGGTATTTGCATAAAACAAAGTGAGGAGGTGTTATAGTCTGTTAGATTCTCGATTTGGCGATATGGCGATGACCGGAGGACATATAACTATTATATAATGAAATGACAACCCATGGTGGATCCGTATTTAAAAAGTACATACAAACTAAGCCAAAAAAATTAAATGTACATTAGGATTGATTTAGGATTCCCTATTTAATTAATATTACATGAAAAATTAATGTATATCGAAGAACTCCGCGAACACTCTAATTTATAATAATAGTGAGAAATCTAGGGGATGGTTGATAAAGATATATACATTAATATGTTTATTAAGGCTTCATGGAAATGGTTGATTAAGGTCATTCATATGCATATCTTAGTTTTTGGTTTTCATGACAGAAATCCATTTAGTGTAGAGCTTCAAAAATGCAAACGACATGGATCATGTAATTAATGATCAAGTAAGTATTAGTTAATAGTATTAATTCATATATTAAATGACAATGCAATTTAATATGTAATTTTTCTAATTACAACGCAATTAGAAAATTAAGAAAATTAAGCTAGTGTTAAATCACAATGCAATTTTTCTAAATTGCTGCATAGAGAAACAAAATAAGAGTAAATATGAAGACCATCAGATTACATAAATTAAAATTAGAAAAATTTTGTTTGATGAATTAATTAGCATGCAGTAATTGAATAGCTAGCAAGGTCATATATGGACCTCATTTTGAATTTTTAATACACCAATTATGTGGATGGTTAAACTTATTTTGGAAGGTGGAAATTCTTTTGTCCTAAGACCAACAAATAAATGAAAGTTCAAGGAGTGAACTCTCTTGTTGTCTACAGATGTTCATCAGTTTTAATATGCCCTACTTGGCCTTCTCGGTGGAAATGGGTTTGTTTACACAATAAAAGCAACTAAAGCCAAAATGAAGCAAAAAGCAGAAACGAATAATACAAATAAAATGACAATACCTATAAAAATAAAAATGATATAGATAAAACCTTAACGATCCACAATGAAGTATAACACTTCCCTTTCAACTCAAACATGTATCTAGACCCGAGTTTCTTTCCTTCTTTTTGGAGCCTAACAAAATGAATTGATAAGAAAGATTACATCTTGTTCGACAACATATATACAAAGTCACTTCCAAATGTGTGTATCTTCATGGTTAAGTAAGCTACAAAAAGAAAAAAATAAAATCAATCCAAAATGTAGACAAAATTATATGATTTTAGTTTACAAATAGTATGGTCGTAAGAATTTAGATACAAAGCAACTACAATTCTCGATTTCAAACTTCCTTAATTATAGAGTATATGAACACGATACCATTTTTATCATCCACAATTTCCAACTTCACTTTTGCATTACACATAACTCTAAATTTTAATTATCGGTGTTGGGCTTTTTTTCTTTCCCGTGATGTTATATTACAATTCTAAGCATCATTAGTACGGCTTGTATTTCACGATTCAATCACTCAAATAATACCTCACATGAAGCTTAAAGGACAAAGTAGTACCTACATTACCTAAACATGATGATATTGAGAAACCCTCACCAACAAAATCCCAAAAGGAAGTTTAGTCTGTATGGAGCAGTAATTAGAAGAAACATAAATAAGTTGTCGCTAAGAACCCGGGCTTGAGGAGATATGAAACCAAAAAGAAATAACAGAATTGAGAAACAGTTTCCTGCAAAATAGAACAAAGAAGTGTTTCATATCATCTTTTTTTGGGTATATATATTCTTAGGATTTTCTTCATATCAACACTCATGCAATCGAACAAAAATAGATCAAAACGAACCATATGCACGTAGGAAAGCCTATTTACGTACTCACCAATAATAATTCATAAAATTAATTAGTAATTAACCAACCACAAAGTATATTAAAAGAGAAAATAATAAACCATCATATGAGCAAGGTGAGTAATAAAATTGAACAAACCTTTAGCAAATAGGTGAAGCGAAGAATCGCTTAATGCATCAATAAGACTAAAAAAAAAAAAAAAAATTGGCGTTTAGTTTTGCAACAATATTTATGCATCATCAATAAGATCCGGAAAACAAAAAGTTATGGCGATTGATGTCGTTAAACGAAATTTGGAATAATGAGGGTATACCGTAAAACAACTAAAATATCAAATAAAAACACTAAATTCCAATAAAAAAATAAAAACAAAATTTTAGTTCGAAGAGAGAAGCAACTTGCACTTTAAACAAAAAAGTTTGTTACACAGACTAATGCTTTATATGGCTACCTACAAAACAAACAACGGGCGCATATAAGAAAAAACATAAATTAAAACAAAATCCTAGAAATCAAAGTTGAAGATGTATAAAGTGTCAAAAAATGGGTTTACCTTTTGTTTGAAAGCTTTATATAAGGATTCGAATCTATTAGTAGAATGATTTTATTTTGGATATAATATTTTAAAATATCTCGACTTTCTAAACAAAACTAAAATAAATTTTGGTCAAAATAAAATAAATTTTGGTCAAACGTTGACTTCGACGGTCAACGTCGATTTCAGGTACCAACCCTTAATATTTTAAATGTTGGGTACCAAAGCAATGTGCTGGTCATTTGCTGGGTACCAAACATTAAATATCCCATAACGGAATTGAGAAACAGTTTCCTGCAAAATAGAACAAAGAAGTGTTTCATATCATCTTTTTTTAGGTATATATATTCTTAGGATTTTCTTCATATCAACACTCATGCAATCGAACAAAAATAAATCAAAAAAACAGAACCATATACACGTAGGAAAGCCTATTTACGTACTCACCAATAATAATTCATAAAATTAATTAGTAATTAACCAACCACAAAGTATATTAAAAAAGAAAATAAGAAACCATCATATGAGCTAGGTGAGTAATAAAATTGAACAAACCTTTAGCAAATAGGTGACGCAAAGAATCGATTTTATGCATCAATAAGACCTGCACAAAAACAAAAAATGACGTTTAGTTTTGCAACAATATCTATGCATCATCAATAAGATCCGGAAAACACAAAAACTTGCACATGAAACAAAAAGGTTTGGCGTTGCACGAATGCTTTATATGGCTACCCGCAAAACAAACAACGGCTAAGCACATAAGAAAACATAAATTAAAACAAAAATCCTAGAAATCAAAGCTGAAGAGAGAAGCAGTGTCCAAAAAATGGGTTTACCTTTTGTTTGAAAGCTTTATATAGGGATTCCGAATCTATTAGTAGAATGATTTTATTTTGAATATAATATTTTAAAATATCTCGACTTTCTAAACAAAACTAACAAATAAAAACGGCTTGATTATTAAGTCGTTTCCAAGAAAATTCTTTTGTTTATTTATTTTGGAAGTATATTTTATTTTTGCAAAAAAAAACTTGATTTTGTTAAAGGGATATATATATATATATATACATCATGTTTTTTGGATTTTCATTCAAAATACTCCAGATATAAATACAATACAAATATGATTTTTTTAGATACTCGAAAATATAAATATTAATTTTGGGTATCAATAGATACAGTAATTTTAGATATTTTATCATATTTTACCCTATAAAAGATTCAAAAATATAATATGTGGTCATTTTATCTCATAATTATGTTTACTCAATTTTTTTTTTGGATTTTTATCATAATAATCTGAATTTAATATAGTGATTTTTAGATTTTTTTACCTTATAATTGATCCATAAAATATCTGAATATTTTTACCCCATAAATATGCCTCGATTTTTTATATTTTTATCATAAATGTCTGAATTTAATATAATTGTTTTTTATATTTTTGTATTTTTATCATTAATAATATAGTCATTTTTAGATTTTTTTACTTTACAAAAGATTCTAAAATATAAATCTTATTATTTGATTCCATAAATATGTTGAATTGATTTTTTTAATTTTATTTTAGTCATAAATGTACGATATTAATATACTATTTTTTTATTTTCTGGATTTTTTATCATAAATACATGAAATTATAAAAAATTCAAAAATATAAATCTCTATATTTTATTCCATAAATATTTTGAATGGATTTTTTTATTTTAGTCATAAATGTACGAAATTAATATAGTACTTTTTTATTTTTTGGATTTTTATAATAAATACATGAAATTTTAAAAGATTCAAAAATATAAATCTTATTATTTTATTCCATAAATATGTTGAATTGATTCTTTTTTATTTTAGTCATAAATGTCCGAAATTAATATAGTAATTTTCTTTATTTTACGGATTTTGACAATAAATGCACAAAATTAATATAGCAATTTTTATAAATAATGAGGGTCGTCTGTCGCGTGTGTCCCAACAATTCACCCGGTCTACACCGCACATTGTCGAGATCAACGCACCGTATCGGCGAAATTTCATCCTACGAATACGAATGGTTTCTCAATTAACCAATGAGAGCGCGAGGTTATGCTCACCAACCAATAGAAGAGAAGGTAAGCTCCACCAATGCTACTTTTATTCTGGAGTGAGGGATGGTATTGAGTTTTTAGGTTGTTGATACACACACATATAAACCCTAATGACCTTAATTTAAGTCTTAAATTTATTTTTTATTAATGTGATAATAACAAATTTTAGTAATTATAAGATTTGATTATTGTATTTAGCTTAAATTTCCAAATAACTTATGATTATTGACAATAATATAATTTTTTTCATATTGAATTAATAATGAGATAGATATGATTTATATTTTCATTATTAGGTTTGAAGATAATGGCTAAAATTGCCTTTAATAGATGATACTACCAATTATAAAAATAGTTTATATAATTATATTATATAGTTCCTCGGGTTGGATGGGTTGCTCGGGTTAGAAATATTTGTGCCCATGCTTGCCCAAGTTTAACTCGGGTTTATTAAAATTGTACCCGAGCTTGCCCAAACTTTTAAAATACATTGTCCATGCCCGCCCAATGTTCGGGTTGGGCATGGGTTGGGTGGGTTGACCCAATCCAAGTCCCACCCCTAATCCTGTGTAAAATAAAAATAAGAAAAAAATATTTGAAAATGGACAGGATGAAACTGGTTACATCCTGCCTATTTTTAAATTTTTGTCCATTTAAACAGTATCTTTTTAATTTTTGGCTATTTAAACAGTATCAAAACCTTAGTGTCTTTTTCACCCAGGAATTGTTGATTTTTGTCTTTTTGACCAATTTTGTGAAAAAACAAATCACACAATGGATTACGCGCCGGAAAAATAACAATGACAATAAAAGATAAAAATAAGAAAAGATAATTAAGAAAAAACATAATAAATTCACACTAAAAGAGAACAACATGATAATTTTTCACAAGATGATTTATCTGAAGGAATATAGTGAAATATCATAATCCATGCATATTAGAAGTGTTAAAGAATTAAACCATAATCAACAAAACAATTATGGTTTTAGCCGAATCGAGACGGTAAGAAGCGGTGATGGAGACAAGGGTTAGCTAGGGTGGGCTGTAGCCCGCCCGAAAATTCATACAAAAAATATTTTTAGCCCACTAAAAATGCCCACAAAAAGAACTTAGCCCACCCAAAACTCGTCAAATTTAATAAATTTAACCTTAGCAGAATGAAATTGTCCTCTTTTAAATTTTATATTAGTCAAGTAACTATACACTACTACTATAGTACGAGAATAATACCAGATATATTTTAATTCATTAGGGGACAGCATGGGTCGCTGGTAAACTCCAGATTTCCGTTATCGCTATTGAAAATAGTAAAATTGAGCACTTAAACAAGAAGTTAGCCCATTCGTACATAGATTCCTGGTTCCGTCACTGTTAAGAGGACTGCCTATCATAATATGTCGGCATTACTTTCTTGGTTAGCAGAGGGCTGGGTTTGGGGCACCCAAATGAGAAGGCTTTATAAAAAAATTTATATAAATATTAGGGTCAGCATTGGTCTGTATGGACCTGTTTTCATCTAATTTGCATCCAATCCGATTCGTTACAGATTTCATATTTATTATGTGCATCCAATCCAACATCCAACAGATTTGCATCGAATGGATGCACCGATGAACTAATTAAATGCGGATAACCCAATGTTTTTTTAATTAAAAATTATAATATATAAATAAAGCCAACAAAAATTAATACCAAGGAAATGGACGGTGATAGATTACTCATTTATGATCCTCCAATTACATGCCTCACTTTCTTTGGCAATTGGTCTTTTGCATATTTTAAAATTTTAGTGCGTTGTTTATACTCGGGAACTACACAAAAGAGACAGACACTAGATAAACTTTGTTTTCATTTCCCAAATTTAAATACGAAAGTACCAAACTGTGTGGTATAATCAACCAGGCTTGATTGGGGTATACCCAGATTGATTGGGGTATACCTAATGAGACAAAACCCAAGACATTTAGAAGTAAAACATGCCATCCCTTAACCATATATTTTCTAAATGGCTAATATATCCTTGTTTAATTAACACTAAAAATATGATTAGGTTAATTAATTGAGTTTAGATTAAAATTTTGAAATTATGAATTCAGTGGATTAAACCTTTCATCTGTTAGTCTTATGAGTTCGATTTGGATCAAAAAATTTGGTTTTGAAAATGTGAAAGGTCGGCAAGGTCGACGTTTGAATAAGGTGCCGATTAAGTTTGGCCGGCATGGTCGACGTTTGAATAAGGTGCCGACTAAGTTTAGCCATCATGGTCCTCGGTTGAAGAAAACGCCGACCATTTGTAGGCCGGAAGGGTCTTTGAATGAAGAATATGCCGACTATCTTGGGCCAGCAATCTTACGATCGGATGATGTAAATATTTCCTACAATGCCGACTATCATATAGTCGGTATGCAAATAATTTTTAACATTGTCGGCTGACTTATAGTCGGCATGCGAATAATTGCTAACATTGTCGGCTGTTGAAAAGTCGGCAATGTAACCTTGCCGACTTTTAGTTATACCAACAGAAAAAAGAATATGAAAAGATGTAATTCACTTTATTCATGCAACTTTGGTTACTACATTGATTGAAACATAAAATCTAAATCCTTGTCGACAGAATAACGAATGCACTTAGCATGCGCATCTTGAACCCGTAGGCGACCCTAGATTACGAGTTATTGTCTCGTGAGGGTTTACATAGAGATCTACCCACAAAACCTACACTAAAACTTCTAAAGCCATCAATCTTCGTCCGAGGAATCCGATGACGATACACCCTCCATCATCTCAGGGGCATACTCCGGGATTTTGGAGACCAAGAATTCATAGCTTGCATCGAATGCGAATGCTTCCCCCTTTTCCTCCAAGTAGCGCGCTTTGACGACTTCATGCTACAAAAACAACACACAAACTTACTTTGTTAGTGCGGTTTAAGTTGGAAGATCAAACAACATGGATCACGTAAAATAAGCCACAAAAATACTTACAAATTGTTCGATGGACAAGTTGAAGTTGGTAGCGTTGAAAATCGTTTTTTTGATAACTAAATAAGCAAGTATCGCATTTTCGATGACTAAGTGCCTATGATGGATTTGTTGAACACTTCTTCCATTAGGATTCCCAAAGTCTTGCCTATATTTGTTATATACCCTAGCCCAAAAGGTTTCGGCATCCACCCTTACGGACGATTGCCTTCTAACTCGAGTTTCCGCGTACCAAGCTTTGGTGATTGCCAAATCTTCATTTGAATCAAATGATGCCATTGTTGTATGTAGAGAGCTATTGGGTGAGTTAGATGGAGTGTATGATGATATGAGCTTTGGAGAGTATATGCAAATAGTTGTGTGTTGTTTTGTAGAGAAAAGTAGTGTATTTATAGAATGGTGCCCAAATTTGGCCGTTATGGTAGTCAATCAATGCAATTGTACTTGCAAAAATTTGAATGTTGAATTCGCCGGCGGGGTTTTTGTTTCCCCAATATGCTGACTATGTTTGTCCGGCAGGGTCGTAATTTTCTTACCCTGCCTACCTTATTATGATTTTAGGCATCAGGAGTTCATTTTTTTCTGTATAACCGTCGGAATGTTATTTAGTCATTAGCGTGCCGACTATGATATAGTCGGCAAGATCGTAATTTATAACCATGCCGACCTTATTTTGATTTTAGGCATCATGAGTTCATTTTCTTCTGTATAACCATCAGAAAGGTATTTGGTCATTAGCGTGCCGGCTATGATACAGTCGGCAACATCGTAATTTATAACCATGCCAACCTTATTATGATTTTAGGCATCAGGAGAAGGTATTTTCTGCAACACATAGTCGGTAGGGTCGATAACATAATACCTTGCGGTTGTCGGTTGTAAAACAACCTGGCCAGGTATTAATCGCTTACCTTGCCGACCTCGGTAACTACACCATTTTTTTTGTCGAGCCGACAGGATCGACAGGTTCACAACCTTGTCGGCCCTGGTTTAGTCGCCGTAACTATTGTAACTTAACAAAAACATGCCGGCGTAACTATTGAAACTTTACGTAGCTAAACAAACCATTCATTCAACAACTAGAAATCCAACACTTTTTGTCCAAAATACGAAAACATGTCCCATAAACCTTAAAAAAAACATTTGTCCAACTGTTAACCTTAACATTTGTCTACCACAACATTAAGACATAAACAAGGAATGCATTCATTCACCACCACGACCACGACCACGACCACGGCCCCGTTTAGCATTTTCACGACGACCACTACCACTTACAGGTTTAGGAGCCCTCTTTTTGTCAGCATTCATCTTGGCTTGTGATTCCCTCCTGGCTTTTTCTTCCCTCTTTACTTCAACATCAGCTTGCTTTAACAATTCATAGGCATCCTCATTGTCAACATCGCTAGCATAGTCAATGTGCTTATTTTGCTCTTCAATCGACAAAGACTCTCCCCTGTCTCTCGTGCAACACATCACCTTCACAAGGGTCTTCAAATGCTCATTCTATTTTCAATTAAACAACAAACAATTAATAGAATGATTCGATAATGTAATCTTACAACAGTAAGAGCAACTCTAAAATACTTACAAAGAACTTAAGACTTGTTGTTGGGTCTTTCGCTGCCATCTTCCTCTTACGAGCCAATTGTTCAGCAGTCTGTTCCCTAATCATAGTAGGACGATCCCAACCCAAGTACCACGGCATGTATTTCTCATGAGCTTCATGACCTTTGATCACCTCGTCCAAAAGACTCGTATCGACTTTACGGCCACGTCTTCCGTTCTAATGATCTTTAACTGGCGCAGGAGCGTGAGCGACGTTAATACTTTTTTTGGGACGTGCTGCAGTCATCCCTTACCACTTTAAAGAACGACTTAGCATCGAAATGGGGTTCTTCTTGGACGTAACCCAATTGTCGAATTATCCGATGTGGATCGTACATTGAAAATCCATGGGTGCACAACAAGGGACCGTAGTATAATGCAACATAATCTCTCCTTTGGATTAAACCTTGATTTCTAACATCTCGATACGGATCAAATATTACCTCATCTGAAGTCAATTTGTCCAAGGCAATTCACACGTTGATAAGCTGCTGCGGCATATCCTTATCCTGAGCACCCTTAAAACTGTATCTTTGTCCTCTTGGCTTATCAATCGCAACATTCACATTCACTTTGACGTAGGAGTTGTCTTTCACCAAAGTAGGGAAGTGCTCATATATCCAAACCTATGCAAACACAAATTTTAGTAAGAATCTTATCTTACGAGAATTTTCCAAATATAAATGATTTAGACAATAAAATTACCTGGAAGAGACATATATTTCCGTTAACTTGCGCAGTGAGTGCCCTTGAAGCCTTTGTCAACTCATTGTTCAAGAAGGCGACCACCGCAGTACCCCAATAATACTCATGCATCTTATCTAAGGGATCCAATAGTTGAATTTACCTGGCGTCGACCAAGCTTCCGGAACTTTCGGGGAAGATACTTTCGGAACTTCCGGTAGCATTGATTTTCACCAAGTCCACCCTTCCTTCCTTATCATAGATTTCCTTGGTCCCAGATAATGTATCCTTCAACTTCTTCAGATTAAACTTCTTGCTTAGATGAGCATCCTTCATCACAAGCATAGACTCCGTCTTAATCTGATCCCAACCGAACAAAGTTTTGGTCAATTTGAAGATATCCTCCCAAGAAATGCTATTATCGAAGCCCACCGCAGGCCACAACCCGGAGTTCTTGACAATTGCTTGCACCTTGTCACATTCCTTGTCAAGGTCCGAGTTCTTCATCACTGAACATGAAGCTTGTCGCCTTAAGAGACGGATGGCATGCTTGTGATCCTAAATACCAAAAACACAAAATGAAAAAAAAGAAATACCAAAAACTTGAAGCAAATCTAAAATAGATACACTTAAATAAAAAATAGTTGGATTGAGATTACTTACGATAATATTATGAATTTCACGTGCCCATGAGTCTTTGTATCCAAAAAGAACATTTCCACCATCTTTTAGGGTCCCTTTCAGAGGCTCACCTGGTTTCAGTTTAACCTCAAGTAACGGGGAGGCATGTGGGAATCAGCTGGTTTAGTAATAACCCTCTTCTTCTTTCCGGTTTCAGTTGAAGTAGAAGCTTGGGTTTGTTGATCATTAGCTTGAGTTTGTTCTCCATCTTCTTCTTCTTCTTCGTCTTCCTCTTCAACAATTTTATCTTCCTTATCTTTATCTCCATTACCACCACCACCATCATCATCATCATCATCATCATCATTACCTCCTCCAACATGTGGCATGTCTTGATCACCATCATCTTCATCATTGTTATCTCCTCCAGCAGCCGGAGTTCTTTCAACATCATCTTCATCATCACCTCTTCTACCAGATGGAATTGATTGGTCTTCATCTGGAGTTTCATCCGAATCATTTGGTTCTGGTGGTGGTTAAGAATCATTCCGTACACGAATCTTGAGCGTTCTCGGCTCAATAAATGCCCCTCGACATATTGCAGTCAAGAGTTTTTCACCAACACGAGGAGGTCTTGAAGGATGAGTAACATTTTTCTTCTTTCCCTTAAGCGACCTAAACAAGAACAATTTAAAAAAAATCAACAGTCGGCAGGGTCGACAAATATAACCTTGTCGGCGACACATTAGTCGGAAGGGTCTATAACTATAATCCTTGCCGGCTAAATCATAGTCGGTAGGGTCTTACTCAAATAACCTGCCGGCTTATAACAACTCAAATATTTTGAAGGCATCAGGAGACACAAAAAAATTGAAATACAGACGGCAGGGTAAAAAATTATAACCCACCAACTAAAAAAATAAATTAACGCCGGCAAGCTCCTAGGTTGAATAACTTGCCGACCCCGTAAAATCGCCGGGTATTCAACAAATTAAGCAAGATCTTCAACCTAAGAGCTTGCCGACTAACCCTAAACATGAAAAGCCGGCAAGGTCGTGGAACAAACACCTTGCCGGCCAAATAACTGCAAATTCAAACATTCGATTTTTCTGACCTAGTTTGACATGCAAACATGAAATTGAAGTACTAGAGTGAGTTTAAGTAGGCCCTTAATTTCTCAATAGCGTCATTTCTTCGGTTTCAGCGGCGTTGATTTCTTCTTCTTCGACGGTTTTTTTCTTCACTTTCCTTTGAAATAAATTTGCAATTCCAGGGTTATAATCATTGGGTTTTCTATTTGCTCCTTTCATACGACTACCCCTCGGCAGCTCCATGGTTGAAGATTAATCGAAATTTTCGAATCGACGAGTTTTCAATGGTGGGGGAGGAGGAGCCGGTAAGGTTGAGGTGGAGGAGAAGAAGAAGAGAAGAAGATGAAATGGTATGAAAGAAAACTGATTTAGGGTAATAAGAATTATAAAGGGAAAGGGTAGTTTTGTAACTTTACCCATATTTGACCTCCCCTTAATAAGAGCACTATATCCATATAAATATGGGTATACCCCAATTAAGCCTGGATAATCAATGGAGAGAATTCCTTGTGTAAGAGATAAACATTTCTCAAATTAATCTAATGGGACCGGAAATCCAACCGATTGTATGGGTTGCACTCGAGCTCAACCAGTAATCCATTGTACTTCAAAAATTCCATCCACATCCATCACATCAGTGACACCGATTCAGAAAAACAATACAATTTGACAACCACTTATCATTGTAACTGTTCATACTCCTAGTCGGTTAATGAATGGTCCAAAAAAAAGATAAAAATAAAAAATTCGCAAGGTTGATTAGGGAAGGGTGTCACGTCGGGGCAAGGAAACAAAAAGTGTGTAACCACTGCACCCTATCTCGACGCTTTATCAAACTATGCACACACGAATATATATCCGCATGAAGATAGTGTATGATTGATCATACTTGATGAATTGAAAACTCGTCGAAAAGAACAAGGCATACAATGAAAGGTGGGTAATGGGTATTCGTCCTTCCTTCGTGGTTATCCATTGGACACTATTCACTTACGAGAGCATTATTGGTAGTACTCTCCATTGCACATCTGTCAATGATGCATTATGAATGCCCGGGCCGGGTACAGTGGGCAATGCCATGCTGTGGTTTCTCTAGAAGGAGCAGGCCTACTCGAGAAAAATTTTGATGGAGGCGTTTTTTGAAGGGGCATGGGGACCAATGATATGTTGACACATGCACTTGATATTAATAAATTCTGTTTCTAAAAATACCAACACCAAATATGAAAACAAATTTTCTTTACAAAAATACATTTTTATATATTTTTGAAAATAGAATTCATTTATATCATGTGCATGTGTCAACATATTATTGGTCCCCCATGTCCCCTTCAAAAAACGCACCCCATCAAATATTTTCTCGGCCTACTGATGGTTTCATTTTTATTGTGCATTCATTATGCACCTTCTAGAAGTTCGCGTACTCAATAAGACATACATCGATCATCTACCTGTTTGAAGGGATTTTATTTTTTAGTTGCATACAAGGGAATGCAAATGGATAGAAGTGGCAAATGTTATCAATGTGAGAATTAGCCGGGATTCTGGTTGTATGTTGATCTTTGTTAATTTGACAACGACTCGAATCCCAACTCGTTTATATTAATCGGTTTACTAGCTAGGCTTGCCATTTTTATGAAAAAACAAACAAATCATGGACCAGTCATATCAGCCAAGTTTGTATTAGAGTTTGTTAAATAATAAACCAAAATAATGGAGAAGATTCAGAAGAACCTTAGGAGGTGGGAGGGATGATTCAGGCACCCCCTACGCTTTCCATTCCACTTCCCCTATTCCAGGGGCGGAGCTAGAAAGTTTCCATTGGGGGACAACTATATAAACAGTGAAAGATAATAGCATGCATAATCATCGCGGCCGAAGGGCGCAAAATTTTTTTAGACATTTCGCCGAGAAAATAAGTATATTCTCCGCGTTAACGAAAAATCTTAGTCTGTATAAGCTATCTAAGCCAATTTAAAGGTTAATTAATAACCCTTAACACAATTTAAGCATGTAATTAAGTAACCAATTGTGATTAGATAAGATCTATAACAGTTATTGCTAATTTAATTTAAATTTAGGGAGGACAAATATTCACTTTGACTAAATAGTCTCTACTAAGTTTTTGCTTCCCAAAAATTAGGAGGACAACTGTCCTCCTAGTACAAGGGTGGCTCGGCCCCTGCCCTATTCTCCCCTCAGTAAAATGAATACAGTACTTTTTTTTTTTATCTTAATGGTAAATGGTATTCTGGTCGATAGGGGGCAGGAAACTTGTACAAAATCATAATTATTGTTGACACGTGAACGGTGATAAGCATCGCTCCAGTTCCCAATTTCCGCTATAAATAGGCCTTGTTATTAGCATCATATCAACAACATTCAATTCCCATCAGCAAAAGCACAGAAAGAAACCTCAAATTTCTGTTTGCAAATTCAAGATTTTTTTTCTTTGTTAATTAGTCCATCTTTCTTTCAGAAATAATCATGTCTTGCTGTGGTGGTAAATGTGGTTGCGGATCAGGCTGCAAGTGCGGAAGCGGATGCACTGGGTAAATTATTCCGATCCTTTCCCTATCTCTCTCTGTTTAGATCAAATTTTGACTGGTTAAATCTATATTTTTCTTGATAATATCACCAGATTCAGAATTTTAAAACATGGGTCTTGTTCAAAATTCCGTTTTCTGTTCATGAATTTCTTTCAATTATGGTGATGATTCTGTTGTGTTGTTACAGATGCGGCATGTACCCAGACTTTGGTGAGAGCTCTAACACCGCAAGCCTCATCTTTGGCGTTTCGTCACAGAAATCGTAAGCATCATCTCTCTGTGATCCAAATGAATCTCATTGAATATACATAATGAGATGGGATTTTGACGGTGTAAATTATGTATGGTGCATGCAGGTTCTTTGAAGGATCTGAGATGGGAGTAGAAGGTGGTAATGGAGGAGGATGTGGTAATCCATCATGCAGTTGTGGAGATAGCTGTTCTTGCGGATCCAGCTGCAAATGCGGCAATTAGAGAGATCTTATGGTTTCTCTAATCTTAATGGTGTGTTTGTAGTAGTCATGGTGAAGGAGTTCTTATGATGATTATGTGACGTGATGTGATGTTTTTACCCTTATTATCTAGTCTCTTTTAATCTAATGTCGTAGAAATAAAGTAGGATGGATCTGTGTGGTTGTTTGTTCTTAATTACCACCTTACCTGCTTATTGTAACTAAATTAGTGACGTTTTTCTTGTGTTGTTGATTTGATTTTCTTGTGAAAACAAGAAAACAGAATCTGTGGTGTTAATTGTGTTGTTAATGAAATGAAGAACTCCTCCTGTGTTAAATTCAATTTGTCTTTCATATGATTCTTCTGGATTGTGGACAGAGTTTGGTCTTGGGAAAAGGAAACAAGAGGCCAAATGATGTGAAGATCGATATCCACCAAACAAACAGAGAATTGCAATCAGTGCAAACAAACAAATGTGCCTAACAGACAACTTAATTTTTTTGTTGAATTTTGTGAGTTGGTACTGTTCTTCTAGATAATTATTTGGCCTCGCGACTCTAAATCTGAATCGTGACTCAAAATTTATCTTGCAAGGTCTGGTAATTTAAAATATGAGATTGTGATCCAAAACTTGCTTTGCAACTCTGTAACCTAACATTTAATTAAGCGACTGACCAAAAAATGAACTTGTGGCCGAAAATTCGTCTCGCCATTCAGATTATTCATGAGAGCCAAAAGTCTATCTCCTCAATTGTTACCGAAAATTGAACACCCCAAGATATGCATTGTTACCCGAATTTTTTCATATAAACCAAATGTCCCCTTATGGGTATGGTTTTGACGTCCTTGCTTTCACTATTTTAGGCGAACTTCGTGAAGATATAACGATTCTCTTGAAGAGGTTGAGAAATTGCATAACTAATTATGACTTGAACTACAATTATAACTAATTAGTTTTTTTCATATATTATATATTTTCATTCAAAAAGGTATAGTGGTCAAATTTGTTGTTAGGTTGCTCTTCGTCGATATAATATTTTATAATTCTTTAATAATATGCTGTTGACTCAGAATGTGTGCCCATGTGGCTCAGAAAGTTCACTGTGGCCAAGTAACCCAACATATCCATTTTAACATAAAATCATTTATCCTTGTTCCCATGATCAAAGGTTGAGATACCATAGCTGTGGTTCCAATCCGACAACCGAGTCTAGTCCCATCTCCCTCCACCTCTACGATCGATGCAAGTACTAAAAACTCTGTTTCGGGAGGGAAGGACTTTCCAACAAATCTTAAAAATATCTCCACCATCTCTAACTCAAAGAACTCCAAAAACTCTGTTTTTCTGTACTGAGAAATCAAGTGATGATAATGTCATCGCCAATCAGGAAGGAACAAGCCCAGAACCGCAACAAGAGGAACAACATAAGAGCAGTTTATCATGGAGGGTAGAAAGGCTTTGTAAAGGAGAACCAGTTTTCTCTGCATTTCAGAGTTGGATGGGTGAAGGTTTACCAATTCAGAGAGCTGATATCTTTCATGCTATCAATCGATTGAGGAAGCTGAAGATGAATAAACGTGCTCTTGAGGTGATCTTTCATACCCATTTTGAAATCTTTGTTTGAAATCTTTGTGCGTATGACCTGTTTGTTCTAATGCCCAGTAGAAATTGCATTTCTAATTGTTGAAACTCAGCTGAGAAACTAGTTGACCTCACATTGTTACGAAGGTCCGTGCATTCATTTTAGTAATTTGATAATCTTTTTGTTGGTTTTGATAGGTAATGGAGTGGGTTATTAGGGAAAAGCCTTATAGACCGAAAGAGCTAGATTACTCCTACTTGCTGGAGTTTACTACAAAGCTTCATGGTGTAACACAAGGAGAGATTTTATTTACTCGTGTGCCTTCGGAGTTTCAAAATGATTTGCTTTACAACAATCTTGTTATGGCTTGTTTAGACAAAGGCAAAATAAGTCTTTCTTTAGCTTACATGAAGAAAATGAGGGAATTAGGTCATCCAATCTCTCCTTTGGTCTTCAATCGTCTCATAATTCTTCACTCCTCGCCTGGACGTAGAAAAACTATCTCAAAAATTCTTGTCCAGATGAAAGCGGATAAAGTGTTACCCCATGTTTCCACTTACAACATTCTTTTGAAAATGGAAGCTGACCAACACAGTATTGACGGTTTGGTAAAAGTTTTCGGAGAGATGAAGCGTGCAAATGTTGAGCCTAATGAGATAACTTACTGCATTTTGGCTACAGCCCATGCTGTGGCTAGGTTATATACTGTCTGTGAAGCCTATGTTGAAGCTATCGAGAAGTCAAAAACTGGGAATAACTGGTCTACATTGGATGTTCTGCTAATTTTGTATGGCTATCTGGGAAAGGAGAAGGATCTGGAACGAATTTTGGGCGCTGTTAAAGAACTCCCTCATGTTAGGTATAAAAGCTATGTTCTGGCCATTGAAGCATTTGGTAGAATAGGGAAGGTAGATCGAGCTGAAGATCTCTGGATAGAACTGAAATCAAGTAAAACGCTGAAGTCCCCAGAGCAGTACAATTCTATTATCTCTGTATATTGCAGACATGGGTTGATCGATAAAGCAAAAGAGTTGTTTAACGAAATGGAGAGGAATGAGATTAAACCAAATGCTATAACTTTTCGACATCTAGCATTGGGTTTCTTAAAAGCTGGAATGTTTAAGAAAGCACTGAAAACACTTAACGCTGGAATGAATCAAATAACAAGTACAACAGTTAAAAGATCGACTCCATGGTTGGAGACAACTCTATTGATGGTTGAGAATTTTGCAGATAAGGGTGATTTGGAGAACGCGAAGAAGTTGTTTGAGGAGTTGAAGGAAGCAAGGTATAGCAAGTATACATTTGTCTACAATGCTTTAATAAGGGCATATGTGAAGGCCAAGGTTTATGATCCTGATCTTCTGAAGGAAATGATTCTAGGCGGGGCTAGGCCAGATTCTGAGACTTACAGTCTCATTAAACTTTCTGAACAGTTTCAGGTTTAATCTAAAGTTCCCAGGCCAGATTTCTCAGACTTACAGTCTGTTAAACTTTCTGAACAGTTTCAGGTTTAATCTGAAGTTCCCCTCCTTGTTGCAGAGATGGTTGATACGGTGGCCACATTGGCATGACTTGTTGTCATGCCATTCAGTGGTTTTGTTTTGGATCTGTGTTGCTGGCTGGATATAACGCTGAAGCAGATTGTCAGCATTAATGTTCATCCAGCTAGAGGGACAAGTAAAATTTACAGCTGCTATCTCAACGAATAGTCGGTCATACTGCCAGCAGTTGTTTGTAGACTGTGCAAGCACACAAACGCAGCAGTTGCTTTGAGCTAAGCAAACAAGAGTGGTACAGGATCTCAAGTACTAGCTACCAGCACGCACTCTGAAGCTTTGAAGACCTACCGGATGTCCGATCCAAGCAAATTTTGCACTTTAAGGCAAAAATAGTATGAAGACCAAGTCTACGTTTTTCTCCTTACTTTCAGTTAAATTGTATATGGTTGAAAATGCTTCTGTTCACTCTATAAATCACATGGTTGGGAAAAGAAAACAATTCTAGCTCAACAGAACATAAAGCTTTTTATACTCATACACTCATCCATATGGCTACTTCTGAAACTGAAACCAGCAATGATACTAACAGTAGCCACGATGATCGTGCAATTACTCTTGATTATCCAAAGTGCAGTGGTTTAGGACATTATGATCTGTATCAATATCAAGGGTTTTGGTGCTTTGCTAAAGTAATAGAAAGTATAAAGGATTTTCAACAGAATTTCAAAGCATCGGATACTGATCTGGTTATTGCCTCAACACCCAAATCAGGCACCATTTGGTTGAAAGCTACCCATATCTTCTACCCTTCTTTGCCAGAATCTATTAAGACCGCTACTACTAAGTGCAAGGTTATTTATCTGTGTAGAAACCCTCGAGACGTCTTCATCTCTTTGTGGCCGTTTATAAATGAACTGAGGGCACAATTGCCAGCAAGCAATGAGTATCATCCATCCTTGTCAATTGAAGAAGCGTTCGAGTTTTTTTGCAGTGGGTTATCTGTATTCGGACCATTTTGGGATCATGTACTTGGGTATTGGAAAGAGAGTTTAGAGAATCCTCATAAAGTGTTGTTTATGAAGTATGAAGATTTGAAGAAAGAACCGAAAACTCAATTGAAGAGACTGGCAGAGTTCATGGGTTGCAGCTTCACTTTAGAAGAAGAGAGACAAGGATGGATTGAAGATGTATCAAGTTTATGTAGTTTCGAACATCTGAAGAATTTGGATGTGAATAAGAATGGAAGGAGAACACATACCATAAACATGCCTACTTCAGAAAAGGTGAGATTGGTGATTGGGAGAATCACTTGACACTCCATATGGTTAAACGACTTGATTCTCTTATGGAAGAGAAGTTGCAAGGATCAGGCTTAGAGTTCCAACATTGAAGACCTGCCTGATGTTGCACTTAGGCAAAAATTATATGCAAAAATAATATGAAGTACGAGTCTATGCAGTCCCAGGGAAACTTGTAGATTGTAATTGTTTAGATGACATAAAATTAGGACCTTATTCATTAGCAAAAACAGTGTAATACCTATTGACAGCGAATTCAAATAATATATTCCAACATTTGTGCTGCATTGTGGTGCCATGCCTGACTGCTTGTGCTCATTCAGAACACACCTTCCTGCTTTTTCTGCCTTTCTAGCCAGTGTGATAAACCAATGAAAAGAATTTGATCGGAAACACCCAAATTCTTCTTCTCATTCCCTTGCCACATAACAAATATATGGAGTTCCACAAGCATGCACAAAATGAACTAAAAAAATTTGATTTAAGACTAGTACCCTATTGTTGCAGGCGAAAAACTAGACAAGTCAATAGTGCTGGTGACTTCTTTCTCTTTCTCACTCCTCTGTACCAGAAAAAAAAGAAAAAGCCTCTTCTATCTGCACGCTAATGTTCCACTCAGCTCTGTTTTTCGATGTCAGTCATTGAGTCAGCATCTTCACAGTAACCTGCTTAATGATTTGATGAGCAGCTTCAAATTTCGTCTAGTAGGCTCATCTCCAGTGAAGCCTGAGATGTCAGAGCTTATGTTCTGCGAAATGGTTGGAGAATGTGAACAAAATGTACATAGAGAAAAGCATGAATAAGTTCTATTCTGGTACAGTAATAAGTCGGTTTCGCACCTCAATATTCTTCAGAGTAAATAAGAAGCTATAAATGGACTTGCGAATTCGCTCAGTGTTCTCAGGGGTCATAATGGATGAATGCATCTTCCTGGAGCACAAGAAGAAACATAAACTAAACAATCAGACTCGGGTAAGATATGTGGAAAGATTTGAAAAAAGTACTATATTAGCTGACTAATCAGTGAAATTATGGCGATAACTTAAGTTTCCAGTAAAAAGTTATCATGCTAACAATGTGTGCCATAAAAATTATTTTTTAAAGAATAAACACCAGAAATTCTATTGATAAGAAAACAAGCAATTATTTGATTGCAGTGGATAGAAACAATATAACACTAGTACGCTAAAGCATATTCCATAAACTTCAGGCAGGGTCAAAATCTATGTGAGAACAAGTAATGTTACCTCATGTCTTCAGTTGCTGCGCTTAGGTTTTTTGTTAAACCTTCGACTTCTTTTAGGAGACCACTATCACGAACCTCAGATAGCAAAGGTTCTAAATCCTCCGCCATGGCTTCAATCTGAAATATCACTACACCAAAGACCAAGGCCGTCCATGAGTATGCATTCAAAGCAACTAAACTTACATAAATCGAAAGATGCAAGCAACCAAATGGAAGATGAGAAAGTCATGCAAACAAAAATTGCAGTCATGATTTGCCATAGTATTGATTACTGAGTGAGGTCTATGGACTGCCCCACAAACATGTGAAAATTTGATCATGAAACGTACCTTTGCAAGCAGCGGCTTTGCCTCTTCAATAACCGATGCTACCCTTTCAGCCAAGTCAAAGGTTTTGTGAACACCAATCACTTCCATGTCCCGCCCAAGACGAGTAAATATACCGACTAATTCATCCAAACTTACACCCTTGCTTCCCTTAATCGTTTCCTTGTCACATACAATTAGACCTTCTTTAGCACATTCTGTATCAAGTGGCCCCATTGAAGGCGTGGGAAGCGGATCCTTAGGGGTAATATCAATCATAGTCTCCATAAGAAGACCAGACTGATTCACTTCAATGAGTGAATTCCGGGGTATGAATATTTTATCATCTTCAACCTGTTAAATAGAATCTTACTGTCAGTAAATGATGAAACTCACTCGCTGCTTCATAATTTCAACAACATACTTCATGCAAATATGTGAACATTAACTTAAATTACAATTACAATGGGATAACAACACACCTCAATGACTGCGTCAATGCTTTTTAATGACGGGTTGAGACGAATGACACTGCCAACAGTCACACCTCTGATCCTAACAGCTGTCCCGGTACTAATACCACAAGCCTCCGTAAACTGAAGCACTGCTTGATACTTCCTAAATCTTGAGCGCATCTGAAAACCTCTCAACCAAGCCAAACTCAACGCAAGAAGTACCGCTCCGGAAACAACAAACAACCCAACACCACCTTCCCACACACTCTTCTTTCCAAATCCAAAATCACTCAGCGGACGCAATGTCTGCTTCCATAAAGTCCCTGGAATACCCAAAACAACCGCTAGCGGATTCTTCTTCTCTGATGACGAGGGTCGAGGATCCTGCCCAGTATTAGCAGAACTTGCCTGTACCCTGGCTAATTTCTTTAATGACCTATTAGGTAAATGAGGTAAAAAACTCCTGGATGACGATACCGATGACAAAGAGTCTGTTGGGAATGTAATTCCTGGCGTCAACGATAAGACAGTAGGGCGAGATGAAACTTGAACCCATGAACTACTTCCAACCATTTTTCAAACCCAACTCACAAAATTTCTTAACCTCTATTGGATTTCTCTCAAAATTGAAAATTGGGCTGATTCCAAATGTTTGTTGAGTATACCAAAAAAATATTACCATGAATTACATCTAAAATTACTGATGAGAATCATTATCTCCCGCAAAATAGAGCAATTAGATGCAATTTTGAACCCCTAAATAAAAACCCTAGAAACAAAATTAAATTGAACAAAATTGGTGGGTAACAGAGAAATGCTTTACCAGATACAAATGAAACCCTTTCTTCTTTAGATTCTTCTGGATGTCGAAGTAGTAATAGTGAAGCAGCAGCAGACAGAGGAGTCGGAGATTTTGGTGTTTCTCTGATTTAATCGATAGGTGCGAGAGAAAGGAAGAATGAGACTGTAGTAAAAGAGTGTCTGCCCCTTATTAACTACTTTCCCGGATGCTTGGTGGGGATTATCCTACGAGAATCATGTGCTCCCAATATAATATCCCTTTCGTGTAGGGCTGTTCAAAGTAACGGTTTCGCTAAAACCGAACCGAATCAAACCGATTAAGGTTAAACCGAACCGAACCGAACCGAATAATTTATTAATGGAAAGGTTTTAGTAAAAATAGTTAATAAGCAATCGATTTTGGTTTTAGCTCAAAATCGAACCGAACTATCACTCGAAAATCGATTATCTACTCTGCCTAGAATCCACCGTGGATTAACATGTATTAGATCTTATCGATTGGTTTAGAATATAAGTAAGTTAAGCCTAATTGTATATTCAGTCTCCTTCTTTGTCTTCTCCCTCTCTCGTCGCCTCCCCTCCCCACCCTACCCCAACTACATCTGAGATTGAATTTGTTTTAGAAGATTATACCAAAAATAGCGAAATATTCGCCTCGTACAATTCCATATTAATATGTGATGTGACGTAATGTAATTGTAGGAGTTTTGAGTTTGGACGGAAGCTTAAATATTTGAAGCAAGAGATTTAAACTATCTTTACAATTAGGTACCCCATTTCTGGAATTCGATCAAATTTATGATGATGATGATTCATTGTTGCTATTGTTTTTTTGCATAAACCCTTTTCTCTGATGATTCTATATTCATATGTTATATTTTTGGATACATAGAAATCTGAGTTTTACCAAAAAGGGATTTGATTATCTGATTTTTTTTGTCTGCTCAATGTCTATATGATCAGTTTAGGTGAAGTTATTCAATTTCTGAATGAGTGGATTGAATCAAAGTTAGCTGAGCATTTCATGAAGTTGATGTTTTGGTACAATTGAAAACAAGAAGAAGTTATAGTTGTTTGGATCTGTTTGAAACCCAATCTTAGGGAAGAATTTACCAACACAAGGTGTATATGTGATATACTTATCAGTTACCTTTGTAATTGAAATTTATTTTCGATTTGTTTTGGTAAGATTTTAGAAACCGAGAGTAATGGTTTCTGTTCGATCTCACACTACCATTTCAATTAGAGGTATTTTTACTCTCTCACATCCACATTTGAGGAGGTATTTTTGATTATATTCCACACTACCATTTTAAGAGCAACTTGAACTCTCTCATATTATCAGAGATTATACGATTAAAGCGGAAGCGGGTATTGGTTCATACCTTGAACTTGAGCTCCGATTAGCAAGAACAATGAACAGAAGCTAAAGAACAACAACAACGTTTTCAACTCGACGATCCGAAGGTACTACAATCACCAAATATGAGCACAAACTTGATTCACATGCTAAGAACTTGAAACCTTTACTCTAGATGGTAACTCTCTTTTAGGGTTAGAGTTACCACTTTTCTTATGGTAAACGTATGTGTGATACCGGTGGGAATCACATAACCCTTCTACACACATATTAGAGATGCTTATATAGGGTCCAAACCCTAAATGAATATGGAACCCTACCGGACTTGCCACATACAATATGGGAGACCATATTCGGATCCAACCCGAATATCTAACATCTCCCACTTGCACATAGTGTGTGTGGATTGTACCAGAAGAAAGAAATGTTCATATTAGTAAATAGCCCGTGCCACTAGTACAAATCTTCACATTGGCCACACTTAATCACCGTGTCCATAGGCTTTTGGTCATGGATTTTTTTCACTCCAAAAATGTGGCATCAAAGTCCGTGACAAAGAGGTACCTTTATGGCTACACAAACTTTGAGTGGCTATAAAATATGATTTACTATGGCCGTAACTCTATAACCGTGTCTATATGGTACTCATTATTTTGTTTGTAGTTAAGCATTTTCACTATCACCATGGCCATAGGATCCTTATATATAGACACACAATTTGATTATATGTGGCTAAAGTTAACCTTAAAGTCACATGAATTATATTTAGCCGTGGCTTTTGTCATTAATTGGACACACAAAATTCATTTTATCATGGCAAATTCATGACCTTACAGCCACACTAATTTTTCTTAACCATGGCCATCGCTATCATTTGGACACGCGGAAAATAATTTAGCATGGCCAATACATGACTTGTAGTCACGTTTAATCTATAGTGCCATGGCCGTCTATGTTTTTGGACACGTGATAAACATTTTACATGGCCAATTAATAAGTTATGGCTACTAAGAATTTCTAGCACCATGGCTAAAAAATTTCTAGAGACACATCAAGTGTTTTTAGTGTAGCCATTATTCACCTTTTGGACACAGAGGATACCACAAACCATGGCGATAACCTATATAAAATGACGCAAAACGTATTCAACGTGACAAATATTAGCTTTTAGCCACTCGAAAATTGCAATTTTTGTAGCTCAATTTATTCTTTGGCCATGGTTTAAGATCTAAATGGTGGACGTATTTTATTTTCAACCACGTGAATGCAGTAATTTATCGGTCTGGCTTCACATTCTGTGTGATACTAGTTTGCTAAGATAGAGTCGATTCTCCTTTAACCTTTGGTTTTCTTCTTCTAAAACCAGGTTAACGATTTAAAGACTTTATTGGGATTGTGAAGCCAGACCGATACTACTTTTCTTGTAGTTATGTGATCTGATCTTGCTTTTTCTATTGTACGAGTACAATTGTACTAATTGGCTTGAGATTGATTTCTCTGATAGGCAAGATATAAAAGTAATCACAAACATCTTCGTCTCATCGTTTGTGATTCCTAAATAATCTTCTTCGCTGCGTCGATTAAGTTTATTGTGAGGTGATTGATAAAACTGAGTTGTTCTTCGGGAATATAAGTCTAGTTTTATTGATTGGTTCCTGTTCACCTTGATTTATCAAAAGACGGAACAAAACTCATAGGTTTATTCGTGGGAGACGAATTTATCTATGTTGTAGACTTTTCTGTGTGAGACAGATTTGTTTACTAAAGTCTTCGACTTTGGGTCGTAGCAACTCTTGGTTGTGGGTGAGATCATCTAAGGGAATCAAGTGCGCAGTATTCTGTTGGGATCATAGGCGTAGGAGCATAACTGTACCTTGGATCAGTGTGAGATTGATTGGGGTTCAACTACAGTCCATAACGAAGTTAATTTGGAGTAGGCTAGTGTCTGTAGCGGCTTAATACAGTGTATGTTTAATCTGGACTAGGTCCCGGGTTTTTTTTTCATTTGCGGTTTCCTCGTTAACAAAAGGGAAAATTGGGGATATGTCCCATTTTCACTAATTCGTTTGGGGATCTATCCCATGACGGAAAAAATTAAGAAATCTATCCTAGAAAGAGAAAAGAACCGTTAAGTACATGATATCCCACATGTGTGGGCTTATATATGTGGATGATAGACATTTTTGCCATCAACCCTACGTATTCTTCCGCAACTCATTATTCTTCCCTACCATCATCAAAACAATCAACAACATCTTCCTTATCCGAGTAACCATTATGCCGCCATAACCAATCAAATACCACGAGCTGCAACTATGCATTTACAACTCACCAAAGTTGCTTGATCTATCCATCATGTCCGCTCGTGCGAAGGCTATAAACTAAACCCAATTCTCAGACCACGCGTCAATGCCCTTTCGTCTGGTCAATTTCTCAAACAAAAGGCGTGCATTATATCCATTCTCTAGAGGTAGCTCTCTCTTTGTTTCTCCGGTTCTGTTCTCTACTAAGTTTCACTCGCAATTTTATCATCTAACGAGAACCCAAGTTCTCTCATACAACCGGATCAGTAATACAATAGAAATCCAAGTCATGCATCCATATAATGAACGGCAAACTCCCATACTCCACAATCACGAGTACTGCAGCCATGAAAATCTTAGTTCTTTACATCTCCATTCACGCCTAAGCTTTCTATACAGCCACATCTCCTTGAAACCAATCGATGCCACCATTCCCGATTCATCCAGCCATACAACCCACTACAGAAATTAGATGATGACCCCATTGGGATTCATGGCATAAATTCCCAAATTCTGACACGTCAAGAACAGACCCAAAATCCGCATACTTGAGAACCCATTCATCCTTGTTCTTCTCGCTCATCTCTCCATCGTTTACAGCCATGAACTAATTTAGTTCCGACCCAGACAAAAATTAGAGAGACAAATGAATAGTCTTTGCCTCGGACTTTTTCTCGCGCCATTAATCTCAAAGTCGAGGGTAAAAATGACAATCGCTTGCATGTGTAAGCCCACACATGTGGGATATCATGCATTTAACGGCTCTTTTCTCTCTCTAGGATAGATTCACTAATTTTTTCCGTCATGGGATAGATTCCCAAACGAATTATTGAAAATGGGACATATCCCCAATTTTCCCTTAACAAAATTCTGGTGTTTGTGTTATTTCTTTTCCGCATTATATTTTGTTATATAATTGAAATAATACAGGTTGTGCATTGTTCAATCAATTAGAATATCCGACCTTTTTGGTTGTTGATTTAAATTGATTGACACTTGGATATTGGTCTTTGGTACCATCCAAGTTATCTCTCTTTGATTAAGACTCGCGAATTGTATTTGCTTGAGTAAATCAAATTGTTGAGATAATAACTCCTTGAGTTTTTTTTTATTGATTGAGTCTAACTGTCTAGTTGATTCTCTAGAAAACAACTCGGAGTTGTCCATACAGATTTCTAATCGAAATATTGGGTGTGGTTGTTAGACCCCCGCTTTTTCAATTGGTATCAGAGAAGGCAAACACGTTCAAGACATTACAAGTCTGTGTTTGTAGCGATCTGACTCTATGGACAGAGGTGTTATCTCAATAAACGTACCACCAGTCTTCGATGGCTCCAATTACTTATGGTGGAAAATTCCTATGCGAGCTTTTCTTCAAGCACGTGATTTCCAATCATGGGTATATGTTGTTAATGGCTATGATGCTCCCGTTGAGACAGTTGGAGGTGTAAACGTTCCTAAGAACATGGGTGAATATACTCATGCCGAGATTCTTGCTGCAAAGCAAAACTCCGACGGTTTGAATGCCATCATACATGCCATTAACCCAAATCTTCAGCACCATGTGTCAAATTGCACTAAGTCGCAAGAAGCTTTGGATATCTTAGCAACCGTATTTGAAGGTAATACCAGTGAAAAGGAAGCTAGGCTTCAAAACCTTAATTCCGATTAGGAAAACCTTCGTATGGCAGATGAATAAACATTTGATGAGTTTAATCACAAAGTGTCTGAAATTGTTAATGCATCTTTTGCATTGGGTAAGACTATTCATGAAAAGGACATTGTGATGAAAATTCTCAGATCACTGCCATCTAGATACGATTCTAAGAAGCATGCCATCGTTGAGGGAAATAACATGAATAATCTCTCCAGAAATACGCTGGTTGGAAAGCTTAAGATCTTTGATCATGAACATTCGTCCAAATCTAAGGATGTTGCGTTCAAAGCACTAAAGGACACTAAATTACTTGATAAAAGTAAAAAAGTGTGTATCTCGAAGATGATCACTCGAGGCATGCATTCATCAGATGAAGATCTTGACAAATCGCCTCGATGATCACAAGACAGTTTAGGTATCTTCTGTTGAAGAGAAGTAAACAGTTCTCCAGAGATAAGCCTAAGGCATCAATCAAACCTCATAATCGTGTTCCTCCTAAAAACAAGGATATTGATGAAACTGATGATGAGGATATGCTTCAGTGCTTTAAGTGTAAAGGATTTGGTCATTTTGCAAATGAGTGTCCAAATCGGAGAAAATACACTGGGAACAAAGGTCTTGCAGCAACTTTTGATGAAATGTCTGACAGCTATGACTCAAATGAAGACGAGAAATCAAGTGTTGCACTTCTTGGTGAAAATATTGATTTTGATAATTGTAGCAATACACATATCAATCTTGATATTCTTTCATAAGATAATCCAACCATTCTGGAAGAGAAAGTTGATCCTTTTCTTGGAACTCTGTTTATAATGTTTCAGGATCCACTATGTGCCTAGATGCTTGCACATCTCAGAAGCCTGATTATTATCAAAGTATGACGTGCTCGTATTGTTCATTAAAAGGTCATGAACTCTCGAAGTGTTACAAGTTCAAACACAAATAAAGACACGTCAACAAACTTCAACGAAGAGTAAATCATTTAGCAAGGAAGCTTAAACTTGCTCAGAAAACCGCAGAGGTATGTAAGATTTTATCTTCATCTAAGAAGTTAGTTTCCAAGGATAAATCAAGACCATTTGAGAAGAAATTATGGTCAAACTGTTTTGATAAACAGAGGTCTGTGGATTCCTCCCAAGTTTAAAATCTTGTCTCATGTGCCTGATCAAAAGAGACAATGATTTTGTACCACTCAGGCTTTAAGAAAAGTTTTTCTTAGTTCTTGTCTTTGTTGTCTATCAAACAAAAGAAAAGGGTATTATCGACAATTTCACTCTTTATAGGGTTGAGAATTGATCGTTTACGAACCTGTTAAAGGTTTCAAACCCTACATTCCTTTTCCTCTCTAAAAAAACCTCTTTTTATCTCAAAACTACTTGTTGAGCGAATTGTGAATTCCTCTCACAAATCCATACGTTCATGGACGCTCCAGAATGATGTCTTCTGATAAAAAAGATGTTAATATGATTGTTAAGCCATCTATAATACTCCCTCCGTCACACCATTAGATGACCTACTTGGTCTAAGATCTTGTCCCATCATTAGTTGACCTATTTCACTAATTAAAGGGATATCTCTAAAACTACCCTTTTGATTGATTATCGGTATCATAAGAAATATGTATAATTTGATATTCATGTTTATACTCGTTACGTAGGTGTTTTAAAATGATTTTCAACGGTATAAAATTTACTTAAAATCTATGGTATAGTTTGAGAGATAAATGATTTCTAAATTTTACAAATTATTATCTATAAGGGTATAGTTGTAAAAAATACTTAAAAACACTCATATCTTCTATTGCCTTAAGAATTGTGCAAACTTCAACTAAGTCATCTAATAGTGGGACGGAGGGAGTATAAAGCAAAATGATTTGTTTGGTGTTAGTGACAGGAATTTTGGTTCAACAATGAAAAGACGAAACAGCCCCTCCTTAAGGGTGGGTTTGTTTGCAGAATTCACCGTTTCCAGGAATTTATAATCCCATGGAATTACAAATTCTGGGATTCATGTAAATTCCTTGTGTGTTTGGTAACTCAATTAAAATTCTTAGGATTTATATAGTTTTCTTGTATTAAAGTCTTTGCATCTAGTTTGGTATTACCCTCAAATCTTAAAATTTGCATATATATGGGATTTAGAGTTAAAAAAAAAAGTGGGTCCACAAATCCCTTGATAAGTTTAAAAGAAATCTTAGGGGGAGGGTGGATTATATGGAGGATTTCTTTAAAAATCAATCCGTAGAAACATGATTCCAAGGATTTGGGTAACCAAACATACAAAGGGAAACATAATTCTACCAAATCCCATGGACCCATAAATTCCACCTTTAAAATTCTACATCCAAACCCACCATAAATATTTTCGTGCCTGAAAATAACGCAAAATGATTTGTTTGGTGTATATGGTTGGTCTCTTTTCTGGACCAAAATATCCTTATACTTGCAAAACATTTCCTTCATATATCCTCATCTCTATTTCTTTTCACACACAACCAGTCATCAATATCACCAACAGCACCACCTTTGCCAACATCACCGACACCTACGGTAGTGCCGTCACCAGTCACCAGTCACCACATCTACCAACACCTTCGCCATTTCATACTTTGTGTGAAGATAATTTCACTGAAATATTAATAAATAAATACTCTTTCCCACAACGCCATCACCACCACCGTAATTAGCTAGCACCGCCACCGTTACCACCACCAACACCATTCATTCTTTCACCACCATCATCATTCATTCCTTCACCACCAACGCCATCACCACCACCATAATCAGCACCACCGCCACCACATAAATTAAAGAAATAGATAACTACTCCCGCTAGCACCAGGTAGTACACCACCATCAGCTCCGCCACCACCATGGCCGCCACCGCTTGGTAAAAATTATTTCTTCAAATTCGTATAGGAGACAGTGGTATAATTTGATGTCCCGGAAATTTTCGTTACTTTATCTCTTCAGATAAATGCCCCTCCGTGTTTTCTCTCTTCTGCTTGCCTATCCGTCAGATTTTAGTAGATTTGGTGAACTCGATGGGCAAATAGATATTCGCTGTTTTCTCAAAACAAAATCCTCTACCGTAAATAACCAGCGAAACAACCATTACAAACCAGCCCACCTTCAATTACAAATCCCGGTTTCAATCGAACCAATTCGTCTTCCGATTTCAATTACGTGTTCAGATTCAACTTCGTTCTCTGCCTTATACGCTACTAAATAGAGGGCTATTTTTTGAGATGCCAAATTTCTTCGATCATGATACCAAATTAAGACGAATCAAGGTTAATCGGCTAATACACTACAGTCGAACACAAAAATATTATTACTAATAGACTGCACAAACATTAACTTCTGAAAATAATGTCCCCATGTATGAATTTCTGTCACTCGTCGACATTTTATTAACATAAGTACGGGCTCTGTTTAGCCCCTTGTTCCTTCGGTATATTAATTATATGTCCCTACTTTTCACTCCCAACAAATATATCCTTATGCAACAATAAATATGTCCCTCCTTTTTTATAACCTTATCCATTTAATATTAGATTACCTTAATACCCTCACTCATATAATATTTTTCTTTATTTCAAAATACAACAAATTTCTTCCTCTACCACTTCACCACCACCACCAACATTCAACTACCATTCCACCACCACCACCGTTCAACAACCACCACCTACCAACCGCCACCACCACCAATATTCCACCACCACTCTTTCACCGCCACCATTACACCGCCACTAGTCCTCCATGGTAGGCCCGAAAGATGGGTAAATAAATTGGCCTACGGGTTATACCGCAAGTGCACGGCTGCCTATCGAGACGCTGAAGTACTGCGGTCGATCCCACAAGGACTAGGGTGTGCTTAAGTATGATCTATGGCTTTGCCTAACTGAGTTCTATGAAGTATTGTGACAACAGGGGGTATGTAACTCAAATAATTGGTTTTGTCGAAGTGACTGAGATGGAAATGTGACACTAAACTAAGGCAGTGACAAGTAGAAGGCACCAGGGTGGTGATTCCACCACCTGATCCCATGTTCAGGCAACCTAATTGAGATTAAATTCTTGAGCTTTCCATGAAAGCTCAAAACTAGATGTTTGTTAACTGATTTTTACTAACAATCCCCTAGTATGAGCTGTCTTCTTACAGTACAGCTCATCACAGGCTTGTTAGCATCATCGCTAACTACTAATCATTCATACAATATCACATTAAGAATAAAACTTAATTTAGATATGCTTGACATAGAAATCAGGGGCTTCATCAACACCCTGATAATTAACTTAAAACATCAAAATAATACAAATTAACCCTAAATGAAGCACTGGCTAGCCCAGGCATGGTTCTAACATCCACCAACACTACCTATTTATACATGCAAATAAAAGTTCTCAAACCCTAATTCTCAAAATCGAGATAAATCAAACATACTCTCTCACCCACGTCGCTCCCTCACTTGTTTGCTCCCTCTGATTAATCGGCTCTGATTGATGTTGCTCCCTCTGCTCGAGAAACCCTAACCCTAACTTTCTCTATCTCGATCTTAGCTCTAGAAAGAAGCTATGAACTAGGTAGAGAGACGTTAGGGGATGGTGGAGATGGTAAGTTCGGTGGTTGTGGCAGGAGATGGTGGAGATGGCGTTGCAGAGTTTGGTCGGGGAAGAGGAGGTGGAGCTCTGCAAGCTCTGTCGGGAGAGAAGAAGAAAGGAAAGGGAAAGAGAAGAAAGAGATTAGGGTTTTTGGTCGATAGGTGTGTATATAGGGGGATGCGGTGTTGAGCGGATGTATCGATGTTTGATGAGCAAGACGAAGCGAGCGTTGGATCTTGCGGGGGAGATCTCGAACGGCCGAGGGAGAACCGAGGCGATTTGTTTGTTGGGCGAATGCATCAAAGAACGATGTGTAGGGAGGAGCGACTGTTGGATGTGGCGAGTGAAGATCTTAACGGCTCGGGATGAGCGGGTTCGGATCCGGTCGTGGGTAGCTCTAGCTCAAGCCCATGTCTTGTAGATGAGTTGCTACTTGTTGGGTTGCAACCGAGCGCTGCGGCTTTGGCTTTTCGCTCCATGATGCTCGACTCCAATTCTTCGCTCTTTGGCTCCTTAGTTTCTCCGAGCTTTATTTATTACCTAAAAACACAAAATTAATTAGTACAAATATTTATTCTTGAAAACAAGGAAAACACAGAACTGGGATAATATCTCGATTTCTAAGCGCAAAAGATGAGTAAAATGCCAATAAAAAGGTGTATAAATATGCACTATTTGGCACTCATCAAATACCCCCAAACCTCGAATTTTACTTGTCCTCAAGTGAAACAGAAATGAAGAAATCCTAACTATACCCGTCGTAGGTCTCTCGAATGCATTTAGCGTATGCACTAAGCCTTTAAACCCCTAGGTGTCCCTAGTGGACGAGTTGTAGTCTCGTGAGGGTTTACAAGAGGTGTACCCACAAAACCTTCTCCAACTTCAGAGTGTAAAAGAGTCCCAAGCCTCCAAGAAGCTATGAGGACATAGAGTTTCTGCGTGCTAGTAACATGAAGTTAGAACTATCGAAGAACGCATTCTCATCCTTAAGTGTTGAGCGAGAAGTAACCATACCATATGAAAGAATTCGGATTCGATTGTGATCATAAGTCTCAACTTCTGCCTCACCATTAGGGTTTTATGATAATTGCACTCAAAAAGATCGCTTTTAGTCTCTCATGTGTGCGGGCAGGAATAAAGAGAGAAATCCTGCACACGTTGTAGGTAAGAAGGATAACCTTCCGAAATAAAATCTGGAGACTCCACAAAAGTGTGGACAAAAAGAATCTTTTTCTAATGATCTCTAAGAAAGGAAAATCAACCATTAGTAAGGGGTGGGAGTACTCACTCACTTCTCACCCGATCGGCAATTAATATCACTCTCTCATAAGAACCATAGAAACGTCTTCAATCTTCGGTCTTCGGTCTTCAATTGTTGATGACGAACTTCTAATCTTCACAAAACTTGACAATTTTTAACTTTTCTACTCAAATTCCTTGTTGTTTGATTTTTCTTTTTGAACTCTTCTTTACCATGGTGGTAGCAAAAATAAACTACAATATTTTTTTATTTTTTATTTTTTTTTTGAATTACAAAAAGTGAAAATAAAAATACAAATAATGACACAACTAACTCCATGGACAAAGGACTTTATCACTCAATTTTTCCACAACTTGTATTGTCTTGATTTTATAAATTTTATTAATTCTCATCCTATTTTCTTTTCTTTGTTGCACAAAAACCTTGGACTATATCAATTTTTCTTTCAATATTCCGATTTTCATCCGGTTGTCGACGATGATGTGTTTCTATGGGTCTTCTTGATTGAGAGAGAGAGATGCTAACCGCAAATCGGTATTTAGAAGGAGTTTTCATCTTTAGACGTCACCCTCATGATTGACAAAAACTAGCACTCAAGAGATCAAAAGTAGTGCTGAAAATGGTGCGAAGTTGGGTAGCTCACCATTCCTACCGGAATTTACGTAAGGTGACACACACTCTAAATGACTTTTCTAGAAAGTTGCAAAAATTGAAGGTTGGTGCCTCACTTGATGTAAAATGGGTAGTCTCCACTATGGGTGATCATAATTCTACTACCGAATATCTAAACAAAGACCTAACCCGCCCTCCCAGATGGTTAAATCCAACTTTAACGCTCTAATCAACTAAGGAACCCGATTGTGTTCTCCTAAGACTTCCAAGTTCATTATTTCTATTCGATTCTCTATGTAAACATAGCTAGAAGCATGCTAGTGACTCTAAAATCTCTAAAAGTTGGAGGTTTTTACAAAAAGAGTTTTGATTTATTTATTTTTTTTATTTTTTTTTTTATTTTTTTTTTGAAAATAAAAGGTAAAATAAAAGACTAAAAACTCTAAATGCAAATGCACCCCCAAACCTAAATCAAACATTGTCCTCAATGTGTCAACAGATAGAAAAATTTGAACAAATCACGTACCACGAGAACTATGTTGATAAGATAAAAGGGAAGAGATTACCTAGGATGTCTCCAAAGAGCAAGGTTGAGCTTCATCGTCAAGGCTAGAATCCAATTTTTCTCAACGGAGATCATATCGGATTAGCATAATATATGTGCAAGAAGACTCAACCGAATCAAGAAAAGAAAAATTTAACAAGTCCTTTGGATTATATACAAAAATTCACCATAAACTAACAATCTAAAGAGTTGAGGATCAACCCAATAGAAAATATGTACACACATTAACGCCTTACACAAAAATAAAATGAGAGTGCAAGTAAGATCGCAAATGGGAATGAGTTTCCCCAAACCTAAACTTGTGAACTAGTGTGTTTGTGAGAACAAAATCTTGCAATTTTAAAGGTACATCATGCAAAAGGTCTAACTCAAAATGAGTTTTGCTAATTACAAAAAGAGACATACACATTCCAACCTGTGGGCTCCTTAAGAGTGTTATACTTTGATGCAAAATAGTCCAAGAGGACTTGGGAAGCACAAAGTTCTAGGCCTAAGTTAGGCATTTTCGAGAGAAAAGTTGGTTTTGCAATTTTGTGACAAACTACACCTAGGTTGGGTGAAGGAGTTTCAATTTGTGACTCAGGAGAGAGGTTAGGTACATCTACGTTATTTTCATGTTTAAAATCATTTGTACCATCACACACTTTCCTAAAGTTAAAAGAGGGTAAATCATGTTCATTTTCAGACCCCAAATCAGTATCACATGTATGAATATTAGAAAAAACATCATTCACAGGGTTCAAGGAAAGAGAAACTTAATGTTTTTGAACCCAAAGATTTCGAAAGAATTTTCAAGTATGAACAAGTTCTTCTAACATGTCATATTCATCATCATAGCAAAAATGCATTTCCCTATTAGCATTTCTAGTGTACTCATTTACCTCTAGATTAGGTTCATATTCAGTGTTATTTGCATGAGTAGGCATAGAAACACTATTTTCAAGATTTGCTTTATTAGGGACAACTAGCATCTTATCATGAAATTCCTTCCATTCTTCATTTTGTGTCTGAATTAGGTTCATTTGAAGAATCATGTTGAGTTGTTCAATGGAAGGAGAGTTTTCACTAGTGGGTGTGCATGCTTCATATGAATGATCATTACATGGTTGCACATGTGGTTCACTAGAGAAGGGAAATTCAGATATATTGCTATATGGATGATCATGCATTGCATTCAATTCAAGTCTAGCATTTTGCTCCATGAGCGTTTCCATTATTGATTGCAAGCAAGGAGTTGGGGAGTATAAAATTGTTCATCTCCCCATTGTGATGACCGATACATGTGGTTATAATGATTAGGGTATGAATATTGAAGGTCGGTGGCCCCGAGAAGGCTCATAATAGTCCCTAAAATCACTATGGTCTGTGGGGGGTCCATAATATGAATCCTGCCCGTATGCAAATTCTGACATGGCCTAGCAGCTCAATTTGGGCTCAAAAAGGAGTACTATTGCCTAGCACACATTTAAATGATGTCTCAAAACCAAGGAGGTTAAGCCCAAGTGATGCAAATAGAGCCCAGTTTATGTTTGGTTTGTGTGGGCCAGTTTGGTTTTGAATGGGGTTTTGGTTTATTGGGAATTTGGTTTTGATGGGTTTCATTTGGTTTGTTGGGTTTGGTTTGGTTTAGGAATGTTTGGTTTGTGTGGGCTTTTGCTGTTTGAAGCCCAGGGTTTATGAAAACAACCCAACAAAGTGTGGGTTCTAGTCTAGATGGTCTGCCCACTCGCCAGACAAAACCCGATTAGGCTGAAAAATGTATAGCCCAAAGAGTTGGGCTTTAGTTAACGCTGCAGAGCCCGTACCACTCGAGATAATGCGGGCTTAATCTGCTTTGTGTGGGCTCAATTTGGTTTAGAGCCTGGGTTGTGTTAGCTCGGATGTGCAGTTTGATTGTGCACACAAACCCCATAGATGTGGGTTAGGTGGAGTTGGCTCACGCCTGCAGCTTCAGGGAGCTAGCGGCTCATGCATAGTTGGCTAGGTCCGATAGTTTGCAGGTCAAGTTTAGGCTCGTGGTCGTGCACATCACGGCCAGTAGTTTAAGCACAAAGACAATTTAAGTGCAAATCACGAGATGAACAGGGGCAGCTCAAATGCGATTTTCGCCTTCCTGGATGCAACAGTTTGACAGGGTTGAGTATGCACAATCTTAACAAACTTATGAGAGCACAATCTTAACTAATAACACAATCTTAACGATGCACAATCTTGATCGGTTGAGGATGCACAATCTTAACGAACACACAAGTACAAACTCACTCAAGGAGTTGTGATATGCTCGGGGCAATACACTCTTAATGGCTCATGCTCAAGTTTATGCTCGATTACATTAGTACATGGCAATTCATGCAAATGAGCATCAAAATTTGACAATACAATACCGTTGGTTATGCTCAAGTTTAAAAAACACAGCAGCCTAAGCAAAGACCTTGGTTCTTCTTGCTCCCTTCGCGTAATCCTCTTCCTAGTCTTGCTTAGCAGATGTTGCAGTACTGTGACTCAACACATTTTCGCTTCCAAGTAATATACAAGTTAGAGCACAGAGAATATGCAACGGGAGCTACTTGACCGAAAGGGATCAAAAGTGACAAGTGATATTAAGCTACAGCTACAGACGCTTATAGCTCAGGTCAAACAGCCAAGATGCAATGCAGCAAAATCAAATGCAAGAACAGTTAACAGTTAAGCTACAGCAACAGAGGGCAGGCAGATGCTAAGGACAGCACAAGTTATGATTGTAATGCACACTAAGTTATGCTAATGATGCAGGGGGGAATAACTAAGATGCAATGCAGCAAAAGAAAACTGGATGCAATGGTAAAACAAGCTAAGTTACACTAAAAGAAATAACACAAGGTGAGTATGTACAAGAGGAAGGATGAAACTCATTGATGTATTAGCCGAAAATCACAGGAGGCACACACCAAGTCCCCGCAGCGGGCGCCAAAAACTTGGTAGGCCCGAAAGATGGGTAAATAAATTGGCCTCACGGTTATACCGCAAGTGCAGCGTCTATTGGAGACGCGGCAAGTACGGTCGATCCCACAAGGACTAGGGTGTGCTTAAGTATGATCTATGGCTTTGCCTAATCGAGTTCTATGAAGTATTGTGACAACGGGGGTATGTAACTCAAATAATTGGTTTTGTCGAAGTGACTCGAGATGGAAATGTGACACTAAACTAAAAAGGACAAGTAGAAGGCACCAGGGTGGTGATTCCACCACCGATCCCATGTTCGAGCAACCTAATTGAGATTAAATTCTTGAGCTTTCCATGACAGCTCAAAACTAGATGTTTGTTAACTGATTTTTACTAACAATCCCCTAGTATGAGCTGTCTTCTTACAGTACAGCTCATCACAGGCTTGTTAGCATCATCAGTTAACTACTAATCATTCATACAATATCACACAGAAGAATAAAACTTAATTTAGATATGCTTGACATAGAAATCGGGGATTTTCATCAACACCACGATAATTAACTTAAAACATCAAAATAATACAAATTGACCCTAAATGAAGCACTGGCTAGCCCAGGCATGGTTCTAACATCCACCAACACTACCTATTTATACATGCAAATAAAAGTTCTCAAACCCTAATTCTCAAAATCGAGATAAATCAAACATACTCTCTCACCCACGTCGGTCCCCCACTTGTTTGCTCCTCCGATTAATCGGCCTCTGATTGATGTTGCTCCCTCTGCTCGAGAAACCCTAACCCTAACTTTCTCTATCTCGATCTTAGCTCATAGGAAAGAAGCTATGAACTAGGTAGAGAGACGTTAGGGGATGGTGGAGATGGTAGTACTGGTGGTTGTGGCAGGAGATGGTGGAGATGGCGTTGCGAGTTTGGTCGGGAAGAGGAGGTGGAGCTCGCAAGCTCACGTGGGAGAGAAGAAGAAAGGAAAGGGAAAGAGAAGAAAGAGATTAGGGTTTTTGGTCGATAGGTGTGTATATAGGGGGATGCAGTGTTGAGCGGATGTATCGATGTTTGATGAGCAAGACGAAGCGAGCGTTGGATCTTGCGGGGTGATCCGAACGGTCGAGGGAGAATCGAGGCATTTTTGTTGGGCGAATGCATCAAAGAACGATGTGTAGGGGAGGAGCGACCGTTGGATGTGGCGAGTGAAGATCTTAACGGCTCGGGATGAGCGGGTTCGGATCCGGGTCGTGGGTAGCTCTAGCTCAAGCCCATGTCTTGTAGATGAGTTGCTACTTGTTGGGTTGCAACTGTTGCGCGCGCGGGCTTTGGCTTTCTGCTCCATAGATGCTCGACTCCAATTTATTCTCTCTTTGGCTCCTTAGTTTCTCCGAGCTTTATTTATTACCTAAAAACACAAAATTAATTAGTACGAATATTTATTCTTGAAAACAAGGAAAACACGAGAACGGGATAATATCTCGATTTCTAAGCGCAAAAAGATGAGTAAAATGACAATAAAAAGGTGTATAAATATGCACTATTTGGCACTCATCACTCCACCACTAGTCTGTTGCCGCCGCCACCACAAGTTCGTCACCGCCGCCGCCACCACCGCCGCCGCTGGTTCAAATATTTTTGTAGCAACAAAAAGTAGTTGATCCATTTCTGGTTGGATCAAACAGTGGATGTTTATCCATTGCAGTTGGATCAACAGTAGAAGTTTATCCATTGCAGTTGGATCAACAATGGATGTTTATCCATGCTGATGGAAAAATGCTACCACTTCATCAGCTGCAGTTTCAGATCCACCAACAAAAACATCAACAGTAGAAGTTTATCTAGTTTATCCAAGAAAAAAGGATCAACAGTAGAAGTTGATCCAATTTTAGTGGATCAACAATGGAAGTTGATCCATGTAAAATTGGATCAATAATGATAGTTTATCCATGTAAAATGGAGTGAACTTGGCGTGAGTCGAACACGCATCATCTGACATGGAGTCAGTCATGCTACCATTGCACCACAAGTTCAACATTGGAAGAAAATTAAATGATTCGAACTACAAGCATGATTTAAACTACAATCATGATTTAAACTACAAGCATGATTATACTTATCCAAGGAAATAATGTCACAATGGGATTTGAAAGGATCAACAATAGTAGTTGATCCCATAAAAATTGGGTCAACAATAGGAGTTGATCGGATCAACAATAGTAGTTGATCCCATAAAAATTGGGTCAACAATAGGAGTTGATCCCATAAATTGGATCAACAATGAGTTGATCCCGTAAAAACCGAAGCAAACAGTTTACTCAAAGGAAAATTGCTGGAATACCATCAACAAATGCAACCAAAATGAATGTGCAGGTCTCTTATTGCTTGAACAATCTTTGGAGTCAATATATGTAATAGTTGCAACAATAAATACAAAATGTAAGTGTCATCTAAAATCGCAACTAGCAATAAAAATTCAAGTTCATGCACATCGTACTTATGTGCCGAAGTCTATACTACCCATAATAACAAATGAGAAATCAACCAAACATAAAATGCTCACTACTATACATAATACCTAAAATGCCAATACACCACCACCAACGTTATTACCGATTTTTGTAAGTATCATTTGTGAGTGCAAAGCTTCCAAAGACCAAACTCATAACCCCATCCACTATACCAAGGATGCCCATTGGTAATAGCATGACGCGGACTATACTCCATACCGTACTTTCTTGAGGCATCTATTACACTCGATCTTCCTGTTTCAAATGGGAGATAATGTATAAATAAAAAGAAAGAAGTGGGATAAGATTCTACACTCTGTTCAAAGTTGAATACTAAGCATTTGCTTAATCAATATTGATATACAATCTCAACGTAGATTTGTTAACACCACTCTTAACATCAACACTAACAAATACTATTGTGAAAGCACACAAAGTGAAAAATTCCTAACCAGAATCGAGTGTTGTACATAATCGGTCCCAAAATCCACCCTACCAAGTCCACCGCCACCACTACCAAGTCCACCAATTCCATCGCCAACACAAGCATCTCCTTCTCCAAACCTAATCCTCCAATTCCACCAAAGACCACCTCCAACTTTGTCACCACCAACAACGCATCCAACTCCAAATATTCCTCACAAATCAACAATATTAGTACCTCTAACCCTGCAATTGCATTTACAGCAAAAACAAATGAAATCAAATTTCAACAATCTCTATATAATTTTAAATCTAAGCATGATTTTATGAATTTAGACCTAAATTTGTAGATCTGAATCTCAAATCTAATTGGTTCCTGAAGTTGTTATAAAGATGGGGACGGTGACTAAAGAGGTGGTGGTGGTGGTTATGGTACTGGTGGTGTTGGTTGTGGTGACGGAGATTGAGATGTTGTGGTTCGTGTTTTTATCAGAATGGAAGAAGTTGAAGTATATATCACATAAAGGTTAAAAATGGAAACTAGAGAAAATATGATTTTAAATAAATTTTCAATTATGCCATCAGGGACATTTGTAAAGTCTGTTAGGGATATTGTTCTCATCGAGAAGGAGGGACAACTATTCAATTTCCACTTGTTCCTTCCAAGAAAACAAAAAAAAAAAAATTCATTCACGTGTTGTATCGTACCTTAATGGCCCACACAAGTAAAGTCACTATAGAACATCTTGTCCACGGAGCTACATGTGGAACCTACCAAGAGGTATCTCAAATAAATACATCTGCCTTGGCTCATCATCTTTTTCGATACTGCTCTTCGAGGTCTCTACTCCATTGAATCAACTTCTGCTCGTTGATAAAGCACCATATATTTGGTATATAATTTAATTTTAGTAGACCTTTCTAGCGCATTTTTCTAATATATAGTTATTTTTCCTTACTTAATATACGTCGAATTTTCAAGTGTTGAACTGCCATTTACAAATCAAATTATATAGTTATTTGATGTATGCCGTTCGTATTACGCAGATCATAAACCGGGTTGCCATTTTTGATCAACTCGAATTCTTATAATACACGTACGTAACCCGATACTCATGTTTTTCGTTCCCCGAATTGTTAACTAGGCTACCGATTACTATGAGCACTGAAATAGATGTTGCTACCTTAACCTTGAGTTTTTCCAATGGGGAGAGCTTCATTCTTGGTTCAAAGATATCAGTTTTAATGATTTGTTATTCAATTGGGATGCCTCTCTTTATGAAGGGTGAATCATATTTTGATATTGAGAACCATCTTTTGAGTTTGTAATTTGCTGCTTTGCAGTTTGGCTTTTTTCTTTTTAATAAAATCTTAACCCTTTCTATAAAAAAAAAAAAAAAAAAAAAAAAAAAAAAAAACCTTCAGTTTTTCAGTCCATGAAGAGCAGCATGATCCAACGGTTGGCTATTATCTGGCACCCACATGGGAGATGCTACACCTACCGTATTTTATCCTGTCAAAAATTCCGATAAGGAAATTTAACGGTTCCTAGATGCCCTCTACCATAGGGACCAGGAAAGGGTCAAAGTGTGGCCAGGCAGTTGTGAGGGTCAAGATAGCATTTCCGCAGCCACATATGCTAGATTTCACTTTGTTATTATGGATTGGAAAAATCAGTGAATGAATGGTCCATATGCTAGCTGCCCATTTCAATTGTGAGTGTGAAAGAGATAAAGAGAGATACATTCCCTGTTGGTGATAACAAAATAATGGCTGAAATTCTTGTTAGCGCTATAACTGAAGTTTTTATAGGCAAGCTGATTTCCTTTGTTGATGATGAGATTTCACTTGTTTGGGGTGTCCGAGATGAAATGAAAAAACTTGAAACAACTTTACGAAGTATTATGTCTGTGTTAACTGATGCAGAGAAGCAACAAGTAGAAAAAGAGGCAGTCAAGCTTTGGCTCGAGAATCTTAAAGATGTACTCTGTGAGGCGGAAGACATACTTGAGGAATTTGAGTACCAAGCTCGTAAACGCGAAGCTTTAGTTCGCAAACGAGACAGGGTCAAAAACTTCTTTTCGAGCTCGAATCGTCTCAAGTTTCGTCACAAGATGGCTCACAAGATGGAAAACCTTAACCAAATGCTGGATCAAGTTTCAGAGAACAAACGCCAGTTTGGCTTTAGTGACTCTCAGAGTACAAATAACAAGGATACTCCTAAAAACAAAGAAGCTCACGCGCAGGTAGATGTTTCCAAGTTTGTTGGAAGAGAAAAGGAGAAATCGGAGATAATAGATTTGTTGTTGGATAGATCCAGCAATCAACAAATCTGTCGCACAATTCTCATTGTTGGCATGGGAGGAGTTGGTAAAAGTGCTCTTGCTGGAATCATATATGGTGATGATGTTGTAAAACAACATTTCGATTTAAGATTATGGGTATGTGTATCCAACGACTCAGACCGAAATCAGGTTTTTAATCAGCTTTTGGAATCCGGAAAGAAAGAGGAGTATACGAGCTTGCCGTTCATGGTAAATAATCTCACGGAGAAACTAAGAAACAAAAGATTCTTGATAGTGCTTGATGACATGTGGACCGAGGATCACTATGAGTGGGACGACATGATAGATGACGACTTGTTTCCCCTTGGAGCTCAAGGAAGCAAAATCATCATAACCTCACGATGCAATGAAGTTGTGTCACCAAGTCTTTTTCACAGGTAAAGATTATCTATCTAATTCAAACTTTTAGCTCAAGGTTATGAATGATCTTGATTCTTGATCGACATACTTGTCTGTACAACAGGTATAGCCTGGCCGGTTTGCCGGTGGACGATTGTTGGACCATGCTGGAGAGAATTGCTTTTGGGCCTGAAGGTGTAGGAAAGACCACAGAGTTGATCGAGATCGGGAAAAACATTGCTAGCAAATGTAGAGGAGTGCCATTAACAACAAAGTTTCTTGGGCGTTTGATGTATTCCAAAAAATCTGTGCAAGACTGGCAATTAATTGAAAACAACGAGATCTGGAACCTCGAGGCAGGCGAAGCTAAGGTTATAAGGGTATTGAAGTTGAGCTATGACCATCTCGATCCACTTTTAAAGCAATGTTTTAGATACTGTTCTCTGTTTCCCAAGGATGAGGTTATCAAGAGAAAAAAGCTTATTATGATGTGGATGGCAGAAGGGTTTCTTGGTCACTCAAAATCAAGCATTGAGGTGGAAACATTGGGCAATGATTGCTTTAATAGTTTGTTGAGTAATTCATTCTTTCAAGAGGAGAAAAAAATTGGCACGGAATTATAAAATCATGTAAGATGCATGATCTTGTACATGATCTTGCGCAATCTCTTGCAAAGGGTGAATCCTCTGTGATAAGTGGTACCAAGATTAGAGAAGAAGATATCAGTAGACTTCGTCGTGTAAGTTTGGTCTGCGAGAATAATGAGTACTCACCATTACCTACAGCGTTGGTTAAAGTGAAGAAACTGCGGGCATTCATTTCTACTACTAATTCGATGTTTATTGATAATTCATATGCGATGCAGATTTTTACAACTTTCAATTATGTACGGGTGCTCGACTTGAGTCAGAGTTCGATCAGTGAGTTGCCGCCATCAATTGCCAAGTTGATATACTTACGGTATCTCAATCTCTCGGGCTCTCGGGAGTTAAAAGAATTACCAAGCTCTTTCACTAGTCTCTATAATTTGCAGACGCTGAATCTCAAAAATTGTCAGAATCTTGAATATCTTCCTGCAGACATGAGAAATCTAACCAAGTTGAGTCATCTTATATTCAACCTACACAAGACTTGGTTTCCTCCGATGCCAAAACAGTTAAGATCTTTAACTTCCCTCACTTATTTACCGGTATTTGTTGTTGGAAATAACAAGGATGGATTTGGCATGGAAGAGTTGAGAGACCTGAATCTCCTTAGTGGTAAACTAAAAATTTTTAATCTTCAGAATGTAAGCAATGGTAAAGAAGCCAAAGAAGGGGGGATCAAAGAAAAACAACACATTCTTCGGTTGGAGCTACACTGGACGCGTTCCAGAGATAATAGTGCCAATGATATTGAAGTGTTAGAAGGTCTCCAACCTCATCGGAATCTGAAAAGATTGGGAATTTTCAATTATTTTGGTTCAAAATTCCCAGCTTGGGTGATGAACCCGAAATGTTTACTTCCAAATTTGGTGCATGTGGTTCTAAAAAACTGCAACAGATGTGAATGTCTTCCTCCTTTTGGGATACTTCCTTGTCTAAAGGTTCTGGAGATAGTTGGATTGAAGGCCGTGAAAAGTATTGGAAGTGAGTTCTATGGTGGCATTAACAATACCAATGGATCTTCTTTCCCTTCTCTGGAATTTCTCACTATAAGTAAGATGGATGAATTAATAGAATGGCCTGAGCAAGTTTCATCTTCTTCTTCTTACTCTCCGTCGAGTTTTCCTTGCCTTGAAGGGTTAAAACTTGAGGATTGCCCCAAGTTAACACTCATTGCACACCAATTTCCATCTCTGAAAACATTAGACTTCTTTGACTGCAATGGCAAGCCAATTGGTTCAGTGGTAGAAAGCAATCGGTCATCTCTCACCAACATCTATATTTGGAGCTGCAAGGAGTTGGTGTCTCTTCCTCTGGAATTGGTTAGAGGAAATAATATTCTTAGTTTCCTTTCAATTCAATACTGTGATGACTTTCAAGGATTTAGTAGTCCCAACATAGATGTTGAGGATAATTCATTTCCAAATCAAGTACTTCCTAGCAATTCTCTTAATGAATTGAAACTGAGGAATTGTGGTCTCTTATACTCTAGCATAGATTTGAGGGGATTCAATTCTCTAGTTGAATTAAACGTCGAATTCGGTGATAGTCAGCAGTGTGTCAGTGCTATGGAATCCATAATCAAAAAAAGAAGTGGCATCGAATACCTCCCCAAGCTTAAAACTCTGTATATTAGTTCACGTTTCCAAGAGCTGGAAACCTTTCCGTTTCCTGTCGCCAGTATCGAAGAAGAAGAAGAAGAAGGACAAGGGAGTGTACTCGATACTTATTTTCCATCGCTTTGTGATTTAATTCTTCAAGGATGGTCCAGAGTCAAATGTCTGCCGAATCACATTCAATACATCCCTTCCTTGCAACGTTTGGAGATATCCAAATTTGAATCTTTGGTTGCTTTACCAGAATGGTTGGGTGAATTAGGTTCTCTAAGAAAGTTGGAGATAAGAGAGTGTAGAAATCTAAAGTATCTGCCTTCACAGAAGCAGATGTTACGCCTCACCTCACTATGGTGTTTATCTATTTTTGATTCTGGAGTCCTGTTGGATAGATGTAAAGCTGGAGGAGAAGAGGCCTACAAGATAAATCCTAAGGTTTGGATCGGTAATTTCTTGTGAACTTAGATTACCACTTGATTGAACCGGTAATTTCTTGTTATGTCGTTATAAATTTCTCTTCTTTGTGCTTGGGAAGTTAATTGCTCGTGGAATTTATCAAAAATATAATGTAAAGCCGTTGAATGCAATTGAAACGAATCCAAAGTTTAAGAAACTGCACAATCGACATACAGGTTGAGCTGCTACTAGTTGCAAAGTAATTTTCTTTGTGTTTCTCCAAAGTCGGAATGCTAAAAACAAAATTATGAGATCGCCACTCAGTAATACAAAGTCGGAATGCTAAAAAAAAAAAACCTTCTATCAACAAATTAACTATCCTAGTTATGATGTTTGGACAAGCAAACAGAAAAATAAAATTCGCGCAATCACAGTGAATGGGGAATTCCATGAGCACAAAGTATCACAACCTGAGTATCCAAGAGAAAGGCATCGAACCGGACAGTTACAACTACATGATGCTGCAAAATATTGCAAGGAGATAAGAAAGCGGTATAGAGAAAAAAGATAACAAGGCAATGCAATCATGGACAACAAGACAATGTTCTGTGTTACATTCTTATCAGAAATGCGACTCTATCATCTTGATCCGCATACTTGCTTGTTGTATATTTGTTCAGACGCTAATATCCATCCTGATATTTGATGACTTTGAAATCTTATCTACAGTTATAGCTTGGCTGGTTTGTCCGACGACGACTGTTGGACTATGTTGGAGAAGATTGCTTTTGGGCCTGAAGGTGTAGGAAGCGACTCAGAGTTGATCGAGATCGGAATAAACATTGCAAGAAAATGTAAAGGAGCGCCATTAGCAACGAAGTTTCTTGGGCGTTTGATGAAATCCAAAAAATCTAATAAGCATGAGTGGCAACTAATTGAAAATAACGAGATCTGGAACCTCCCGGATGGCGAAGCGAAGGTTATAAGAGTATTGAAGTTGAGCTATGACCATCTCGATCCACTTTTAAAACAATGTTTTAGATACTGTTCTCTGTATCCGAAGGATGAAGTTATCAAGAGAGAAAAGCTTATTATGATGTGGATGGCAGAAGGGTTCCTAGGTTACTCAAGATCGAGCATGGAGATGGAAACATTGGGTAATAATTTCTTTAATAGTTTGTTGAGTAATTCCTTCTTTCAAGAGGAGAAGAAAGATGAGTTTGGAAATATAAAATCATGTAAGATGCATGATCTTGTACATGATCTTGCACAATCTCTTGCAAAGGGTGAATCATCTACAATAATTGCCAACAAGATTGGGGAAGAAGATATCAGTAGACTTCGTCGTGTAAGTTTGGTCTTTGAGAATAATAAATTCTCACCGCTACCTACAGCGTTGGTTAAAGTGAAGAAATTGCGGGCATTCAATTCTACTACTACGAATTTTATTGATAACTCATATGTTATGCGGATTTTTAAGAATTTCATTTATCTTCGTGTGCTCGACTTGAGTGATAGTTCCATAGAAGAATTACCGCCATCAATTGCTAAGTTAATACACTTACGGTATCTCAATCTCTCGGGTTCTCGTAATTTAAAAGTATTACCAAGCTCTTTCACTACTCTCTATAATTTGCAGACCTTGATTCTTAAGAATTGCAATGTGCTTAATAATCTTCCGGAAGACATGGGAAAGCTAACGAAGTTGAGTCATCTTGTACTCAACCAATATCCCATGCTAAAACAGTTAAGATCTTTCACTTCCCTCACTTATTTACCGATATTTGTTGTTGGAAATAAGAAGGATGGATTGGGTATCGAAGAGTTGAGAGACCTGAATTTCCTTAGTGGTAAACTAAAAATTCGTAATCTTCAGAATGTAAGCAATTGTAAAGACGCCAAAGAAGGGAGGATCAAAGAAAAACAACACATTCTTCGGTTGGAACTACACTGGTGGGTTTATAGTAGTCGTTGTAGCGATTCTTATTTTGAAGTGTTAGAAGGCCTCCAACCTCACCAGAATCTGAAAAGGTTGGGAATTTTCAATTATTTGGGTTCCAAATTCCCAGATTGGTTGATGAGCCCGAAATGTTTACTTCCAAATTTGGTGCATGTGGTTCTAGAAAATTGCAAAAGATGTGAATGTCTTCCTCCTTTTGGGTTACTTCCTTTTCTAAAGGTTCTGAAGATAGTTGGATTAAAGGCCGTGAAAAGTATTGGAAGTGAGTTCTATGGTGGCAGTAACAATACCGATGGATCTTCTTTCCCTTTTCTGGAATCTCTTTCTATAGGTGGCATGGATGATTTAATAGAATGGTCGGAGCAAGTTTCATCATCGTCATCATCTTCTTCTTCGATTTTTCCTTTCCTTGTAGATTTGAGACTTCAGGATTGCCCCAAGTTAACACTCATTGCACACCGATTTCCATCTCTGAGAACGTTAAGCTTCATAAGTTGCAATGGCAAGCCAATTGGTTCAGTGGTAGAAAGCAGCAATCAGTCATCTCTCACCTCCATTAATATTTCGGACTGCAGGGAGTTTGTGTCTCTTCCTCTGGGATTGGTTAGAGGAAATAACATTCTTCAACGGCTTGAAATTGACTGCTGTGATGACTTTCAAGGATTTACTAGTCCCCACATAGATGTTGAGGATAATTTATTTCCAAATCAAGTACTTCCTAGCAATTCTCTTAAAATTTTGAAACTGAGGAATTCTGGTCTCTTATACTCTCGCATAGATTTAAGGGGATTCAATTCTTTAGTTGGATTAGATATCGAATTCGGTGATAGTCAACAGTGTGTCAGTGCTATGGAATCCATAATCAAGAAAAGAAGTGGCATCCAATACCTCCCCAAACTTGTATCTCTGAGAATTAGTTCACGTTTCGAAGAGCTGGAATCCTTCCCGTTTCCTGACACCAGTATTGAAGAAGAAGAAGGAGAAGGAGAAGGGAGTGTATTCGCTACTTATTTTCCATCGCTTTGTGAATTAAGTCTTCAAGGATGGTCCAGAGTCAAATGTCTGCCGAATCAAATTCAATACATCACTTCCTTACAATGTTTGAAGATATCCAAATTTGAATCTTTGGTTGCTTTACCAGAATGGTTGGGTGAAGTAGCTTCTCTAAGACATTTGGAGATAAGGAAGTGTAGAAATCTGAAGTATCTGCCTTCACAGGAGCAGATGTTACGCCTCACATCCCTACGAGATTTATATATTTATGATTCCCGAGTCCTGATGGATAGATGTTTAAAAGGAGGAGAAGAAGCCTACAAGTTAAATCCTAAGGTTCGTACCCTTTGTTATTTTGCTTGTTATGATTTTTTCTGTTAATTGTATGAATTGGCTCACCTATTTGATCTTTAATCCTCTAATAATAACCCACTGTTCTTCCCCCGTCGACTCACTAATTTTCTGTTTTGTTGTTAATGAAGACTTCAGATCCGTACTAACATGGTTGCCACTACTTTTCTGTTAGTATGTTTTAAGATTTGAGTCTAATTATGTCGTTAGTTTGTGCAAGAATATAATGCAAAGCCGTTGATTGCTTTTCCAAAGTACGCATTTATCTCATAAATCGAGATACACAAATCATTTGTAAATGAAAAGGAAAAGTCAGAAACTGTGAGGTAATCCAAAGTTTTAGAAACTGCACAATCGACATACATGTTGTGAGCTGCTACTAGTTGCAAAGTAATCATATCCATTCTCTTTGTGTTTCTCAAAAGTGTGTAATCTGGGGCAGTCAGTACTGCACTTAAACCTCTCAAAGTCAATTAGTTGGCTGAAGCAGCAAAAATATGAGATCGTCACCAAGTAATACAACCGTCCTTTCTAACAAGAGATATTTTGTAAAAGGGTCGTAACTTTTTGGTCAAATTAGGGTGTGGGTCGTAGAACATGCACTTGATGCACTAGGGTCGTAGACTAACAAAGACCGTCAAGTCAACTGTTAGTTGACTTTTTGAATAAGGTCAAGTTAACCTCCATCTTGACCAAGTTAACTTGTTAATTACTGTGTGTAATACTTTTGGCTCGTGTCAGAACTAGAAGTCCAGATTAATCAAAAACAAACACAATTGGATGGATGTAAGTACTCAAAAGTATGACTGTAACAGGCCTAATTAAAATCTTATGACTACCCTCATCTTTGAGACCATTAATTACACCACTGATGAACCAAATGCTAAGCCAAGTTAGCCAGCACACTTATATTCAATCAAGTTCGATAACAAAAAAAAACAAGATGGATGGAAGTTCTCAAAAGAATCAACATAATGAAAACCAACATATTCACACCGGCGTTTACTTTCTACAGTATTTGTTCTTCTACTCTTCACAAATGTTATAATTACTAAATTGAAGATCCCATTTATGTGATGCTATCAGAGTATGCAACACCTGATTCAATATCCATATTATAATGCAGTTATATCTAAACAAGAGATCACGGTGAGTGAAGTCACCACCTAGATTCCTCTCTCTAGCTAACCTTGAAGTGATCCTTCCTTAAGGTTCCTTCAATCCAATTTCGTTGAGACATTTCCACAAACACCTTAACCGAACTTGAACTAACCATAAAAACATCCAGAAATATGTCCCATGATTAATTTAATTTACAGAATAAATTTCAAATCCAGTGAGAAATACATACCCTAGAAATCAATCAATGTTAATAAAAAAATTCAAGAAAACAAATCAATTTTTCACTAAAAAAATTTTATGCTTCCATTTACGAATAATTAAAATGCAATTAGAGATCCAAAAATCTCACCTTTATGATTTCGCTGTTGAGAATATACTATCACAAAAATGAATAAATCAAGACATTACTAAAACGGTATACTTATTATCAGTGTAGGGAGTCTAATTTCGTGCAACACCCATCTCAAGTTCAACTAATGAACGAATTAGGTGGAGGTGCTGCTGCTATCCCTGTACTTCTTCATTTTCAAAGAAGAAATAGGTTGAGCCGTTGACGGGAAAGTATCCATCTGTCTTAAAAATCTGAGTTTGTAAAAAAAACAAAAAAATCAAACAATGGTTAAGTTATAAAACGGGTCGGATTAGTTGTCGCGTTAAGTTTTTAACTAGTGTTAGGATACTATGTCATTCAACCACTTGTTAAGGGCATTTTTGTAAAGAAAATAACGGTCAAAGTTAGTCTACAACCCTAACGCATCAGGTGCATGTTCTACGACCCAAATCCTAAAAGTTACGACCTTTACAAAATATCTCTTCTAACAAACCCTTATATCACCAAATTAACTACCCTAGTTATGTTGTTTGGACAAGCAAACAGAAAGATGAAATTCGGAATTACAGTGAATGGGGAATTCAATGAGTACAAAGTACCAACCTGAGTTTCCAATAGAAAGGCATAGTGAGAAACCAGAGATTGATTTTATTATTCAATAATTGTCAAAGTTATCTTCTACAGTATTTCTTACAAACTTTATATGACCACAATAGTCAAGTCAACTAGACACACAAACTATTGACACACTTACAGTGTCTAATACATCGAACCGGACATTTACAACTGCATGATGCTGCAAAAATATTGCAAGGAGATAAGAAAGCGGGATTTAGGAAAAAGATAACAAGGCAATGCAATGATAGATAACCAGACAATGTTCTGTGTTACATTCTTATCAGAAATGCGACTCTATCAAACAAAATAAAGCCAAAGAAGTCGACACTTCTTTACTTCGGTGAAACAAGAGGAGTAAAAATTTGAAGTGCAGAAAATTTGGAAGACGAAATTTCTATTATCTAACAAGAAAAAGTAGATTGTGTTTGGAGAAAAGATAAGTTTTACTCGAAATAGTAACACGTTTTCGACCCCAGTCTACAGCAAAGTCCAAAATTTTCAAAACAATCTTGTATAACTTTTTGTGTACTTTTCTGTAAGCAAAATCATTCACATATACAACCTTATCGTTTATCCATTGAAGAATCAATTAGCAGTGCACAAATTACATTCACTTTGTAGATTAGCTTTAGTCATTTCATTGACACTGCGTCGTTCACGGAGTGATGATGTATCGATGGTCCACAAGTAAATGCGTTGAAATTCATTACACATCTCACAAGGAGAAGGCGATACTAGAAAATCAACCACTACGGTGGTTTCCAAGAAATTTTGAGTTTACAAAAATGAAACTTCCAAGTTCCAACGTTTGTAATCAAAGGAAGTCAAGTCGTTTGGGACCGTAATGGGGTCTTGTCTAGCGATTATTTTGGCATCTTATGAAGACTTCCCGATTATTATAGCACAAGTCCTAAGTCAAAGTCTATTACAGTGAGAAGGAAATTTCATTTCTGACAGTTATATTCGGGATTATTAAGTGGGCCATTTACACAATGGCCATGCTTTTTATAATTGGTTTGCAAAATGATGGTGCTTTATTTGTTGTTTCACAAAGGTTTTACCAATTCCACCTCATTTTTCCTAAATACCACTCCCAGTAAAAAATAACATAATCTTCCATCCAAATTGAAGTGGGTAATAAAAACCCACCTTCCTCCCTAAATATCACTTATATATACTCCGCATTCACCACCTTCAATTTACTAACTATAACATAATCATCAAGGTCTTAATTTCATTGGGATTTAAGTTTTTGTTTTTAGTTTTAATTTTCAATCTGAATCACGAGTTTGATGTTACAAATAAAATTAGGCATTACTCCTATTTAATTTTGATTGATTAGGTTTTAATTTTCAAGACAAATCAAGTTTTGATTATAATCTTATTCACGATTTCAATATTAGGGCACTCCCAATTTGATGTTATACTAGATTACTGCTGCAGCAGTGAGGGCCGACCAAAGAAAACAACCACGATATCTTTTAGCCTTTCCTCAATCTCAATCCCCATATTGACCGATGGGAAGCATTCCCTTCAAATACGTGTTCCAATACCGGTCCATTGTATTCAGCCACGGATTCACCGCACTTCCCAAAGGGATCATCATTCCCGGAGGAAGGATTTAGATGAGAGTCATGTATTGGGAGATAAAATTGGAGATGATTCTAGGGGACATGTAGTACTTTCGGAGAAGCTAACATTACCAAAGACCAATGTAATCAGTGAATATCGGTCAGTACCGATATTTCGGTGAATACCGGTAAAATATCGGCCAATACCGTCAATATCGATGAAACAACGAAACCGATATTATCAACGGTATCTCGGTCGAGATTAATTACATGGTCAGAGACCAACAAATAGTAATACTCATATATTTTTGTTCATTTCTTTACAAAACCAAGGAAACACAAAGGAAGAAAAATCAGAAACATTTCATCAACTCTTCTCTTTTTTTTATCAATACTTTTCCTACGGTTTTTATACTTTTTTTTTTTCAAAAGATACATTTTTTATACTTCTCCTTAGCTTAATCTATTTTTTAAGGATATTGTGATGCACAATTTTTCCACGTGTTGAAGGTACCACTGCATGAGACACAGGTGCAATAATGTTTCACAAGTGGTATAGCTTTTTATATTGAAGTAGAAAAAAAAAAAAAAAAAAACTTATACTCTGTTACTATTGCTCTCTGTTTTTCTTCTTCGCCTCCCTATGTTCATTTTTGCCTCATTATGTTCATTTCATATGCATCCCTAACTGACTCATATTCATAAATCAAATAGTAGGGTGTTGGAAGTCATGGTGTTTAAATTCTTATGTTCATGATTCATGGATATTGAATTGAGAAACCAGAATTTCCTAATTTTGTTGTTAAATTTTTGTAATAAGAAGGATCTTGAGTTTGAAGAATCGGGTACTTGTTACTGTGGTATTTTGAAAGAATATTATACCACTGCTTTGATTTTTGTAAATGTCGATTTGATGGTAAATGTTTGATTAACTTTCTCAGACATATTGTTTTCAATTTGCTTAGATTTAGTTTAACTAAATACACGAATCCATTATTAACCTCATCCCAATCTTCGATAACAATATCTTTAAGTATGGATCGCAACCAATGGTTCGTCATCGCATCACCTCAGACAGTAGTATTGAGAGTTTAATTGATTTGGTAAGAAAAAAGGGGTGTGACTCGGTTGAATCGATGAGTTAGTAAGGAAATGATCCAAAACGAGTGGCGCGTGTAAAGGTGGGTGGAATATCAGTATACAAAATTGGCTGCCCGATTCGCTACTCTTCTTCTCTCGCTAGAATAGTCAAGAACATCTCTGCTTTTTTGTTTTTTTGATTGATCAATCAATAAATCCAAATACCTTGTTATTAGAATAAGTAATAGATAAATTTAGTTAATGGGTCTACAATTGTACTCGCTATCGCTTGTAAAGTGGGTTCTGATGCAGAAAACCGCACCTAGAATCAATCATCTTCATCTTCCACGTTTAACTCAAATTTTTTTGCTCTGGTTTTGGATTTTTAGTCTATTCTGATTGATGCAATGAAGTCTTAGAATAACTTTGAACTGTGAATTTGTTCGTTTGATTGTTTTTGGTTGAAATTGTTGAACAATTTGTGTAACTATCTCAAATTATACCTCAATTTGGTGAATTTTTTTTTCTCTGCACATTCTTTGTGACGGACATTTTTTTTTTTTTTTCATCACATAGGGACTCCCTTTGGTCGATGAGGGTTGGTGATGATGGTACTGTGGTTGTTGCAATTCGGAGTGGTTATGACTTAAAAAGTAGTACGTTGATTGTAGAGAAGATGAATTTTCATTACTCAATCTAGATTAGGTCACCAACTATTGTGTATTTAGACTTTAGGTGGTACTTAGGTAAAACCTTCACAAAATAGTTTTTTTTTTTCCATCTAATTTAACATTTTTAAATAAAATGGTGTTTTTTTCCCTAAAATATCCTCCCAAAATACCCTTTCTAGAAAGCAGTAGTGGTGGTGGTGGAAGCTTAAGAATCTCCGCTATACTCCAGAAGGGAAGCAGTGAATCCTTTGGGTGAATGCGGTTTATCGATTCTGAATGCGGTGTAACGAACCTGAATGTGGTTTTACGATCCTGAATTCGGTGTAACGATAAGTAAGCGGCGACACCACCACTTACAAAATAGCACCACCGTTAAAAAAATAATGAAGGCAAAAGTTAAAATTGTGTATGGAGGGATAAATAAGGACACCTAGGTAATTTCATTAGCATATTTAACTGTGAGTCACCACTTAACTCTCTTTCTAACGGAAGTATGATCATTTTGTTAATAGTTTGTAACAGTAGGATGCTTTTGAGAATCGGGTCCTAATACTAGGATTTTTTTGTACATTTTCCTTATTAAATCATACTAGAAATATAAGACATAGTTTTATAGAATAAATGGTGGAAACTTTGAGTAAATAAGATAAGTCAGTTTCACGTACCTTTGTTCATGAAGTTCTCGCAAATGTCTTCGTTTTTCCTTCAGCTTTCAACCTTCAAGGGCATTTGGTGATATCCGATACTCAGTTATCATGCTTTAATCCTAGTTTCAGACTTGATTTTAGTAAACTAGAAATCAAGATAACATGGACAACAAGATTGAGATAATAAATCTTGTGAGTATGGCCGAGAGATGGTTAACACTGGGGATAAAAGCTGTCAGGAATATTGCAACAAATACTATTTTGCTTACGTATAAAAAATATACTATGAAGTTGTTAGCTGAGGCTTATATAGTAGACTGTAAATTAACCATGTAGCGCACTAATGTTGAAAGGATCTAGAAGTTTTTTATATGATGGTGATTTGTTACTCGATCTTCTCTTTTAAAGAAGTTTGGCATGGGATTTATAGTATGTCATGTAACAGTGACAAAAAAATACATTGGTTTTGCTGTCAATTACGTTTCTCAATTTTTACATCAGTATACCATTGTTAATCTGCAAGTTTTAAATAGGATTTTAAGGTACTTGAAGGATAATCTTGGTTCTGATGTTGATTTAGGTTTCTGCTGATTTTTTTTCACTTGTTACATATACAGATTCAGACCAGGAAGATTTTCCTGACAGAAGAAGGAGTACTCCTGAGTATTGTTTGTTTAGGGTACATAAGCTTGATTATCACTTTATTAGGAACCTATTTATTCCCAAATATTTTATCATTAGGTTTGTCCCTTGTCTTAAACAATTAAATGGTGCTTTCAGAAAGGGGTTACCTAATTCTCTTTGATTGGTTAGCTAGGTTTCCAAGCTTATGTACTACACTGGAACCAAGCTTGTGGGTGGTATAAGACAATGTAATTTAGTTTGTATAGTAAGTAGGTGTCCCTTTGATGCAGTTTTACAAGTGTTAAGTAAAAGGTTCGATTCTCGGACTATTTTCTAAGGTTTGGTTTTAAGTGTTAGAGCATATCTCGGTTGAACCCACCAAGTGTTGGTATGTCAAGTTTGGTTGTCATATTTTAGTGAATCAAAACTCATTTAAAGAGTCGCTTGATTATGTACTAGAGTCAACTTCGTATAGGTTAGCTTGAAAGTATTAGGATATGAGACATTACAAGTATTGCGAAGACTTGAAGAAGGGAAGAAGTAAGGAGCTACAACGACAACATCATCCTTCCACTTGAGGTTAGTGATATTTGACTTGAACTGTTTCATTCCCTAACATATCTTTCAAGTCATGGATATTGAAAATATAACTGCGAAGCATGAATGATTATACTCTATTTAGACGTAGTATTAAGGAATACAATACAAGGTTTATTGCTTAACCATTAAACTTTGTATATAAGACATCGAAATAATCGTTTGAATGCTATTGTGATTATGTATGGGTATGAGGTGAAGATTTCATCCTAGGAAACAATGTTTTACATTCGTTTAAAGGAAGTAAATTCATGACTTGTTATATGAATTGAAAGGGAAATCGCTAGGCTTATTGGTATTTTGATTCATTGCATATCTTTTGAACTACCAATATGTGTGATTAGTATAACCGCTCATGAATTGTTTATGTTCTTGGTAAAACTATTCACAAGGCCTGACTTTTGTATTGGTATGACTTTTATTAGTGAAACCGATCTTAAGTAATCACCTGAGATGCTATGCTCGATTTAGTGTTATTGGTATGACCAACTCTAGGCAAAGGGGAACCGATCCTATGAAGAGGTCCAACCGATCACAAAGGGGAATCGACCCTTGTAAGAGGTGCAACACATTTTTAGCAGATGGGGGAACCGATCCTATGAACATGTGCAACACATTTTTAGTGAAAGCGGAACCGATCCTATGGACATGTGCAGCAAATACAAGTAGTTACCATAAGTATATATATGGGGAACCGATCCAAGTACCTAGTCAACCGAATTTTTGTAAAGCTAGTGTGACTATGCACAGTACTCACATGGAGGTATAACCGAAACTTGTTTGGGTAGAACCGTTAAACCCATGATTGGTAATTGAGTGTTCTTAATCAATCACGTAGTTCTTGAAAGTCAGATGAACCAATTCTAAACTTGTTTGGAAGTGTGGAAAATCGGTTTCAAGATTGTAAGTATGAAAGAGGACTTACAAAGTAATGATGTCGAAATTCTTTGAACATGTGCAGTAACACCTGTCTTTTATTGTTCAAAGATATTCCTTAATAGCTAAAGGAAAATCCCGGATCGAAATATATGTTGAGAATCTTAATTAAGGTTTTTAATTTTATTTTTGGAAAATGAAAATTGGTAATGTGCATTTACTAATTGGATATTTTCAAAGAGATTTTTGGTCAATGTTTGGACAAAGTGTCTGAGCATTGCTTGGTCGAACTCGCATGCGTTGTTATCTCAAGCATGTTTGTCAATGTTAGTGATCAAAACTATAAGTCTTGATTTCTAGACTATGTAGCTTAAGTTCTCGGACTAGGATAGAAAGTGTAGTTGAGCTCAAGAACTCCATGGCAATCATCATACAAGACGAAGGACTACTCGAGGAAATGGTGGAACTTCATCGACTAAAAGGTATGTGGAGACTTGAACTTATCTGTCACTCAAAAGTCCATTTACTCTATCTCCTACTCTTGAGACAAAAGTCATTTAGACGTATAGACTTTCATTATACACATTTGCTATTTCGAGCCGAGTTTAACTTTCCTATCTATTTCTCGAAATATATGTTGGTAATCTTTCGCTTTAACCAAATTCATCTTTACCTAGTGACGAAAGTCATGTTATGTTTCAATCACTTTGGAAATTGCTCTAGCGAAAAATGGTCTGTGAATAACGGCTATATAACATTCTCTGAGAATGTTTCAATGATTGAAATGAGAGTTTAGACTACATAACCATTGGTAGGATATAAGCATTGTTGTGGAAACACATATATGTATAAGTCCTTATTCCTTGAACCAAAGTTTGTGAACTTTGTTGATCAAGAGAAATGGAAGTGGCGCAAGCCAAGTCCGCGAACTGGCGGAAGTTCTCACCCGAGAATTTCTGCTGGAGTTTGTGTACTCCTTCCATGAGCTTAAGTCCGCGAACCCAGTCAGCGAACTTGAGTAGGTTATATCTAAAACCGGTTGTTCCTGAACTAATGTTTATATAAACTAAGGAATGCTTTTGCAAATCGTGGCTATAAAGTTCATGAACCGATTCGAGTGAATCAAACCGTTTTTGCTTCGATTGTATCTTGTGTAGTTACATAAGATCTAAGCAATTGAACAACTCTCTAACTAGTTCATTTGAGTCATTTGAACTAGTTATGGTGAAGAAGACGAAAATGGTTGATATGAGAGTGATCATATGGCTAACCATTTGGTTGACTATTGTTGAACCAACGAATGTTAATGTTTGGGTACGGTTCATAAACCCAAAATTGAACATTTCACTTACGTGTAACAAGCTAAGTTTTCGATCCAACGGTTGAGAAATATTATCTTGAATCTAATCAGGTTTTTATCTAACGGTGAATATTGAATGCTTTGTTACCAAGCTAATATTGATTGAAAACCCTGATTTGAAAGACTATATAAGGGAGAACTCTAGCAACTGGGAAACCTAATCCCCACACTTTATGTGTGATACTAGTTTTCTAAGCTAGAGTCTATTCTCCTTTAACCTTTGGTTTTCTTCTTCTAAAACCAGGTTAACGAATTAAAGACTTCATTGGGATTGTGAAGCCAGACCGATACTACTTTTCGTATAGTTGTGTGATCTGATCTTGCTATTTCTATCGTATGAGTACAATTGAAATAATTGGCTTGAGATTTATATCTCCGATAGGCAAGATAGAAAATAAATCACAAACACTTCGTCTGATCGTTTGTGATTCCTCAATATATTTTTTCGCTGCGTCGATTAAGATTATTGTGAGGTGATCAATAATACTAGGCTATTCTTCGGGAATATAAGTCCGGGTTATTGATTGGTTCCTGTTCACCTTGATTTATCAAAAGATCTAAACAAAACTCATAGGTTTATTCGTGGGAGACGGATTTATCTATTCTCGTAGACTTTTTCTGTGTGATACTGATTTGTTTATTAAAGTCTTCGACTTTGGGTCGTAGCAACTCTTAGTTGTGGGTGAGATCAGCTAAGGGAATCAAGTACGTAGCATCCTGCTGGGATCAGAGACGTAGGAGCATAATTGTACCTTGGATCAGTGTGAGATTGGTTGGGGTTCAACTATAGTCCAGACCGAAGTTAATTTGGAGTAGGCTAGAGTTTGTAGCGGCTTAATACAGTGTGTTTTCAATATGGACTAGGTCCCGGGGTTTTTCTGCATTTGCGGTTTCCTCGTTAACAAAATTCTGGTGCGTGTGTTATTTTTAATCCGTATTATATTTGTTTATATAATTGAAATATCACAGGTTATGCATTGTTCAATCAATTAGAATATCAGAACTTTTGGGTTGTTGATTTAAATTGATTGACACTTGGATATTGGTCTTTGGTACCATCCAAGTTATCTCTCTTTGATAAAGACTCGTAGATTTCTATTTTCTTGAGTACAAATCAAATCGAGAGATGGAGATATAAACTCTTTGATATAATTTTTATCTAGATTGAGTCTGACTGTCTAGTTGATTCTCTCGAAAGTATATTGGAGTTTGTCCATACAAATTGCTAATCGAATTGTTGGGTGTGGTTGTTAGACCCCCGCTTTTTCACAAAGCATTTCCAGGAATTATGGAAACCGAATCTGGAATATATTGCATATCTTGAGAATATTTTTGGTTTTGGAAATTCCTTGGTGTCCAAACTTCCTTGGTCTATAAATACCAAAGTTTGCATTTCTAGCAAACTAATCCCCAGAGCCAGCAAAACTACCTAGTTGTGTTGTTACTGGTGGGACCGCCTTTTCAGAGAGTAACGTAACCTAATTAGGTGAAATCTCTTACGGACGTTCAGTTTAAAGACTTCTTTGGGATTGAGAAGCTCTATTAGTACCGTTGGTGGGAAACTAGATAATTGCGGTTTATTATTAGTTTTCGATTGATTTGATTGACTAACGGCTGTTGAACTTTGATTGCACCTAGTTTGTTTATGCTTGAGAATCTTCTCTTCTGATATAAGATTCACTCAAACTAGATCGAAGTTACGACGGGGATCTTTAGACTGTTTGTAGATCTAAAGACGTCTTGTGATAATCCATTATTAACAGACTCTGTTCTGTGCGTGATTGATCACAAGAGATTCAAGTTGATTATGTGCAGGTGTTTATTGAATATCTAAGAAGATTTGAAGATAAATAAGACTTTGAAGATTTATGATTTGAGTTCATAATCTTTGGTGTGCACAATACTTGTTTCGGTTAACAAGGATCCAACTATAATCAGTTTATCCTTGTGGTAGATTGGATTGATTAGTTGAGTAGATCGACATCAATACGATTCTTTGTGATTCAAAGTATTGATTGCAAAATCTAGACGATTACTTCGGTAATTATTAGTAGATAGATCTAAGGACCTGACAAAGGAGTTTATTGAGATAAACAGAAGGCCTTTTGTTGAACTTACATCACTTGGTTGAAAAGAGTTGATACCAAACAGATTTGTTATTCCTTTACTATTTGGAATACGAACCAAAGGAATTGTTCCAAGTACGTGACTTATTCATAAGTTTGAGGCATTGGAATACAGACGAAACTAGGTGAACTATAGGCTTAGTTGCTTGGTCTCAACTATACGAAGTTGGTTTGATTTTGTATAGAGGTTTAATCCTATTCAATTCTGGACAAGGTCCCGGGGTTTTTTTGCGTTTGTGGTTTCCTCGTTTACAAAATCTTGTTGTGTCTTTCAATTTTCTATTTCCGCAATTATAATTGTTTTTATTATAATTAGAAGTAAAATATAAAAACGTGAATTCCTATTTACTTGATAGTAATCCTATTGTGTTTGGTTAAGTCCGAACCTCTTATCAAGTAAACATACTTCGTTGTTGTATTGTCTTGATCTCGTATCCATAGACGATCACACGAAGTGTGAACCGATTAGTCGTATTGTCTCGACTCAGTCCATAGATAATCACTTTCACAGAAAGGACTTATAGGTGGAAAAGTTTTAGATTGAGGTATATTTGGGTACCCTCGTCTTTTCATTAAGATTAACTAAAAAAAACTAATTAAACTTGATTTTTGTTTACTAAGGAGAGGCGAACCTAGATCTTGGATTCCACTCACTATGCCAGATTTGAGGATATTTGACAGGGGGCTTTCAGGAAATTTGATAAGAAAGTCCAGTCGTTTCATTTTTGATAGACCTTTGCTATCAAATTCATATTATGTACATGGGCCCCGGTTGGACTTCTATTATTGAGGGGGGTCAATTTGAGAACTCAAATATAATTTCATTTCAGATTATTTTCTTCCCCCAATTTCTTCTTCTTCTTTTCGCTCTGCAGTTCAACACAGAAGGGGCGATCACTTTTCTCTATCAATTACTCTGAAGATTATATCATTAAAAGCTATATGAATGATATGTATAATATATTGTTGTCATTTTAATTTGTTCGCAACTCTTGATTTCTCGATTTCGGAATCTAATTTCAGGAAAAAAAAAATACGCTCCAAAAAAACCTAAATCGAGTTATTTCAACTCGAATTTCTTTCTTATTGATAATCAAATCTCGGATCTGCAACAATCTAATCATTATCATCGTTTTGAATTAAAAACTTCAAATTCAACTAATTTTTCGAAATTTTTCCCATTTAATCTTTGCAATTCTTATTCTTGATTGAAAATCAAATTTAAGATTTGTAATCAGCATGTATTAATCTTTATTACCCATCAAACAAGAAGAATTGTCGACCTAATTAGAAAAAATTGGTATTACTCAAGTGAAAATTATGATTATTAATGATGAATTTGTGGTTTCGTTTATTAGGTTGTATATATGGATTATCCGGGACCTGAACTGATACATTGTTGGTTACATAGAAGCTGCTCACCACTTCTCCGAGACCTGATAAACCTTTGACTTTTATCATTGTTGGTGTAGGTAACTATTTCAATACGTACTCTTCCTGTGTTTGTTTTTTATGTTTAATATACTCTTATTTTTTTTCCAATATGTTTATACTTGTGTGTTGTCTTTTACATTTGTGTCAAGGAAATTTTATGGGTTGTGTATAAGCTGAACATTTTAGACTACTTGTATTCATTAATGGAACATTTTTTAGGTGGATGCTCCGGCTTGGATGGATGATGATGGACCTTGTTTGTTTCACTACTGCATGCAGCTTCCATATATAACTGTTACTTCAGAGGTCTGCAAAGAATAAAAGATGTTGAGCGCAGCAAAGATTTCTACTGAGAAGGTATAGGCGGAGTTTTGAAAATTTGTAGTCCTATTAAATAGGCGGTTTTTCAATTCCAAGATGGAATTTTCCATACATTACCCTTATTTATTATAGGTAGTTATCACCACAATTAAGTTAATGTTTCTAATGTTGCAAATTGTACAAAGGAAAGAGGATGGATATGTATGAAATCAAAAAAAAATTCTTATTCTAAGAGAAACCCACTTCTCCGCCTATATATTGGGGACGGAGGGAGTATTTTTTTTTTCCGTTTTATTGTTTGAATTTGAATGTCTAGACATAAGAGATCTTTTGAGGCTATAACAGGTCAAGTTGCAGGGTTGGTATTGGGTTCGTAATTTTTCTCTAGTTGGATTTATTCCTTAGCGAACATGGCTTAACTATATGCTTATAACTTTTGATTTTTCCGTGTCTAAATGGGAGACATGTTTGTTCCTTAGCGAACATGGCTTATCACTCTCATTTTAATCACTATTCCGCAGTCCTGTGAGTCTTTGTTTTCTTTTAATGTCATTTGGATTTTGTATGTTGAAGTATATATAGATCCCTGATACTTGGCAACTATGATAGTGCAGAAAGATGTTTCTCGAGGCTTACGTATTCCGTTCTAGTGGTTACAGTCACTAGATAATTAGTACCATGTTTATAGGGTGTTGTGTCCAATTGAAACAGTCGATAACGATTTGTTTTTGATGGACCCTACACATCTTCTGAAACCATTGTCAAGTTTGTAACTTACTTTCATTTTATTTGATTTCCACGATGTTCTTCATGCACCCTTAAATTTTATGCACCTTTTGCAAGTATGTAACATATCCTGCGATCTATATTTGCCGCTCAGAAATTTGGGGTCTCCATGAGTGGTTTCCATGGACAGATTGGAAGAGTGTATTCCGATGACATCATCGTCACTTGATTGTTTGTTCATTCTGTTAGAGCACTGCTCGGTCGAACTCGCAAGCGTTGCTATCTCAAGCTTGTTGTCAAGTTTAGTTGCCAAAACTATAAGTCTTGATTTCTAGTCTACTTATAGCTAAGTCTCGGACTAGGATAGAAAGTGTAGTTGAGCTCTAGACTCCATGGCGCTTATCATACAAAGACGAAGAACTACTCAAGGAACTGGTGGAACTTCATCGATTAAAAGATATGTGGAGACTTGAACTTATCAATCACTCAAAAGTCAATCTAGTCTATCTCCTATCTTGAGACAAAAGTCTTATCGCTATATAGACTATGATTATACAAATTTGCAGTTTCGATCCGAGTTTATCTCGCTTATATATTCCTCGAGATATGTGTTGGTAAGATTTCTCTTTGGCCAAGTTCATCTTTACTAGTGACGAAAGTCATATTAGTTTCAATTACTTGAAAATCGCTTTGACGAAAAATAGCTTGTGAACAACAACTATATAACGTCCTCTAAGAATGTTTCAATAATTGAAATGAGAGTTTAGAATATATAACCTTGAATGGATATAAACATTGTGTGATAACTCATACGTGTGTAAGTCCTTATTCCTTGAACCAAAGTATGCGTACTTTGCCGTCAGAAAACTGTAATCAAGTCCGCGTACCAGTACGCGCACTTTCGGAAGTTCACATCACGTGAATTTCTGTTGGAGTTTGTGAACTGAAAACAAACTTATTCCGGGTACCGAAGTCCGCGTACCAGTATGCGTACTTAAGTGGGTTATTTTCTAAAAGCAGTTATTCGTGAACCTAAACTTATACAAACTAAGGAATGCATACTTGCAAACCGTGGCTATAAAGTTCATGAATTGATTCAAGTGAATCAAATCGTTTTTGCTTCAATTGTGTCTTATATACTTCTATGAGATCTAAGCAATTGAACAACTCTCTAACTAATTCTCTTGAGTCATTTGAACTAGTTATGGTTAAGATGAATATGGTTGATATGAAAGTGCTCATATGGCTAACCATTTGGTTAACTACTGTTGAACCAACTAAGTGTACATGTTTGGGTACGGTTGCACAAACCTAAATAAGCGTGCATTTCATTTGTGTGTAACAAGCTAAGTTCGATCTAACGGTTGAAAGATATTAGCTTGAATCTAATCAGGTTTTCATCTAACGGTGAATATTGAATGCTTTGTTACTAAGGTAACTTAGATTGCAAACCCTGATTTGAAAGACTATATAAAGGAGAACTCTAGCAACTGGAAAACCTAATCCCCACACCTTCTGTGTGATACTAGTTGTATTAGATAGAGTTGATTCTCCTTTAACCTTAGGTTTCTCTCGAGACCCTGTAGGTTAACGACTTGAAGACTTTATTTGGATTGTGAAGCCAGACCCAACTATTTTCTCTATAGTTGCGTGATCTGATCTTGCTGTTTCTATCGTATTAAGTATAATCGTAAGAGTGGCTTGAGATTGATTTCTCCGATAGGCAAGATATAAAAGAAGTCACAAACATCTTCGTCTCATCATTTGTGATTCCACAATATCTTCTTTCGCTAGTCGATTAAGATTATTGTGAGGTGATTGATAATTCTAGGTTGTTCTTTGGGAATATAAGTCCGGGTTATGAATTGGTTCCTGTTCACCTTGATTTATCAAAAGACGAAACAAAACTCATAGGTATTTATTTGGGAGACAAATTTATCTATTACCGTAGACTTTTATGTGTGATACAGATTTGTTTATTAAAGTCTTCAACTATGGGTCGTAGCAACTCTTAGTTGTTGGTGATATCAGCTAAGGGAATCAAGTGCGTAGTATCCTGATGGGATCAGAGACGTAAGGAGCGCAACTGTACCTTGGATCAGTTTGAGATTGATTGGGGTTCAACTACAGTCCAGACCGAAGTTAGTTTGTAGTAGGCTAGTGTCTCTAGCGTCTTAATACAGTGTGTGTTCAATCTGGACTAGGTCCCGGGGTTTTTCTGCATTTGCGGTTTCCTCGTTAACAAAACTTCTGGTGTTTGTGTTATTTCTTTTCCGCATTATATTTTGTTATATAATTGAAATATCACAGGTTGTGCGTCAATCAATTGAGAAATCTGACCTTTGGTTGTTGATTGAAGTTGATTGATGCTTGAACGTTGGTATTTGGTACCGTTCAAGTTAATTTCTCTTGTATTCAATTAGACTGGCTTATTTCTATTTGCTTAAGTAAGTATTGAATCGAGAAATTGAGATATAACTCTTTGATATAATTTTTATTAAGATTGAGTCTGACTTTCTAGTTGATTCTCTTAAAAGTATATTGGAGTTTGTTCATACAGATTGCTAAGCGAAATATTGGGTGTGGTTAGACCCCCGCTTTTTCACATTCTATTTCGATATGCAGGACTATAGGCGTGGACCACTCATTTTAATGGCTACCTTTGATTGCTAGTATTTCTCTTGCATGTCTTTCATTGTTTTCTATTTTAGATCTCAAGGTTTATATGAATTTATTTATCAGGAATGTGATTGACGGGATCTGGAAAATCTTAAGAAACAATGAAATTCTTACATGGCCTGAGAAGATATGATTTGCTATTGGACTCTTGCCAGCAATGGTTGGTCGACAGGCTTATGTGGAGGCTCAAGATGGCTTCACGGTTAAACAGTTGACGAGGAAACAGGTACAAAATCTAAATTCGTTTCATCGGTTACTATTCTTAGGGCTTTAGATTGTCAACTATTGCTGCTTTATGGTCGATAGTTCTACATCTACCGAGGGACTAAATCCCGTGACACCTACCGCAACACACACAAAATGAGGGACCCACGGTGGGCCCCATAAGCCCACCCCTGTTAGCTTCAGTGGGTCCCCGGGGCTCTCTCACGCGAGATATTCTGCGGTTGAATCCGCGGTCAACGTAGCATCATTGCTTTATGGTTGTAATTATTTTCAAAATACCAGTGAACCAATATTCAGGAAACACACAAGCATTTTCTAGGGTAGTAAGAGAACACATCTTGAACCGATTCCTTCATGTTTGACTATATTGAATTTAATGATGTTACTAGATTCTGTGCCCGTGCTACGCATCGGGCGAAAATGAAAACCATTCAACATCATGCATTTTTGATTTGGTATGGCTCGGATTCGCCTCACCCAGTCCCGATGCATTATTAGGATTTTTGATTTGGTGTGGCTCGGCTTCGCCTCGCCCCATCCCAATGCATGCTTAGGATTTTTGATTTAAATCAACCCTATAATCTGAAAATTTCAAAAGTTACATAAATCTGAGAAGTGCTGGACTATCAAATTTGTTGGCTACCTTTCATTATTATTAGTTATTATTGGGTCATAACCAAGAACTTAAATCGTGTAGCTAAACTCATCAGCGTACATTTTAAACTCAAGCTAAATGAATATTGATATAGGCTAAATATTTATAGCCCGAAATGAACCATAACACAACATAACTTTTCTCACTACTTTATAAGGTTTACATTGTTATGAGAATATAATCAAGCACTATGAAATCACTGGACTTGAAAGAAAAATTTTAAATACCCAACACTCTTTCCGGCAAAACCTATTCTTTTAGAGACACTAAAAACAAAAAAGAATAAAATAAGATCTTGATTAAGGTCCCTAATGCCACTCATGCTAACTTGACTAAGGTCATCACCTATACAGGAGTGGAGACAGATTGATCACTTAGTGGAAGATTAAGAACAAAAGCGTACAAATATTCCAGAAAGAGGCGGGTCAAGCTCTTTTTTTGTTTTTGGATGTGCTTCATTAATAATAAAAAATTCTTATTACTTTAGCCTAAGCATGAGTGACAGTAAAAACTCCATCCTTGTCTCATCAGAATAACTCCTTATTAAGAGCTGTGTTTGTAACCAACCCCAAAAGTAGCTGGCATCTTTGTTAATGAAAGTTTGACTACAAAAAGAATTTGAACATGAACCTAAGATATTTAGTTGTAGCTGACGATAGGCACTATAGTATTTATTAACATTACGGTACGATTACGGTTCCCTGTATGTAGATATATCCTTCCAATGGGAAGCCTTCCATGTTAATGAAGATACTAAATACATAGTCAAAAAAGGTTACCATGAACAGTACAAATATGGTTCCCTCTAGAAACTTTGGGCATTCATACACCATGGGGGAATAGGCTTCTCTAGCATTGATGTCCCTAGAAAGACCATCATCTGAAAATTCCTTCTGTACTTGTTCAACTGCAGTGATAACAATTTCTCTAGATTATAAGCTATCTACTGCAAACTACATACTCGAAAGACCTGATGAAAGTATCAAAAAAAAAAAAACCCCTTGTCACCTTCTCCTGGTCTATCTTCTTAAAACAAAATTTAGTTGTCCATATGGATTCTGTTTCTTCAGCAACTGGGAGCACTAAAGTTTCTACTTTAAGAAAATACCCCAGAAGTTGCTCGATGCAAGAAAACAACGATTGGAAGTAACCTATAAATATTGCAAAAAAAGGGCTTAAATGATGCAAAAACAAACCTAAATGAAAAGGTTACCACAGAGAAACCAAAACAAACAAACAAATGATGCAAAATTGAATCCAAATAAATGACATCACTTGAATCCAGTTTGATATACTCTCCCGTCCTTAGACTTCACTACTGGCAGCAATCAAAGAAAGTTCAGTGATATTTTTTCCGAAGATTCCAAAAATAGCAGCAGATACAACAATCGAACTACAAATAGCCATATAATTCAAGATGAGAATATATTACAAACATTAGTGTCTAACCATGATCAAGATATAATATTACTTTGATGTCAAGATTTGCAGAAACAGGAGGGTAACCTTATACATTCCTTTGTTAAGTTCCTGCAAACATGTAATGTAACACCCCGAGTTCCGGACCAGGGTCAAACCCATATGGAGATCCGAACTCGAAGCGTTACGGGTCGGAAAGAGACTTATGATAACTCTTCTAATTTATTTATAACAACAAACGTAATTTAACTTTTCTAACATGAATTTAAACATATGAATTAGATAATCATCTTTAAAAAGCATTTTCAACAAACATATTATTTCAAATTACATTTCAAGCAATACAATAAGACAATTCAATCACTAAGCTACTCATTCCTAGCTTTCGCTGCGCCACTCTGATAAATCTGCAAGGATGTCAATTGGGGTGAGATGACAGCTCAATAGAATGCATTCCCAATTCTCTAAAGATGCTCAAACATAATCATTTTATCAAGCAAAAACATATAACAAGAATGCATTACAACTTCAACGAATCAATGATATATTCAAGAATCACAATACCTCAATATTTTCGATAACTTATCCAATCTAGAATTCAGTCTATGGGTTCACAACATTAATGTTATTACCAACAAATCATCCATTTAGGGTCAACTCAATAATTCACATCAACAATATTGTTTTCAACAACTCATCCATTTAAGTTTCCACACGCCATTCACATATTAATATTGTCACGGCAAGCCATCAGTTTACAATACCAAAATAATTGTCAACAAGTCATTCATCAATGATTCAAAACATCTATTCGCGTATTAATATGGTCACGGAGAAAACATGAGTTCACGACATTATTCATGTTCCCTACAAATACTTCAATTAGTATTTCGATACTTGAGTTCATAAACTCAATAAGGTTTCCAATAGAGATTTCAACACACGATTCACAAATTAATATTTTCATCACAACAAGTAACCATGAGGTCATATTAATATCAACAATACTTTCGACAAATCTAACAATTTAGGTTTTAACAATTGAGTTCATGGTACGAATGTCCTTGGTTCGTACACCCACCTATCGTTTATCGGCACGGACAGCCTCCATTGATGGTCAGGAACAAAAGTTCCTATGGGGATCATACCCATCTGCTCTTGGGGATCATTACCTGTTTCATTAACAGTACGAAAACTTTAGTTCGTACACCACCTATCGTTTACCGGCACGGACAACCGCCATCGATGATCCGGAAACACAAGTTCCCATGGGGATCATTACCCATTTAACTCTCGGGGATCATTACCCGCCATTAACATGAAACATGTTTCAAATAATGGTAAAACATGAACTCATTTCCTTTTTATAAATCATTTTCACAAACAACACAAGCAACCATGGCTTAACAACATGAATTTCATTCAAGCATTTAATCAAACACACTAGATGCAACCACATTACATTATATGTTTCATGGTGATAACTTTATCTGATCATCCTCAAATTTTACAGGAACATTCTTGACACATTATTATGTAACATATCCAAAATTCACACCAACCAACGGTTCAAAACAAAGATATTTGTTTTATATGATCATTCTAAAAATTGGGCAGATAACATGTTATTAGCAAACAATTCATGGTAAATTCATAATAATATGAATTTAACCCAATCCAAAGCACACTGATAGATAAATCACAAAGATACAACTTTTGTTAAGGACTCAGATAATTTTAACATCATTAAGACTACCTAAGAACATCAAAACAACAGCAAAGCGAATCTGTCCAGAAATTCAGAAACTATCACCCGAAATCAAACAAATATTCAACGGTCAATTTACGGTAGATTATTCTCAAATTTTAATTAGTGATACCCAATTATGTTATCTACCATAAACCAAAGGCTGATCATCAATCAGATTCATAGAATTATACATATAAATTTCAGAAACCTAATAATATAAGATTAAACAAAGTTAAAATCAAAGTATAACAAATAAACACAAAGAGAAAAGGGATTTAGCATTCTACCTCAATTCCATTGGTCCTCCTATGATTTTCTTTATCCTTCTTCTCTAAAAATATCTAGCTCCATCTCAACTTCTTCTCCTAGACTTTTCTTTTCTAACTTCCAAAGTTCTTATTTTCTAAAACATTATATATAAATACTAACATTAATAATAATACATAATACACATTTTTATTATTACTTATTTTAATTTTAAACGTCTTTTGATTTTCCTCATATTTAGGTGATTATATTTGCACCCTAACTTTTTAGTTTCAATCAACCTCATCTGGACCACATGGTTAGCTAAGTTGGGTACAACCCGACCCGAAACGGTAAATAAAAATACCGGGTATTACATGTAAAACCTATCACAATGGTATTCAGGAATAGAGCACATGCCGACAATCTAAAAATACTATTAGTGAACATATCTACTACTATGACTATTTGCAAACGTACATCATTTGTATGATACCATCCGAACTCCAATAGTTTAGAGATGGTTCTCCTATTCTCGCATTTCAATAGATAGGCATAAGAATTTTATTTTATGGTAGGCATGATAATCTGATGGGGAGGTGTGTGTCAGTAGAACATGTGCTACATATAAGGGAAGATGAGTAACAAAATTTGTAGACATTAATGGTAATTTCACACTTCAAATTGAACGAACCTAAATTTATTACACCAAATTTCCTATGCGGAAGTAACATTATTGGAAATTATCTTCTAAATCCCCTATTCTACTCAATAACTAAAGATTGACAATCGAATCTATTATATGGTGTGTGATGTTTGAATTGTGACATGTAATTCTCCCAAGTAAAATAAGAATACATCGCATAAATATTTATTGAGAATTATCAGGGAACTAATACCTTATTCGTTCTCACTTTAGTAGTGAGGCGCAGTGATCGACATTCCAACGACATACACCAACTCAGAATGGATTTATTGCATGCTACATGATAGGAAATATTAGAGACCACCTGACAACAATCAATATAAAAACTTCAGGAATAGAATAAGTGAAGCAAAAGATATAATACTTTTCCTCCACAAAAGTTCAATTACCAGATTAACCAAAGCAAGCTAAAAATGATCAAATTAAGCTCCACAAACATAAGAATGATACAATCCTTTTCGTCTTTATACTTCTGATTAACAACAACATAAGAAAAACAATTTGAAGTTCAAACCCATGAAAAATCTGATATTTGTTCTGGACAGAGATGAGAGCAGAGAATTGTTGTCCAAGAATGAGCGGCTGCCAATTAACAGAGTAATCCCCAACTTCGATTAGCTGAAGTCCCTCCCCGTTGCGATGCATTAAACCTTCATTAGCTATATAGGTTACTGCAACAAAAGCAAAAGAAACACAAAATTAACAAATACAATCTTAGAATCAACATTATTTTTCTAGGAAAATAACAACAATTTCCGCAACTCGGTGCCACAAAGAAGAGAAAACAGAAGACTATTAACCACTTGTAAAAACATAGAAATCGCCGACCTACTTTCAATATAGATGGTAATCATTTTTTGAGACTTACGTCATATTCTTTACCGATATTTATGTTGTAATATGGAATCCAAAAGCATAATTGTTATATTTATCAAAATCAACCACAATCATTAAAATTCGATAAAAGATTACCAACTTGTCTAGCGCCACTAACCCCATCTCATGTCTGTATGTTCATTGCGATTCTGTTTCAAATATACAGAAACATCGAAGTTGTATGTTAATCTAGAACCATACCCCATCATGGCTATTGTACACTAAAAATAATCACCAGAAAAAACAGATTAGTTTAAGCATTTAAAACAGATTATGACAAATTAAACACAAACAAAAAAAATCAGACCATCTCTCAAAACACAGAACACTAACCAAGTAAACCCTAAAGGGTACATCACATTCTAGTTCTGATTTTACTCAAATCGAACCAAATCGTTCATTTAAGCATTTAAACATACACTTTGAAAGCAATATAAATAAAATCAAAATTGTAAGCATAAAGATATCGACAACTTATACTTACAACTCATTAAACCCCCCTTGCGATTAGCTAGAAAGGTTTACTGGTGCATGTGATTCGAGTAAACTAACGCCTTCCCGATTCCCCGCCCCTAGTCGTTATGAAAATTCGAGTAAACTAAAATTTAAGCCCCAGATTGAGAACCCAATTTTCAAAATCGGAATCAAAATCCACAAACTTGAAATCCCTAATTTGCATTGAGAACAAATATCTATAACAACAAAACAGAGTTTAGTTTGGGTTTGTTGATTTTATACCTTCTTGAAAGTGTATCGGTCTTCTTCTTCACCATTTCTGGAACTCTCATAATAATCGTGAAAACTCTGTCCATTTCCCTTGTTATTCAATCCAAATCAAACCCATTTTTCCTGATATATATCATGAGAAGTTGAGAACTCTATAACCCATCGTAATCTCCCCATCCATCAACAAAACCAATGGTAGTCATCTTCAGCTTCTAACTTGTCGCTGCCAAAATTAATTGAAAATATGATGAATTGAAAAAGGGTTAACAAATCGAAGGAATAAGAAAGAGATCTAAGAAGAAAGAGTTGGAGGCACAGCTAGGGTTATTATATGAAAGATATCATTACAACTCACCCAAAATCACAAACTCTAATTCTGTTTCATTAAAAACTCAGTTTCTCGCCAAATTTTAGAATTCATAAGGTTGAAGATGAGTGCCTCTTATCCGATCTGCTAGAGTGGCGATAGTAATTATGGTGCCCCTTAGTAATTTCCGGGGAGTCTTTAGAGAATTCCTTGGGTGTTTTTCAACAAGTTTTCTGAGGCGTTTTTAACATTTTCTGGGGGTGCCTTTATCCAAAGTTGGGGTGCCTTTAGTACTTTTCTGGGACCAAATACCACTTTTTCGAGCAACTTTCTCCACAAGAGCTTATTCCCTTCAAAAGATTTAAAACAAGTTTACTAGCAATAAAATGAGTCCTAGCTAATGTAATTATGGGTGAAAAAGCGCCGCACTTATACTTGCTTATCACCCTTATCTTGTGCCTGAGTGTATCTAACAGAACTTTCTTTAACAACTAGTTTATCATTTCTGTTATGCATCTTAGCTGTACTGAGTCCTATAGTAAAGTTCTATAAATACTCTCTAATGATTCCTTTGGAATCTTTATCCATCAATAATACAACAAGCTTGTGGGGGACAGGGGGAGTATAAGAGAATGTACTTTAGTTTATATTGTAAGTAGGTGTCCCTTATTTTGTACTTAAGTGCATCTAACAAAATTATTTGTAACAGTTAGTTTCCTTTATTGTTTCTTTTATGCAAACTGACTACTGAGCATAGTTAGTAAGTTCACGAATGATTCGTGAATCATTCGCGAATTTTTCCGTATCACGAATTTTACCGTCTTATTCGCGTACGTTTGCAACTCCGAACCCAAGTCGCGTATTATGTGGCATTTCCGGATTATTCGCGAATCGTTCACGAATTTTACGTATCCCGAATGATACGTCCGCTTAATTCGCCGTAAATTCTTTAGCTTTACGTTTTCAAATGCCCCACTATTTGGGCTTTATCGCTCCCGAGCATACACGACCCAATATTAGACGTTGTTGTAATTTTTATGAAACAAAAATAACTGAAGAGATTTGAAGGTGAAGGTGAGAGAGATCTCTAACTCACTAACCAAGCATCTAAACCACTATACCACGTCCTCTTGGAAGACTAATGTTGTATAAATTATTAATATCATCATATTAAGTTTATATTTCTTTAAATAACTTACACATATGTATAAAAATTGGTTTATGACCTTATAAATACAAATTATTTGTTATATATAGATACCGAATTTTCAGAGCCGAACTCACATTTATAAATCGAATTATACACGTACGTATGCCGTTCCGAATTACTGACGAATCACGTCCCATTGACCGAATTTTGGACCGAATCTGGGTTTCACAAAACCGTATAATACTCGTATGTTTACCGTTCCGTGCGTTTGCCGAATCACGAATTGCTAACTAGGCTACTGAGTCCTATAATAGAGTTCTGTAAAAGCTCTCTAAATATTCCTTCGGAATCTTTATCCATTAAGAATACAGCTTCACTTTCTCTTAATTGCTCCGGTTTTATTATTTTTTTTTAAATGATGAGTTTTTTTGAAGAGAAAGGTATCATTTTTTGGGAACGTTCCCAAAAGATTTCACATAGATAAACACCGGGCTACTCGCTACTCAGTGGCGAAATATCATGTCCATTATTGAAGATGAACTTCAACCCTCATGGTATTTTCTTAATTGGATCCGACTCACAGAAAAAGTGTTTTGATTATTTTTCTGTCGAGTCCATGTTACCTCTTAGGTCCGCTGAATGCATATGGGGTCCAGGGGTCGCCACTCTTTATCTCACCACAGCGATGTTGAGAAGGGCATTGGTGGAGACAAAGTGACCAACCAGAGTCTCAAAATATATAGTATAATATACATTAAAGACAAAAATTAGCAACCTTGTTATTGTTTTTATGATTTTATCCACTGTCTACGACAAAGACTTCTTGCTGGCCATTCCACTGAATATACTGAGAAGGGAAAAGAGAAATGAGACAACGGACAGGTAAAGAAAAATAATTATATACGATGATAGAAAGTGGTTATGACTGACTAAAAAAAAAAAAAAAAAAAAAAAAAAAAAAAAATGTATTCCGATTAATTTAGTATTTAGTATCGCTGTCTGCATCTGGAAAAGGTTTTTCAAAGACTTCATTTTAGCTAGTCAAGGTTCTGATGTTCATTAAGAACTTTAAGTTTCTTTTGCAATAGCTCCATCTTTCTCCACGATACTCTTACTTTATCTGTTCCACAGAAACAGGTAAATTAAATTTATTTGCTTCATATTTGCCTGAGAGAACAATGGCCGTTGAAATTCTTGTCAGTTCTTTAAGTGATGCCTTAATCGCTAAGCTGGTTGATATCGCTGCCAATGAGATTTCTCTAGATTGGGGTGTCCGAGATAGAATGTCAAAACTTGAAAGAACTTTACGCAATATTCATGCTGTATTAACCGACGCAGAGAGCCAACAAGTAGACAAAGTGTCAGTCAAGCGATGGCTCGAAAATCTTAAAGATGTCGTGTACGAAGCAGAAGACATAGTGGATGAATTTGAGTATGAAACTCTAAAGATGGAAATTCAAGGCCGCACCCGAAACAAGTTCAAAAAACTCTTCTCAGGCTGGAATCAACTTGGGTTTAATTTCAAGATGGCTTATAAGATTAAAGATCTTAACCAACTGTTAGATCAAGTTTTAAAGGAAAAAGACAATTTTAGTCTAAGTATTTCTGAGAGTACTAATAATAAGAGCAGTTCAAAAAACAGAGAAACTCACTCCCTTGTAGATGTTTCTATGTTCGTTGGAAGAGAAGATGATAAAACAAGGATAATAGATTTGTTGTTGGATAACTCAACCAATCAACAAATCTATCGCATAATTCTAATTGTTGCAATGGGAGGAGTAGGCAAAACTGCACTTACTAAAATCATATACGGCGATTATGCTGTAGTGAAACATTTCGAAAAAAGAATTTGGGTCTGTGTTTCCGACAACTCTAACCCGTTTCAAGTTTTTAAGCAGCTTTTGGAATTTATTACCGAAGAGAAAAAAGAATATTCAAGCTTGGAGGTCATGGTGAACATTCTGAAAGAGAATTTCCAGAATAATCGATATTTGATAGTACTTGATGACATGTGGAAAGATAATCACAATGATTGGGAGGACATGTTGAACGATCTATTGCTACTTGGCTCCCAAGGAAGCAAAGTGATCATAACCTCGCGAAGCAATGAAGTTGTGTCATCCATGAGTTGCTTATATAGGTAGGATTTTTATATAATTTCTATCTTGATTTTTCACATGATTGCTTTCCTCAAGGATGGCATAGGGAAACAATAGAAATATTACGAATACGAATAAATTGTGTGTGCCAAGATCACCCATGTTTTTCATTTATTTGCGCATTTCTTTATATAAACCCCATTTATTCGTTGAAGTGCTTTTCTTGTTAGTAGTTATGATTCGCATATTCTACTTGTTTCTTACCTGTACAAATGATAGATTATTGATCTCGTCTAACCTTTGAAATCTTATCAATAGGCATAGTTTGGTTGAATTATCTGAGGACGACTGCTGGATTATGTTGGAGAAAATTGCTTTTGGTCCCGGAGAAGTTGAAAAGACGCCAGATTTGATCAAGATCGGAAAAAATATTGCCAGAAAATGTGGAGGTGTGCCATTAGCAACAAAAATTCTTGGGCGTTTGATGTACTCCAACAAAAACGAGCATGATTGGCGATTAATTGAAAACAACGACATCTTGGACCTCCCAACAGGTGAAACAAAGATTATAAGAGTACTGAAGCTGAGTTATGACCATCTAGGAAGAAATTTAAAACAATGTTTTAGATACTGTTCTTTATTTCAAAAAGATGACGTTATCAAGAGAAAAAAGCTTATCCGGATGTGGATGGCAGAAGGGTATCTTGGTCACTCAATACCAAGCATTGAGATGGAAATCTTGGGTAATGAATATTTTAATTGCTTGTTGAGTAATTCATTTTTCCAAGATGAGAAAAAAAATGAGTTTGGAATTATAAAATCATGTAAGATGCATGATCTTGTGCACGATCTGGCACTATCTGTTGGGAAGAGCGAATCCTCAGTAAAAGTTGTTAACAAGATTGGAGAAGAGGATATCAGTAGACTTCGCCATGTAAGTTTGGTTTTTGAGGATGATGAGTTCTTACCGTTACCCACAGCATTGGCTACAGCAAAGAAATTGCGGGCCTTCATTTTTCCTAGTCGGATGCTAATTGATAATTCGTATGTCATGCACATTTTAATGAATTTCTTTTATGTACGTGTCCTGGACTTGAGGGGTAGCTCCATCAATGAATTACCACCGTCAATTTCCAAGTTAATACACTTACGATATCTTGATCTCTCAAATTTTTCTCAGCTAAAAAGATTACCAAGCTCTTTCACTGCTCTCTATAATTTGCAGACGTTGATTCTCAAGAATTGTCCTAAGCTTGAACATTTTCCTGAAGACATGGGAAAGCTAAGTAAGCTGAGCCATCTTATAATCAACAAATTCACACAAGTCAATGACTGGAGTCCTCATATGCCAAAAAATGTAAGATCTTTAACTTCCCTCACTTGTTTGCCGGTGTTTGTTATTCGAAATAAGAATGATGGATTTGGTATCGAAGAATTGAGAGACCTGAAATTCCTTAGTGGTAAACTAAGACTTTATCTTCTTGAGAATATAAGTAATGGAAAAGAGGCTGAAGGAGGAGGTATAAAAGAAAAACAAAATATTGTTTGGTTGGAACTACACTGGTCGCACAATGGAAATTGCAATGATAATCTTGAAGTGTTGGAAGGCCTCCAACCGCATCAAAATCTCAAGAGGTTGGAAATTTACAACTATGTTGGCTCATTCCCAGCTTGGATAATGAGCGCTGATCGTTTGCTTCCTAATTTGGTTCATGTGGTTCTAGAAGGCTGCGGAAAATGTGAATATCTCCCCCCGTTTGGGTTACTTCCTTTTCTTAAAATTCTAAAGATCGATGGCCTATACACCGTGAAAAGTATTGGAACTGAGTTCTATGGTGGTAGTAACAATTCATGGGTATCTTCTTTTCCTTCACTGGAATCTTTGGATATAGGTAATATGGATGATTTAGTAGAATGGTCAGATCAAGTGTCGTCATCATCACCATCTTCTTCTTCAAGTTTTCCTCGGCTTCAAGTGTTGACTGTCCGGAGCTGCCCCAAGTTAATACTCGTACCAAACCGATTTCCTTGTCTGGTAATAGTGTCCTTCTATCGTTGCAATAGCAAGCCAATAGTTTCGTTGGTGGAAAAAAACCGGTCATCTCTTACCTCGATACAAATTCAAAACTGCCCCGATCTTGTGTTTCTTCCCATGGAATTGTTTAGAGGAAATAGCGTTCTTCGTCAGCTTAGAATTCGGAGTTGTATAAGATTTGAAGGCTTTACTACAGACATATATCCTGTGGAGAGTGGATTTCCAAATCAAGTAATTCCTAATAATCATCTTAACAAATTGACTTTGTTGGATTGCGGTTCTTTCAGTTCTTGCTTAGATTTACGCGGATTCAATTCTCTACGGAAATTATGCATCAAATTTTGTGATAGGGAAAAGTGTATCAGCGGTATAGAATACATAATCAGAAAAAAAAAGTGGAATCGAATGCCTCCCGAGACTTGAAACTCTGGTAATTGGTTCATTTTCTAGAGAGCTGGGATCTTTTCCGTTTCCTGATGCCAGTATTGAAGAGGAAGGAGGAACTCTAATTGGCATTTATTTTCCATCGCTCAGGGATTTAACTGTTCAAGGATCCGAATCCCAATGTCTGTCAGATGCAATTCAACACATCACTTCCTTGCAAACTCTGCGAATATATGATTTTCATTCTTTGGTTGCTCTGCCTGAGTGGTTGGGTAATTTGTCTTCTCTTAAGAAGTTGGAGATAAGAAACTGCGGAAATCTGGAGTATCTTCCTTCACTGGAGCAGATGCTAAGCCTCACCTCACTAAAAATACTGAGTCTTTGTGCTTGCCGATTCCTGGAAGATAGGTGTAAAGTAGGAGGTGAAGAGGCCTACAAGATTTCTTCCCAGGTTGAGGTTCGTAATCAAACCATTTATTTTTGATGAATCTTCTGTTTTCGAATTATAGATGTCTGGGGTTCTTGGTGCTGAGTGAGATTGCGTTCTGAAAGAGTGTTATTGTTCTTTTTGTGTTCTGTTGTCAATTGAAAAGTTTTCTTGCAGAAGCCTAGCATAAGAAAGTATGACACTTTCTTCCTCCTTGTGCTTGCCAAATTATTTGTTTGAAGAATGGATCTAAAATACATAATACAAAGCTGTTTCAAAGGAAATGTAACAAATCTGGCACAATTTGTTCTGCAAAGTATCAACCAAAGTTTTAAAAGTAAAGGTATCACAACCTGGAAAATTACAACTACATGAAGCTGCATAACATTTCAAGGAAAGAAAGAAAGCAGTATGAGGAAAAAAATAACAAGATAATGATCTTCTGTACTACATTCTTATCAGAAAGGTAGGATCAAGCAAACCAAAGCCAAAAAAAGTCAACAGTGAACAGAAAATGAAATACAGAAACAAGCATCTGTTCCACAGCAGTTGCAAGCCAAATCACCTATGAAATACAGATCTTAACACATTGAGATGCTGAGATATAATGCCTTATGAAATTACCAGCAACAGCTTCACGCTGTCCTGAGTCACTAACATCAGATACCTTCTTCCCGTGTCTACGCTTACGACGCATTTTAGATTCTTCAGACGAATCAGAATCATCTGAATCATGATGACTTCTCCTCCTCCTCTTTTCCTTCCTACTCTTCCTATGACGATAGCAGCGTTTACCATCTTCATCTGAAGAATCATCATCATTCGTGTCACTGGTGCTCCTCCTAGTCCTTCTCTTCGATCTACCTCCCTTCTTTCTCTCTTCCTCCTCATCTTCATCCGAGTCATCATCCTTTTTCTTTTTCAAAGACCTTGTTTTAGACTTACACACCCCCTTTTTCCCATAGCGCTTCTCAATTTCCCTCTCCATCTCTGAATCAACATCAGAATCCGAACTCTCGCTCTCTTCAGAACTCTCTTCAGACAACCCCTTAGCCCCATATTGTATAATGACTGGTTTGTGAAACCGAATGAGGTTTAAAATAGAAGCCTAAAAATGGCCTCGTCTTTTTGAGTCTGGCATAGCTACAACCTACAAGTACAAACGATTTCTATATCACATCATCCAATACCGTCGAATCAGATTGGAAACAAATGTTAACAAAACTTCTATCCTGGTCTACAAAACTTTTGATTCTGCTCAAAATTTTACCTGTCCATTCACCTCAACTACAGTTACAAATCACCTTTCCACCAAAACTAATACTGAATAACACATGACGAAATTTTTCTAACATTTTTGTATCGGGTATTTCAAAGAGGACTTACAGAGTGTGGATCATCATGGTTCAAGTGTTCAAGGCTCAAATATCGTTTAACTAGAACAAATGCGTAGTTCATGTTTTCAGTTTCATGTTTGTCTAACCCTAAATCATAAAGATAAAAAACTACGGCAAGATGAATTTAACGTCTAATTTGTGATCATCTAAAATGAATTATTATATAGTTTTGGATTGGATTAGATTACCTCAAATTCTGGATTGATGCCCTAATTTGATTGATTTGGGGAAATTGCTCTACACCGTCTGACCCAGTCCGAAAAGCCAATAAGTGTGCCAGCTCTGAGTCACCACCTGCTTGCAGCCAACAGGAGGAATAGGCAACGGAAAGGAGTGTCTCAATCTAGGCTACCTCCATCTGTAAACACAAATCCTTGAAAGCAAGAAGCCATGGCCTCACTTACGTAGTGACAGAGGGGTGATAGTGAGGAAGCCACTCCTTCTATCTGCACGCGGATGTTTCACTCAGCTCTGTTTTTCAATGTCAATCATACAGCTACCATCTTCACAGTAACCTGCTCAATGATTTGATGAGAAGCTTCAAATTTTGTCTAGCAGGCTCATCTCCAGTGAAGCCTGAGATGTCAGAGCTTATGTTCTGCGAAATGGTTGGAGAATGTGAACAAAATGTACATAGAGAAAAGCATGAATAAGTTCAATTCTGGTACAGTAATAAGTCGCTCTCACACCTCAATATTCCTCAGAGTAATAAAGAAGCTATAAATGGACTTGCGAATTCGCTCAGTGTTTTCAGGGGTCATAATGGATGAATGCATCTTCCTGGAGCACAATAAGAAACATAAACTAAGCAATCAGATTCGAGTAAGATACGTATGTAGAAAGATAAAAATTACATAAGTTATCATGTTAAGTTTCCATGATTAAGCGATGGAATTATGGCGATTACTTAAATTTCCATTCGAAAGTTATCATGTTAAGTTTGTTAACATTGGGTGACATAAAAATTATTTTTAAAAGAATAAAAACCGGAATGCTTTCGAAAAGAGAACTGGCAGTTATTTGGATTGCAGTGGATAAAGACAACATAACACCAGGTAGGCTAAAGCATAATCCATAGACTTCGACCAGGGTCAAAATCTATGTAACAACAGGTAATATTACCTCGTGTCTTCAGTTGCTGCACTTAGGTTTTTTGTCAAACCTTCGACTTCTTTTAGAACACCACTATCACGAACCTCAGATAGCAAAGGTTCTAAATCCTCAGCCATGGCTTCAATCTGAAATACAACACCAAAGACCAAGGCCGTCCATGAGTATGCACTCAAAGTAACTAAACTGACATGCATGAATTTCAAAAGTCGAAAGATGCAAGCAACCAAACGAAAGATGTGAAAGTCATGCAAACAAAAATTGCAGTCATGATTTGCCATAGTATTGATCAACGAGTGAGGCCTACAGACTGCACAAACATGTGAAAATTTGATCATGAAACATACCTTTGCAAGCAGCAGTTTTGCTTGTTCAATAACCGATGCCACCCTTTCAGCCAAGTCAAAGGTTTTGCAAACACCAATCACTTCCATGTCCTGCCCAAGACGGGTAAATATACCGACCAACTCATCCAAACTTACACCCTTGCTTCCCTTAATCTTTTCCTTGTCATATACATACAATTAGAGTCATTAGACTTTCTTTAGCACATTCTATATGAAGTGGCCTCATTAAAGGTGTGGGAAGCGGATCTTGATGGGTAATATCATTCATAGTCTCAACAAGAAGACCAGACTGATTCACTTCGATCAGTGAGTTCCGGGGTATGAATATTTTATCATCTTCAACCTATCAAATGGAATTTCACTGTCAGTAAATGGTGAAAACTCACTAGAATTGCTTCATAATCTCAACAAGCTACTTCGTGCAAATATTTGACTGTTAATTGAATTACAGCGAGAAGGATAATTACGCACCTCAATGACTGCGTCAAAGCTTTTTAATGACGGCTTGAGAGGAATGACACTCCCAACGGTCACACCTATGATCCTAACAGCTGTACCGGTGCTAATACCACATGCCTCCGTAAACTGAAGCACTGCTTGATACTTCCTAAATCTTGAGCGCATCTGAAAACCTCTCAACCAAGCCAAACTCAACGCTAGAAGTACCGCTCCCGAAACAACAAACAACCCAACACCACCTTCCCACACACTCTTCTTTCCAAATCCAAAATCACTCAGCGGACGCAATGTCTGCTTCCATAAAGTCCCTGGAATACCCAAAACAACCGCTAGCGGATTCTTCTTCTCTGATGATGAGGGTCGAGAATCCTGCCCTGTATTAGCAGAACTTGCCTGTACCCTGGCTAATTTCCTTGACAGCCTATTAGGTAAATGAGGTAAAAAACTCCTGGATAATGAAGATACCGATGACAAAGAATCTGTTGGGAATGTAATCCCAGGCGTCAACGATAACACAGCAGGACGAGATGAAACTTGAACACATGAACTACTTGCAACCATTTTTCTTAATCCAATTTACAAAAATTCTTTACCTAACCAAATTATTCCTTCAATTTCTCTCAAAAGTGAAAATGGGTTGAATCCAAATGTTGTTGAGTATACCAAGAAAATTACCATGAATTACATCTAAAATTACTGATGAGAAACATTATCTCCCGCAAAATGGAGGAATTAGATGCAATTCTGAACCCCTAAAATCCAAATTAAGATTCGATTAAAACCCTAGAAATAAAATGAAATTAAACAAAATTGGTGGGTAACAGAGAAATGCTTTACCAGATTGATTTGTCCAAAGATACAAATGAAACCCTTTCTTCTTAATTTTGTTCTAGAGGAAGTAGTAGAAGTAGTGAAGCAGCAGCAGACAGAGTGAATCTGGGATTTTGGTTTTCTCTACGATAGGTGTGAGAGAAAGGAAAGGAATCGTTGAATGAGACTGTACTGAGGGAGTGTCTGCCCCTTATTAACTTTCCCAGATGCTTGGTGGGGATTATCCTACGAGGCTACGACGAGAATCGTGTGCTGTATAATTGATATTTCCGCCCAATGTAACCTGGCATTTTTCGATTTTTTTATTCTCAACCCATATACACCGTTAAGGGATGTCCAAAAACGCGGAGAATACGTTAATGCCCTTACATAATCGGAAGTTATTTTGTGCCCGATTGTTATAAAGCAATCGGAAGCTTAGTAACGATATTATACTACCGATTAATATCGATTTTGTGCCTAACGCGCATCTGACTTCTATAATAATCGGTAGGAAAAACAACCTCACGAGACTACCGATTGTTAAAGTATAAAAATAAGAAATCTTTAGAATTTTGCAATGGTGAAATTTGGGGCTCCTATATAATCGGAAGAATAAAAAAATGTCTAAGCTAACGATTTAGGGCTTCCCATAATTGGGATGGTAAAAGTAATAATTCCTAACGATTATGGTAGATTTCGAATTTCCAACAATGAAGGATTATAGAAAAAAACTCATTTTGGGGCAACCTATAATCGGGAGGTTGGGTAATCTATTTATCTTCTGATTATGGCTACATCCACAGCTCAAGCCAAGTGGTTATGGTCGGCTCTGCACCCCTCAAAACCTATGGAATTTGGCCAAGGCTCAATTTGGGGCTTCCAATAATCGGAAGGTTATAAGTAAACCCCTCTACCGATTTTGGGCTACTAAACAATCGGTAGTTAATTAGGTGGTATTACCTACCGATTAATAACCGTTTGACAGATAAAACCAAAGTCAACCTAAATTCATTTTATTTCATTTTCTTTTCAACTTCCACTTCAGCTCCTCTTCTCCTCTTTCCTTCTGATTGCAGAGAGGAAAACTCTCCCCCTCTCCTCGCTATACATCGTTCATCGTCGAATCGAATCATCGTCGATTATTCTCTATAAAGATGAAAGAAAAGGAACGTAAGAAAGCTCGAACCAAAAACGTAGTGCGCGGTGAAGATCCAAATATTGGATTGCATGCCCGTAATAAAGAGGTTTTAACTCACGAACCCAAAGAACACGAAGAAGATGAAGTCCCTAATGTAGGCGATACTGATAGCCAAACTCTCAGGCAACTTCAAATGGCGCCGATTAGGTAAGATTCTACCATTAATTTGGTTTATATTGCTTCAATTGGACGAATCCATGTTTATTTATTTTAGGGTTTTCGGTTATTAGCCAGATTCGGTAGGTTTGGTATTGTTTTAAACTTCCGATTGTGGTTGAATTCTTCATTTCACGAGAACATTTGTCATATTCGGGTGGTAAATATTTAGGTTTATTACCGATTATAGAACGTTTTTCATTACTGATGCCTAAATCGATCATAATCGGAAGCTAATTGTGTTTTTGCCTTCCGAATATACTAGTGAAGAACAAGTATTAGAGACACAATAATCGGGTGATATATTTTGTAATTTCCTTAGATTGTTTAGGCTGAACCATTTGAGTAATTTACGGACACAAAGTGATGCATATTCGGTAGAAATTAGTTTTGTGAGGCTTAGATTGTGATGCATTCGGAAGGGTGGAATTTTACGACTTTCGATTATTGGTATTCGGAGGGTTATGTTGAAATTTGTCTTCCGATTATTGTGTGTAGATAAACATATTCGAACACCAAAAAATTTCTCGTTTCCGATTATACGTATTCGGTAGCTTTAGGTGAACTGATATTTACGATTGAGAGTAATCGGAGGCAATTGGTTAAATCAACCAACCGAATATGTATATTCGGGAACGTTGGTTTTACATTAACTTTCGATTGTATAATTTACTAACCTGTTGTACTTTCTTTTGTTGTTTAGGGATAGGCGAGGTAAAAAAATCGAAGATGCAATTGTCTCAGCTAGTGCAAGGAAGGAAAGGCGTCAGAACCTGACAGCTAGTGCAAGGAGAGCTAGGACTGCTAAAGCCGCTTCAAGTGCTCAAGATGGAACTCAACAAGCAAGTCAAGAAGGTGTTCAACCAAGTGCCCCTCAAGGTGTTCAACCAAGTGCCACTGTTTTTAAGGTAAAATTACTTCTACCCCAAACACAGAAATTTGTATGATGATTTCGCTGATAATTGATTCGTGGCCTCGATCTTCAATTGAATTAAGAAGAAAGGGGGGGTACCTGCAAAAAACCCTCTGATGCTAAAAAAGTCTTTGTTTAAGGTTTCAGAGAATATTTCGACAGAATCTTACCTATGAGTGGTTGGATTCATCGTTTTTACGAAGTTTTCGACTTATAGTAGTCAACTCGCGGTTAGGTTTCGAGCTCGGAGCCACTTTCTTTCTCAAATTTGCGAAAAAAGGGTTTCTTTAAGGTTTTAGAGAATATTTCAATGATTCTTACCTATGAATGGTTGGATTTATCATTCTTACGAAGTTTCAGACTTATAGTAGTCATCTCGCGGTAAAGTTTCGAGCTCGAAGACACTTTCCTTCTCGAAGTCGTCAGAATCGACATCGAACTTCATATTTATCGATTTTGATAATGTATCATGCTAAGTTTGAAGTCAGAACCCTCTCAAAGATTCTTAGTTCATAGTTTGTAAGTCGTTATACCGAATTTAAAGTTCGAATCGACATCGAGATTCATATTCATCGATTTCAATGATATATCATGCTAAGTTTAAAGTCAGAACCCTCTCAGAGCTTCGTGGTTCATCTACTTATCCAAACTTGGCTCCAATATTATTTTGATTTGAAAGTTTCGTTATGCATCTTATTATTGTACTATCTTAGAATGTTTTCTGAGTGGACAACAATGTGCTCAAATTTCGAATTTTAATGACTAGTTGAAATGATAGACAATAATAAAACCAATGGACATCACTAGCTAGCTATACTGTTTACTTTGTCATATGCATATATATCTATTTCTTTTGTTCTTGTTCATTTGAAAATGATATCCATTCTAATACCAACCACTGATATACCTAGCTTAGTGATTAGGGGTGGAATCAATCCCACAACAATTGAATTAATAATCACGATTAGTTTATTGCAAATAAACAAATCGTATTTTCCCAGAATGTGATTGATTCGGTCTCATCTTTTTAGTCTTTCTTCTTCTCACGCTCGTACTTACTACATTCATTAACTATAGCATAAACATCTAAAGAAAATTAATCCAAAGAAACACCCGATAGGATCAGCACTTTTGCCACTTGATGATTAAGTTAAATGGTTAATGGAGGTCATGATGCAACCCATTTTTTCGCACACCTTTAAACTTTTACTCTTAAATATGAACTCTTTGATGCATTTTTTTATTAGCTAATTACTAGTTTTAGCGAATCTGGTTGACTAATTTTACTTTATTGTAAAATGATAAATTTTTACTGAGAATACCACACAACTCATCAAGTAGAAAAAGCTTATAAATAGACACCTAGGGCCTTTGTTGCATAGAAATCCAAAAGTGTCTCTCTTAGGCTTTTAGGTTGGGGAGGAGTTTTTACGGACACAGATTTATAACTCTGTTTTACTTATTGTCTGTATTATTTTTTGAATGCTCGAGATCTAAACTATCATTGTTTATTTGCAGGAAGTACCAAGGAAAGATGAAGTCGCTGGTAATGATGATTGCTCAGATAATATAATCTGAATCCAACTGCATCTATCCAATATGGGAAAAAGCGGACTACAAGTTGTGGAGATTCGTGGATTTCTTAGGTTTGCTTTACACTTGTATCAAGACACATTAGAACCTATTATCTAGGACTTGTAGACTTGGATATTTTTTCTGAAGTTAAGTGTCTAGCTGATGAATTAAATTATGAATTGTACAATGAATACTAATTTTTAAATAAATAATAAATGGTCATTTGAATGAATGTAAATGTGTTACACTAGCAGGTTAATGTGAATGTGAAATACTTTCGGCAATTCAGTTTTAGCTATAATTTTTTTTTTTCAAAATTGTTATATACACATAACTTCTAATAAGAGTTGTGTTCCATATTTCAACTACACAAACCAAAGGTTGCGAAAAGAATGTCTTTACGACATAACTAGGTCTTTGTCCAACATAGTTCTACAACTCTAACAAGTGTCGTGCAAATCTTATTCATAATAGTAATAAGAGTTGTTACATATTTCTACAATACACATCCTAGGTTGTCTAAGATAGTCCTTCAACTTATACAAGTGTTGTTACATATTTCTACAATACACATCTTAGGTTGTCTAAGATAGTCCTTCAACTTATACAAGTGTTGTGTTACATATTTATACGATACGCATCCTTTGTTGTGTAAAATAGTCCTACAACACAAGCAAGAGTTGTGTTAGGCTTTCAAAAAAAATCGAAAGAGAATCACAACTTTGGCAAAATATTGTCGAACCATGAATCACATCACCCTTTACAACCCTTGTCAACCATTGTAGAAAAGCTTGGACTTTCTACAATACCCCCGTTCCACAATGCATGAAATGGAGTTGTCGTAGGGGTATTGCAACTCTTATCTAGTGTCGTCAATGATGATTTTTCCCGTAGTGACCAAAGTTGAAGTTGGTTAGTTTTTCCGGTTTTTTCCGGCATGAACAATTGAGTTTCCAGTGGCCAAGAGAATCCATACAAGTAACCGTTGGAATATATTAAGCTGCAAATAATATCTCATGCAGTCAAAAAAGGTAAGAAGATCTTGGAACTAAAGATTTAGAAGTTTTTTTTTTTTTGAGTAGAAAGGTTAAACTTCATTGATGTAAAAAGAAAAAAAAGAACAAAGATAAGAGCGCCTAAGCGAGTCTCAGAGGAAGGCAAAAGCTGACCGAAAACAAGAGAATACAACCAACACACAATGGCTAAACCAAACACAAGGGAGTTACTAAGCTAACTCCCCTTACAAATTAAGGCCAGCAAAAGGCAAATAACCCACAAACCTAACTTTGAGATTACAATTCTAATCTAGTTAAGCCTGCGAAACTCTGTCTTTTTTCCTTTTTTATCTTTCCTTCCTTTTAGAGATCAGTTCTTCGCATGACAAGATGTCACTCGGCCTCGTGTACAACCCAAGTGCTGTCCAAATCAATCGAGCAGGCACATTCAAAAGCAACAGTTTTGATCACTGACACTGAACAAAGTTAGATTAACATCTCACAAGATTTGTTAAAAGGTTGTGTCAAAACTGTTTTCTCTGCGGCTCCCGACCTTTTGGAATCAAATAGAATCCATTAGCTCCGTTGGAACTGCACATGGAAAAGTGAGACCTTTCAAAGAACTAAAATTAATAACAAAATCAATTAACCTCCAATATGGAAACCAGAATTCTCCTTTTCTATAAGCATCACAAGGAATAGACCCTAAAATCCAACTACAAAGCTCAAAAATTTGTAGAGAATCTATCTATTTCTTAGCTGTATGTTTGAACAAATAGATCCAACATAATGTCCAGTCACTACCAGGTATATGGTACTCTTCCATCAACCAATTGGTTTTAGTAATACTTTCATCTCCTTGACGACCGGTATGGAAGACGAGGCCACTCTTCTCCCCAACTTCTGTATTGCCTGCCATGACGGGCACTGTTTTTGTAGTCATTTGCCAGTACCCATGTCCTTTCACAGTTCGATTGGGTGTGTTTCCATTGGCATATCTCTTCCTCTTGGTAAAGAAATACGCCGGTTTCTGTTGGTATTTTTCTGTATTTAACGTACAACCGGTCAATAATCACAGTAATTAACCAAGATTAATTGAAAACATAAAAATAAATTCGTGCTTACCTAGAAGCTTTTCAGGAGGATATTCATAAACATTGACGTCGGGTATACAAGGCATGGCTTCAAACTGAATTTCAGGATTTTCTATCTTCGGCTTCAAGTACATAGACACCAACTTTGGATTCGGAGGAGCAAATTGCACCGCAGGAACATCATGCTGGCAATTTCTGAAGTACCCATGATAACGAGGAATTTCCCAAAGGCCTTGTTCGCAAGGAACACCCTGATGATATAACTTCCTCAAGTAAGGAGGAATTTCCCGAAGTTCCTTGTGATTATAATCGTCGTAATTATTAGCCCTACTCATGCATAAAAACACGTTCTTGATCAATATATGAATCATAATAACAATTATTCTTGCATATTGCATAGTCAAAAAAAAAAACAACAAGAAATCGACTACATACCTCCCGATGGTCACCATCGCATCTCCATGCTGGTACTGGTGATTATTCCCGTCGACCTCCTCCATCTTTCTCTTACCCTTCAAATCTACTTTCTCTATTCTTAGTATTTTTTGCTTAAACAATATACGACTTCCTACCAAATACTTTCTTCTTCTCTCGTTGATTTTTACCTTACTAGCTAGGTGAAAATTGACATAACTAAATATAGGTGCCCTGCTAGGGTATTTATAAGCCAATAAGTCGGTAGGGGGCAAGTGCCCTTTTTTTCCTAGTTGAAAAAAGGTTTACATATAGGCAGGATCTTTGCTACATGGGCTTTACTGACCTAACCCAAATCGGTTGCTCTTTTGAGATGGCCCAATAATAAGGTTAAATCGTCGGTCTCACATAACCAATCATAAGCCAACACGTATAGTTAGCGAAAATTTGTTGGCTCGTCTTTTCTGTAAAAGACACAGTGTAACCTGGAAAAGAACATAACGCCGTTTTCCTGTTTAATTTGGCACAATTTGTTCGGTTCTTCAGCAATTTAAAGAGTCAAGTGGTTGGCTGAGGCACCAAAATATGAATTTGCCACTAGAGTCAAATTATTTTATTTCTTTTTCACATCCTGAATTTAATTTTATTTACCTTTTGGTACTTCTAACGAACTAAATCCAACCTCACCCGCTAGAAACCTAGGTTTTCTGAAGAAAAAAATTCGAACATGGAAAAAGATTGATTGGATAGTTTCATATAAAAATGCATGATGTCTGCATCCAAACATAGTTACGCACCAAATTCGCATTTTTGTATCTTTGCCACAGTTTATTTAATCACGCTTCTAAGATGCTCAAACAGATTGGTCCGCAGCGGGGATGTATTTGGACTTATATTTTATAAATTCTTACACTAGGATTGCTATCAACAACCGGCATTAAAAAATTCAGGCTTCTCTTGAACTTTTGTTTCACTATTTTCCACGAAAGTTTTTTTTTTTGTTTTTTGAGAATTTCCAAATCCATTTTATTAGAACAAGGATTATGGGATAGAGTGTTTTAACACTTTATCCTTTCAAAATGAATGAGAGTCTATGTAATAAATTATCATTTCTACCATGGGATAAAGACATTAACCATTATACGGTTATTTATGTGTCGTTTAAGGAAAAGTTTTGAATTTTTAAAATATAGAAAACTACAGGTTATAATGGCGGGAATTTCCTTTTCAAGTTTTAAATGTCAAATCTAGTCAGCCGTATATACTCCATTTCCTTATCAAAAGGGATTTGGTCAGTCGTAATACTCCATTTTCATTTAGAACGGCGGCATATAAAGTGCCGTATATGCTACTTTCTCTCGAACGGCAAATAAAGAGCCGTATAGGGAAGGATTTCAGGCTCTTGTTCGGATGAACGAGTTTGTGATTGAGTTTGGGGTGAATGGGGATTTCCCTCTACCCATAGTAGGACCTAATTTGATCAAATTTGATCGACTCTTTCATTTTGAAAGAGACTATCGACCCCATAGCCCTTGCTCATAGTAACTCTCAAAATCTTCACTCCGAACCCACCATTTTTTTAGGCATGCAAATTTTTGTCTAAGCTACCTAAAATAGCTTCTTCCTTCCTTCCACCGACCCCCACAAAAAATTCTGCATAAGCCGCACCATTCTCTTCTCTACATTTACCTGGAGATGAAATAAGGACAAATAATAAACAGGTAAACTCAAGATATCTATATTATAAAAAGAAGTGTTGTGTGTGTAGCCTTACAAATCCGACCATCGATTTCGTCATTTGGCGGCTCATATCGATCGGTTATATCTTTTATATAGGCGTCCGTCCGATCGTTGGGTTTCCTAATTTTGGAGATAGACATCCATCCGTTCATTACTATCATCAAGCACTTCCTTATATACGTTTGTTTCCTAACTGTGAACAACCTAACCTATCTGTTTCCTAATTAAAAATGTTTTCCTTTGCTAGCTATAAATATTATAGGGTTGTGATGATTTAATACTTCTCAATTTGACAAGCAAAAGTAAAACTGAGAAAGCTCCTCATACAAAAGCACCTGATCATCTTATAATGTAATTTTTCTATGGTATACACCATACCCTTAGGCATGAGTGATCAGAAGAGTGTATGTTACGAACCTAACTTTTCATTATTCTAATGCAAAAAAGAATTTACAAGTTCACGGGAATTTTTTTACCACATGCCCACTAATGCAAAAAGAATGTACTACAATGTTTGCCGGTCACGCTAAGACGAGTTGTTACGTGACATTAAATTAAGAATTTAGAAATCCGAATATAAAGATCTGGTTTTTCACTTTTCAATAGAGAGAGCAAGATTTCAAGATTCCAGAGTTCTCCCACCATCACTTTTTTTTCTTCCTTTTTTAATACATGCCAGAATGGGGATGCTCTTTTTTTGATACTGCACTAACCCTAACCTAACCAGAAAACCTAATCACGGCTAAACCCAACTAATGCGGGTTTATGCTTCCTAACATAACTAGATTTCCTTATATCCATACAATTTTATAAATTATAATTGAAAATGTTCTCTAATAGTGGGTTTGGATGTAGAATTTCAAAGGTGGAATTAATGGGTCCAAGGGATTTGGTAAAATTACGCTTTAATTACGCTTTCCTTTGTACGTTTGGTTGTCTGAATCCTTGGAATCACTTTTTCTACGGGATTTAGTTTTCCATCAAATCCTCCATATGGAGTCCGATCCCCCCCTAAGATTTGCTGGGAAACTTATCAAGGATATATGAACCCATTTTTTTTTAAACTCTAAATCCCAGATGAATGAAATTTAAGATTTGACGGTAATGGCAAACCGTACAAAGACTTTAAAACAAGAAAATTCTATACATCCTAGAAATTTTAATTGAGTTACCAAACACACACGGAATTTACATGAATCCCAGAATTTGTAATCACATAAGATTACAAACTCCTGGAAACGGTAAAACAAACCCACTTTAAACTTAAAGAATATTCTTTAGATATTCTGATCCACGGCTGGGGCCTGATTTGACCAGACCAACAAAGCGACATGCCACGGGCCCCAGTTAATTTAAAGGAACAACTCCTAGATGACCCGACTAATCAACACGCTATTATGAACCGACTGACTAACACAATATTCCGAGACACTACCAACTAAATACAACCCCGACCATTATAGGCTCATTAAAATTTTATGAGAGGATACTGACTTGGCCAAACAACCAACAAAAATCGAAAAAGGTTGAGCCCCGGCCGTAGGCCGGGGTGATACCTAGTAAATTTGTATAAGAATAGGTATCCCTATAAAGGTATTTAAAAGCTAATAAAATCGGTACTTCTGGACCGGGAACCGGCAGGATCTTTGATACAAGGGCTTTACTGAACTAACCCAAATGGGCTATCCACTTCTAAAGGCCCCATAACCTGGAAGTGAACATAACGCCATGGTTATAATTTTCCGTTTATATGGAAAGCGTGTAACCTGACACAAATATGTTATGTACTTCACATACTTAAAGTCAAGTGGTTGGCTGAGGCAGCAAAAGTATGAAATTGCCATCACCAAATCAACGATCCTAGTTACCATATTTGGACAAGCAAACACCATAAAAGAAGAGAAAAGAAAAAGTTCAAAACTACAGTAGATGGTGAATTTTCATACGAGTACAGCACAAGTTTTTAAAGCAAAGGTATCACAACCTGGAAAATTACAACTACATGATGCTGGAGGAAATAACAAAGCAGTATGGTCCGTATGGAGGAAAATAATGTTCTGTACTACATTCTTATCAGAAAGGAGGGACCAAGCAAACCAAAGCCAAAGAAGTCCACAGGGAACAGAAAGACATACTGAAACAAGCATCTTAGAGTTTCACAGCAGTTGCAAGCCAAATCACACTGACATACTGAGATATAATGCCTTCTGAAATTACCTACACTGTGTTTATCATGCAGCAACAACTTCATGGCGGCGATGTTTACTAATCTTTCGAGATTGCTTTTTGGACCTCCCAACCCGTGAATCATCTGAGTCACTAACATCAGAACTAGAGGATGCCTTCTTCCTATGTCTACGCTTATGACGCCTTTTAGATTCTTCAGACGAATCAGAATCATCTGAATCATGATGACTTCTCCTCCTCCTCTTTTCCTTCCTACTCTTCCTATGACGATGGCGACGTTTATCATCTTCGTCTGAAGAATCGTCATGTCTCCTCTTCTTCTCCTTCCTTCTCTTCTTACCACCCTCATCATCATCATCCGTGTCACTGCTGCTCCTCCTCCTACTTGTCCTTTTCTTCGATCTACCTCGCTTCTTTCTCTCTTCCTTATCATCTTCATCCGAGCCATCATCCTTTTTCTTACTTAAAGACCTTGATTTAGACTTACTAACACCCTTCTTCCCATAGCGTGCCTCAATTGCCCTCTCCATCTCCGAATCAGCATCAGAATCCGAACTCTCGCTCTCTTCAGAACTCTCATCAGAGAACTCCTTAGCCCCATTCAACTTGAATTTATCCAAACCGGAACCAAGACCAACCTGAAGAATTGCCGCCTCTTTCTCTTTCTCTTCTTTCAAACTGAGAAAGTTACGACACTGAAAATAAAGATGACCAACACGACCACATTTTCTACAAGAACCACGAGTCTCATTATCCGCATTCGAACCAGTAATACGAGCAAGTGCAAGAAGTCCTTGGAAACTATTATAAGCGTTTTCAGCATCAGGTTCAGCTGCAGTCGCCGCCGACATTGGCTGAGAAGAAGAAGATTGCTTTGGTTCATCTTTATTCGGTGCATAAGGATCATACCCAATCGCACTTTGCCAAATACCATGAGTTTGAAGTGCAGCACTACTGTGAACCCGATTATTCGCGGGCATACGAACCCTTCCTGCTGTCGCCGGCATTTTCACAAACAGAAACTGCAGACATAAACAAGGATTAAGAAGATAAGCTTTTTGTTAACAGATACAGAAAACAAAAAGGTTAAGATTTTAGGATTTTTGTTCTCAAATGACACAAAACTTGGTCATGATTAGATAATCTTCTATCCATTTTCTGATCCTGAAATTTCTAATCTGGTTTGATTTATCAGTGACAGAAAAAAAAATGTAATGCTGATGTAGATGAGAGTTCCAGTCACTAAAAATTCCTATCTTATAATCATTCCAATCAAATTACCAACAAAGATAATGCTGTTGATGATAACTGGCTTAATTTAGTTAATCATCCCGAATTCAAAACAGAACTTCATAATCAAACTCACCCAATTCAATTTAAACACATATTCAGACTACTCATCCTAGTGAAGTGCATCTAAGGAAAAAAATGTTCTGCTCCTCCTATTTAGGGAAAAAACTAAAGGAGCTTCACCCCTGTCACTCTTTGGGGGTTCAATGATGATGATGTAAAGAATGAATAATGATTGGTTTGTGAAATCGAATGAGGTTTTCATGCACATCAACTAAGATATAAACTAAACATGGCCTGGTCTTTTCAGTCTGGAATAGCTACACGTAAAAAGGCATTGCAATTAAAAAAGTATTGAACTTCACATCTACTAACACAATTGAATCAGAATAGAGCTCAACAGAGTAAATCTAACTTGGTCGATCAAACAAAAACCTTCGATTCTAACAAAATTTTACTGTTCTTCACCCCAAGTACAGTTGCAAATCACCTTTCCACCATAACTGATACTAACATTGTTCAATATGGTGAGTTTCTAATATTTTTGGTTCGGTTACTTCAAAGAGGACTCATGAACACACTAAATATCTTATCTGGTTTGATTCATCAATGACAGTAATACAAGGATACAAGGTAAAGCTTAAGTGGATGAGAATTTCAGTGACTTCAAATACACATCTTACAATAATTCAGACCAAATAACCACTAAAGATGATATTGTTCAAGATGATTGCGAGGTGAATTTCATAAGTAATCTCTCATCCAAAACAAAATCTTAACTATCAAACTTGCCTAATTCGTTTCCAACAATAAATCATCTAAAGCATAACAAAAATCTTAAGTTTTTTGAGGGCTTACAGATTAGAAACACATTCAGACTTGTCCTAAAGTAAATCTCAGGGGAAAACAAAATATTTTTCTTCTCCTATTTGGGGAAATAACTAAAAGAGCTTCAGCTCTATCACTCAATAGGGATACAATGATGATGAAACAAAGATTGCATAAAGATTGGTTTGTGAAATCGAATGAGGTTTTTACCCAAACCAATTATAAACAAAACCCCAAAAAATAACCCCGCCGTTTGAGTCTGGCACAGCTACACACCAAAAGAATTTGCACTTCGCCTCCTCCAAAGCAATCGATTCAGATTGGAGCTCAAACAAAACATGTTAAATTCCAACTCAATAGAATAAAACTTTTGATTCTAATCGAAATTTTACCTCTCATTCGCCCCCAAAACAGTTAAAAATCCCCTTTCCACGAAAACTAACACTAAAATTGCTAAAAAAAAACATGATGAGTTTTCTAATACTTAGGTTTGTGTATTTCAGAGAGGACTTATAAGTGTCTGTCATGATAATTCAAGTGTTCAAGGCTGAAATAGCATTCAACAAGGGTAACCCAACAACAGCATAGTTCTGAATTACAAATTGATATTTGTCGAACCCTAAATCGTAAAAGATGAAAAAAAAAACTAGGACATGATGAATTTCACGATCAAAATTCTACACAAAATCAATAATTACAATAACCTAAAATGAAATTCAACATAAGTTTAGGATAAGATTACCTGAAATCCTTGATTGATGCCCTAATTTGATTGATTTTGGGGAAAAATAAAATTTCTTCGCGTTCCAAAAGGAAAGAGCGAGACAGAAAGCTCAAAAGAGGAGATGTTAAAGAGATGGGGATTGTATTTAAATACGAGGAGATAGCCTATTCTAGTCTCGATTTATATTATACGTGTCGATTTATGATTGGTCATGTGAGACGGACTATTTAACTTTACTGGGCCTTGTGAAATGACCAAGCGATTTGGGTTAGGTCAGTAAAGCCCATGAAAAAAAATATCCTGCCGATTCCCGATCCAAAAGAACCGATTTCCAATCTTTGTAAACCTTTTTTCGACTAGGAAAAGGGCACTTGCCCCCTACGGACTTATAAATACCCTTGTAGGGGCACCTATATGGTTATATAAATTTTCACCTAGCCAGTAGGGTAAAAAATAACGAGTGAAGAAATATTGATCATGGAGAAAGCAGATTTGAAGGGTAAGAGAAAGATAGAGGACGTCTACGAGAGTCAAGTAGAAGATAATAATCAGCAGTACCACCAGCATGAAGATGCGATGATGACCATGGACAGGTATTATTTGTTTTTTTTAATAATATACATCTTTAGTTCTTCCGATATTTCTTTCTGTGTTAATTTGTTACATAAATATTTATCAAGAACGTGTTTATATGCATGTGCAGGGCTAATAACTACGACTATGATAACCAAGAAGTTCTTACTGAAGAAGAGATTCATCAGTTCATCGATGAATATTTTGACCTAGATCTTCTGGCTAATCAAGATCATCAGTGCAATGATTATAATTACCAAGAACTTCCTGCTGATCAAGATCTACACTACTTAGGAGATTGTCATAATAATAATGTTCCTGCCTTGCAACTTAGGGAACTTCCTCCTGGTTTCGTGTTTAATCCTTCGGATCAAGAGTTGGTGTCTGTGTACTTGAAGCCGAAGATAGGAAATCCTGAAATTCAGTTTGCAGTCATGCCTTGTATACCCGACGTCAATGTTTATGAATATCATCCTGAAAAGCTTCTAGGTAAGCACATCGAGTTTAATTATTCTTTTTCAATTAATATTTCTTGGTTAATTACTGTGATTATGATATTGATCGGTTTACTTGTATGTTAATTACAGAAGGATACCAAGAAAAATCGGGGTATTTCTTTACTGAAAGAACCAAAAGACATGAGAATGGAAAAAGACCTAATCGAACTGTGCCAGGACATGGGTACTGGAGGATGTCTATGCCAACAGAGCCCGTCATGGAAGGCAGTAAAGAAGTTGGGAAGAAGAGTGGCCTGGTTTTCCATACCGGTAGCCCAAGCGATGATAAAAGTAGTACCAAAACCAATTGGTTGATGAAAGAGTACCATATACCTGGTAGTGAGTTGACATTGTGTAGGATCTATTTGAACAAAACATGATTTCAGATTCATGTTGTAGGGCCGAGGGGCACTAGAGCTAGAAATAGATACCTTCTCTATATGTAACTTGTTGTTTGCTTGGGATCCTTTTTACATCTTTAAAAGTACTCTCTTTCAGTAATCTGAGATCGTTTTATGATTATTTATTTTGTTTTATTATTTTTTTGTTAGTATGCAATTATCAGTTCAGTAATCTTTTTGGTGGAAGATCTGATAGTGAGTGGACATATGTAATTTATCTCTCCATCAAAGTAACTAATTACTCGTATTTTTTGTTGTTGTCATTTGTGCAATAATACTGAAACTTTTTGTTGTTTGTTATTATGGAACTATCCGAATTTTTTTTGAAATGCATTACAAATAAACCTGGCGTCATTAGGGGCCACTCAAAAGGATTTAGGGGTGCAACAATAAAACAAAATAGGTCATCCAAACCTAAAGTAAGTACCCCTTATCTCGCATATTTATTAATGACAAAATTGCCCTTATATAATCGGTAGATAATATATTATTTTTATCATCCGAATGCAGTCGGTAGACAAAATAAGAAGCATGCGTCCGAATGTAGTGGATGCAGTATTTGAATGAATTTTATTTCATTTTTTATTTTCTAGGGTGTTTCTATTTTTTCCCAGATTCGGGAGATATTCATGATTTTAAACTCTCTAGGGTTTTTCTGTTTTTTCCCAGATTCGGGAGATATTCATGATTTTAAACTCCCGAATGTAGTCGTGTTCTTCATTTATCAAGAACATCGATAGTATTCGGGAGATAGAATTATAGGTTAACTTCCGATTATTACAAGTTCAAAATTTGAAAAATCTCTGTTTTTCCAAAATTATGATTTTTGGGCCACCGTATATTCGGGAGTTTATTCAAATGTCATATCTTCCGAATATTGCTGCGGCAGAACCTACCATGCCATGGCTCTAGGTGGTTCCAAGGGCCATTTTAGAAGGTTAGGCAACCTACATTCGGTAGTAAATTTAACTTCCGAATGTATATTGGCCCCAAAATGAGATTTTGCCAAAATCCTAAAATTTTCGAACTTTGGTACTACCATAATCGATAGTAAAGTGTGTTACTTTAACCTCCGAATATACTCAATTTTCGAATTTTAGCACTACCATAATCGATAGTAAATATAACTTTCGAATGTGTATTGACCCCAAAATAGATTTTGCCAAAATCTTTTCGAACTTTGGTACTACTTGTTTATGGGTAAAAATCGTTTCCGCCGATTTTGGTAAATTCAGTGGGTGAGAGAGAAACTGGTTTAAACCCTAAACAAATGTGCTTCACGTGAGCACTTTATAGATTCGAGAGATCAATCTGTACAAGTCCGGCCTAAACTAAGAAATGGCTATTCCAGGACTTGCTTGGTCACAAAGTGGAGGAGAAGGGTTGATTTGGGGAGGGAAGCAAAGAAAGGTGTTGAGACCGAGAATAGTGGGAGAGTAGTGTCTCGACTTGTATCGAGGAAAGTGAAAGCTTGGGAAGCTTGCAAGAGATGAAAGCTTTTTGGAGAGCTTGCAAAGTTGTCTTTTCTGAGAGTGTTGTATTTTTCTCCTGACCGAGACCTGTTGTCTGGTGGAAATAGGTAAGACCTATTTATACAATTCGAGATTGAAACGTACCCTGGCCTCATGAAGGAAGAGATTAAAGGGTGAAATAATGGGAGGAGGTGGTAACCGCATGGTGTTTATGGGTGAAAACGTTTTCACCGTTATTTCCTCATTTATTTGACCGTTTTATTCCTATTCACGCTTTCTTAATGTGAGCGTAGTGTACGCTGCATGCTGTGACCGCCAAACCAAAACCCTAGAAAGCATCCCCCAGTTTGTGTTGATGTCTCGAGTGTTGGTTGCACCTTGAGTGCAAGTGGCGCTGCTAGTGGCGTGTGTGGCATGTGCCATTGGCATGTGCGGAATGCCTACGTTGCGGGTTGCACCTTGAGTGCAACTGGCAATGCCAGAGCTGCTAGTGGCGTGTGTGGCATGTGCGGAATGCTTGGTGGTAGGTTGTATGTTGAGTGTAAGTGGCAATGCCAGAGCTGCCAGTGGCGTGTGTGGAATGCCTTGGTGGTAGGTTGCACGGTTTGCAAGTTAGGCTACCAGCGTGTGTGTTTGGCATGTGTCAATGGCATGTGTGGAATGCCTTGGTGGTAGGTTGCACGGTTTGCAAGTTAGGCTACCAGCGTGTGTGTTTGGCATGTGCCAATGGCACGCATGGCCATTAGGGCTACGTCCTGGTAAGAAAGCTACCAGCGATGCGTGTTGGCATGTGCCAATGGCATGCATGGCCAATTTGGGTCACGGCCTGGTAGGAAAAGCTACCAGTGATGCGTGTTGGCATGTGCCAATGACATGCGTGGCCAATTTGGGTCACGGCCTGGTAGGAAAAGCTACCAGCGATGCGTGTTGGCATGTGCCAATGGCATGCTCAGCCATTAGGGTCGTGGCCTGGTAAAAAAAGCTACCAGTGAGCGTGTTGGCATGTGCCAATGGCATGCGTGGCCAACTTGGGTCGCGTCCTGGTAGGGAAAGCTACCAGCGAGCACGTTGGCATGTGCCAATGGCATGCGTGGCCAATTTGGGTCGCGTCCTAGTAGGAAAAGCTACCAGCGAGCGTGTTGGCATGTGCCAATGGCATGCGTGGCCAACTTGGGTCGCGTCCTGGTAGGGAAAGCTACCAGCGAGCGTGTTGGCATGTGACAATGGCATGCGTGGCCAATTTGGGTCGCGTCCTGGTAGGAAAAGATACCAGCGATGCGTGTGTTTATGGGTAAAAATCGTTTCTGCCGATTTCTGTAAATTCGGTAGGTGAGTGAGAAACTGGTTCAAACCCTAAACAAATGTGCTGCACGTGAGCACTTTATAGATTCGAGAGATCAATCTGTACAAGTCCGGCCTAAACCAAGAAATGGCCGTTCCAGGACTTGCTTCGGTCACAAAGTGGAGAAGAAGGGTTGATTTGGGGAGGAAGCAAAGAAAGGTGTTGAGGAGAGTAGTATCTCGACTTGTATCGAAAGTGAAAGCTTAGGAAGCTTGCAAGAGATGAAAGCTTTTTGGGAGAGCTTGCAAAGTTGCCTTTACGAGAGTGTAAGTGTAGTATATTTCTCCCGACCGAGACTTGTTATCTGGTGGAAATAAGTAAGACCTATTTATACAAGTCGAGTTTGAAACGTACCCTGGCCTCATTAAGGAAGAGAGTAAAGGGTGAAATAATGGGAGGAGGTGGTAACCGCATGGTTTAATGGGCGAAAACGTTTTTCACCATTATTTCCTCTTTTATTTGACCGCTTTATTCCTTTTCACGCTTTCTTAAAGTGAGCGTAATGTACGCTGCATGTTGTGACCGCCAAACCAAAACCCTAAAGAAGCATCCCCCAGTTTGTGTTGATGTCTCGAGTGTTGGTTGCATCTTGAGTGCAAGTGGCGCTGCTAGTGGCACGTGTGGCATGTGCGGAATGCCTTGGTGGTAGTTTGCACGGTTTGCAAGTTAGGATACCAGCGTGTGTGTTTGGCATGTGCCAATGGCATGTGCGGAATGCCTTGGTGGTAGGTTGCACGGTTTGCAAGTTAGGCTACAAGCGTGTGTGTTTGGCATGTGCCAATGGCATGTGCGGAATGCCTTGGTGGTAGGTTGCACGGTTTGCAAGTTAGGCTACCAGCGTGTGTGTTTGGCATGTGCCAATGGCATGCGTGGCCATTAGGGTCGTGACCTTGATAGGGAAACTAGCTAGCGAGCATGTTGGCATGTGCCAATGGCATGCGTGGCCGTTAGGGCCGTGACCTTGATAGGGAAACTAGCTAGCGAGCATGTTGGCATGTGCCAATGGCATGCGTGGCCGTTAGGGCCGTGACCTTGATAGGGAAACTAGCTAGCGAGCATGTTGGCATGTGCCAATGGCGTGCGTGGCCGTTAGGGCCGTGATTTTGCTAGGGAACCGGCTAGCGAGCATGTTGGCATGTGCCAATGGCATGCATGGCCGTTAGGGCCGTGATTTCGCTAGGGAAACTAGCTAGCGAGTATGTTGGCATGTGCCAATGGCATGCATGGCCGTTAGGGCCGTGATTTCGCTAGGGAAACTAGCTAGCGAGCATGTTGGCATGTGCCAATGGCATGCGTGGCCGTTAGGGCCGTGGTTTTGCTAGGGAAACCGGCTAAGCGATCATGTTGGCATGTGCCAATGGCATGCGTGGCCGTTAGGGCCGTGGTTTTTCTAGGGAAACCAGCTAGCGAGCATGTTGGCATGTGCCAATCGCATGCGTGGCCGTTAGGGCCGTGGTTTTGCTAGGGAAACCAGCTAGCGAGCATGTTGGCATGTGCCAATGGCATGCGTGGCCGTTAGGGCCGTGGTTTTGCTAGGGAAACCAGCTAGCGAGCATGTTGGCATGTGCGATGGCATGCATGGCCGTTGACCTAGTTGCATGTTTTGCAAGCCTAGGGCGCTATGTTTGGCGTGGGCCAAAGTCATAGCGACTTGGAAATATGGCTTGCGACACGTTTTGGCATGTGCCAATGGCACGTGCAGCCATGTTGACCTAGTTGCAAGTCTTGCAAGCCTAGGGCGCTATGTTTGGCGTGGGCCAAAGGCATAGCGGCTTGGAATTTGGCGTTGTTGCCATGGTGCGCAGGGTGCGGCTTGGTTTGGCATGGTTGCCATGGTGCGCAGAGTGCGGCTTGGCTTGGCATGGTTGCCATGGTGCGCAATATGCGGCTTGTTTTGGCATGGTTGCCATGGTGCGCAGAGTGCGGCTTGGTTTGGCATGGTTGCCATGGTGCGCAGAGTGCGGCTTGGCTTGGCATGGTTGCCATGGTGCAAAGATGCGGCTTGTTTTGGCATGGTTGCCATGGTGCGCGAGTGCGGCTTGGTTTGGCATGGTTGCCATGGTGCGTGCGATATGCGGCTTGGGTTGGCATTGTTGCCATGGTGCGCAGTATGCGGCTTGGCTTGGCATTGTTTCCATGGTGCGCAGTATGCGGCTTGGCATTGTTGCCATGGTGCACAGTATGCGACTTGGTTTGGCATTGTTGCCATGGTGCGCAGTATGCGGCTTGGCATTGTTGCCATGGTGCGCAGTATGCGACTTGGTTTGGCATGGTTGCCATGGTGCGCAGAGTGCGGCTTGGCTTGGCATGGTTGCCATGGTGCGCAGTATGCGGCTTATTTTGGCATGGTTGCCATGGTGCGCAGAGTGCGGCTTGGTTTGGCATGGTTGCCATGGTGCGCAGTATGCGGCTTGGTTTTGGAATTAGGGTTATGTGTTGAAAACCCTAATCTGGTATTTTGAAAAAATACCTGAGTTAAATGCTCTTATTCAATGTGTTGCGGGTAACACTAGGTCATGGGGTTTTACAATTTTACCCCTTGTCTAAAAACCACCATCAACATTAAGTCCCCTGCTTAGCTCGGAACAGGGGCTTTGTTGCGAGGTAAGCATAAGATGGTGACAAACTGTTAACAACAACCCGTAAAGAAAATTGAAAGAGGCTTGTCTGACCTTTTATAAATAAGATTTGGAATCCTTGCCTCTGCTAGTTTTGCACAAATCGGGAGGCTAGCACAGTTGGTGGGCCCGGTGCAGCTTGGGCGACGTTGGGAAGTTAGCGTGAGTTGGGAAACTGAGTGTGCTAGCTGGTGGGACCGGCGCGAAGTGTAGAAGCCGTTCGTGCTTGCAGGCGTGACTTAGGCGGCATTGGGAGGTCGGCGCAATTGGTGGGGCCGGTCCAATCTTGGAAACCATGCTTGCAGGCGTGACTTGGGCGGCATTGAGAAGTCGCAATTGGTGGGGCCGGTCCAATCTTGGAAACCATGCTTGCAGGCGTGACTTATGTAAATAAGGAGGGAGTAGGCGTTTCTTCGGATAGCAAAGTTTCCTTATTTTGCTTTACTTCACGTGCGGCTTCAATTAGGGCATTGTTCATGCTAGAATCTGAAAGCGTTATGTCCCTTATTGCTTCCTTTCCTTTTTAGAATCCCGTATTTATTCCCATTGCAAACGCATCATATTCCTTGTTTGGGAAAAGATTCTTCTTGTTGGATTTCTCTCTTTGTCATGTCCCGCAGATTCGAGTCATCTTCTAACCAGTCAGGTTCTCCGGATGAGGGCGTGAGGTCTGATTCTTGCATGAGCGTCCCAACAAATGTTATTCGGGTTAAGAAAATCATACCGGTATGTTTTCTTCTTCTTTGGCGGATTGACACACACTTTAATGCTTGTTGTGTAAATGGGAAAATTTCCTTGTGCAGAGATATCCTGTTGGAGCATGCGTCACTGTTATCGACGAGGATGACCTAGTTGTTCCTCTTCCTTTAGGTCCGACCTTATTGATGCTGCGGGATTTGGAGAATCTTTGATTTAGGGCTCTCTTGTCATGAATACCCTTCGCGGGTTCATCGTTTGGGACTCGTATGAGGTGTCTCTCCTCCAATTATCGGAATGTTGGTGGTTTCTTGGTGCGGAAAGAATTCGTAGCCCTTTATACGAGGATATGGAAAACGTGTGGCCATATTGCTACCAGAACGTGGTGAAGTGTTGTTCGTCCGCTTTGGTTTCCGTAGTGAACCGTCTTACGCCAATGATTGTGGAGATGGAGAATGTGTCCATTCGTCTTTGCTATGGAGTCAGCCATCCAAAAGTGGGAGAACATGGTGTTTACCTGCGAATCTTTGGAATTTAACGTTAATTGTGGTTGCGGCACCGCCTCGTATTGTGAAGGTTGATGGGTGGTATTCTTCTTTGGTGTGATTCGCCACGAAAGCCATCTTTGGAAGAAGAGGAAATTTTGGCCCCGGGAGTCTCGGAAGATTGAGGAGTTAACTCGAGATTTGAAGAGTAGGACTGAAAGATATCATGGCCGATTGAAGATGATATTTTGTAGGGATTATAATCTACTAGATGGGCTTTTCGATTTGCATTATGAGATTCGAAAGCTCCCCTTTCTCTTTTTTTTTTTTTTTTTTTTGAAGAAAATAAAGAGATTCTCGCTAATCCATTGGCTTTGTATTGAAATTCGATAACCGATAAGAAAGAAAGTAAAAGCGGAGAAAATGCCTCGGACGTTCACACTTTTGATGTAGCATGTTGCAAGGAATGATTAGGCGTAGTACACCTTTAGCCATTTTCCATTGATAAGCTCGTCTCTAGCTTTCCCCATCTTCTTTGATGATCTTGTAGTAACCATTTGTTATATGCTTTAGTGATTATGTACGGCCCTTCCCATTTGGGAGAAAACTTTGGTGCGATGCGTCTTCTTTGGATGTGTTTGGCGGTTTTTAGCACCGAGATCTCCATCCTTGAAAACCCCGGGTTTTACATGGTCGTTGTACGCCCTAGAAATCTTGTTCCTATATATTTGCGCATGTTCCTCTGCCGGGATCTTTTGGAGTCTAGAGTATCCGATTCCGCACTCGGCATTGAGTGATTCGGCCGTTCCCTGGGTCCGCTCGCTGCGGCAATAATTCGCGGATGGGATCTTGATTTCTGCCGGGAGGATTGCGTCATGCACCGTAGACGAGGGAGTAAGGAGATACGCCGGTGGAGCTTCTAGGAGATATTATGTACGCCCAGAGAGCCATTGGCAATTGCTCATGCCGAGTTGCAGGATTGTCATGTCTTGTCCGGTGAGGATTCGGATCGAGTCTTGTTGGTACTTTCGGCTTGCCCATTTCCCTGAGGATAATAGATGGTAGAGAAGACTTGTTTGATCCCGTACCTCTCAAGTAGTTCTTGTACTTGCTTGTTAGCAAAAGGTGTGCCGTTGTCGGTGATGATGTGTTTAGGTACGCCAAAACGGCGGATGATGATGTGCTCCTTGATGAACGCCGTGATTGTGGCTCCGGTGGTTCCTTTGGTGGGACGGCCTCAACCCACTTGGTAAAGTACTCGGTCGCGGTTATTATGTACTCATGCCGTTTTGAGGATGGGGGTTGATCTTCCAGATGATGTCGAGTCCCCAGCTATAAAAGGGCCACGGGCTACTTATTGCGTGCAAGGGTGTTGGAGGCGTGTGGATGAGGTTTCCATGAATCGGCATTCTCGGCATCTCGAACGAAGGTAGCCGCGTCGTCTTCCATGGTCGGCCAAGAGTACCTTTCGTGTATCTGCAGGAATAATTCTGTTTTTCCTTGGTGTTCGCCTTCGTGCATTTCTCTTAACATAATCGGGACCTCTGTGTCATCCAAACACCTTAGTAGACCTCCCCCAGAAACTCTTGCGATATAAAACCCCATCATGGAACACGAACCTTTTGGACTTGTGTCTTAGTTTGGAAGCATCCTCTTTGTTAGTAGGAAGAATGCTATCGCGAAGGAAAGCGATGTACGGCTCCTTGATCCCAGTATGGCTGATGTTGAGGATTTCTGACTGACATGGGGGCGCCTGGCAATTTGGACACGCTTTTTGGAGCAATCAGGATTGGGTTTCCATCTCGGCCAGTAGTATCCAAGTCGTTGTAAACGACGGTAGAGGGTTACCATCGATGTTATCCCACACGACTTCGGCATGAATACGTTCAAGCCGCCGTTGTGCTTCTTCTTCCCGAGACACCTTGACGAGAGATCCGTCTGGATTTCGGCGATACAGAAAACCTTGAAGCATAAAGAAATTCCGCAAGGTCTTGAGGTCGACCTTCCCTTGAAAGAGTGAGTTGTTGAGTTCTTGAATGATGGGAGTTCTCCAGTCGTCATCTTCGGCTTTCTCAGGTTGTGAAAGCCACGTTGAAGCTATCGTTCGCCGTTTTACTGTCAGGGTTTCCTCAGTCCCTTCAAACCGCAGCCTCGAGGCTAGTGTATCTAAGCAGTCGGCATGCTTGTTGCTGCTACGGCTGACATGTGTGATGGTTGCTTCAGCGAAATAATTGAGTAGTTTTTGTGCTTTAGCCCTGTATGGTGCCAGTGTTAGTTCCTTCAATGCATAGATCCCGTTTACCTGGTTGATGAGTAATTTGGAATCTCCTCTTATCTCCAAACGCGTGGCCCCGACTTGTTTGGCTAGTGATAGTCCGATGAGGAAAGCTTCGTACTCAGCTGAGTTATTGGTGCACGGAAAGTCTAGCTTGAAAGAGTGCGAGAAGACTTCTCCAGCAGGAGATACTAGTACAACACCCGCTCCTCCGGTATTAGTGCTGGGGGTGGAAGAGCCGTCGAAGAACAGTAGCCACGTTTCTTCTTTGACTAAAAAGATATCTGGAAGATCTCCCGGGAGATCTTCTCGTAATTCTGCGGTATCTTCCCCTGGGAATGCTGCTAACAGGTCCGCAACAGCTTGGCCCTTTATGGCCCTTGGGGAGACGCACGTTATGTCGAACTCTGACAGCTGCAGGAGCCATTTAGCTGGCCTCCCTATCAGAGCAGGTTTCGAGAGGAGAAACTTTCTGAGGGTCGATTTGGATACTAGCACCACCTTATTGGAGAGGAGGTAGTGCCCGAACTTCGGATGGAATAAATCGGTGCTAAACATGCCTTTTCCGCCTTGGGGTATCTGAGTTCAGCGTCTCTCAACGTTCGACTGAAATAGTATATGGGGTATTCCATTCCTTTGTCGTCCTCTTGTGCGAGGAGAGCTCCAACGGCAGTATCGCTAAAGGCTGTGTAGAGACATAGTGGCTTCCCTCGCATAGGAGGCTTCATGATGGCTGGAGAGGACAATATTTGCTGGATCCTCTGGTACGCTTTTTGCTGGGGCGTAGCCCTTGCGAAATTCGCTCCTTTCTTTAGCAGAGGGGTAAACGTAGTGGTGAGTTGTGCCAGCCCCGGTATGAAGCGACGAATGTAGTTTACCTTGCCCATGAAACTCTGGAGCTCCTTTATGGTTCGTGGTGGCGCATCGTGAGGATAGCTTGCGTTTTTTTGTGGATCAACTTTTATTCCTGCGGCCGTCCCTTGGAATCCCAAGAATTTCCCCGAAGAGACACCAAAGGCGCATTTCAGAGGATTCATCTTCAACTTGTACTCGCGGCATCTCTCGAACACTTGGCGCAGCGTTTCTGGATGATCCGCTCGAGTCTTTGATTTAACCACCACGTCATCTACGTAATCTTCGACTTGCTTGTGCATCATATCGTGGAAGATGGTAGTCATGGCGCGTTGGTAAGTAGCGCCCGGCGTTCTTCAGACCGAAAGGCATTACGGTGTAATAGAAGTTTCCGAGAGGGGTACGGAAAGCAGTCTTACTTGCGTCGTGCTCATACATCTTTATCTGGTTGTAGCCGCTATATCCATCCATGAAAGAGAACATACCATGTCCACTGGTAGCATCTACCAGCATGTCGATGTTAGGTAGCGGAAAATCATCTTTGGGGCAGCACTTGTTCAAATCCCTGAAATCGACACAACATCTGATCTGACCATTCTTCTTTTTAACGGGAACGATATTGGCCAACCAAGTAGGATGATGAATAGGCCTGATGAATCCCGGCTAGTAATTTTGGACCTCGCCTTGATCTGTTCTTCTACATCGTGTCCGAATTGTCTTGGAGGTCTGCTTGACCGGTTTGGATCCGGGTATCACATGCGAGATGGTGGGTGACCGTTTTCCATCCAAGCCAGGCATTTCTTCATAAGTCCATGCGAAGACGTCTTGATATTCTTTGAGTAGGTCGACTAGCTTTGAGCGTTCCGCAGGATGTAGAGTCGAACTGATCGAAATGGGTCGTGGAAATTCCTCATTCCCTATATTGACAGTTTCGAGTTCGTCGGTGGTTAAGTCGGTCCCATCTTGTAGCTTCTGAGGGGCGTATGGAACTTCCTTCTGGTTATTGTGAAGACATTCCTTCGGGCGGGAGAGACTAGGGCCATGGTCTCCCCTGCTAATTGCTAACAGCGGTTATAATGTGTGAGATTCCCCTTTTTGCTTCGTCTTGCGGTAAGGGTGTACTCTCGCTTGGTGCGGGCACGGGTTACGCCCAGTGGCAAGAGACTGGCGAGTCTTCCTTCTCAGGATGTGGTGGGAGGACGGTCTCCTCTGCGGAGTATCTCCAGTTTGTCGCTATCTCTGAGCGATGTCCATTTTGGTAGCAGAAAACTGTGAATCTTGGTCGCCACGCCTTTTGAACCCTCATTCGGCCCATGTGCTTCTACGTAGTAGACTGGTGCATATGGGGACAGAGACGCGGAAATGCGAACGACTTCTCCGTTCAATACTGTTTTCAGGCATTGGTGGTATGTTGAAGGGACGATTTTGAGATTGTGCGGCCACGGCCTCCCAAAGTATCATGTGGTAGTCTGGTTCTTTTTCAATTACTTCAAACTTCACGCTTGATTGGATTGGCCCTACTACCAGCTCCAAGTTGATGTAGCCGTATGTGCTAGTTTGGTTGCCCTCGAAATCCGTCATCGTAGTGGGCTGTCGTACGATCTCATTAGGTCGCACCTTGGCAGCTTTGAGTGTCTTGAGAGTGATGACATTGGAAGATGCACCCGTGTCAATGAGCGCTCTTCGAAACTCTATGTTCTTGACGAGAGCCATAACATGCAAGGCCCGGTTGTGACCGTCTTCTACCATCATGTCGTCGTCGGTGAAAACAATATTGTTGGCGGATCTTAGGGGATCCTTGGAGTCCCCGTGGGTGCGAGAACTAGTGATACGTTTAGTGCTATTCGGTTGATAGCGAGAGAATATTTTTATCCGTTGGTCCTTGGAGAGGTGCAGCAATTCACATAAGTTTTCTATCAATACGGTCGCCTCCTGGTCCGCTGGCTTCCAGCCAGTGACGAAACCGTTGATTTGAGCACGCTCATTCGGGATATTAGTCCCCTGCTCTTGATCTCCTAGGGAGCATGGATCACTTGGCCCCGATGCTAGATTGATGAGGAAGTCGAGTATGCTTTGGTAATCGCGTCCTTCATCGGGTCCATGTTTCGGCGTGGATCTCCCGAACACGTATCGGGTCAACCGGTCTTGGGACTTCTCCATTGGTGGTGCCGCTTTCGAAGTCGAGGAGTTATCATGACCTTGGGCGGGATCCATGTTTGTGGAGATTGCACGATAGCCGACCATGCTTGCGCGAAATTTGCGGATGGGAGCTAGAACTTGATGTTGTAACCGAAAGATCAATCCTCCTCATTGTGGTCGCCAATTGTTTATGGGTAAAAATCGTTTCGCCGATTTGGTAAATTCGGTAGGTGAGTGAGAAACTGGTTCAAACCCTAAACAAATGTGCCGCACGTGAGCACTTTATAGATTCGAGAGATCAATGCTGCACAAGTCCGGCCTAAACCAAGAAATGGCCGTTCCGGACTTGCTTCGGTCACAAAGTGGAGGAGAAGGGTTGATTTGGGAGGGAAGCAAAGAAGGGTGTTGAGGAGAGTAGTATCTCGACTTGTATCAGAAAGTGAAAGCTTAGGAAGCTTGCAAGAGATGAAAGCTTTTTGGGAGAGCTTGCAAAGTTGCCTTTCTGAGAGTGTAAGTGTAGTATATTTCTCCTGACCGAGACTTGTTGTCTGGTGGAAATAGGTAAGACCTATTTATACAAGTCGAGTTTGAAACGTACCCTGGCCTCATGAAGGAAGAGAGTAAAGGGTGATATAATGGGAGGAGGTGGTAACCGCATGGTTTAATGGGCGAAAACGTTTTTCACCATTATTTCCTCTTTTATTTGACCGCTTTATTCCTTTTCACGCTTTCTTAAAGTGAGCGTAGTGTACGCCGCATCTTTTGTGACCGCCAAACCAAAACCCTAAAGAAGTATCCCCCAGTTTGTGTTGATGTCTCGAGTGTTGGTTGCATCTTGAGTGCAAGAGGCGGTGGTAGTGGTGCGTGTGGCATGTGCCAATGGCATGTGCGGAATGCCTTGGTGGTAGTTTGCACGGTTTGCAAGTTAGGATACCAGCGTGTGTGTTTGGCATGTGCCAATGGCATGTGCGGAATGCCTTGGTGGTAGGTTGCATGTTTGCAAGTTAGGCGACCAGCGTGTGTGTTTGGCATGTGCCAATGGCATGTGCGGAATGCCTTGGTGGTAGGTTGCACGGTTTGCAAGTTAGGCTACCAGCGTGTGTGTTTGGCATGTGCCAATGGCATGCGTGGCCATTAGGGCCGTGACCTTGATAGGGAAACTAGCTAGCGAGCATGTTGGCATGTGCCAATGGCATGCGTGGCCGTTAGGGCCGTGACCTTGATAGGGAAACTAGCTAGCGAGCATGTTGGCATGTGCCAATGGCATGCGTGGCCGTTAGGGCCGTTACCTTGATAGGGAAACTAGCTAGCGAGCATGTTGGCATGTGCCAATGGCGTGCGTGGCCATTAGGGCCGTGATTTTGCTAGGGAAACTGGCTAGCGAGCATGTTGGCATGTGCCAATGGCATGCATGGCCGTTAGGGCCGTGATTTCGCTAGGGAAACTAGCTAGCGAGCATGTTGGCATGTGCCAATGGCATGCGTGGCCGTTAGGGCCGTGGTTTTGCTAGGGGAACCGGCTAGCGAGCATGTTGGCATGTGCCAATGGCATGCGTGGCCGTTAGGGCCGTGGTTTTGCTAGGGAAACCAGCTAGCGAGCATGTTGGCATGTGCCAATGGCATGCATGGCCGTTAGGGCCGTGGTTTTGCTAGGGAAACCAGCTAGCGAGCATGTTGGCATGTGCCAATGGCATGCGTGGCCGTTAGGGCCGTGGTTTTGCTAGGGAAACCAGCTAGCAAGCATGTTGGCATGTGCCAATGGCATGCATGGCCGTTGACCTAGTTGCATGTTTTGCAAGCCTAGGGCGCTATGTTTGGCGTGGGCCAAAGTCATAGCGACTTGGAAATATGGCTTGCGACACGTTTTGGCATGTGCCAATGGCACGTGCAGCCATGTTGACCTAGTTGCAAGTCTTGCAAGCCTAGGGCGCTATGTTTGGCGTGGGCCAAAGGCATAGCGGCTTGGAATTTGGCATTGTTGCCATGGTGCGCAGGGTGCGGCTTGGTTTGGCATGGTTGCCATGGTGCGCAGAGTGCGGCTTGGCTTGGCATGGTTGCCATGGTGCGCAGTATGCGGCTTGTTTTGGCATGGTTGCCATGGTGCGCAGAGTGCGGCTTGGTTTGGCATGGTTGCCATGGTGCGCAGTATGCGGCTTGGCTTGGCATGGTTGCCATGGTGCGCAGTATGCGGCTTGTTTTGGCATGGTTGCCATGGTGTGCGAGTGCGGCTTGGCTTGGCATGGTTGCCATGGTGCGCAAAAGATGCGGCTTGGTTTGGCATTGTTGCCATGGTGCGCAGAGATGCGACTTGGCTTGGCATTGTTGCCATGGTGCGTGAAGATGCGGCTTGGCATTGTTGCCACGGTCATGTGAAGATGCGACTTGGTTTGGCATTGTTGCCATGGTGCGCGAGATGCGGCTTGGCATTGTTGCCATGGTGCGCAGTATGCGACTTGGTTTGGCATGGTTGCCATGGTGCGCAGTATGCGGCTTGTTTTGGCATGGTTGCCATGGTGCGCAGAGTGCGGCTTGGTTTGGCATTGTTGCCATGGTGCGTAGTATGCGGCTTGGTTTTGGAATTAGGGTTCTGTGTTGAAAACCCTAATATGGTATTTTGAAAAAATACCCCTATTAATTATTTACACCCGAGTTAAATGCTCTTATTCAATGTGTTGCGGGTAACACTAGGTCATGGGGTTTTACAATTTTACCCCTTGTCTAAAAACCACCATCAACAGCGTGTTGGCATGTGCCAATGGCATGCTCATCCATTAGGGACGTGGCCTGGTAAGAAAAACTACCAGTGAGCGTGCAGGCATGTGCCAATGGCATGCGTGGCCAACTTGGGTCGCGTCCTGGTATGAAAAGCTACCAGCTATGCGTGTTGGCATGTGCCAATGGCATGCTCGGCCATTAGGGTCGTGGCCTGGTAAATGTGTTTGGCATGGCGCGGCTAGCTCGGGCTAAATGTGGTTGGCATGATTTGCCATTGGCACGGAGGTGCGGCCAGCATGGTTGGCATGCTTTGGCGTGTTTGGTGTGGCTGGCATGATTTGCCATTGGCACAGAGGTGCGGCCAGCATGGTTGGCATGCTTTGGCGCGTTTGGTGTGGGCCGGCATGATTTGCCATTTAGAGAGGTGCGGCTAGCTTGGGCTAGGTGTGGCTGGCATGATTTTCCATTGGCACGGAGGTGCGGCTAACATGGTTGGCATGCTTTGGTGCGTTTTGGTGTGGCTGGCATGATTTGCCATTGGCACAGATGTGCGGATAGGGCCAAGGTAAGTGTGTTTGGCTTGGCGTGGTGTGATTAGCGTAGCTAGGGCCAAGGCAGCGTGCATTTGGCATGGCGCGGCTAGCTTGGGCTAGGTGTGGCTGGCATGATTTGCCATTAGCACAGAGGTGCGGCCAGCATGGTTGGCTTGCTTTGGCGCGTTTTGGTGTGGCTGGCATGATTTGCCATTGGCACAGAGGTGCGGCTAGCTTGGGCTAGGTGTGGCTGGCATGATTTGCCATTGGCACGGGGGGGAATTAGGGTTTTGTTCGTCGTAACCCTAATTTGAAAAAATATTCCCTATTAATTACTGACTACATGCATTAAATGTTCTAATAAATGTGTCATTGGTGACATTAGGTTATTCGGGGTTTTACGATTTTACCCTTTGTCTAAAAACCACCATCAACATTAAGTCCCCTGCTTAGCTCGGAACATGAGCTTTGTTGCGAGGTAAGCATTAGATGGTGACAAACTATCAGCAGTAAATCGTAAAGAGAATTGAGGAGGCTTCTCTGACCTTTTTATAAATAGGATTTGGAATCCTTGCCTCTGGCAGTTTTGTACAAATCGGGAGGCTGGCACGATTGGGAAGTCAACATCACTGAGAGACAGGAAGCTTGCCGGCATTGAGAAGTTGACGCGAGTTGTGAAACAGAATGTGCTAGCTGGTGGGACCGGCGCAAGGTAGGGAAGCTAAGCGTGCTAGCTGGCGCGACTTGGGCGGTCCTTGGGAAGTTGGCGCAATTGGTGGGACCGGTGCAACTTGGGCGGCATTGGGAAGTTGGCGCAATTGGTGGGACCGGTGCAACTTGGGCGACATTGGGAAGTTGGGCGCAATTGGTGGGACCGGTGCAACTTGGGCGGCATTGGGAAGTTGGCGCAATTGGTGGGACCGGTGCAACTTGGGCGACATTGGGAAGTTGGGCGCAATTGGTGGGACCGGTGCAACTTGGGCGGCATTGGGAAGTTGGGCGTCCTTATGAGCCCGCACGATTTTTGGTAAAGGGAAATCCTTCCCTATTTCAGAATCTTCATGCCCATATATATAAAATCCTTTTCTCTCATCTTGCACCTTATTCCTTTCATCTTTTCCTACTAGCGGCAGAGTCATAAAGAAAAACCAGCTTCCAGGTTTGTCTTCCAGTACTTCTCTTGTTTCCCTTTTCATGTAAGTGCAAACCCTAAGAGTAGGCGTTTTTCTTTATAATCCTTGCAATGATATTGCGCATATAATTTCTTGGCGTGCTTCTTGTAGAAAATATTGTATATATGCACCCAAGGAAATACTGCATATATTATTCGAACCCGTAGAAAAATGCTCCATATATAATTTTTAACTGAAGAAGGATACCATAGACACATTCGAGCCCGTAGAAAATACTGCGTATATAGTTTTGAACCCGAAGAAGGATACCGCGAGACGCACTTGAGCCGTATAAAATACTGCGTATATAATTTTGAACCTCGAAGAAAATATCTGCGTGTGCGGTTTTGAACCCGTAGAGAATACTGTATATGAATCCCGAAGAAGAATATTGTATATGTGCTTCATATGACTTCAAACCCATAGGAAATATTGCATATATGAATTTCGGTCCTGAAGAAAATATTGCGCGTGCAGTTTTGAACCCGTAGAAAAATGCTCCATATATAATTTTGAACCCGAAGAAGGATACCATAGACGCATTCGAGCCGTAGCAAATCTCGCGTATATAATTTTGAACCCTGAAGAAAATACTGCGTGTGCAGTTTTGAACCCGTAGAGAATACACCCTCTTTCTTTTTTTTCCAGGTTTCCTTTTGTTGGTGCGGTTAGGGAGATAATTTCGTCTTTCTCCGTGTGCAGATACCTTGTTACTAAGTTGTTATGAAGAAATCCGACAAGATGTTACCTGAACAAAATTTCGCCTCATCGAAGGATGTTCATAGTTCCAAACCAAACACGGATGATGAATTCTTTGCTAGACCCTCGCCCCTTTCGGAAGAATCACCCAGGTTTCGTGCCAATTTTGTTAACCGGTGGTGAAGATGAAAAGAAGACACGTTCGGTTCGCCCAGAGAACACCATACGGTTCTGTCTTCATAAAGGGGTATATTCTTCTTCCAACATTGATTTAAGGATGTGTCAAAGCCCATTGCGTTCTTTTGATAGATGGGTTGAGTTCATGGTGAGTAGGGAGCACATAAATACCAACTTGACTCGAGCGCAGATTATTGATGCTGTTAGAGCTTCAGTAAATCTCCAGATTAGGAAGGATATCCCGGGCTTGGTTGCCTTCATCTCCAGATGGTGCTCGGACACCCATACGATCATATATAGATGGGGTGAAATAACTTTCTCCTTGGAGAGTGTGGCTCTCTTGTTGAATCTTCCAGAATCAGGAATCTTAATATCCAATTGTCCGAAGGTGAGGAGAAGATGCGGGAAGACCTTGTCGCTTAGTTGGGAGATTACGCTCGAAAATACTCCACTGCGAAGTCGAAGGATTCTGTAGGAAAGAGGATGAAAGGTGCTTTTACGGTGGTGGATATCTCAATGGTTTCGGACGATTTGGAACCTAAACGAGAAAGCGTTGATCTTCATCTTGCAAAAGCATTTTTGGCTCTCGGTTATCTAGAGACATTTTTGATGACAGTTCGGCAAGAAGGAAATAAGACGAGTTGCTAGTGATTCTTTGTGAAGTTAGCAAAAGGTGAAGTTCTTCCCATTGGCAAGCTACTCCTTGGTTCCCTGTATGTGCATCCGGATCACCTAGTTGCGAACATGCGAGTTTCGAATGGTTTCATGAAAGTGGATTCATATGTGCACGTTGCTTTTCTCGCAAGTCCGGCTATGGGAGCACTTTTAAGTATGCTCAAACGTTGCCTTCGATTCCCGCGAGTTGGGGCAGCTCCGAATTCTTCGATGGGTGAACAAGCGTCCAAGAGTTGGCATGAGCTTGGTTAGTCTTCTCGATAAGTCGCATGAAATTAATTTTCGCCCATGGGATCCGGTCCATAGGTCGGTGACTCAAATTGACACCTTTGCTTCTGCTCCGATCATGTCTTTATCTTCTGACGGCAGCTTGAGTGTTGGTGAAAACTTGTTTGTTCAAAGCTGCATGTCCGGCTATATGCCGTCTTTCTTCATGGGGTCTTTCCGAATAGCTGCTTACAATATTAACCGTGCTGCTCGTCACATGGGTTTCAATCAAGGGGTGCCTCTTGCTTACCAGATGGTGGTTCCTACGGATTCATTGCATGCCGCCCTCAATGCCAGTGCCCTTGAGCCGGGTATCTGCCTTCTCTTCTTTCAGAAGGGAAGAGTAACTTCGACGACTTTTGGCTATAATGAGTTCTGGTACGATGAGTTCACTATGATCCAAGATTTTGTAAATCACGTGGTGGAGAATGTTCGTTGTAAACCTTTCCCAGCAGTTTTGAAGAAGTATCCAATGCTGAGAAATCCCAAGCGAAAGTTGTCTGGCAACTCGGAAAGTCCCCAGGCAAAGGAACAGAGAACGAAGAATCGTGTTGGCGGGTTCCCGGCAGTTTCAAAAGATCCTCCCGCAGCTCTCATGTCTTTCAGTTCTTCCAATAACCAGGTATGTGTCGCCTCCTTGTAGGTTTGTCTCAAAACACGTGAATTTCTGCTGAAAACATGTGTCTTGTTTCTTCCAGGGTTTCGGTAGTGTTAATACCTTCGCTGCCCTTGCACGTTGCCAGGAGATGGAAGTTTCTTCGAAGAATTCTGGCGGCACTGAGCCTCCTCATAGTGGTGATGAGTCAGAGAAAGAAGAAAGTTCGAAAAGTGAGAGTGATTCCTCTGGCATCACTGGTTCTTTTTCGGGAAGTGGTTCGGTGAGTTTCGCGCTTCTTTTTTCTTTCTTCTTTCGTTTCTTCTTTTGAAAAATGTCTAACTCAAGTTCGCACGAGGAATCCGGTTCGGAGGACGATTCTGGGGTGGAGCCACACGAAAACTTGCCTTTGGTGACCACCACCGGTGACTTGGAGATGGGAGTTACCTAATTGCCGGGTACAGATGTGGTTCAAACGGTGGATGATTCTCTGATGGTTGTTGTCGTAGACATGGAAGAAGACCCTTTGCGAGTCGTGAGGCCGGTTGCAGGCGTCTGTTTTAATCCCCGTACTTGGTTCCTTATCCAGATCATGTCTTTGGTTGGCGGTTTAATGTCTTTGGCTAAGTATGAGGTGTTGTACACGAATGCGGGAGAAATACGGACATATGGCCACAACCAAGAAGGTCACTAGTCGATTTGCGATGGTTAAGCGTGTGGAAGAGGCTTTATCTTCCATCGAGGATATGCGTGAGGTGACTGGCCACACTGTTTCTGAAGACGTTATTGCCGACTGGGAGCACCATCGCGACGTGTGTGTAGAAAAGGAGTTCAACGCTTCGTGGTTTGTCGAAGGACTTTTGAGATCCGAAGTCGAAAGATGCAGCAATCGAAAGCCTTTCTGCAGAGGAGATTGCACGACAGGAGGTAGAACTCGAAAAGCTTTCCAAGATGTTAACTATGAAGAGAGCGGATCTTGAAGATGCAAAGTTGACTTTCTCTAAGAAGAGCAGACCTCTGTTGGATGATTTTCCTTGAATGTTTCTCTGTTAAACTTTCATTTAGGTTCTTCTTCTTTTTTTTTTTTGAGACAACATGCTGGATCTCTGGTTCAAAGTTCGATCGGTTTTGATAGACAGCTGGTAGCTTTTGAGGATATTGGATTATTTCTGGGCTGAATGGTTTTGATAATATAACTCTGATTATGTTTTGTGAAAGGAATATTGCTTTTATGAAAGTTTGTGCTAGCAATAGGCACAAGACACAGTAGTATGACGGTTTTATTAAGAACCTAAAAACAGATCGTATATCTCGCCCAGTCTAAATTTACTCACTTCATAGGTTTTTTGCGAACACGCCCCTCTCCATGTAAAAGGCGGATTTGCTGGTAGCGTCGCTAGCAAGTCCCCAATCGCTAGTAAAATCTTCAACTAGTCCCCAGTTTTCTGGTGTAGTTTTTACGACTGGTAACCGGGTTGTCTGGCAGTTGAGTCGGATTGAGTCGCCTTCCCCTACCATCTTGACATCTGGGTCGAAGAACGAGATCGGCGGTCTAACATTGTAGCCGATAGATCAATCCTCCCGCTGTGGTCGCCAATTGTTTATGGGTAAAAATCGTTTCCGCCGATTTTGGTAAATTCGGTGGGTGAGAGAGAAACTGGTTTAAACCTTAAACAAATGTGCTACACGTGAGCACTTTATAGATTCGAGAGATCAATCTGTACAAGTCCAGCCTAAACCAAGAAATGGCCGTTCCAGACTTGCTTCGGTCACAAAGTGGAGGAGAAGGGTTGATTTGGGGAGGGAAGCAAAGAAAGGTATTTAGACCAGAATAATTATGGGAGAGTAGTGTCTCGACTTGTATCAGAAAGTGAAAGCTTGGGAAGCTTGCAAGAGATGAAAGCTTTTTGGAGAGCTAGCAAAGTTGCCTTTTCTGAGAGTGTTGTATTTTTCTCCTGACCGAGACCTGTTGTCTGGTGGAAATAGGTAAGACCTATTTATACAAGTCGAGATTGAAACGCACTGGCCTCATGAAGGAAGAGATTAAATGGTGAAATAATGGGAGGAGGTGGTAACCGCATGGTGTTTATGGGTGAAAACGTTTTCACCATTATTTCCTCATTTATTTGACCGCTTTATTCCTATTCACGCTTTCTTAATGTGAGCGTAGTGTACGCTGCATGCTGTGACCGCCAAACCAAAACCTAGAAAGCATGCCCCAGTTTGTGTTGATGTCTCGAGTGTTGGTTGCACCTTGAGTGCAAGTGGCGCTGCTAGTGGCGCGTGTGGCATGTGCCATTGGCATGTGCGGAATGCCTTCGTTGCGGGTTGCACCTTGAGTGCAAGTGGCAATGCCAGAGCTGCTAGTGGCGTGTGTGGCATGTGCCAATGGCATGTGCGGAATGCTTGGTGGTAGGTTGTATGTTGAGTGTAAGTGGCAATGCCAGAGCTGCCAGTGGCGTGTGTGGCAAGTGCCAATGGCGTGTGTGGAATGCCTTGGTGGTAGGTTGCAAGTTTTGCAAGTTAGGCTACCAGCGTGTGTGTTTGGCATGTGTCAATGGCATGTGTGGAATGCCTTGGTGGTAGGTTTCACGGTTTGCAAGTTAGTCTACCAGCGTGTGTGTTTGGCATGTGTCAATGGCACGCATGGCCATTAGGGCCATGGCCTGGTAAGAAAGCTACCAGTGATGCGTGTTGGCATGTGCCAATGGCATGCGTGGCCAATTTGGGTCACGGCCTGGTAGGAAAAGATACCAGTGATGCGTGTTGGCATGTGCCAATGACATACGTGGCCAATTTGGGTCACGACCTGGTAGGAAAAGCTACCAGCGATACGTGTTGGCATGTGCCAATGGCATGCTCGGCCATTAGGGTCGTGTCCTGGTAAGAAAAGCTACCAGTGAGCGTGTTGGCATGTGCCAATGGCATGCGTGGCCAACTTGGTTCGCGTCCTGGTAGGGAAAGCTACCAGCGAGCGTGTTGGCATGTGCCAATGGCATGCGTGGCCAATTTGGGACGCGTCCTGGTAGGGAAAGCTACCAGCGAGCGTGTTGGCATGTGCCAATGGCATGCGTGGCCAACTTGGGTTGCGTCCTGGTAGGGAAAGCTACCAGCGAGAGCGTTGGCATGTGCCAATGGCATGCATGGCCAATTTGGGTCGCGTCATGGTAGGAAAAGCTACCAGCGATGCGTGTTGGCATGTGCCAATGGCATGCTCAGCCATTAGGGCCGTAGCCTGGTAAGAAAAGCTACCAGTGAGCGTGTTAGCATGTGCCAATGGCATGCGTGGCCAACTTGGGTCGCGTCCTGGTAGGAAAAGCTACCAGCGATGCGCGTTGGCATGTGCCAATGGCATGCGTGGCCAACTTGGGTCGCGTCCTGGTAGGGAAAGCTACCAGCGAGCGCGTTTGGCATGTGCCAATGGCATGCGTGGACAATTTGGCCTAGGTTGCATGGTTTGCAAGCCTAGGCGCGGGCGCCATTTTGGCATGGCGTGGCTAGGGCCAAGGCAGAGTGCTTGGCTTGGCGTGGCGTGACTAGCGTAGCTAGGGCCAAGGCAGAGTGCGTTTCGCATGGCGCGGCTAGCTTGGGCTAAATGTGGCTGGCATGATTTGCCATTGGCACGTAGGTGCGGCCAGCATGGTTGGCATGCTTTGGCGCGTTTGGTGTGGTTGGCATGATTTTCCATTGGTACAGAGGTGCGGCCAGCATGGTTGGCATGCTTTGGAGCGTTTGGTGTGGCTGGCATGATTTGCCATTAGCACAGAGGTGCGGCTAGCTTGGGCTAGGTGTGGCTGGCATGATTTGCCATTGGCACGGAGGTGCGGCTAACATGGTTGGCATGCTTTGGTGCGTTTTGGTGTGGCTGGCATGATTTGCCATTAGCACAGAGGTGAGGATAGGGCCAAGGTAAGTGTGTTTGGCTTGGCGTGGTGTGATTAGCGTAGCTAGGGCCAAGGAAGAGTGCATTTGGCATGGCGCGGCTAGCTTGGGCTAGGTGTGGCTGGCATGATTTGCCATTGGCACAGAGGTGCGGCCAACATGGTTGGCATGCTTTGCGTTTTGGTGTGGATGGCATGATTTGCCATTGGCACAGAGGTGCGGCTAGCTTGGGCTAGGTGTGGCTGGCATGATTTGCCATTGACACAGAGGGGAATTAGGGTTTTGTTCGTCGTAACCCTAATTTGAAAAAATACTCCCTATTAATTACTGACTACATGCATTAAATGTTCTAATAAATGTGTCATCGGTGACATTAGGTTATTCGGGGTTTTACGATTTTACCCTTTGTCTAAAAACCACCATCAACACTGCCATAATCGGAAGTAAATTTAAAAACCAAAACCTCCGAATATATGTTGGCTAACCTTCTATAATGGCCTTTGGAACCACCTAGAGCCATGGTGTGGTTGGTTTTGAACTTGTCATATTCGGAGGATAAGTCATCTGAATAAACTCCCGAATATACGATGACCCAAAAATCAGAATTTGGGAAAAATTGAGATTTTTCTGGTTTTGAACTTCACATAATTGGAAGTAAATTTAAAAACTAAAACCTTTGAATGTATGTTGGCTAACCTTATATAATGGCCTTTGGAACCACCTAGAGCCATGGCGTGATTGGTTTTGAACTTGTCATATTCGGAGGATAAGTCATTTGAATAAACTCCCGAATATACGATGGCCCAAAAATCAAAATTTTGGGAAAATGGAGATTTTTCTGGTTTTGAACTTCACATAATCAGAAGTAAATTTAAAAACTAAAACCTCTGAATGTATGTTGGCTAACCTTCTATAATGGCCTTTGGAACCACCTAAAGCCATAGCGTGGTTGGTTTTGAACTTGTCATATTCAGAGGATGAGTCATTTAAATAAACTCCCGAATATACGAAGGCCCAAAAATCAGAATTTGGGAAAAATGTAGATTTTTCTGGTTTTGAACTTCACATAATCGGAAGTAAATGTAGTTACATAAACTTCCGAATGTAGAGTGGCTCAACAATCCAAACCTGCCAAAATCTTTAGGTTTTGGCATTTTGGAACGACCATAATCCTTGGAATTTCGAAATAGTTTTAATTTTATGTCTCCGATTATATTATTTTCCACATTTGGAAGATATTTAGTTTAATAAATCTCACGAGTGTGCTTCAAAATTCAGAAACCATTGTTAAATTCATACACCAATCAGAATCCATAAAACTAACCAATCATAATCCATCAAACAAACCATTCACAAACCATAACGTGATTTAAGAACTTAAAATCCGATCCAAACCTTAAAAACGACATAATCCAACACAAACTATAAATACTGCACCCCATACATTCGGATGCAAGTTTTGTTTTTCTTTCTACCAAATGCATTCGGAGGATAAAAATAGTACATTATCTCCTAATTATGTAAGGGCAATTTGGCCATTACGAATTACGCGAGATAAGGGCTGGCTACAATTACGTTTGGGTGACCTTTTTTGTTTTGTTGTTGGCCCCTAAATCCTTTTGAGTGGCCCCTAAAAAACCCAGGCAAATAAAGGATGCACACAGTTGCAAATAGAGGGGAAGAAAAAAGAAAGACAAACTTCAAAGGTCTCTACGCTTTATCTGAATGAGCAATCTAATTCTTTCACTTCATGTACAACATAACTTCATTGAAAAACACTTGTTTGTCTTCCCCTTAACTATCGATATATAGTCCAATAGAGAGAAGAATTAAGCCAAGACCGGTGATAAAAATTTGGAGATGAGTCAGCTCATCACAAAGAGTTTTCTGATTTCGGAATTCCACCCATTCTATGAGAGATATCAATAATAAATGGCACGGGAGATCCGAATTTGGCAGCTGCCAGTTTGTACGATCTAGGAAAAGTCTTTCACCAAAACGAAATGCCAATTTCAACTTTTATTATCAAAATCATTTATTTCATATTAAGTCTGAGTCTCTGACCATGACGGGGGAAATCTCAAGTGTAAAGGAATAATATGGAGTCGTAACATTACAATAACAACAACATTCTAAATTGTCGTTCCGGCAGTCTTTACGACTGAATTACCAAAATGAAAAGCAAATTAAGATTACAAAAGAGGAAGAAAGTTTCTATACGTGATAAGTTATGGTTTGGTTTTAAGATTAGGATTATGCTAACTGTTTGTACCATAACCAAAAATGCCACATAATGGGCCCAGTTGGGCTTGAATCATCTTTTGGCCCTCATCTAAGCCCTATAACCAGCCAACCGAAGCAGTCCACCAGCCTGCCCTGTATTATAATGACCGGTCAACGTTCAAGTCAACACTCGGTCAAGGTCAAAGTCAAAGTCAACCATTGATCAACTGTCAAAGTCAGGTTGCTCGTCGCACCTCCAGCCAAATACTCATCCGCACTGCCAACCAATTCCCAGCCAAGTTCTCTGCCTCACTTTGCCATCCAGTTTCTAGCCATGTTGCGGATGTGATGCCGCCGGTCTCTACCTATGCGATCGCCTATTCCATAAACCCAGTGTCCACCAATACTGTGAGCCATCATTCATGCAGAATTTATTCAAAGGAGCATGCAAACAGTTTCATGCAGAATTGAAGATGGAGGCATGCAGATTTAATTCCAGCATGTCATGCAGAATTTAAGATGGAGCCATGCAATATTTATTCCAGCAGTTTCATACATGCAACAATAATTTCAGCAGTTTCATGCGGAATTGAAGAGGGAGGCATAAATGAGAAGTTAGTGCCATTTAAGTTATATTGAAATTATGTATACAATTGTATAAATAGGAGGGAGCCAATAGGAGGGAGAGAAAATGAAAAAGGGGGTAGCCAATAGGAGGGAGAGAAAATGAGATTGTAATTCAAACATCAATGAAAATTTACTCCCCAAGGGGATTCACCCGTGGATGTAGGAAACCACGCCGAACCACGTAAAACCTGTGTCAATTTCTTTTATCTTCAATTCGTCTCCTAACCCTAAAAACACACCATTGTGTTTCGTGCCCAAAAGTAATTTTGGGTACAAACATTGGCGCCGACTAAGGGGAGGAATCGTGTTTTCCCATTGAGAAAAATTGTGCAAAATACTTCAAAATCATGTCCGTCAAAAAGAAGTTTGGACGTCTTGAAAATCACTGCTTTGCGAGCCCGATTGAACGTAATCGGCAGTCGGTCGATCGCAATTGTTGCAGATCCAATGATCACAAAGAAATGCCGACCATGTAATCACAGATACTGCAGTCAAGTTGATCGCAACTGATGCAATCCAGATTCGTTGTTCGAGATCTGCTAAAACACCTTCGGAAACTACTAAAGTTGCATTACTACAAAGACCGATGAAATCACCCCTAGGACGTTCGGTCCACGGTAAAAGATGGCGTAAAACCATCATCAAAATTGTTGCTGGATATTCGATCCGCAACATGGTTGGGTCGATTTTGATTACAGATCCATCTGCAGTCCGGTGATCGCATGTTCTTGCATTCGATTAATCACGATTCTGCGGTCGAGTTAATCGCAGCTAGCTGCAGATCGACTTAATAGTCAGAGGCCACCAAGACTGACTCATCGTAAAGATCGTTAAAATTGTTTCCAGGATGTTCGATCTGCAGTATATTCAAGTCAAAAGTTGGAAAAATTTGCTTCCCAAATAACGTAGTGTCTACATGTTCGAGTTTGTAAAACGTCAAAATCACTACTGTCATGATCACAAGGTTGTCAAGTTGCCTACATCTCAAGGTGCTTGAATACCCCAGGGAAAACCTCCAGAAAAGCATCTCAGAAAGTTCTAAAGAGAGCCACAAAAGTGCAGCAAAACCATGGTGAAAGGTCCGTGAGAAACAGCAACAGTCCCTAGAACCGTTGCTACAAATCCAAAGGAAAAGAAGAAAACAGAAAACTGTTACAAAAGTTCAAAAGCAATGGCAACAGTCCAGCAAACCGTGACAGAAAATTCAAGACTAAAGACCACGGCTTAGAAAAACCGTTGCGAAAAGTACTCATACAACCACAAAAAAAAGCTGTCGGCCTACCCGGCGGCCGATCCGTTCACCCACTTCAGGGTTTCGTTCACCTACCTTAATTTTCCGCCACCCACATCAGTGTCTCCTTCATCCAGGTCAGAACATTTCGATGCTACAGGTTACATCAAATTTCGATGTTCTGCGTATCACAGGCGTTGATGCTCGATAGTACATCAACCTTCGATGATCCACGATACACCAAAATTCAACCCTCTGGAGAAGTTTCGCTGCTTCAAGTTACATCAAACTCCGATGAGCCAACTATACCGACCGTTGATGTTCTTTGGTACATCAAACTTCGATGCTCTGCGGTACATCAAAACTCAACAATCAAGCTACGTCATCCATCCGATCTGGGTCAAAGCAATGACACGTCAAAAATGGCCTGATCCAACGGCGCCACGTCAAAGAAGGTGATCCATCAAGAATGACATGTCGGCCAAAGTTGCCCGGTCCAGCGGTGGCACGTCGGCCAAGGTAGCCCATCACAACGACACACGCCGCCATTTGGGAATATCGAGAAAAATGCCACGTCAACACAATATCTGATCAAGCAAATTCCGTTCATAAGTTACAAACGTCGTCAGCATATACCAGGATTATTCCGTTATGGTTAACGTCGCTAGAATATACCGAGAATATTCTGTTACCGTTTGTTGACGCCGTTATGATGATCCATCATGATGTCGGCATGACGTCACCATCGTCAGCAGCAGTGGTCGTCGGAATCTTCATCTTCTCAAAGAATCCAAAAGTTAAACAAATGCCGCATTCAATGCCTGGCGGACGGATCAAGCGCTCGGCCGGTGGCTCAACCCGGCGGCTCACCAATCTGATTCGGTGTAGTGCGGTGCAACTTAATATCGTAAATCCGATTCGGTGTAGCGCGGTGCAACTTAATATCGTAAATCCGATTCGGTGTAGCACGGTGCAACTTAATATCGTAAATCCGATTCGGTGTAGCGCGGTGCAACTTAATATCGTAAATCCGATTCGGTATAGCGCGGTGCAACTTAGTATCGTAAATCCGATTCGGGTAGCGCAGTGCAACTTAATATCATACATCTGATTTGGTGTGGCGTAACGCTGTTTAATTTCGTGGCCCTTGGATGATTTCGCCCCATTTCTCTTGCCTTGCGGATATGTACACCCCACTTGGGTTTGAAAATTTGTTTCGTTGATATCTTCATCGTCTCACGTCCGAATTGGATGATGTTTGGCTCGTTGCGATCGCATTTCAATATCCTACGACATGAAGGTAAAATTTTGCAATTGGAGAATAATATTTTTTGGGTACAATCACGTCATCAACATGTTTGGAGCAAGGCGCTAACCAACCAATTTTGTTTCTTCGATAACTTCTTCTTCGTGCATCCAAACTGAGTGATTTTCGGCCCGATGAGATCGTATTTAAATTCCCAACACCGTGAAGGTAAAATTTCAATTTTATGAGAAAATTGAATTTTTAGGAATATAAAATGACGGCACTAGAAACAGTCACATGCAATCACCGTCGAAACTGCTACAGTCCAGTGGATCGAACTGCTGTAGTCCTTTTTCACATATTTACTACAGTCTAGTTGATCGATATGTTGTCGTCTAGTTCCTCAACAATACTGCAGTCCAGTTGATCGAACTGCTACATTCCTTTTCCACATAACTACTACAGCCAGTTGATCGAACTACTGTAATCCAGTTTCACAGCAACGATTGTTGGTCAATTGATCGAACTGCCGCAGTCCTTTTTAATTCCTATAGTCTAGTTGGTCGAACTGATGTAATCCGATTTTCCCCAAAACTGTTTCAATACAGTTTTCCCCACAATTGCTTGATCGTTTTATGTATAATCGTTATAGTCTGGTGATCGAAAGCCGTTTTCGAAATCTGATTCCATGGCAACTGTCTTCAATCCAGTTTTGATTCAAATGGTGCATTCCAGTACCCGCAGACAAACCTAGTAGCTGAGTCAAGCTAAGGCAACTGCAGTAGTCATCGCCGCTTGAAAACGTCAACATATCCAATGGACATCCTAATCACCTCAAAAACGAAGTCGCAATAACACTTTTAATATGGTACGTATACAATTTTCATATTTTCGCATTATTTCATATAATCATGCATACATTTGTTCACTGGGACACCTGCAATATGGCGAGCATCTTCACATGTCAAGGCATGAGGAGATGCACACATGTCAATTCTGTGCAATCTGGAATAGTGAGATTGCCCCCCTGCTCGAATTTCAGATAGCAGAAAAACTTTCAACCTCATTCCATGCGCGAGCAAGATGCAGCAAGGTTGTGCACCCTTGTGCGAGCATTGAGCAGCATGACGATTATAATCTTCTGGGGGGCGATTTGCATATCACTTTAACGTGACTGACTATCACTTGGGGGTGAGATATGTAACACCTCGTGATCTAAAATAACTCTTTTGGGGCGAGCTGCGTAACACTCCATACGTTTGGGGGCGAGTTACATAGCACCTAAATGCAATGCGAAATTCAGTTCCTGAAAATCGAAACAAAAGGTAACCCAAACTTCTTAATCCTCCAACGAGTTAGAGGATTAAGAGGGGGCGAGCATACACCCTAATATTTTGACGCAATTATTACAATCCGTAATGTTAAACGCTACTGATTAAGTTGATCGAATTATTGTAGTCTTGTTCAAAAGAAATCACTTTTCGTTGGACGCAACCGATGCGGTCGATTTTGCTCATCGATCATGTACTCGGTTGACGCAATCGATGCGATCTATTTTTATCGAATCGTTTTAGCCTGAGTTCCTCAACAATCACTGCGATCCACTGATTGAAGCTACTGCGATCCAAAGATAAGTTCGCCTCTCCGCTGATCCAGTGGCCAGCTTCTATAATGCTCGTTCTTCTTGCAGACCAGTGATCAAGCTCTTGCAGTCCAGTGATCGCGAAATACTGAAGACAACTTTGATCGAAGCTACTGATCCGGCGATAGATTCGCCTCTCCTGATCAGTGATCGCAGTTGCTCCAATGCTGCGTTCTTTGCTGAGACCAGGTGATCGTGGGCTCTGCAGTCCCGCCATGTTCGCAGTTCTGTGATCCGTTGTCCGCAACCGGCCGCAGATACAACTTTGCTCGCCGCCGCTGCAGGTCGCCTATGTCCGACTCTTGTCGGTGATCGCACTGTAATTTAGCTTTGTTAATTCTTGTTATATTTGCCGACGCATGGCCCGATGCAAGTACATCTATGCTCGAACTCATGCGAGCCTAGGCGATCGTATTTGCTGCAGTGCGATTAGCTCGTTTCTGCTGCAATCTAGTCGATCGAGCTGCTGCAGATCCATCTATGTTCGCAACTCTTATAGTCCAGCTCATCGCAGCTGCTGCAGTGCAGTTATGCTCGTCGCTCTTGCAGTCCAGCTGATCGCAATGCTGCTGCAGACCAGCTGATCGAAGCTGCTGCAGTCCAGCTCTGCTCGCAACTCCTGCAGTCCAGTGATCGCAGTCTGGCTGCAATGCGATTTTCTCGTCGCTCTGCCGAGTCCAACTGAAGCGCAGCTCTCTGCAATGCTCGATGCTCGCTGCAGACCAGTCGATCGAAGGCTCGCTGCAGTCGGCTACTGTTCGCAACTCCTGCAGATCCAGCTGATCGCAGACTGCTACAATGCTCGATGCTGCTGCAGATCCGGTGATCGAGTTGCTCGCAGATCAACTATGTTCGCAGTTCCTGCGAGTCCAGTGACCGCGAATTGCTGCAGTGTAGTCTTGCTCAGTCAGCTACGCATTCCAGTCGATCGAAGCTTATGCGGTTCAGCTATGTTAAGTAAATCCTGCTTGATCCAATTGATCGTAGTCATTGCGAAGCAGTTTTACTCGTTTTCTGCTGCAGCCGGTGATTGAAGCTCGGCTGCAAACCATTTTTGCTCAATGTCAGTTACTACCCGCTTTGCTCATTACATCAGTAGAAGACAGTTTTTGTGGCCATCGCGGACAAGTCCAACGCAACTACTACAGTTCAATTTTACATCGAGTTATCACTCACTCACAACACCACTCCACTCAAGCATTACGCCCGTTCTGAAAGCGATTCAGCCTTCGGTCCTAATTTTGCATACAATAATGGTTCATACTTAATTGTTTCCCGCCGAACACAATAGCCTCACTTGGGGGCGACTTGATTACGATTTCCATAATCAACGAAGACAGTTTTCTTTACACTTCAACAACAGAAATTTACTCTCGGGGGCGTCTTGACTTCCGCAAACAGCAGGAGAAGGTTGCCAATCGCCTCAACATCAATAATCCACACTTGGGGGCGAGTTTTGTCATTGACTAAGGAAAACGAAAATTTCTTAACCCCCAACAAGTTGGAGGTTAAGAGGGGGCGATATCTCTACCATAACCAAAAATGCCACATAATGGGCCCAGTTGGAGCTTGAATCATCTTTTGGCCCTCATCCAAGCCCTCTAACCAGTCAACCGAAGTAGTCGACCAGCCTTCCCAGTATTACAATGACCGATCAACGGTCAAAGTCAACAACCGGTCAAAGTCAAAGTCAACAATCGGTCAAAGTCAGGTTGCTCGTCAGACCTCCAGCCAAATACTCATCCGCACTGCCAACCAATTCCCAGCCAAGTTCTCTGCCTCACTGCCATCCGGTTTCTAGCCATGCTGCTTGGATGTCTTGCCACCCGATCTCTACCTATGCGATCGACTATTCCGCTGCCAAGTGTCCACCAATATCCACCATCATTCATGCGGGAATTTATTCAAAGGAGCATGCAAAAAGTTTCATGCGAATTGAAGATGGAGGCATGCAAAGTTAATTCCAAGATGTCATGCGAGAATTTAAGATGGAGCCATGCAATATTTATTCCAGTGATTTCATACATGCAACAATAATTTGGCAGTTTCATGCGAATTGAAGAGGGAGGCATAAATGAGTAGTTAGTGCCATTTAAGTTATATTGAAATTATGTATACAATTGTATAAATAGTGAGGAGTAGAAATGAAAAAGGGGTAGCCAATAGGAGGGAGAGAAAATGAGATTGTAATTCAAACATCAATGAAAAATTACTCCCCAAGGGGATTCACCCGTGGATGTAGGCAACCACGCCGAACCACGTAAAACTTGTGTCAATTTCTTTTATCTTCAATTCGTCACCTAACCCTAAAAACACACCAAATTATCCGTTCATCGTGTTTCGTGGCCAAAAGTAATTTTGGGAACAAGCACTAACATTAACAACAGTGGAATCTGCGCAGGGGACTAACACATGCACTATCTATATGCCATTTTTAAATCACTTACAACATGTTTGTTTTTTTGGAACTATCTGATAGTGGTCGATAACTAGAGCTTTATCTCTATTTTTTAGAATAACCGATACATAGTGCCTCAAAAAATGATGTTTGTTTTTAATTTTCTAGTGGTTTTATTATATTTTTCATAATAACATATTTCCTATTTTATACTAAAATTCTTCTGGACCAACAATCACCCATCAATTTTTCTTCTTCTGATCCATCTCTTATCCCGATACCTTAACTCTCTGTTAAAGTGTGATGATGATTTCTATTTCACATCTTATTTTCGTTTTTAGGGATTGGTTTCAAAGAAACAATAAAAGATCTCAAGTGTAAAGGAATAATAAGGGTAAAATGGCTTTTGTAGAATAATGATTTTCTTCTTTTTTTTTTTTATGAGTAAAATGGCTTTCTTAGCGCTAGGTTTGGTTTATTAATGATTAACCAAGATGAGATATTGACATAATGCTAACAACTTGTAGGAGATGATGGATATCTGAGAGATCATTATTTTCGAAAATAGGAGATACTTTCGGAAATGAAGGATAAATGCATAACAGAAAATGACTTTATGATATATAAAGATCTCATCAATTATGACAAGGAAGGAAATCCACCAGTTTTAGCGTCCTTAAACATAAGGAGATATTGGATATCCTCTGAAGTATATTCGAACATGAACAAAAATAAATTATGGAATTAAAATCAATTTCCGTTTCATTTTCCAGTGAGATAAAAAATTGATTATAGTGATCTTTGATTTCGAAGATATTAATCTTCCAAGAACACGTTAATTAGTTTTACAAACTAATAAAATTGATTGGATGAATCAAAAGGCAATGCCGAATGATCTTGGCACAGATGTTTCTAAAAATTTTGAGTTTTCTAATCACCTTGTTTTGCCTTCGGTGTCACTTGTTTTGCAACCGTGTAGTGGTTCTCACAACTCGCCCAACCTTGGCATTGATTGTAGGCATCTACTTCTATATCTCGCACACATATGCTTGTGGAGGTGGGTTGTGAGGAATTGCAATTTCTTCGGTCACTTGACGCAAACATATCTCCGCCAAGTACCTATAGACTTTTTTGTTTTGGAAACTCAAGAAAACACATCTTCTCCTCGACAAACTAAAACTACGTTTGCCGACTTCATGACGGAAATGCACACTTTTCTCCCATGGTTGCCGCGTTGTTTCTTTTATCGATCTAAGGTTTGCTTCCTCACGAGAGGTGGACCTTGAGAATCTACCCAAATATTTTTGAATTATATCTTATCATGCTTATTGAATATATACCTGTTTCATCTTGGGCATTCATCCTTCTGAATCGGTGGGTTATCCTTAATTTTTGGAACCAAAGTATGAATATAATAAGAAAACCAATGCCACAAAACAAAAAAACACAATGATTAATAACACTAGACAATATAAAAACATCCTAGGGGTTGCATGAAAAAATAAAGTTGGATTATTTAGTTTTTGGTACTTACATTTTATCCAACATTAGTGTTTGGCCTAACATTTATCTAAATTAGCGTTTGGTACTTGAAAATGACGTTGGCCAGTGTTGACTACCTTTGACAAAAATTTAATTAATTTGTAAAATAAAAATACTGTAAACAAAATTGTTTACAAATGTACCCCTGAAGATGGTCTAGGATCCAACGGCCATAATAAAATTAATTACCCTACGGTCTTGATTAAGAGATCAAACGTACACGAACCCCAATTAGCTACTCTTCTTTTTCCGCCTCCATCTGGTTCTTTCTCCACCTCCGTCGGGTACTCCTCATACATACTATTTCCCTTCACCGCATACCTTTGCTCATCAAAATCCTCATCCATATCACGGCGCAAACCAAAAAAATAACCATTATCCAAATTATACCGTCAAATTTGTTCTCCAGGAAAACCAACCCAATCCCCACCAGACTCTCTTTCATATTCATTTTTGTATATACACCAAAAAAGATTCAAAATCAAGGGGCTTTTCATCAACAAATGAATTAATCCAAGTGGGGAGATAGAATTAGTATTTACCTTTTTTGGATGATTTACCTTGGAAACCGACGACGATGATGGAGAGGGGTAATTGAAGGGACATTTGCGACTACGAGATGCTTTTGCAGCTCTAAAATTTTGTTGGTCGAGTTCGTTGCTCTTCTATAATTTCAGTACGGATTAATGAAATTGGGGTTTGGTGGAATCTCTTCTTTATTCATTTTAGTACTTGATTTAATTTTTGGATCTTCAAATTGGATTTTCCCAATTTTAGAACCCTATAAATGAGAATGAGAAAAGAAATGGAGAAGATTGGATTCCACTATTAATTTAACATTTGTTTTGGTAGTAATGGAGACAGAGAAAATAATGAAGGTAGCTGTGATGGTGGTTGAAGTGGTACCGATAGGGAGACAGAGAAGGTGGTCATGGCGGTGATGGTCTGGAGTAGGTAGAAAGGATTCCCACTTATTACCCTGTGCAAGGATAACTATGTGTAAATTTTAGTAGAAATGAAGGGTATGATAGTAACTTGGTTAGTAATTTTATTTAAAAAAAAAAGATAAACTTTATTTTTTAACGGAAGTCAATATTTAACCTAGTCAATGTAGGTCAATGTCATTTTCAAGTACCAAACGCTCAATTGGACAAATGTTAGACCAAACACTAACATTGGACAAAATGTAAGTACCAAAAACTAAATAACCCAATAAAATTAGGTGAATGAATAGTAATGTATACCACAACGCGTTCCACATACAATATTGAAGGTACTAACATCGTCTAAGGTTGTATGAAGATTAGCCAATATGACATTTGAAGGTCTTTTAAATATTCGAACGATGCCAACCTTTCAATTTTACTATCCGGGAAAAAAACTTGACTAGTTGTCCATCAAAGAAAAACACGAGTAACTTCCTCACAATATGGTTACATGTGTACTTTCTTATCTTTGAATAATAGTAACCAATCATACATAATACCAATACAACTATCGAGCTTCAATTAGCTCACAATGGAAAGACTCGAATCTCTCGATTTATCTTCCTCATCAAAATTATCTATCACTACATCTTTCTTATCTTGATAATGGTCTATTTGCATTTTGCAGAGCATTAATATATGCAACAAATGTAGGCAAATAAATCGAAAGATAACCCCTATGCCATTCTTTATCTTCGTCATCATCCCACCCAAAACATTCTAGGTCTTTTCCTTTTACAACTCCGATACCAGTCAACCAAGAGAAATCATCGGGAGTGAAGTCTATTTCAAATATAGGAAAATAAAATGTTCCCGTAGACTCCCAAAACCTCACAACAATTGTACCAATGAGTTTTTGGTCACCTTTTCTAATATATATTTGATAGAACCTTCTTAATCCGCATTTATGTATGTATTCTTATAAACTTTTCATGTAGGATTACAATCTTATAGATTTCATGTACGTGTGTCATTCCACCCCCTATATTTGAATGTTGGATCGCTTTCCGGTTTACATACATGCATTGTGTCCCCTTCCATAGAAGAAATCATATTATAACCCATAGTTTTCTATATTCATATACAACCATACGAAAAACAATAACTAATCGGTATTGATGAATTCGAAATTAGGACACTTGAGAAACAATTATGAATTTTATTTTATATTAATGATGATCATGTTATGAACTTAGAACAATCAAAAATCAATAACATTCATAAATAATAATGCAATATTACTGTTGAACTCTAAATCATATACCCTAGTTCAATAAAATTCAATAATGCAAACAATTTTCAGTCCCAAACCATACATAGAAAAACAAGAGGTTAAAGTAGATCATACCTTCAACGGATTTGAGTAATGAATAATCAAAATCTTCAATTAACCAAGGAAAATAAAAATTAGGCAAACATTTTTAAATCCGAAAAATATTAATGAAAAACTCCAATTTTAGATGTAATTGATTCACCTTTTAGACGCCTATCAACTGTTTGTGATTATCGTAGCCAATCAACTCGTTTTTTATGGAGATTTCTCCAGGCATCCGATGTATTTATTGATAATATAAAAAAAAATGGAGCAGTTGATGTTCAATTGGTTCGAACGGTTGAACATCGGCCACTTAGTTTATAAATTTGCTCGCCCACGGTTACGAAGCCACTGTTAGAGCTAGTCTCTCATTGGTTTTGGCAGTGAATAAGAGTTAAAAAAACTTATTTTATAACATTTTCTTTAAGAATATTGATCAAGTTGATCTTTTAAAAGGGCGTAGATAAGGTCCAATTTTTTTATGGGCTTGGTTAAGGGTGCACAAATAAGGCCCAAAATTTTCTATGAGTTCGGAAAACTAAGCTTCTTAGATTCCTAGTAGAGGTTTTAAAATCAAAGGATGGTAAGTGCACATCCTTGCCTCATGTAAGCTCTGCCCCTGATCGCATTAGTGACTCAGACTATACTGAGTAAGGTTGATTATATGTTTTTCTCTCCCTATCAATAAAAACAAAATAAAAATATGACTCATATTATGCTGAGAATAGATTATTTCTGGATCCAATCATTATACGCCCAATATGTAATTTATGAGGCATTATACTTGAGTTAAATACTTCCAATTCAAATATATGATCCAAACTCAAAGCTAAGCGATTTGACACTCGACTCTGGCTAAGTTGGACACCAAGATTATACTCAAACATACAAGGTATCACACCCGCGATGCACCTGACATATTTCTGGCACGAGCATAACCCGACAATAACGTGGTCCTGTAAATCAAGCTCCACCTACGATTGTTTCAGCTTTATAAGTTTGCACCAATACAAATAACACATACACAGTTCTGTAACGGAAAATTTTTCAACCTTCTTTTTTCGTATAACACTTTTTATAGAATCAAAGGGATACATAAATTGCCCATTTAGGACTTATACAAACTTGTTCCTCTTGAACCAAGCCTTTTCCCTACCAAAACTCTTTCACTTTGAGTCTAAGCCTACGAAATTTCTGGCCTTTGCATTATTTATACAACAACTACAATGGCCAAAATTCGTGCACAACATTTAAACACGCATGGGACATCCATCTGTCCCATAGGAAAGTTTCATAACCGCTAATAACTGTGCCTACTGGTCAGTTTTTTCCCCAACTCGAGCTATCCTTCAACACCTGTTCCCAAGCGGTTAACACTCCCTCATGGTTATAAACTCCTTTTATAACCTTTATCCCATGTCTCACACTTTTGGCACACTTCATGGCCTAAATCGATGTACGACCAACATTGCGCTACAATCATCTCGACCATATTCTTATCTCATTATGGTTATTCATTCATCATATGCTTCACTTAGCCAACTTGATCGACAATAGCAATGCCCATTCTTACATTACTAGCTTGCTTGCACTTTCCAAGCTTATACCACCCTTGGAATAATGCATAAGCCATCTCTTGGCCTATTCTACACTCTTGCATCATGCATACTTGAGTTGGGCCAACTCAATTATATGCCAACAACTCATGTTGCATTTGCCACTTTGGTCTTCGTTACCATTCCTTTCCTCAATGAAGCTTCATTGTGTCGTCAATAAGCTTTATTTATTACTTAGCTAATGATTCAATAGTCTATGCAATATAGCATCATCTTGACCGTACACTGACTAGGCCGGATATGTGGTGATGAGTTATAATAATGCTTCACTAGCCATACGGACCTGTCATACAATGTGTGCATCTTCTAATTGTTGGCACGCCCTATGTGACCCTTTTGGTGGAACCTTGATTTTGGGCATACCAAAAACTTTCAAGGCATACAAAATAGTTTTCCCATCCTAGGTGACCTTATAAGGGGTGTCTATTGGGTAGTTCAATTACTTATATACCCTTGAACCTAAAATCAAAAAATAAACTATCCTAAACATCTCTTCTTCTTCCTCCATCCAAACCACCTTCCTTTTCTCTGAGAATTTTTTTCATCACCGTAATTAATTATCGATTCGTGAAAATTCGATCATCGGTTAAATTGAACTATATAATGGATCGTATAAAGAAAAAAGCAAAAGTCAGGTGTTCCAAATCCTCTTCCAATCCATGAATTAAAGAAGAAGAACCAATTGAAGATTAAGGTGTAAAAACTACAATTGAACCAGAAATTGAATCGGAAATTCAACCATTTGAAGCTCCAAATATTGAAATGAGGATAAGAAGGTATTCCCTACAAACCCAATCTTTTAATTGTTGTTTTTCATGGATTGAATGGGTTAAATTGTTAAAAATTTACGATTTTTGACGGTTACAGTAGCGGGTTCGGCTGATAATAGAGTTGAGTTTTGAGCCGAACTGTTCTTGAAATTTCACCCTGAAAGTGTCTATGAACAGTTCGGATAAACCGTAAATGTCAATTTTTAGCCGAACCCCAAAATGCGTATTAAATATGTCCTGAAGATGTGTGTCGAGTTCGGCTAATACCTTGCAAACCTTCCCAGCCGAACCTGAGAAGTGAAATTTACCCCAGGTGGTTGTCAGGTTCGGATGACTCGATTAGATCACTTTCAAGCCGAACCTCTCTCTATAAACACTTCGAAAATATTTATTTGAAGGCTCTAGGTTCGGCTAGCTCGTGTTGTTGAGTTATCAGCCGAACCCTCTTTTTGCACACTCAAGTTTTTCGATCTTGTTTTGGCCATAACTTTTTCGTCCGATGTCGGAATTTACTCATTCTTTTTGTGTTGTGTTTGTCTTTTCATTCTCTTGAAGTTGAAGATAAGATATCATTGATTTTAATGAGTTTAATATGGACCTTGATATTATCCATCATTAAACTTCACTTTCTTAACACTTTTAGTAATTTCCACTTTTTTTTGTTTGGTTCATCCTATGAAAAGGCTGCACAATAAAAAACATATGTAATAAAAAGCCTAACCCCTAAATGTGTATGAATTTAAGTGTTTCATGGAAAATCAGTATCATGTTCGGCTGATGTGATTTTTTGAATATGAGCTGAACTTAGAAAAATATATAGTTCGGCTGATACGATATTTAGGGTGAAAACCGAACCTAACTCTCCGAAATAGGTTCGGCTTTTTATTAGACTTTAATATAAGCCGAATAGGATCTTGCAAATAGGTTGGAAGTTGAAAAATGAAGGTACGACGTATAATGTTAACAAATTCAGCTAGCCGAACTGTTCATCAATTTAGTGGGTTCGGCTTATATTTTTAAGCCGAACATAGTCCTTGTTCGCCGAACCATGATGAAAAATACAATTTTTTGATGATTTCAAACTACAAAAGTGAGATTAAACATAAAATAGAAGTGTACATGTGTGTTAGAAGCATTGGGTTCCTCATCTATGTATTCATCATCTGAATTTGGCTCATAAAAATTATCATCTTGAGTTTGAGTTTGTGTAAAATCATTCTCATAATCTAAGAAATCAGCCATTTCTGGATCATTGTTGTAATTGATATGTATTTTCCTAGGTTTTTTTAGATGAAGAATGACCCTCCTCATCCTCCATTGAATCAAGAATTAAAATTTGCTCACTTTCTCATTCTCTTTCTCTCCTTCTTAACCAAAACTTTGATTTTTCCCCCCCAATTTTTTTCATCTAAACAACCTTTATAATTCTGAAAATTATCTTAATCACTAAACAAAATATTTAATCACTAATCCAGATTACTAACCCTAACGCATAAAGGGTAGATTTGCCATTTAAAAAAATTTGGGTTAAGGGGTTATCTGATTTTGTTATTTCACAACCCTTTTTGTCTTTATTGAGTATGCCTAGAAAGATTTTGGTATGCCCAAAATCAGGGTTCATTTGGTGCTAGAGCCTAGACACAGATTGAATTTAGACTTCGACTAGGCCTTATTCCAAATAAAAAGGCCCAAGAGTCCAGCAAATCTAGGGTTCTCTTTATAAATAACATCGTCAGAGTCTCTGAACAGACTTCTACTCGTGTTTCCCTTTTCTTTCTCGTCAACTACATCAAGACTTTGTTAGATCAGGTTTCGTCATCTTCTCTTCTCGTAACTTTCTCGATCTTCTTCACAGCAAGAAGAATCAGATCTCTAATTCTTTAATTGCTCTCTTTTGATTACACAGGAACTCGATTTCAAGCCCCAATTTTCTGAATTTTAGGTATTTTTTCTAATCTCTTTCTCGTAATTAGGGTTTTGATTTTGCACAATTTGGGTTTTAATTTCCTGATCTACTGTATTTATGTGTTGTGGCAGGGAAATCATGAGGAGGGGATATAGTCCACAGTATTACAGTCCACCAAGGAGAGGTTATGGCGGTGGTGATAGGGGAAGGAGTCCTCCGCCGCCAAGAAGGGGTTATGGTGGTGGTGGTGGCGGACGTGGTGGTGGTGGTGGATATGGTGGAAGGAAGGATTCGAATAATGGGAGTTTATTGGTTAGAAACATTCCTATGAATTGCAGGTACAATTGATTTTTTTATGTCTTGGGTATTTGTGGATTTTTGATGATTTTGTGTGTTTACTAATGCAGTGGTGTTTAATTCTTCTTCAGGCCTGAAGACCTTCGAATTCCATTTGAAAGATTTGGACAAGTGAGGGATGTGTATTTGCCTAAAGATTTTTACTCAGGGTGAGCTTTTCTAGTGTGAATTTCGTGTGACAAATATGATACGAATATGATTGCTCTGATTGCGCAGGGTTTTGCTTTTGATCAATTTTTTAATTGTCAAGTTGTGCTATAGCTTTCTGTTTCATTGATTAGATGGATTCTATGCAAGTGTTGGACTGGTGGGTTATATAGGTGGGTAGACATTGGTTTAGGAAATTTGTCCGTGTGAGTATAAGGTTCTCGACTTTTAATACGTATCTGTTCATGCTTGTAATGCTGTCCTGTCTAGGTAATTTCTTTAAGTGTGAAAATAAATAGTGTTTCTAGGGGGAGAGGTTCTGCTTTTGCTGTACAAGGTCGATTGAATTATTGTGCTTGCTTTTTATGGTGAGTTACTTTTTGAACTGGTTTGTCAGGGGGTATGTTGGTTTGAAGTTAAACAAGCCCAAGCCCCAGTCTTGATGAAGAAGTACTGTCTAGCATTGCCTAATTTTCCCAAGGGTGTTAAGAATATTGTTCAAATGAAGAATGTTCCTGTATGAAGAGTAATTGTTTAATTCAAACGTCCTTAGAAGTTTCATGAGGAAGAAGATTGAGCTTCAACCCAACTGAATTTGGGATTGCATAAGAAGATTTTAAGTTTGAAGCAACATTGATTTGAAGTACTAAATATATTTTCAAGAATATGAAGAATTTTCAAGTCTCTTGCATTTTTTGAAGTTGCCCTGCATACTTGACTATAAAAAAAGGTCAGCCACTAAGCTTGGTCTGCTATGCTAGCTGCTTTTACATTACGGCCATATGTGAACTTCTTTTGATGAAGTGCGCAAACTAAACTTTGATATAGGTAGGAGAAGCCTAGTAAGTGAAAATAATACCTCAACCTCATAGTATGATGAGATTGCCTTCCCATGGCAGATAATCTCGTTGGGGCCCTTACGCTTCTTGGTCAACTAAAATACTCACAGATTATGGGTTTTATATGCAGGGAGCCTCGAGGATTCGCTTTTGTGCAGTTTGTGGATCCTTATGATGCTGGAGAGGCTCAGTATCATATGAATGGACAACTTTTCTGTGGCAGAGAGATAACTGTGGTGGTTGCTGCTGAGACGAGGAAAAGGCCTGAGGAGATGCGCCACCGAGGCAGGCCAGCTAGGTTTGTTAAATACATCTATACTTGTGGATCATACCATACTTGTGGATCATACCAAATGCTTTAGAAGCTTTATTTGAGTGGCTTATGTGTTGACACCTTTGTGCTTTTCTTCTTGCAGAGGGCCTTCAGGTTATGGAGGTGGTGGAAGACGACCTTATTATGGTAAGAAACCAGTGGTGAAGTTTTCATTGTAGTTCAATTCTGGATCCCCAGGAAAACCGGTTTGCCTTTATTGTTGTTGGTGGGTTTCTTACTTATTGCTCTATGACTGGTATGTTTCAGGGCGTTCCCGTTCTCGTTCATTGTCTCGCTCACGCTCCCCTCGCTATCCATCTGGTTCAAGAGGCAGATATCGCTCTAGGTAACTCATTAAATTCTTTTGTGTTCTCCTTGGAGTAGTATGGCTATTAAGTGGCAGATTTGATTTGTAAGGTTACGTTTTGTGCTGATTTTGGCAGATCAAACTCTCCTGCTCCAAGACGGAGAGCTGATTATTCTGTTAGTCCAAGGAGAAGGCCAGAGGACCATTCAAGGTCTCCATTGCCTGTCCCCCGTGCGCATGACGGTGATCATCCACGTAGAAGGTCATACTCTCCAGGATATGTTGATGCTGACAGGATTCCAGCTGATGGGTAAGGATAGTTTGTGAATGTTTTAGTTTCTGATCCTTCCATCTACGTGCTTGTTCTAAGTGTTTCTTTTGTCAATATGTACACAGAAAGCCTGTATATGCTGCTGATGAAGACGAGCCACGGGCAGAATGGAGATCACCTGGTCGTGCCTCAAGATCACCATCTGGATCCCGTTCAAGGTCTGCTGACCTGTCTCCTCGCCGCAGCAGATAGATTAATACAAGTGCGACGGCATGGTGATCCAAATAGCCAATAGGTCTCTGTAGTATTAGAACTTGCTTTTATTTGAGGAACTTAGTAAGATACTTGGTTTATATATAAACTTGCTGGACAGCATCCTTGTTCAATCCTTTAAAATGCTGGAACATATTTTTCTGTTTTGGATAAAAACTGCTGGTGTGCTGTTTTTCTTTTTAGTTTGTTTGTTCTTGATTTCTACTGTTAAGAAATGGAATGTCTAAAATGGCTGTTTGGAAAGTTATGTCGGTTGGTTGTTTATCTAGGTCATGGCAGATTTATATAAAAATTATTGATATTCATGAGTAACCTAGACCTTTTTTGATGACCTGAGTTTTGTACCCTTATTATGTTTTTCATGCTTGAGATTAACTATTACCTAACTAGATCACTTTTATTTGGCCACAGGTAGCAGAGCTGCAGAGAACTTGATCACAAAATTAAGTTTATAACTATTTTGTTGGTGCATTCCCCAAAATTCATGTTACATGATCGAATGGAATTCTGTTCCCATTTCGACAAATAGGTGAATACCCATGTGGGAAGATCGATGAACATTCTAATGTGGACACGATTAGTCCATACGACATTCCTCGAGTTAAACTCTATCTCGATTACAATTCAGGATACTCACTACAATGGTTCCCGATTTTAATTTTGACCGTTTGTGCTCATTCTTTTTCGTAGAATTTTCTGAGTTTTATAAAAAGAACAACTGCAAATTCATTATCATTTGACACTAAGAAAAAAAGTCGGTCAAATCTTATAATATAATTGTCTATATAAAATTGTATCGTAGATGGGAATATGAGATAGAGATTGTCCAACGTCATCTCGGATGAAGTATGATTTGTATGAACATGGAACAACGTCATCTCAACTCAAGTCCATTTCTTAAGCAATTTATGTACCAACACTTGAAGCCATTTGGACAGAGGACCCTAGATTTGAGTCTGTTGTCGGAAAATCTTGGTCCCAAAATAATTCTAATTCTGCTAGTACTCAGTTCCTAGCTAATGTAACTAGGGTTCAGGTGGAGTCTAAGAAATGAAATAAACATGTGTTTGGAAATTTGTTTAGGCAGATTGATGAAGCTCATGAAAATCTTAGGATAGCTCAAAATGAGTTTGATAATTGGCCCTCAGATGATGCTAGGATAAAGATGACAAATTGCCTTATTGAGTACCTTAAACTTCTTAAGCTTGAAGAGACTTTTTGGAAGCAAAAGTCCAGAGTTTCTTGGCTAAAAGAAGGGGACCTCAATACGAGATTTTTTCATACTTCGACCATGGTTAGAAGAAAAAGGAATTCCATAGTGATGCTTAAAAATGAAAGAGGGGAATGGATAAATACTGCAAGTGACATTGAGTCCCATATTGTTGGTCATTTTAGTGATTTGTTTAATTCCTCTAGTGCTGGTTTTCTTGACAATGAGATTAACACTCTGTTTCCTCCTGTTATTAATGCTGATGAAAATGCTCAGCTAACTCGAAATGTTGATGTAGATGAGATTAAGCTGGCTATTCGTCAAATGGGCTCGCTTAAAGCCCCAGGTCTAGATGGACTACAAGGCTTATTCTATGGTAAGTATTGGAAGTATGTAGGATCTAGTGTCATTGCTCTAGTTAGAAACTTTTTCACTACTGGTACCTTAGATGCTAGACTTAATAAAACTTACATTGCTTTAATTCCAAAAGTGAGTAATCCTAATTGCATAAAAGAATATAGGCCTATTAGCTTATGTAATTTTAGCATGAAGATAATTACTAAGATCATTACTAATAGAATTAGGCCTCTGTTGGGTAAAATTGTGTCTCATAATCAACATGCCTTTATTCCTGGTAGGTCTCTGTTTGATTCTGCAGTTATTTGCAATGCGATCATCCATTCTTTCAAGTTCAAGAAGGGTGAGAAAGGATGGATGCCTTAAAACTTGATTTTGATAAGGCTTACGATAGGATAAGATGGGATTTTATTGAAAAAGTCTTACTTTGCAATGGGTTTGATTAGAATTTTGTTGGTTGGATTATGAATTGCATCTCTTCTGTCTCTTTTCAAGTGCTCATTAATGGAGATCCTAACATGAGTTCTACACCTACAAATGGTCTTCGACAGGGGATCCTTTATCTCCCTTCTTATTTATCCTTTGTTTGGAAACTTTGACTAGACTCCTTAATGCAGGGATTGATAGTAAATTAATCTCGGGATTCAAAATAACTAGAGGAGGCCCTATGGTTACTCATTCCTTGTTTGCTAATAATAGTATATTTTTCTTCAAGCAAATTATAAGAATGCTCTCAATTTAAGAGCGTTCTTGGATAAATTTTTCTCCTGGACAGGTCAGAGAATCAATTTCAACAAATCCACTTTTCTTACTTCTGCCAATCTGGGTAGGAGTTTTACCAAAGGCATGGCTAATGCACTTCAGGTTCCAGTAGCCAATAATCCAGGTAAGTACTTAGGTATTCCTCTTCAATGGGGAAGGATTAGTGAAAAAACTTATGCTGACATCTTTGATAAAATGTGTAATAAAATGCAGGGATGGAAGTATAGGAATCTTAGCATAGCTAGTAGATTTACCTTGTTAAGTGCTTGTATTGATCCCGTGTCTTACCATGTCATGTCTGTAGTTAAGCTTCCTAAAACTCTGTTGAATAAGCTTGATAGATGTAGAAGGAACTTTTTTTGGAGAGGTGACAAGGATAGAAAGACCATGCATAATGTGAATTGGCCTACTGTTTGTATGACTAAAGATCTAGGAGGTGTGAATATCAGAGACCTTGAACTTAGCAACTTTGCTGTTCTAGCGAAGATGGCATGGAAAATTTTTTCTGAACCTGATAGTATCGTGACTAGGCTCTTAAAAGCAAAGTATTACAGGGAACATGATTTCTGGAATACCGAAGTTAAGAATAGATCCTCCAGATGTTGGAGAAGCATTATAGGAGGTCGTGATGCCATTAGGAATTGCCTTAGGTGGGCTATAGGTGACGGATCTAAGGTTGATTTCTGGAGAGATAAGTGGATAGGTAATGAGTCCATTGCTTCTTTATGTAATAACTGGACATCTCTAATTTGCCTCGGGAAACCGTGAGTTCCTACTTGGATCGAACTCCAAAGAGTGGGATTCAAATAGGATTGATAGTCGTGTTAACCCCGACGTATCTGAGGCTATCAAGTCCATCCCTATTTGTAATAGTCCTGAGGTTAGCGATAGACCCATATGGGCTGCTAGTAAGTCTGGAAATGTGACAGTAAGTGAGGCTTACAAGTATTTACAGATTCAAAAACATGGAAATCAACATCAAGACAATGACTGTAAGTTTCTTTGGGCATTAAAATGCCCCTTCAAATATAATTAAGTTTTTTCTTTGGCAACTCTGCCATAATAAACTGCATGTTAATGAGTCACTTTACAGGAAGGGCATTACTGACCATCCTGTCTGCAAGCTGTGGAGTAGTGATATAGAAACTTGTCATCATTTGTTTTTGGTTGTTGTACTGTAGTTCCTATTTGGAGGAAATTAAGAGAATGGACTGGTTTGCAAGTCAATTTAGATGTGCTTTCTCCACGTTTTTTCAAAAGGTTGTGTTCCTTTGATGGTACTGTTGGTAACTTGAATTGGAAGGATTTATGTCCTTTTATTCTCTGGCATATTTGGTATCACAGAAATATGTGTGTTTTTGAGAACAAGAAGTTCAATTCCTTATGAGTGATAGCAAAGGCATCGAGAGTGGCAAGGGAGTATCATCAGGTCAATAACAAAGTGGAGAATGGAAGAATGCATAAGGAGGAAACTTTTATTGCTTGGCAGGCTCCTCACCACAATTTTTTCAAGTTAAATACTGATGGATCGTCTGATGGTAATGGTTTTGCAGGGATTGGTGGGATCATACGGGACGAGTATGGAGGTTTTGTTGCTTGTTATGGGAAGCATATTTTCAAAAACAACAACAATGTGGCTGAAATCTGGGCAATCAGAGATGGTTTACGTCTGGCTGTGCACATGGGCGTTCATAACTTAGAAGTGGAGAGTGACTCTTGCTATGCTGTTCAACTTTGCAATGAAGAAGTTCAACCTCAATGGGATACCTTTGGTCTTGTCAAATAATTTGTGAACTCAAGTCTTACTTCATTCAAGTGAAGTTTACTCAAAGATATAGAGAAGCCAATAACATTGCTGATAGATTGGCTAAAGATGGAGCTTCTAAGAAGTATGAAGGAATTTGGATCGGAAGTCTTCCAGATTTTTTATCTGTTTGTGTTAATTTCGATGTTATGGGTGTTGCTACACCTAGACTTGTTTTAAGTTCAGTTGTTTAAGTCTGTTTTCAGTCCTTCGAGGAGGAGGAGGAGGAGGAAAAAAAAAAAACTCCGTACCGCATCCAACCATTATTCGACCGAACAGCCACCCACAAATAATGGAGAAAACAGAATCCACGTATTCGGTCCCAAAAGCTCACCCTAACTTGAACAATATAAATTACTTGGGCTTAGGAATAGAGATAAAGAAATAACTTAGCCTAATTTTTTGACGTCCGTTGTTAATCATTGAATTGTATTTCTTTGGCTCTTATGCCTTTTAAATCCTGGCTTGATTGGGGTATACCCAATTTTAAGTGGACATGTGACCTTACTGGGGGAGGTCAAATTTGGTTAAAGTTACAATACTACCCTTGCCCTTTATAATTCTATTACCATAATCAGTTTTTTTTTTTTTTTTATTTTCATTTCATCTTCCTTCTTCTCTTCCATAACCACACCGGCTCCTCCCCACCACCACCACCAAAACTCGTCGATTAATTCGTTAACATCGTCGATTCGAAAACTCCGAGTAATCTTCATCAATGGAACCACCGTGGCGGAAGGGTACTTGTATGAAAGGCGCCAATAGAAAACTCAATGAGTATAACCCTGGAATTGCAAGTTTGGTTCAAAAGAAAGTGAGTAAAAAAACCGTCGAATAAGAAGAGATTGAACCCGCTCAAAACGAAGAAATGATGCGATTAAGAAAGTAAGGGCCTACTTAAACTCACTCTAGTACTTCAATTTCATGTTTGCATGTCAAATTAGGTCAGAAAAATCGAATCTTTGAATTTGCAGTTATTTCGCCGGCAATGTGTTTGTTTCACGACCCTGCCGGGATTTCATAGTTAGGGTTTGGCCGGGATCATCGTTGGTTGAATATCTTTTCGGCGGTTTAGTTTTTGTATCTGCTTTCACAGGGTCGGGATGTTATTCAACGTATAATCTTGCCGACGCTTTTTTTTTTTTTAAGGCTGGTTGGTTATAAACTTTAAACTTGCCGGTGGGATTTCAGTTTTTTAGCGTCTCCTGATGCCTTGAATGATAAAGGTCAGAATGGTATCTAAATAATACCACTCCGGCGTTATGCTAGCCGGTGTTGTTTTTATTATAGACGTTGCCGACTTTTGTAGTTGAAAACCCAGTCATAGTTGTTAAAAACCGGCAGGTTATTGGAATAAAACCCTCCCGACCCCTTGTTTAGCCGGCTTGTTGTTTAGATATCGACCCTTCCGATATTATTCCGCCGGAATGGTTATATATGTTGATCCTTCCGATTTATAGTTTTTTTCTTAATTGTTCTTGTTCAGGTTGCAAAAGGCAAACAAGAAAGCTCTGAAAGCTCTTAGTCCTCCTTCAAGACCTCCTCGTGTTGGTGACAAACTCTTGACTTCAAGACATCGAGGGGCATACGTTGTGGCGAGAACGACAAAGATCCGTGTTCCGAATGATGATTATCAACCACCATCGGAACCCAGTGATTCAGACGAGACTCCAGATGAAGACCAATCAATTCCATCTGTTAGAAGAGGTGACGATGATGATGGTGATGAAAGAAATCCGGCTGCTGGAGGAGGTAAAAATGATGATGATGATGGTGATCAAGACATGCCTAATGTTGGAGGAGGTAATGATGATGGTGATGATGATGATGATGGTAATGGAGATAAAGGTAAGGATATTCAAGATGAAATTGTTGAAGAGGCAGAGGAACAATAAGAAGAAGAAGAAGAAGTTGGGGAACAAACCCAAGCTGCAAGTACTAGTGCAAGTAGGGAAGAAGAAAAGGGTTATCACTAAACCGGCTAATTCCCACATGCCTCCCTACGAATTGAAGGTTAAATTGAAACCAAACGAGCTTCCCTGGGACCCCGGAAGATGGTGGACATGTTCTTTTTGGATACAAAGACTCGTGGGCATGTGAAATCCAAAATACTATCGTAAGTAATCTCAATCCGTCTTTGTTTTTCATTTAAGTGTGTAACTATCTTAAATTTGCGTCAAGTGTTTGTATTTCTTTTCATTTTGTGTTTTTGGTATTTAGGATCACAAGCATGCTATCCGTCTCATGAGGCGCCAAGTTTCATGTTCAGTGACTAAGACTTGGGATCTTGAGGATGAATGTGAGAAGGTGAAAGTGATTGTCAAGAACTCCGGGTTATTGCCTGCGGTGGATAGTTCGAATGTTGAGTATGATAGAGTTACCGTATCTGCATTCTGTGAGAGGTTCTACGGAGAGACCGATACAATGTTATTCCCATTCGGTGAGATGGCGATAACTCCCGATGATGCTCATCAAATTCTAGGCCTCGAGGTTGATGGAAAAACAGTCAGTGAGGGCTTCGATAATAACATTTCAACACTTTGTTCGGTTGGGATCAGATTAAGACGGAGTCTATGCTTGCGATGAAGGATGGTAATCTAAGCAAGAAGTTTAATCTGAAGAAGCTGAGGGATACATTATCTGGGACCAAGAAAATATTTGATGTGGAAGGAAGGGTGAACCCCGTGCGAACCACGTCAGCTTATTTGCTATACGTCCTGGGCAGATGTATCTTCCCCGACAGTTCCGGAAGCTTGGTCGACAAAGGCTTCAAGGGCACTCACTGCGAAAGTTAACGGAAACATATGTCTCTTCCAGGTAATTGTATTGTCTAAATCATTTATATTTGCCAAATGCTTGTAATGTTTGATTCTTACTAAACTTTGTGTTTGCATAGGTTTGGATATGTGAGCACTTCCCTACTTTGGTGAAAACCAACTCCCACGTCAAAGTGAATGAAAAGCTTGCGATTGATAAGCCAAGAGCGCAAAGATACAATTTTAAGGGTGCTCGGGGAAAAGGATATGCCATTTTTGCTTATTAACGTGCGAATCGCCTTGGACAAATTGATCGGATGAGGTAATATTTGATCCTTACCGAGATGCTAGAAATCAAGGTTTAATCCAAAGGAGAGATGATGTTGCATTATACTACGGACCCTTGTTGTTCTCCCATGAATTTTCAATGTACGATCCACATCGGGTAATGCGACAATTGGGTTACGTCCAAGAAGAACCCCATTTAGATCTTGAGCCTTTCTTTAAAGTGTTAAGGGGGGACTGCAAAGACATCCCAAAAAACTATTATCGCCGCTTACGCTCCACCCCCAACTCTAGGACATTGGAACGGAAGACTTGACCGTAAAGTTGATACGAGTCTTTTGGACGAGGTGACCGAAGGTCATGAAGCTCATGAGAGATACATGTCGTGGTACTTGGGTTGGGCTCGTCCTACTGCGATTAGGGAAATGACTGGTGAACAATTGGCTCGTAAGAGGAAGATGGCATCGAATGACTCAACAACAATTCATAACTTCCTTGTAAGTATTTTGGAGAAGCTCTTACTGTTTTAAGATTACATTATCAAATAATTCTATTAATTGTTTGTTGTTTAACTGAAAATAGAAGGGGAATTTGAAGACCTTTGTGAAGCTATTATGTTGCGCGAGAGAAAGAGGAGAGCCTTTGTCGATTGAAGAGCAAACCAAGCACATTCACTATGCTAGCAATCTTGACAATGAGGATACCTATGAAATGTTCAAGCAAGCTGATGCTGAATTAAAGAGGGAAGAAAAGGCCAGGAAGGAAGCACAAGACAAGATGAATGCTGACAAAAAGAGGGATCGTAGTGGTCGTGGTGGTGAAGGTAGTAGTAGTGCTGGTGTTCCTAAACGGGGCCGAGGTCGTGGTCGTGGTCGTGGTCGTGCTCGTGGTGAATGAATCGTTTCCTAGTTTATTTCTTTATGTTGGGTTGACAAATGTTAAGGTTAATGGTTGGACAAATGGTTTTTTAAGGTTTATGGGACATGTTTTCTTATTTTGGACAACAAGTGTTTGATTTCTAATTGTTGAATGAAAGGTTTGTTTAAATACGTAAAGTTTCAATACAAATAGCCGGCATGTTTTTTTTAAAATTACATTGCCGAACAAATCACGCCCGGCAAGGTCTTGAAGTGTCAGACTGCCGGCCCTGACAGCAGAAAATGCTTGCATACTAGGTGTTTATGGGTAAAAATCGTTTCTGCCGATTTCGGTAAATTCGGTAGGTGAGTGAGAAACTGGTTCAAACCCTAAACAAATGTGCTGCACGTGATCACTTTATAGATTCGAGAGATCAATCTGTACAAGTCCGGCCTAAACCAAGAAATGGTCGTTCCGGACTTGCTTGATCCACAAAGTGGAGGAGAAGGGTTGATTTGGGGAGGGAAGCAAAGAAAGGTGTTGAGACCGAGAATAATTCTAGGAGAGTAAAGCGTCTCGACTTGTATCGAAAGTGAAAGCTTGAGGAATCTTGCAAGAGGTGGAAGCTTTTGGGAGAGCTTGCAAAGTTGCCTTTCGAGAGTGTAGTATTTTTCTCCGACCGAGACTTGTTGTCTGGTGGAAATAGGTAAGACCTATTTATACAAGTCGATATTGAAACGTACTCGGCCTCATGAAGGAAGAGAGTAAAGGGTGAAATAATGGGAGGAGGTGGTAACCGCATGGTGTTAATGGGTGAAAACGTTTTCACCATTATTTCCTCTTTTATTTGACCGCTTTATTCCTTTTCACGCTTTCTTAATGTGAGCGTAGTGTACACTGCATGCTGTGACCGCCAAACCAAAACTCTAGAAAGCATCCCCCAGTTTTTGTTGATGTCTCGAGGGTTGGTTGCATCTTGAGTGCAAGTGGTGCTGCTAGGGACGCATGTGGCATGTGCGGAATGCCTTCGTTGCGAGTTGCACCTCGAGCGTAAGTGGTAATGCCAGAGCTGCTAGAGGCGTGTGTGGCATGTGCCAACGGCATGTGCGGAATGCCTTGGTGGTAGGTTGCACGATTTGCAAGTTAGGCTACCAGCGTGTGTGTTTGGCATGTGCGGAATGCCTTGGTGGTAGGTTGCACGATTCGCAAGTTAGGCTACCAGCGTGTGTGTTTGGCATGTGCCAATGGCATGCGTGGACGACTTGGCCTAGGTTGTATGATTTGTGAGCCTAGGGCGCTATATTTGGCGTGTGCCAATGGCATAGCGGTTTGGAAACATGGCTTGCGGTTCGTGTTGGCATGTGCCAATGGCACGTACGGCCATGTTGACCTAGTTGCAAGTCTTGCAAGCCTAGGGCGCTATATTTGGCGTGTGCCAATGGCATAGCGGCTTGGAAATATGGCTTGCGGTACGTGTTGGCATGTGCCAATGGCACGTACGGCCATGTTGACCTAGTTGCAAGTCTTGCAAGCCTAGGGCGCTATATTTGGCATGTGCCAATGGCATAGCGGCTTGGAAATATGGCTTGCTTGGTACGTGTTGGCATGTGCCAATGGCACGACGGCCATGTTGACCTAGTTGCAAGTCTTGCAAGCCTAGGGCGCTATATTTGGCGTGTGCCAATGGCATAGCGGCATGGAAATATGGCTTGCAGACGTGTTGGCATGTGCCAATGGCGAGTGCAGCCATGTTGACCTAGTTGCAAGTCTTGCAAGCCTAGGCGCTATATTTGGCGTGTGCCAAAGGCATAGCGGCTTGGAAATATGTCCTGCGATTCGTGTTGGCATGTGCCAATGGCACGTACGGCCATGTTGACCTAGTTGCAAGTCTTGCAAGCCTAGGGCGCTATATTTGGCGTGGGCCAAAGGCATAGCGGCTTGGAAATATGGCTTGCGATGCGTGTTGGCATGTGCCACCGGCACGTACGGCCATGTTGACCTAGTTGTTGACCTAGTTGCAAGTCTTGCAAGCCTAGGGCGCTATATTTGGCATGTGCCAACGGCATAGCGGCTTGGAAATATGGCTTGCGGTACGTGTTGGCATGTGCCAATGGCACGTATGGCCATGTTGACCTAGTTGCAAGTCTTGCAAGCCTAGGGCGCTATATTTGGCATGTGCCAATGGCATAGCGGCTTAGTTTGGCATGGTTGCCAATGAGTGTGATATGTAGTTTGGTTTTGGTGTCGCTGCCGTGGTGCGCAGTGTGCGGCTTGGTTTGGCATTGTTGCCATGGTGCGCAGTGTGCGGCTTGGTTTGGCATTCTTTGCCATGGTGCGCAGTGTGCGGCTTGGTTTGGCATTGCTGCCATGGTGTGCGGTGTGCGGCTTGGTTTGGCATTCTTTGCCATGGTGCAAGATGCGGCTTGGTTTGGCATTCTTTGCCATGGTGGTGTGAGATGCGGCTTGGTTTGGCATTGCTGCCATGGTGCGCAGTGATGCGGCTTGGTTTGGCATTGTTGCCATGGTGCGCGAGATGCGGCTTAGTTTGGCATTGTTGCCATGGTGCGCGAGATGCGGCTTGGTTTTGGAATTAGGGTTCTGTGTTGAAAAACCCTAATCTGGTATTTTGAAAAAATACCCCTATTAATTATTTACAACTGAACTAAATGCTCTTAGTTAATGTGTTGCGGGTAACACTAGGTCATGGGGTTTTACGATTTTACCCCTTGTTTAAAAACCACCATCAACATTAAGTCCCCGCTTAGCTCGGAACAGGGGCTTTGTTGCGAGGTAAGCATAAGATGGTGACAAACTATTAACAAAGAAACCGTAAAGAAAATTGAAGGAGGCTTGTCTGACCTTTTATAAATAGGATTTGGAATCCTTGCCTCTGGTAGTTTTGTACAAATCGGGAGGCTGGCATAATTGGTGGGGCCGGTGCAGCTTGGGCGACGTTGGGAAGTTGGCGTGAGTTGGGAAACTGAGTGTGCTAGCTGGTGGGACCGGCGCAAAGTGTAGAAGCCGTGCGTGCTTGCAGGTCGGCGCAATTGGTGGAGCCGGCGCAAAGTTTAGAAACCGTGCGTGCTTGCAGGCGTGACCGATGTACACAAGGAGGGAGTAGGTGTTTCTTCAGATAGCGAAGTTTCCTTATCTTGCTTTCCTTCACGTGCGGCTTCAATTAGGGCATCATCCATGCCAAAAAATCTGGAAGCGTTATGTCCTTCATTGCTCCCTTTCCTTTTTTAAGGTTCCGTATTCATACCCAAACGAGAATCTATCGTCTCCCATGTTTGAGAAGGGGTTCTTCCTGTTGATTCCCCTTTTCCTTTGCTTTGCCGGTGCGTTTTCTTCTTCTTTTTTTTGTTCACGCTATCCTCTTTTTATATGTGTATAGACATGATGGAACTTGATCATTTTTCCATTTCTTTGCAGTGTATGATGGGATCTTCCAGAGACGGCCGTGCCTTTAACTTTTTGGAAAAGGACTTCAGAATTGGTGGAGATCGATCTTCTTCTCTTGAGGAGGTATTGGTTGGGGTTGAATCTTTGTTCCATGAAGCTAACGAAATTATTAAGGACCTCCCTTCCATCTATCCTCCCGAAGAACAGGTGCATGTTCGGACTCTCTTGGGTTCAGTGGACGCGGAGGAGAACGCCACGATTCTTGATTTTGATGTGGATGAATCAAAAAAAACTTCATTCGAAGTGTCGATGAGAAAACTTTCGAAGGAGTATATGATAGAAGCGAGACAGCCTTTGAAGTTGATGCCAAAGGTGTCATTGATGATACCGGAGGGGTCATGGTGGCGTATGTTGGAATAGTTGTCGGGGGGACACCGCTGCTGGCTTTGTGGCTGCTTCGGGATGGGATGTTAAGGTTGCATTTGCTAAAACCATTTGAATGGAACCTTTGTTGCCCGAAGGATTGCTGAGGGAAATGCTTGAAGATAGCTTTTCCCGAAGGGACTTGCGCTCCATCCTTCGAGGGCTAGTTCCTCCTTTTGTTTTTTCTGTTAGCTGCTTAGTTCCCTGATGTTTTTCCCTTTTTTTTTTTGTAAACACATCTTTCCCTTCTTCTTCATCAGTAAACATTTTGTTTCATATATATATATATTTTTGAAAGAGGTTGTGGTATGATGGCTCTGCAATGGTTTTCTGGGTTCTTCTGATGTATTTCTCTGATATCTGAAGGATTCGCTCGGGAAGAGATATATTTATTTTATTTTATTTTATTTTTTTTGATAAAAAAGGGAGATCTCCAGGGAAAAATACAAATGGTGTATTCATCCTGGGGAAGTACAGCTATTAAGAGGAATGGTTTAAAGGAAGTACTGAAAAGGGGAGTGATTGGGAAGTACATCATTTTAGGGATTGGATTCCTTGAGCCATCACGAGTGAACTATCACGCCTTCAGGTGTGTCGGTATTGATGAGCTTGCAATATCCTCCCAAAAGGGTATCCGCAACCAGGTACAGCTTGCCTTCACCTTCCTCGGGCAAATCCATCTCTACTGTCATCCTCCCAACTTGAAACGAGCTTTCTTTAACCACTACATCTCCGATTGAAAACGGGTTCAGACGTCGTGTAACCATTTGAGCCTTGGCTTCGTTGGTTTCGCTAGAAGCTTCCAAGCTTCTTGCAAAGTTTTCGAATGGTCCAGTTCCCATTCACATTTTTGACGCGTTCGTGCCGGTTGTTGCGCCGAGTCCCCATGACAGAATGGGGAAGAAAAGGCCGGTTGCAGAAAAGGTTGCTCGGTCAGACTTACTTGCATTTGAAAATCATGGGCTAGCGCCAACGGGTCCTCTCCGGATGCTTGGGTTCCTTCAATAGCTCGTTGATGCGATAACCCGTGGGACGATTTGTTGGGAATCCCTTCGGGCGTGGATGTCGGCAGAGGGTGTACGTCCAGTTTCGCTTTGTTGTCGAGCACCCATAAGCATCCCAAAATCATGTCATGATCTAGTTCTTTGACAATGTGGAACTTGCTATGCGTTATAGCGTCTCCCATCTCGATCTCTAAGTTGATGTAGCCATGCGCGTTCAAAACTTCTCCTCCCAAGTCCTTAATTACGGACGGGGAATATGTAGCGTCTTGTTTTGTAAATCCTGCTGCATTTAGTGTCTTGAAAGAAATGATGTTGTGGTAGGAGGTCGTGTCGATGAGCGTGTCGTCAAATTTGTTACCTCTTAAACGGGACGTGGTTGGGTCCCAGTTCTCCTTTTTTGTTCCGCCCGTTTGGAGAGCTTGGGCCCCTGGCGTGGGTGCCGAGGAGAGAAAAAGCCGTTTGCCGGACACAACACGATTGAGAGCTGCGAAAATATCTTGTCGCTGCACCTTGGAAAGATAGAGAATTTCGCATATATGTTGCATCATGGATTGCACGAGTCTCGTGCACGGAATTCCCGAGGACCCGCAGTTTCTTATGGGGAGTGGGTCTCGATGCACTCTTTCGTCTCCTAGTTGGAGTTCTCCCGCTTCTATCCTTTCTTTGAAAATATGCTTTAGTCCGTTGCAATCGCTAGTCGGGTGGTGAACGAACCCGTGATAATGACAAGATTTGGGGTTCGCCATCTCGGCTTGATTGGCGGACGTGAAAGGCGGCGGCGATGCCGATGACATCATCTTGAACCCAGGCTTGGGAGGTCAATCACTTCCTCGATGGGGAATGGGAAATCAAGGGTATTTCCTTCGGTTTCGTGATCTGCACGGAGTTTTAGCGACGATCTTCCGTCGTGAGGGTTCCCGTTGTCCACGGCCTTCACGTTCTACTGGTGGCTCGTAGTTGCGGCTTTCCTTTTTCCTCTTTCGTTCACTATGTTCACGGAGGATGAGCCGGCATTAAATTGTTTCTTTGATGAGGCGTCTACTCCCGCGAGTTTCACGCGCGTCTTGATTCGAGTTGGCCTAGTCCTTTCCCGGAATCTTTCGGTGCCGTTGTTGCAGATCGTCGCGGCCTCATGGAGTTCGGAGAACGTTTGGAAACGCAAGTTTTCTAGCAGGCGCGGTAGATTGGGACCATACCATTGATGCATGCGTTTACCAATTGTTGCTCGGCCACGTTTGGGTCGTGGACAGATCGAGTGCTTGAACCTCGAACCTTTTGACGAAATCATTCGGATGTTCGTTATCCCACTGGTACATTCTCCCGAGGTCTGAAAAGGTAACTTGTTCAGACACGAAGAAATACTTCCTGTAAAACGCGGTGACCATGCTACTCCAGTTGGGAATGCTGTTCGGTGGGATGTGATGCGTGTCGTACCACAACAAATTAATTCAAGATTCTTCCACCTAATTAACAAGTAATATAGTGTAGTCAAGTTCGTTCCCACGAGGAGCAAGAGATTCTAGTTGTAAAAGTTGTCACGAAAAGGGGGGATGTATAAAGCAAAAGAAAATAAACAAAGCAATTTAAAGTTGAAATCAATAAGAGAGACAAGATCAAGGAATCCTTCTTCGTTGCAAAACAATGATTAAAGTTATGCTCTTTTCTACTTGTTATAAATCACAGATTATCACCAACCGTAGGATAGCAGGTCCGCTTAGTTATCAGATTCTATCCAAAAGAACCACCTTGAGGTTCGCTTACAAGATGTAATTCCCTGAATGCATTAAGATTTATGAATTTAGGTTTAGTACTAGTAGTTAAACTCGGTTCGCTTGGTTCACTTTCTAGCGTTGTTTCTACACACAATTGCTCCACGGAATCCTTCCGCAAGGTCTCGTGTTTGCTACTTATGTAAAGAGTCAAGAAACGATTACTTATCCCCTAACTTTCACTAGCTTTAGATCAATTAACAAATCAATTTAGTTGGCCACCCTAAACAATCTATCAATCATGAATGAATGAATAAACATTCCTATTAGTAAAAACAATCGATAATCATGTGAAAAACCTCAAGATAGAATTGAAACAAAACTCAAATCATATTAAGAACTAGGAATTCATCCTCAATCAATAAAATTAGCTACTCATGTTAAAAAGTTCACACAAAGAATAAGAAAAGAAAAGTGTTGTGTGTGTAGAGAGGTGTGTAAAAGATGTAGAAAACTTCTCTATTTATAGGCTTCAATATTCTCCAAATCTTCCAAGGAATAGAATCCTTTTCCTTTAGCAATTCAATTTCCAAAACCAAGCCTTTCTCAACTCTTCCATCTTCTCTTTCCAAATTTGAATCTAATTCCACAAACCCATGAGTTTAGATGATTCTAGAGAATTCTTCACCCAATTTCCAAATTCAAGTCTTCACACCCATGAGAGAAGTCCATAGAAAATTCTGGAATTTTTGGCTCGCCGGAAAACTGGTATTATGGCCGGAATCCGGCCGGAATAGTCGCCGCCGGCCATCTGAAAATTCTGTCAGTCGAGGGAATATTCGACGGAATATTCCGTCAGTCCACCGTTAGGACTAACGGTCAAACGAGTCAACCGTCAGTCAACAGGGTCAAAGGAGGAGAGAGTCAGCCACTGAGTTAGCTGGTCTGACTCGGTCTTAGTCGGCTGAAATACTGAGTTGGTGTAACGAGTCACTGAGTTGACTCATCTGAATAAAATTCCAGCCGAGTTCTGGCTGTTTTCTAGTGTTTCCCAGGCCAATTCAGCCGTTCTTTTCTTCAATTGTAACATGCCTAACACATTCATCTACACACGGTGCCTTTTCTACCCCGTAATGTAAGCAACACTTCTCATCTTTGCACCTGTATCTCATGTTTATCACCGCGGCTAGCCAATTATCGCCTAACTCTCCATACACAACAGCAGCATCTTCTTTTAACTCCTGGCAAGCACAATATCATCCCTGCAGCTCGTTCTCATAGCCTCAAAACCACAACCGCCAAGCATTCGTATCATCATGCCTTGCACTACATCCACCAGGCCTACCATTCTCGCTCACAAACTTAAGCTGCAATCTCTCATCGATCCAACCCTGGCAGCACCACAGCTCATTCTCCATCCTAAATCGTCACAGGTCTTAGTTTCTCGAGCTTTATCACTTCCAATTTCTCCAAACCCTTTACACAGATTCACCAGCAGCTTCAATTAGAGACTAACCCAATTCATTTTCCCATCTGAATATCAAACAAAACCCATTCAATCTTTTGTTCAATTGCTCGAACCCTAACTTGAATTCATCAATCCCTTTTTAATGAGCAGCGACAATCTTTGAGTCATCACAGACTCATTCTCAGCTCATCATAAACCCATCAACACCAATTCTTTTCTTTCATCACCATAATTCCACCTTCTTGTTCTTGTAACAGCGGCATCTTGTTCTCTGCCTCATACTCTTCATCACCATTTCCCTGAATCGATTGCAATAGCAGCATCTCTCAGTCACCTCTGTAACGGCAGTCAATTACCGCAATATCTTCTCTTCAAATCCCATAAACAAGTCGAGCCCTTTTGTTCATCTCATAGTACAACAACAACTCATTCAAGCTCAACCCATCTTTGTTCTTCATCTAACTCAGCCACCGAGCTTCAAACCGCGGCCACCAAACCCATTCTCGATCTGATTCATCTCTTCTTCACTCCCTGATTTCTTTTCTCTGATTTGAACAACAGCAGCGAACCCTAAAATACAACCTCATACCAATCCATATCTACACAGCAACGTAACAATTCAAACTCTACCAATTCAATCAGACTTGCAGTGACAACCCATCAATAATTTCTCTCAAATTAAACATCAGCAGCACAATTTTATCGATTAAACCCTATTTACCCAAAATCACAGCAAAACAATATGACTTCTCGATCTTAAACTCCAATTCCTCCTGAGTCTCTTCCATTAATCTCTGGACTTCGATCTCTGGCTCTCATGATCGCCACAACAGCAACCGCTGCTTTTACTTCCATCTCTTTCAGGTGACAATGAATGAGAGGATATCGAGATGTAGGGTTAGGTAATAGACTAGAGTAGGATATATGCACCCCAGTCACCTGATAAGGGATACCCAATTGGCAATCCCATAAGTGAATAACAGGAAGACGCCCCTTAACCTCATCGGCCTATCTTTAGTGCTCCTCCAATAGATAGTAGCCCTTAACCTTGGCTGGGCTCCAGATAGTGATCGCCCATGAAATGACAATTTTGCCCTTTTGGCTCAAATAGAGTAATTTCTTCTTATTTTCCTCCGTGCGACTCCATAGTAGCTATAAAACTCAAAACAAGCGTGAAATACATAATTTACAAGAAAAATAGCAAAGAAAGCATAAACAATAGATAGTAAATAGGATGTATTCTACACCCTATCAAATTCCCCCACACTTAGACTTTGCTAGTCCTCGAGCAAATCAAACTAAAAACTCACAACTTCAAAGCATTCCAGCGTCCCAAGCATCCAAAGAGTTATGAGGACATAGAATTTCTGCATGCTAGTAATAAGAAGTTAGAAATACTAAAGAACATATTCTCATTCTTAAATGTTGAGTGAGAAATAACCACACCATAATGAGAGAACGCGTGTTTGAGAAACGATCAATAAGCATTTCGCCTCGACTTCTGCCTCACCAAAAAGGATTTTATGATAATTGCACTCAAAAAGACGGCTTTTTATGGGTCATACATGTGTGCAGGTAGGAATGAAGAGAGAAATCCTGCGACACGTTGAATGGTGGGAAGGACATCTTCCGAAATATTTTTAAAAACCCACATCTTTTAATATTTTGAAAACCCATTTTTCTGACGATCTCTAAGAAAGGAAATCAACCATTTATTATTAAGGATGAGATTACTTACTCACCTTCACATCCGATCGCCAATTATGATAACACCACTCTCACGGCATCCAATAGAAACGTCTTCCGCTCCTCGTCTTGATCTTCTTGGTCTTCGTCTTTGGTTTCAACTATTGATGATAAACTCTCGAATTTCATAAATCCTTAACAATTTGTAACTCTTTTTACCTTAAATCCTTGTCGCTTGAAACTTCCTTATAAATTTTCCTTTCCCATGGCTTATTAAATAAATACAAAACAAATATTTCTCTCTTTTTTTTTTTATCTTTTTTTTTTTTTATGAATTTTCAAAAGATTTTTTTTTTAATAATTTTTTTTTTTTTTTTTTTTTTTTTTTTTTTTTTTTTAAATAAAATTTTTATTAATCATCATCAACAATAAGAAGTTTACAACTATTGGATGGAAGGCTAATAATTTTTTTTTTTTTTTTTTTTTTTTTTTGACACAAAAGATATAAAATACTCCCTCCGTCCCACTAATAAGTGACCTAGTTACTTTTAGATTTTGTCCCACCATTAAGTTACCTATATCACTAAACAAGGAGATATTTCTAAAATTATCCTTTTAATTGATTATAAGAAATATAAGAAATATGCATAATTTGATAGTCATGTTTATATTCGTTACGTAGGTGTTTTAAAATGCTTTTCAATGGTACGAAGTTTGCGAACATCCGTGGTGTAGTTTGAGAGATAAATCACTTCAAACTTTCACTATTTAAGGGTATAATTGTAAAAAGTGCTTAAAAATATTTCCCCCTTGCTTGCCTTAAAAATTGTGCAAATTTGAACTAGGTCACTTAATAGTGGGACGGAGGGAGTACAAAAACAAACCATGGCCGTGGGAGAAGTATTTTACCGCTTGATTCTTCACAACTTGTATCGTCTTGAAATCATAAACTTCAAAAATTCTCACCTTTTAATTTTCTTCGCTCTTGTGAATAAGTCTTCATACTTAGATATAAAATTACCTCATTGTATTGTAAGTCCTCAACATATATGTAAAAATCTGCTCTTTGTATGTTGCTTTACTTGAATTTGAAATTTGCTCTTTTTCTTGTACCGTTGCTTGTAAAACCTTGAACTTTTTCCAACTTTCCTTGTAGATTTTGATGTCGCTCCTTGTTGATGATGAATGTGTTTCTATGGATCCGTTGTTGTCGAGAGAGAGAATGGTGCTAACTGCAAATCGAACTACAAGAAGGAGGCTTTCATCTATAGACGTCACCCTTATGATTGACAAAATTAGCACTCAAGAGATCAAAGAGTAGTGCTTCTATTGGTGGGAGGTTGGGTAGCTCACCATTCTACCCGGAATTAACGTATGGTGACACACACTCAAAAGAAGCTCTTTAGTAGATGGAAGACTTCTGGTCGGTGCCTCTCATGATATGAATACGGGTAGTCTCCACTAATGATTGATCAGCAACTCTAATAATGCACTTCTCCCTGCACCAAATTCGCATCACCGGCATGATTAAATCCATTATTTAACACTCTAACAAGCAAGAAATCCGAATGTAGTTCTCTAACATTTCCAAGTTCAATTATGTCGGTCAAAATCTCTATGTAAACATACCTAGAAGTATGCTAGTGACTCTAAAATCTTAAAAGTTGGAGGTTTTAAGTAAAACTTTTTTTTTTTTTTTAAATTAATTTTTTTTTTTTTTTTTTTTTTTTAATTTTAATTTTTTTTTTATTTCCTTACTTTAAAATATAATTTATTATTTACACGGAAGAGGTTTTAGTTGGTAGCCGAGCGACAAGCTGGGCACCAACCCCCTTTTGAATAGCAACACCCAATCTATGAAAAATAAAAGCACCTAGACCACTACCAAAGCATCATTATTAACTAAACGAGTTTTCAGACGCTTAAAAAAAACAAATAGTGTCTTCGCTAAGCTCTCCTAAAGTAGTGAAAGCTAAAACACCCAAACCATAACCATGTGAAACACATTCATCCAAGTATTTAGTGCGTTTACGCGAAATTGCTTTCGAAATAGCCTGGCCTGGAATGAAAGCCCGAACTCCCCCTCCAGTGAAGGGCGAGACCCCTGTGACATCCATACACACGTCCTGGCCATTTTCCCAATTAAGAACAAGGATGTCCATTTGGACGCAAGTCCTTGTTAGTAGTTGACGACAAACCCAAAGCAACTTCTTTACGCGCTAGAACACCCATTTGTAGCAAATATCTATAATCACATCACGAACTAAGTCATGAAGAAACTTACTCCCAACATCATTGGCACAATGAAGCGCGTGATCCCCATAAATATCCATAGGCTTATTACAACAAGAACATAGCCCTTCTTCAACAAACATAGGAATACCAAGGCGATAACAAACAACTGCTCTGAACTGTCTAGGCCTGAGGCATTGGTCTAACCCACTGATAGGGACTGCAAAAAGGTAATCTTGCGCATGCTTGATTTGGTTACATTGCCACAGAATGGAGTCTCTTGCAGATAGTGTAAACTGGACAGGGATTTGCTTCTTAACTGCATCAAAATAAGTGACTGCCAGGGAGTGCATAGAAGGGGGGGCAGTGTCATCGACGCAATAGGTGGAAGGCAAACCACATACCTGAATGAAATTCTGAAGAGCCAACTGATAGGCAGCACCATTATCGGATGAGAATAAGCTACCCAGTATCATCTTCCGCACCGAAGTAGTCTGACTCTGGGAGGCAAGATAACAGTAGGTGCGGGTGTCCGCCATGGTGTAGATACCAAGCCCACCATCTTTGATAGGTAGGGTAGCCAATCTCTGTTGCAAGGGCCCAAAACCAGCTCCATCTCCGGTGATTAAAAGTCTCAAATACTTGAGCAAATGGTCGTCAAAGAGGTCAGAGGCCTGTTGTAAAGCTGCAGGATTGGTGGTACGCATAGCGAAATATAATCTGGACACACCAACGCAGTTGCGGAGTAACAACATCTCACTTTGAGGATCCTTGAGTTTTTTGATGGCGTCCATGAGATGAATAGTCTTGTTCACCCTGCTCGGCGCCATGTCGCTCATAAAGTCCAAATCTAAACTCATAGGACCACCTAAAAGTTTAACTCCCTTGCTAGGTCTGCCAATATCCTTAGGGAAAACACCATCGGCAATGCTACGAGGATCAAAAGAAGGCCAAAAGATCTCGAGTTTTCTTGATATTGAGATGTAAGCCCCTACTTGGACCTTCTGCTTCTATGATTCTCAAGGCTTTGGCGACCTCCAGCTTGTCACCAATAATAGTGCCATCATCCAGATACCAGGCATGCAAATCAAGCTTACAACGAGATGCGATAGACTTCACTAGAGGATGAAGTGTCAGAGCAAACAACAGGGGACCGAGGGGATCACCTTGTTGCACACCAAGTGCAGAAGACAAGATATACTGATCATAGTAAAGTCTAGCAGGTCTAGCATAACAGAATTCTACCCAACGAGAAATACCAGGACAATGAAGCCGGACTTCACTAATGAGATGAGATCTGCACACCATATTGAATGCATTCGAGAAGTCAATAAGCAGCATTGACATCTTGTTCGAGTGCCCTTTCAATTCAATGCAGACTATTAATGACATGAAGTATACTCTCACCTCCAACTGGTACCCCCACACCAAATTGATGATCTCCTAAATAAGATGACATGGCCTTGCCGACGGAAAAGGCGGCCACCTTAGAAACCAATCGACGCCAAATAGTTCCAACCGCAATAGGCCTAAGCCCACCTCCGGGTTTGATAAGAGGTGTGAGGGGTGCACTGGCGACGAACTCTCCTAAGGCCATGGGACATTTTCCTGCCAACCAAAGGTTAACAACCCCTGCAATCGAAGCCAATAAATCATCCGCAACCGCTGCAGCTGCACCACTTAGAGCATCGATAAGATGCTGTGCTCGTAAACCATCCCGACCACACGAAGTACCCCTTGGAAAACTCTTGATTGCGCCGAAAACCGCCTTAGAATCAACCGTAACTTGGTCACAATTGACATCTTCATCCGGAATAGTGGGTGGAGAAGCTGCTGGGTGCTTAGCTTGTAGTTCAGACAAGGTATTCTCGCAACGTGGAGCAACACCATTCGACGACAAAACTCGTATCGCAGCAGCGTAATGTCCGTACCCGATTTTCTTCCTACAAAGCGTTTAAATTAGCAACCTCGGGCTTCTTTTGCTGGCCTGTTTGGCGTTTCTTTGTTGGGTCGGACGTTGTAACAATTTGGATATTAAATTGTAACAACCCATAGGTTCCTTCCAAGCCATCAGAGCTTGCTGTATAGAAGCAACCTGCAAACGCTTCCTGTTACGCGACTTTTCATCAGCTGATCGAGTAGGCACAACGCGCGTCAAAATACAGATAGGAAACAAGAGGAGGCGAACCCATGCAGCCAAATCAGATGGTTTACGTATCACACTGAGTCCGAGGCATGTCTTTAAAGCTCGAGAAAAGCTTAATCGCAAGGATATGGAATCTTTGAAACCGTAGTGAACTAGTTGAAAAGCTGTGTTAAGAAGATCTAGAGAAAGAGAAAAGGACTCATCTGTCGTTACCACCAAAAAAACTTCATCTCCTGCTGTAACACCCTCCCTTGCAAGCGCAACATTTGACACATTCGAAACAAGTGAATCTGCAGCGTTAAGAACAGGCAAGCTTGCCACTGGCCTGTCGACTCCATGAAGAAGAAAATCAGCGAATCAGGGTTGGAAGGACCAGCAATTGTATTGCAATGAACACCCACCGAACCCTTGCAAGGAGTCCTCCAAGCGTGAATATCCATACACTTTGGCAAAGCACAACCACATTCTCGGTCGAAGTAGAATTTCCTCCCAAACACAGAAAACATGCAAGTCATTGGAGATAATGGCTCTACGATTGTTCTTATTTTCCTCTCGAGAAAAGATGTTTGTTATGCAAGTGACTAATAATGGAACCCCTAGCATATCCTCTACCATTCACCCCGTCACGGCATCCATCAAAGTTCTTAAATGGGCAGTGAACATACCTATTCACCGCATCTGTGAGGGATGGGGACTGAGTTGGGTGTTGAGATAGCTGTGGTGTTGGAGAGGGTAACAGAGAAGATCGAGTAGCATAGGATCGTGAAGAAACAGCCATGCTAGGATAAACACCAAAAACCCTAAAAAAAAAAAAAAAAAACCCAAGGACGAGAAAAAAGAGGAAAAAGTCGAAAGGAAAAACCAAAAATTGCTGGAAAACAAATGCTAATCAAATGAAGAAAAAGATTAATCAAAACAGGAAAACAATGGAGAAGAGACCAATCCATTGGGAAGCCTGACTTTCATTCGCCAGAACTCAACGCCGGAGCTCATCGCCGGAGAGAGAGAAAAAAATCAAACTTAAGCGTATTCCATGGTGGGAAATTTTAACATGATAAGGAACAAGAAAAAGAAATAACAAAAAGCAAAAGGATAAGAAATACAAAACCTATGGGTTGCCTCCCATTAAGCGCTTGTTTTAAAGTCGACGGCCCGACTTAGCTCTTGCATGATTCATTCCCCATATACTAACAATCGAAAAATTTGAGGATCCACCCATAATACCTGTTTTGAAAACAATAACTCCATACAAATATTAGCACAAGAAAATAATAATGAAATTATCGCTCGATAGAAATTTCCCCCACACTTATTCTTGTCCACACTCGGAAGTGTATAAAGAACATAGAATTTGGGAATTTCCATGTGTTCCTCTTGGCAAACCTGCATGGTGTTAGAATCAAGTGTTTCCAATGGTGGATATCTAGAAACAAAATCATCCAAAAATACTTTCGAAGCACATACATTCAAACCAATAAGAGGTAAAGGAGAAGAATCAATATGCAAAGGGTTAGACAAACCTTGCACAATCTCTTGTATTATAGAATCCTCTTCATCCTTAAAAAATTCAAGTGAATTACTTACCTCTTGTATATCGTGGTCCTCTATTAAACCTTGCAACCATTCTTCATCGTTTTCTACCTTAACCAAAGTCTTGGCATCATTAAAATCATTGGAAAGTTCAATTGGGTCTTCCACAAAATCAATCAATGTGGTTTCATTCTCTAGCATCATCTCTTCAACATTCTCATCATCGGAATCGGGCCATTCACTAAAATGATTCTCGTCGGTATAGATTGTAAGATCTTCTTGTGAGGGTGTTACACCGTTTATAACAATAGGTAAGTCACACCCAATCTCCTCCTTTTGAATAGGCGAAGGATCGTTATTATGATTCGGAGTTGGAATAACTTTATCCTTGTTACAATGCTCATACACTTCCGCGGACTCATATCTTTCCTGAAGGAATTTTTTCCAAGCACTAAATGCATCATCTTCAAGCTCTACCTTTTGAATAGGTTCTTGATCATTATTAAGATCAAGGCTCGAGTAAGCTACACTAGCATCTTCAAAAGTCTCCAAAGGTTGATCCTTTTCAACACAATCATCTTTATTTTCAGACTCACCATAATAAGAATCTTCATCGGTTTCATAACCTTTATCCCGACGTCGTTTAAGTTCCATATGAATAGTCCTACTAATTTCTGCGACAAGCTCTTCCGAGTCTCCATCATCTTCCAATTTGTATAATTTTTGTGCAAGTTTCCTGACGTTCACACGCTTACCACCGTTGATAGAGTTTCTAGACTGTATCTCCTCTTTTGGAAAAAGTGAAGGAAAAACACGATGAAGAGGAGTATATTCCAAATTCTCTCGTCTCGCACATTACTAGAAAACAAATTGTTAGATGCATAACTATCCTTCCATCCCTGTGATTGTCCACTTACATACCCGTCATAAGGTTGTTGATATGTATGAGAATATCCATAAGGTTTACGTAGGAAATTGATCATAGCCAAAATATTGGTTTTGATTGTATCCTAAGGATGGTTGGAAGTTGTCATAATGTTGAGGTTGAAAACCGTATTGATTGTTGTAATATGCTTGCTCTTGTCCACCATACATGGAAAACCGATACCTGAAATAAGATTCTCAGAAACTAAGTTAGATACGGTATAGAATCTAACAAAGCAAGAATAAAGCAAAAAGAAAAATAAAAACAACTAAAAAAATCGCCCGTTGCTCCCCGGCAACGGCGCCAAAATTTGATGCGTGTCGTACCACAACAAATTAATTGAAGATTCTTCCACCTAATTAACAAGTAATATAGTGTAGTCAAGTTCGTTCCCACGAGGAGCAAGAGATTCTAGTTGTAAAAGTTGTCACGAAAAGGGGGGATGTATAAAGCAAAAGAAAATAAACAAAGCAATTTAAAGTTGAAATCAATAAGAGAGACAAGATCAAGGAATCCTTCTTCGTTGCAAAACAATGATTAAAGTTATGCTCTTTTCTACTTGTTATAAATCACAGATTATCACCAACCGTAGGATAGCAGTGTCCGCTTAGTTATCGATTCTATCCAAAAGAACCACCTTGAGGTTCGCTTACAAGATGTAATTCCATGAATGCATTAAGATTTATGAATTTAGGTTCGAGTACTAGTAGTTAAACTCGGTTCGCTTGGTTCACTTTCTAGCGTTGTTTCTACACACAATTGCTCCACGGAATCCCTCCGCAAGGTCTCGTGTTTGCTACTTATGTAAAGAATCAAGAAACGATTACTTATCCCCTAACTTTCACTAGCTTTAGATCAATTAACAAATCAATTTAGTTGGCCACCCTAAACAATCTATCAATCAATCATGAATGAATAAACATTCCTATTAGTAAAAACAATCGATAATCATGTGAAAAACCTCAAGATAGAATTGAAACAAAACTCAAATCATATTAAGAACTAGGAATTCATCCTCAATCAATAAAATTAGCTACTCATGTTAAAAAGTTCACACAAAGAATAAGAAAAGAAAAGTGTTGTGTGTGTAGAGGTGTGTAAAAGATGTAGAAAACTTCTCTATTTATAGGCTTCAATATTCTCCAAATCTTCCAAGGAATAGAATCCTTTTCCTTTAGCAATTCAATTTCCAAAACCAAGCCTTTCTCAACTCTTCCATCTTCTCTTTCCAAATTTGAATCTAATTCCACAAACCCATGAGTTTAGATGATTCTAGAGAATTCTTCACCCAATTTCAAAATCCAAGTCTTCACACCCATGAGAGAAGTCCATAGAAAATTCTGGAATTTTTGGCTCGCCGGAAAACTGGTATTATGGCCGGAATCCAGCCGGAATAGTCGCCGCCGGCCATCTCGAAAATTTCATCGATCGAGGAATATTCGACGGAATATTCGTCGATCCATCAGATTAGGACTAACGGTCAAACGAGTCAACCGTCAGTCAACAGGGTCAAAGGAGGAGAGAGTCAGCCACTGAGTTAGCTGGTCTGACTCGGTCTTAGTCGGCTGAAATACTGAGTTGGTGTAACGAGTCACTGAGTTGACTCATCTGAATAAAATTCCGGTAGAGTTGTTTGTTTTGTTCAGTGTTTCCTAAAGCCGATTCAGCCGTTCTTTTCTTCATTGTAACATGCCTAACACATTCATCTAATTCTGGTGCCTTTTCTACCCTGTAATAGAAGCAACACTTCTCATCTTTGCACCTGTATCTCATGTTTATCACTGCGGCTAGCCAATTATCGCCTAACTCTCCATACACAACAGCAGCATCTTCTTTCAGCTCCTGGCAAGCACAATATCATCCCGCGGCTCGTTCTCATAGCCTCAAAACCACAAGCTGCCGCGCACCAGTATCATCATGCCTTGCACTACATCCACCAGGCCTACCATTCTCGCTCACAAACTTAAGCTGCAATCTCTCATCGATCCAACCCTGGCAGCACCACAGCTCATTCTCCATCCTAAATCGTCACAGGTCTTAGTTTCTCGAGCTTTATCACTTCCAATTTCTCCAAACCCTTTACACAGATTCACCAGCAGCTTCAATTAGAGACTAACCCAATTTATTTTCCCATCTGAATCTCAAACAAAACCCATTCAATCTTTTCTTCAATTGCTCGAACCCTAACTTGAATTCATCAATCCCTTTTTAATGAGCAGCGACAATCTTTGAGTCATCACAGACGCATTCTCAGCTCATCATAAACCCAGCAGCACCAATTCTTTGCTTTCATCACCATAATTCCACCTTCTTGTTCTTGTAACAACGGCATCTTCTTCTCTGCCTCATACTCTTCATCACCATTTCCCTGAATCGATTGCATTAGCAGCATCTCTCAGTCACCTCTGTAACGGCAGTCAATTACCGCAATATCTTCTCTTCAAATCCCATAAACAAGTCGAGCCCTTTTGTTCATCTCATAGTACAACAACAACTCATTCAAGCTCAACCCATCTTTGTTCTTCATCTAACTCAGCCACCAAGCTTCAAACCGCGGCCACCAGACCCATTCTCGATCTGATTCATCTCTTCTTCACTCCCTGATTTCTTTTCTCTGATTTGAACAGCAAAGAAATAACCCTAAAATACAACCTCATACCAATCCATATCTACACAGCAACGTAACAATTCAAACTCTACCAATTCAATCAGACTTGCAGTGACAACCCATCAATAATTTCTCTCAAATTAAACATCAGCAGCACAATTTTATCGATTAAACCCTATTTACCCAAAATCACAGCAAAACAATAGCAGCTTCTCGATCTTAAACTCCAATTCCTCCTGAGTCTCTTCCATTAATCTCTGGACTTCGATCTCTGGCTCTCATGATCGCCACAACAATTTGCTTTTACTTCCATCTCTTAGGGTGACAATGAATGAGAGGATATCGAGATGTAGGGTTAGGTAATAGACTAGAGTAGGATATATGCACCCAGTCACTCCGATAAGGGATACCCAATTGGCAATCCCATAAGTGAATAACAGGAAGACGCCCCTTAACCTCATTGGCCTGTCTTTAGTGCTCCTCCAATAGATAGTAGCCCTTAACCTTGGCTGGGCTCCAGATAGTGATCGCCCATGAAATGACAATTTTGCCCTTTTGGCTCAAATAGAGTAATTTCTTCTTCTTTTCCTCCGTGCGACTCCATAGTAGCTATAAAACTCAAAACAAGCGTGAAATACATAATTTACAAGAAAAATAGCAAAGAAAGCATAAACAATAGATAGTAAATAAGATGTATTCTACACCCTATCGAGGATGCTGTTGTACCATGTATACGCCCTTCCGGTAAGTGATTTTGAAAATTCCCTTAAACGAAGAACGTGATTATATTCATGTTCAACCAAGGATTCCAGGGAAGCGAGAAACATGTTCGCGTGCATTCCGTACCATCGTACAAGGTAAATTGAGAGAAGAGTACCCCCTTGGGAGAGGGATTCTTCGTATTTCGGATGGGTAAGGGGGTTGGTGATGATGTACATCCAACTCATTATGCTTGATTCGGTCGCGTAGGAGTTGTTCCAAATCTTCTCTCGTGACGAAGTTGGGTGGTTGATTTCTTTCCAACGGGATTCTAGTGTGAGTTTCTTCATCCGTGGAGGTGTGCCCTGCCGAGGTGCCGGCGTCAGGGTTGTTGGAGATGCTTCTAGGCGTCTCTGGAGGATGCGACTCACGGGTTAGTCGCTCTGTCAGGGTTTTGAGAAAAGTGAGAACCTCCTTCGTATTTGAAACCATGTCATGCCGGGCTCGCGAGCGTCTCTGTCGTTCCATCAAATCGGCGATGGTGACGTAAGGACGACTTCCTCTGGTCCCTCCGGTCTCTCGTCCCGTCGGCGGGGTAATTGGAGCCTTAGTTGTCAGAGGTGCCATGCTGTAAGAAGCATTCGGGGTCGTGGTGGGGCCCTAGCTCTGGTGACTGGGGGCGTGACACCTGAAGAGATATTCTCTTTGCCGTGATTAGAGGGTTGTGCAAAGACGCTAGAGGAGGCGGCCCGGCTCGGCGCCGGGTGATAGGCGGTGTTACACTTAAGGGAGTGCACTCGATGTTCTTGTTGTCGTAGGTGAAGTAACAACGTTATAGGGAGAGACGCCAACATCGGGGATGTGTTCTATTTGGTGTTCTCGGCGGCCGTTCGGATCTCGAGTTCCACCATATTGGGATTTGATGTTCGGGGGAAACGAAATCGGGAGTTGGAGTTGGTATTGTAGCCGATAGATCAATCCTCCCACCGTGGTCGCCAATTGTTTATGGGTAAAAATCGTTTCGCCGATTTCGGTAAATTCGGTAGGTGAGTGAGAACTGGTTCAAACCCTAAACAAATGTGCCGCACGTGAGCACTTTATAGATTCGAGAGATCAATCCGTACAAGTCCGGCCTAAACCAAGAAATGGCCGTTCCGGACTTGCTTCGGTCCCACAAAGTGGAGGAGAAGGGTTGATTTGGGGAGGGAAGCAAAGAAAGGTGTTGAGACCAGAATAATTCTAGGAGAGTAGCGTCTCGACTTGTATCAGAAAGTGAAAGCTTCGGAAGCTTGCAAGAGGTGGAAGCTTTTGGGAGAGCTTGCAAAGTTGCCTTTCTGAGAGTGTAGTATTTTTCTCCTGACCGAGACTTGTTGTCTGGTGGAAATAGGTAAGACCTATTTATACAAGTCAAGATTGAAACGTACCCTGGCCTCATGAAGGAAGAGAGTAAAGGGTGAAATAATGAGAGGAGGTGGTAACCGCATGGTGTTAATGGGTGAAAATGTTTTCACCATTATTTCCTCTTTTATTTGACCGCTTTATTCCTTTTCACACTTTCTTAATGTGAGCGTAGTGTACGATGCATGCTGTGACCGCCAAACCAAAACCCTAGAAAGCATCCCCCAGTTTGTGTTAATGTCTCGAGTGTTGGTTGCATCTTGAGTGCAAGTGGTGCTGCTAGGGACGCATGTGGCATGTGCCAATGGCATGTGCGGAATGCCTTCGTTGCGAGTTGCACCTCGAGCGTAAGTAGTAATGCCAGAGCTGCTAGAGGCGTGTGTGGCATGTGCGGAATGCCTTGGTGGTAGGTTGCACGATTTGCAAGTTAGGCTACCAGCGTGTGTGTTTGGCATGTGCCAATGGCTTGTGCGGAATGACTTGGTGGTAGGTTGCACGATTCGCAAGTTAGGCTACCAGCGTGTGTGTTTGGCATGTGCCAATGGCATGCGTGGCCGACTTGGCCTAGGTTATATGATTTGCGATCCTAGGGCGCTATATTTGGCGTGTGCCAATGGCATAGCGGTTTGGAAACATGTCTTGCGGTTCGTGTTGGCATGTGCCAATGGCACGTACGGCCATGTTGACCTAGTTGCAAGTCTTGCAATCCTAGGGCGCTATATTTGGCGTGTGCCAATGGTATAGCGGCTTGGAAATATGGCTTGCGGTACGTGTTCTCATGTGCCAATGGCACGTACGGCCATGTTGACCTAGTTGCAAGTCTTGCAAGCCTAGGGCGCTATATTTGGCATGTGCCAATGGCATAGCGGCTTGGAAATATGGCTTGCGGTACGTGTTGGCATGTGCCAATGGCACGTACGGCCATGTTGACCTAGTTGCAAGTCTTGCAAGCCTAGGGCGCTATATTTGGCATGTGCCAATGGCATAGCGGCTTGGAAATATGGCATTACAGACGTGTTGGCATGTGCCAATAGCACGCACGACCATGTTGACCTAGTTGCAAGTCTTGCAAGCCTAGGGCGCTATATTTGGCGTGTGCCAAAGGCATAGTGGCTTGGAAATATGGCTTGCGGTACATGTTGGCATGTGCCAATGGCACGTACGGCCATGTTGACCTAGTTGCAAGTCTTGCAAGCCTAGGGCGCTATATTTAGCGTGTGCCAAAGGCATAGCGGCTTGGAAATATGGCTTGCGTTACGTGTTGGCATGTGCCAATGGCACGTACGGCCATGTTGACCTAGTTGCAAGTCTTGCAAGCCTAGGGCGCTATATTTGGCGTGTGCCAAAGGCATAGCGGCTAGGAAATATGGCCTGCAGTTCGTGTTGGCATGTGCCAATGGCACGTACGGACATGTTGACCTAGTTGCAAGTCTTGCAAGCCTAGGGCGCTATATTTGGCGTGTGCCAATGGCATAGCGGCTTGGAAATATGGCTTGCGGTACGTGTTGGCATGTGCCAATGGCACGTACGGCCATGTTGACCTAGTTGCAAGTCTTGCAAGCCTAGGGCGCTATATTTGGCGTGTGCCAATGGCATAGCGGCTTGGAAATATGGCTTGCAGACGTGTTGGCATGTGCCAATGGCACGTACGACCATGTTGACCTAGTTGCAAGTCTTGCAAGCCTAGGCGCTATATTTGGCGTGTGCCAATGGCATAGCGGCTTGGAAATATGGCTTGCGATGCGTGTTGGCATGTGCCAATGGCACGTACGGCCATGTTGACCTAGTTGCAAGTCTTGCAAGCCTAGGGCGCTATATTTGGCGTGTGCCAATGGCATAGCGGCTTGGAAATATGGCTTGTGGTACGTGTTGGCATGTGGCACTGGCACGTATGGCCATGTTGACCTAGTTGCAAGTCTTGCAAGCCTAGGGCGCTATATTTGGCATGTGCCAATGGCATAGCGGCTTGGAAATATGGCTTGCGGTACGTGTTGGCATGTGCCAATGGCACGTACGGCCATATTGACCTAGTTGCAAGTCTTGCAAGCCTAGGGCGCTATATTTGGCATGTGCCAAAGGCATAGCGGCTTGGAAATATGGCTTGCGGTAAGTGTTGGCATGTGCCAATGGCACGTACGGCCATGTTGACCTAGTTGCAAGTCTTGCAAGCCTAGGGCGCTATATTTGGCGTGGGCCAAAGGCATAGCGACTTGGAAATATGGGTTGCGACACGTTTGTCATGTGCCAATGGCACGTGCGGCCATGTGCACCTAGTTGCAAGTCTTGCAAGCCTAGGGCGCTATATTTGGCATGTGCCAACGGCATAGCGGCTTGGAAATATGGCTTGCGGTACGTGTTGGCATGTGCCAATGGCACGTACGGCCATGTTGACCTAGTTGCAAGTCTTGCAAGCCTAGGGCGCTATATTTGGCATGTGCCAATGGCATAGCGGCTTAGTTTGGCATGGTTGCCAATGAGTGTGATATGTAGTTTGGTTTTGGTGTCGCTGCCTTGGTGAAAGGTGTGCGGCTTGGTTTTGGCGTTGTTGCCATGGTGCGATGTGTGGGGCTTGGTTTGGCATTCTTTGCCATGGTGCGCGGTGTGCGGCTTGGTTTGGCATTGTTGCCATGGTGCGCAGATGTGCGGCTTGGTTTGGCATTCTTTGCCATGGTGCGCAGTGTGCGGCTTGGTTTGGCATTCTTTGCCATGGTGTGCATGATATGCGGCTTGGTTTGGCATTGCTTGCCATGGTGCGCAGTATGCGGCTTGGTTTGCCATTGTTGCCATGGTGCGCAATATGTGGCTTGGTTTGGCATTGTTGCCATGCTTTGCGCGATATGCGGCTTGGTTTGGCATTGTTGCCATGGTGCGCAAAGATGCGGCTTGGTTTGGCATTGTTGCCATCTTTGCGAGTATGCGGCTTGGTTTTGGAATTAGGGTTACGTGTTGAAAAATCCTAATCTGGTATTTTGAAAAAAATACCCCTATTAATTATTTACACTTGAGTTAAATGCTCTTAGTTAATGTGTTGCGGGTAACACTAGGTCATGGGGTTTACGATTTTACCCCTTGTTTAAAAACCACCATCAACACCAGGGTCGGCAAGTGAGTCAGATCATTACCAAGCCGTGAAGATCTGACCGGCTAAGTGTATTATGTTTTCGAACACGCCGGCGATTTTTTACAGAAAATACCTTCTCCTGATGCATAAAACCATCATAACGCCGGCATGGTTTTAAATTTATACCCTGCCGAACATATCATAGCCGGCAGTCAAATTTCAAAATACATTGCCGGCGTATTGACAGAAGAAAATGATTTACTGATGCCAAAACCATCATAACGCCGGCATAGTTATACACTTCTCACCCTTCCGACCCTGGGTAGTCGGCATACTGAGAAAAAACAATCTCGCCGGCAAATTCAAAATTCAAATTTTTTACAAGTACAATTCATTGATTGTCTTGTACTTGGGCACTATAACGGCCAAATTTGGGTACAATCCTATAAATACACTACTTCTCTCTACAAAACAACATAAAAATAGTTCCAAAGCTCATATCATCATACAATCCATCAAACTCACCCAATAGCTAAAAAACAATGACTTCATTTGATTCAAATGAAGATTTGGCAATCACCAAAGCATGGTATGCGGAAAATCGACTTAGACGTCAATCCTCCGAAAGGGAGGATTCCACAACCTTTTGGGCTAGGGTACACAACAAATTTAGCGGCGAGTTTGGTAATCCTAATGGAAGAAGTATTCAACAAGTCCATGAAAGGCACCTAGTCATCGAAAACGCGATAGTTGCTTTTTTGGCTCTCCAACCTCGGATTTTTAACACTCTCCCCTTCACCTTGTCTATTCAACAATTTGTAAGCAATTTTGTGGTTTTTTTTACGCAACCCATGTTGCTTTATCTTCCAATGAAACACCACTAACAAATGTAAGTTTGTTTTTGTAGCATGAAGTCGTGAAAGCGCGCTACTTGGAGGAAAAGGGGGAAGCATTCGCGTTCGATGCAAGCTATCACTTCTTGGCACAAAGAATCCCTGAGGATAACCCGGAGTACTTGGATGCCGTATCGTCTTCGGATGAGGAAGATTGATGGATTTAGAAGTTTTTGTATAGGTTTTGTGGGTAGACCTATATGTAAACCCTCCGTTTCAATCAATGTAGTAACCAAAATTGCATGAATAAAGTGAATTAGATCTTCCGATATTCTCATTTTTCGTTTGGTATATGTAAATGTCGGCAGGGTTATAAATCCTTAACATGCCGGCTACACATACGCCGTACTGTCATAAATTATATGCATGCCGACTATATCATAGCCGGCGTTATAGGAGATATTTACGTGCCGACCGTAAGAAAGTCGGCATAATCTTCATTCAAAGACCCTTCCGGCCACAAAACGATCGGCGTTTTATTCATCCAAGGACCATGGCGGCTAAAATTGGTCGGCATTTTATTCAAACAAATACCATGCCGGCTATATTATAGCCGGCACCTTATTCAAACCTGGACCATGCCGACCTTTCATATTTTCAAAACAAAATTTTTTGATCGAAATCGAACTCATAAGGCAGATAAAAGATTTAATCTACTGAATTCATAATTTCAAAATTTTAATCTAAAATCAATTAATTAACCTAATCAGAATTTTAATGTTAATTAACCAAGGGCATTTTAGCCATTTATAAAAAACAAGGTTAAGAGGTGGCTTGGCTTTACTTCAAAATGACCCTATTTTGTCTCATTGGGTATACCCCAATTAGTTTGGGTATACCCCAATCAAGCCAGGTTTTAAATCACATCACCAGGATTACCAAAAAATAAATAAAAATGCACACCAGTCGGCGCATCCTGTTTGTGGCTTCCACTTATCGTCGGGCTTGAGGGGTACTATCAGACTAAACACCAGATGAACGCATTATGTAGAAGCAGATGGGAGAATTGGTTAACACTTTGATTGAGAGATTATCCTTACATTACAATTCAGTTCTTGTAACTGGTAACTACGTACGTAGGTACTTCTTATTCAAAAACAAAAACAAAACCAAAGCACATTGAATAGAGAAAAATAGAAATAGAAATAAAAAAACGAAAGACTTCCGCCCCATGAGCATCACTATGGTGATTGTCATCCCAACTAGGTTGGCACCACAACCACCACAAATCATTTGCAGAGGCAAAACAGATGTCAGATAATAATTAACCCCAAAAAATATTAGAAAGTACTTGGACTCTTCGATGTCATCCGCGAACAGACCAGTAAGATGAAAACAAGTCGGATTGACTGTGCATGACTGCTTTGAAATGATTAAACCGGCATTACAACTCTTGTTCGGAAAATCTTAAGAATCTTCTTCGTAATTACCTGCGATGAATCTTTTTGTTTAGACAACCCTTATACCTGCAGCTTCAATGATAAGATTCCTATGCTCAGTTCCAAACAAAGATTAATTAACTTCAATATAAGAATTGATTAGACATAATCCAGCTTATTCCTGTCCTATACATATATACATACATGTAATGCGCTGATACATTGGTGTCTTGGAGACGGCAACACTCAAACAAACAAATGCCTACAAATTACAGCGCCATCGAAAGATAAATTTCCAAGAAAATAATCATCTCAAACTAAGAAGCCATTTAAAAGTAGTAAATTAAAGCTCCAATTACTTGGTAACAAAATTAAGACAATGAAATTAAGAGGAGGGATGGACCTGTTAGGGATACGTAATGATTTATCAGCTGGATCTTTCTGGATGCTCATATTCGCTTTGAATAAAATCAAAATCCAAGTGTTCAAGAAAGGTAAGAGTCTTGATATCGTAGTCAATGGACTCCTTGAGTTTGTCGCAATGCCTTATGAATAATTTCCGGAGAGAAGTAAAAGATCGTAAATCCGGGAGTAATGTCAAAACAGGACAATCCATCAAAGTTAATGAGCGGAGAGAATTGGAGTTGGAGTTGATTTTGGGAGTAGCATCACCTTCCTCCTCGCTGCTTCTGTAGTTGTTTAGATCAACATCTTGTTCAGAAAACCCTCGAAAGTTAGAGCAATACGAGATCTTTAGCTCTTGTAGATTGGGAGTAACGTTTTGGAGTAGTAAGCCCAGTGGAATATATATTAGCTTCGGAGAATATGAAATTTCAACGAGTGTAAGAGAGGGAAGACCTCCGTTAGCTAAGATTGAGGTTACTACCTTGCTGTTTGTGTCGCTTAATTTCAATTCCCTGAGAAAAGGCAATGGGTTTGGCGTGCTTCTCAGTTTGTTGCAACAGTTGATTTCTAGCTTCTTGATACAAGGAAATGAATTATAAATCGGAAGAGGAGCAACCCATTCTTCTAGATTTTCCATAACATTGATAACAAACTCAATTAACGATGGGAATACTGAGAGTGTAGTAGCATTATTGTTGTTGTTGATGATTCTTTCTTCTTCTTCTTCTTGTTGTTGCTGGTAATAAAACTCGTCACCCAAACACTTGACTGACTTTAGATACTTAAACTTAAGTATTCTAAGACATGGGAGTATACCAAGCGCCGGCAGCTTCTCACATTTTATTATATCCATGAGCTGTAATTCCGTTAAATTCGGAAGGCAACCCATCCATTTCGGAAACTTTAAACCCGGGAAGCCACGTATTACCAACTCATTTAAACTAGGGCTAGGTTCGAGGCCCTCCAACACCTCGCCAAACGCCATTTCCTCTATCGGTTGGAAATCCTCCACAAGAATCACGTCTTCCTCCTCCTTAAAGGAGAATTGGAGACACCAATCTAGTATCAATTTGCGGAGGTTTATCTTATCTTTTAACTTTGCTCTCTTTGCATCAACACCACCACCTCTCACGTGCTTCAGATACCAAATCTCTAACTCTTGTAAAGAATTTAGATCTGCTAATTCTTCGATCCCACTACGAGATATGGTGGTGTCCTTGTTCTCCTCCACAAAGAAAATTAACGATTCAAGGCAAGTTAGAGTTCTTATACCTCTAGATATTCCCTCATTTCCGCGAAAACCAACTTTGAGAATTCTCAATTTTGGCCAATTTTTCATTTCTTTGGGGAGTTTACAGACTCCAAATCCCATTATCTCCAAATTGCAAAGATTATTAATGCACGACTCGGGCAATTCTTTGATATTAGTAAGTGTAAAATCTAGGCACCTTAAACGTGTCAATGTTCCGACATCTATAGGCAAAACATCAAGATTAGTACAGTATTGGAGTTCCAACTGTCTTAAATCTTTTAAAGCCCCGATATTTACAGGTAAGGCTACTAATCTTGAGCAACAATATAGATTTAATGTCTGCAAATTCGTAAGCTGAAGTATAGAATCAGGCAGCTTTTGGACATCCGACCACGAGAGATCTAGGTGCCTTAATATCTTCAGAGACCCAATGCCGAGAAGAAATATTCCAACATTTATGCATCTATAAAGCACTAATGTCTGCAAATTGTAAAGTTGGTTCAAGGACACATCCTGTCCTTCATGAAATGTACACTGAGACAGATCAAGGTACCTCAAATGCTTTTGCTTAACAAGGATCGAGGATTGAATCTTAAAATCAGCCCGATATCCCTCGCGAAGTAAGCAAACTACCCGCAGATTTTTGCAATAAAGTAAATGTTCTCCCAAATGATCATTTTCATGGCAAAAAATGGACCTCAAGTTTTTTGTTTTTTCTAAGTTTTTTGAAATTAATTTTGAATCTTGTTTGTCTAAAACTATCTTCAACCGACGAAATCCAGAAAAAGATTCCATTTCACCAGAACTCACAATCTTGAAATCATGAATGCTGCTGACACTAATGGCAAGATCATGTACCAAATCATGCATCTTGCATGTTTCGATGTCGCCTAACATATTCTTTTCCACATCTTGAAAAAACGAATTAGCCAGTAAACTATGAAAATAATCATCGCCAACATCTTCCGGTGATATTTGTTTTCCTACATGAGATGAATGAAGGAACCCTTCGGCCATCCACAACCGAATCAGAATTTCCCTATTAATTACCCAATCCTTGGGAAATATAGAGCAATACGAAAAACAAAGTTTCAAATGTGAGGGTAATTTATCATAGCTTAATTTCAGTACAGATGTTATTTTCATTTTCGCATCAACCATCTTTAAACTATGATGGTCTCTGATTGAAAGCCAATCAGTCTCAGTTTTATGCAAGCGCATAACATTGCCAAGAACTTTCGCAGCAAGTGGTAAACCACCACAATTTGTTGCAATGATCTCTCCTATACATGTCATATTTGGGGTTTCTAATGCTCCCCCTGGAGAAAATGCTTTGGCCTTAATGATAGACCAACAAACATTATCAGGTAGATTTCCTAACATGTATGGTGGGATATCACCTTTGAAAATAGAAGCAACTGTGTGGCTACGTGTAGTAACTAAGACTCTACTCCCTTGAGCACCTGAGTTTAGCAAACTTTTAAGAGTATCCCAGTCTTCTGGATCTTCACTCCAAACATCATCTAGTACTAATAAATACTTCTTATTGCTTAACTCTCCTTCAAGTTTATTAATCAAGACAGTAACATTAGAATAATGATCACACTTGCGATTTGTAACTGACTCAAGTATGTTAGTCAACAACTTTTCGATATCAAAATTGTCAGACACACATACCCAAGCTCTGATCTGAAAATTTCTCTCTATTGAGTCATCTTTGTAGATCAATTGAGCAAGTGCAGTTTTCCCTAATCCACCCATACCCACTATGGATATGACGGAACATTTTTCTAGTTGATTGGGATGTATGGAGGAGGATGAGGAGGATGTTGTTGTTGACATGTATGGTGTAGTTAACATCTTTATTATGTTTGACTTATCATTCTGTCTTCCTAGGACACTTGATTCATCTACAGCGGATGAAATTAGTCGGTTTTGTTGCACTGTATTGTGATCATAAGTATTACTTTCAGGAGTAAAAATTTGGAAATGAAATTTTCCCATGCTCTTAGAAATTTCTTCTAGACTTTGGTTAATATGTTTGATTTGACGAGCCATCTTGCAGCGAAACAGAAGTGAATTGGAGGATGAAAAGAATTGTTTTACCTTATTGCTCTTGCCAATCATTTCATATTCAGCCATGGCTTTGTAAGAAAACTCGTCCAGAACATCATCAGCATCATAGACAACATTCATGAGCCGTTTCAAGAGAAGCTTAACTACTTCAGATTTCTCTTGCTGCTTTTCTGCATCGGTTGTTACGGCTGCTATCATCTCCAAGGTTCCTTTAAGTTTTTTCAGATCATCATGGACACTCCAAACCTCACTAATCTGTTGGGAAACGACAGAAGTCAAATTTTTCAGTAATTCAGTTGAACCGCTAACAACTAACTCTTGGAATGACATGATAACAATAAAGAGTGATGTTAGGAAAAGAAGACTAGTAAATTGGGTTGGACAAGCAAGCTGATTGTATATAATCTCAGATTTGTTTTCGAATTTGGATTATGGTAACAGAGGTATGCGAATCAAGCTTTTATAGAAGATGAAACTACGCACACTAATACTCGTATCTCTTTCTTGTTACAAAAGAAAAGTCTAGCATGTGAATAAGAAGCCTGACAGGAAAAGATAGATAGAACTTGTGCCTTTCGTTCCGAATTGTTTCTCTTATTTATATCCCTTGATTCTTTTGGAAGTCATTCTGACTGTCGGTAACTCTATAACATAATTCTTAACTTATTCTTTTCTTTTGTTAAACCATTTGGGTGCAGATTGTGCTTTAGTTAAACCAAGATTAATGATCAAGTGACTTCAATTTTGTGTTGTGTTTTACTAATAAACCATGCAGATTTAACGAGCTATAACTAAACGTGAAACTACGTCACTACTAGAACATTCACATAATGACACTCACCCCGCCAGTGAGATCTTCGAAAATTTGGGATCCGTGGAGAATGGGCACATTCCATTGAACCTAAATTTTGGAGTAAATGATAGCATTCCATCAAGAATAAAATTTAATTGTTATTTATGCACTACTTGAAGTTCTTTAATAAATACTAAGGTGAAAAGCCGTAAAAGCAAAGTAAAGGAATGATTTGGTGAAATACTTTTTCTTTATTATAACTTACTAGATTCATGCATGTGTTATGCATGGGGCATTTTTTTCTTTCAACTTGGTGTGCGCGGGCTTCAACCCGTCCCGTGGCGATGCATTTTTTATAAGGAATTCACTAACAACCATAAGTGTTACTAAATGATTTTGTCACATTTATTTATATAACAGACACTTGTGGTACTTATAATTGTTACAAACTGTTTTCTAACAACTTTATATGTCACTAACTATCTGTTAATTGTCAACTTTGGGATACTGTATGCCAAATTGAAAGTCTACAACATAAAATCTAACCTAAAAAGCTGCGGATAAAAATCGACCGCCTTCGGCCGCCAAGTTAATTCCAAGTTATCGCTTTAATCATATATAAACGTATCTCCATTCTAAGTTTTGCCTCTAATCTTGAATTAATATCACATAAAAAGCCTCAAAATATAAGTTCGCCTAGAGCACCCCGAAACTGTAAGACGGCTCTATCTACACCTACCGTGAACTTGGCACGACAGGTTATATATCCACATGACACAGTCCTGGTGGGTCTCCCAGAAATTAGAGGGGAATTTTTTAGGGTTAGGGTAGGACCAATGTGGTCAATATCGGCCAAGATGACTAGATATCACCGATACTGCAGCTTCGGCACTGAGACATGCGGTATTTGGCCGATGGTTTCGGCTGAGATAAACCGAGACGAGTTAGCCGATATTTGGGTGGACTAATTTTTTTATTTCCCTTACTTTAGAGTTTCCAATTTGGTTCTCATGTTGTACGGGTTACATCTCAATTTCATGTTTCATGTTCAATAATTGATAATATGTTAGCAATTCGCTTAGGTTTGAGCTTTGCAATTCTCAAAGTTTACATCAAGATCAACAACTATCTTAGGTATGAGCTCTGCAATTCTGATTTTGTATGGGGATTTTATATGTTTCATACAAATATCGGGTTTTTGATGATATCCTGAGTTTGTTTGGTTGTATGTCGGAAAAATGAGTACTAGTTTTATATCCTAATAAGTGCTACGACTCCCTTCATCCAACAATAGGTGACCTAGCTCAAGTTTGCAAATCCCATGGCAAGGAGAAGAGATGAGTATTTTTAAGTATATTTTACAATTATACTATTATTGATAATATATAATTAGTAAAGTTTAGAAATGATTTATCTTTCAAACCATACCACGGATATTCGTAAACTGTATACCATTGAAAAGTATTGTAAAACGTGGAAATTTCTGAGGAACCCAAGTTTGGTTCCTTTTTTTTTTTGATGCAAAGAGATAAATATATTAAGAACTTGAACCAAGTACACAATAGTTATCAGCATTTAGAGATGTAATAAGAAAGTTTGGCGGATAATGCATCCAAGAACTACTAATATGAAATTTCCTAGAGTGTTTTGCCAGCATATCCGCTGGTTTATTCTGCTTCCTACTAATAAACTTGCAAGACCAGAAAGTGTGCTTGCTTAAGATAGTAATGATGTCTAAAACGAGAGATTGAAGTTCCCATCTCACTTTATTGCAGTCTCCATTTGCTGCTCCAACCACATTCTGTGCATCCAACTCAAAGCAGACATACTATAGATCGAGTTCTTCTGCCCATCGCATGGCTGACAGCAGCCCTTCCACCTCTGCATGTTCTGAGTCTATATGTCCACGATCATAGATGCAGCGTCCCCGTTTAAAGGTACCTGTAGAGTCACGAAGTATCAGTCCAATGCCAGTATGAGCAATAGAGAGAATATTTTTGAAAGAGGCATCACAGCATAAAGAAAAATAGGGTGTCATGGGTGGTATCCAAGAAAGAAGGGAGTTAGTTCTATTATTATTATCTTATGCAACATCTAACTTCTGAATCATTCTTGTGCTAGTCATAGTATTTAGATATTGTATGCTTCTTATAACCTCCACTGGGTTTGGTTTTTTCCCCTAAAAAACACATCTGCATCTTTCTTTCCATATCTCCCAACAGGCGTTTGCCATTTTAACCACCCAGTCGTTATCCAGCCTAGAGAAATCATTTGTGAACCAACTCTGAATCCACTGAGCCACACTGAGATTTTGGTTTTCCATACTTCTCCTTGCACCAGGAATTGAAGTCCAAACGGCTTGTGCAAAAGCGCATTCCCACACAAGATGTTTTGTTGTTTCTATCTGTTGATGACACATATTACAGAGTTCACCAGTATATTGTTGTACTCTTCCCATCATATTGTTGTACTGTTCCCAAGTTTGGTTCCTCTATCCTCTAGAAACCCATCATTAAGATTGTATATATTTGTAGCCCAAATTACAAGATCTACGGCTAAAAATAATAGTTCTAGATTAGATTTATCTTTCACTTTTTTAGATGGACAAAATTAACCTCAATTAATTAGTTATGTACTATTAACAAAATAATTTTTAAAAGGAATAAAATAATCTGTCGATTTGAATAGCGGTCAATTAGGAGGCGTATTTTGAGGGCGCTATTTATGGGCAGTTTCTTTCTTTAGTCTGACCGTCCGCTTTATAGAACATTAAATTTAGATAATCTTCCCCTTTCGGAAGATTTAGAAGATCTCTTTCTTTTTTTTATTCTGTTTTTTTGGCTGAGGAAAGCAAATGCGGGAGGTTCTTCATCACTATCCTTCCCATATATGAAAAGGTAAAGCCTTCCGTTTATTTTTTCACTTGCAAACTTTTCCACGATGGATGAACCATAATGGGTCCTTACTATCATTCTCTTTGTATAATGCTTCTCTTGTTTGCTTTAGCAGTTTGATTACAAGTTAATTAAGTCGTATCACTTCTCGTTAATTTGTTCAGAGATTTAACCTTATGTCATAACCGTGTTCTTCCTAGTAGTAGCCGACATTTCACCCAAATCTACGCGAAAAGGTATTTCCTTCTTCTTGTCTCAGCTGAATATCAATATTGTTGAAAGAGTAACAGTTAATTGCAATGTCATTTTTTTTTTTAAAACCAGTTTTAGTTCTGATTCAATCCATATGTTATATGCTTTTTCGGTGTTAACTTTGCCCTGAGATCTGCTAACCAGCATCTTCAAATAATATAGGACAAAAACACCTCAAAACTTGCAAACAAGAGGCCCGCCTGTTGAAGAAATTGGTGAGACTACTGTCGGTCATCTCCAAAGAATTAAGGAAAAAAGAAATGTCTCCAAAGAACGTATCTAAGAAAAAAAGAAATATCTCATAAGTATGATGAATTGATGAGTATATCACTCTAGACAACAAAACTTGAAGTCTAAACAAGCTAATGCAAGCCTAAGGTATATATATGTGAATAAGAAGTCTGACAGGAAAAGATAGATAGAACTTGTGCCTTTCGTTCGAATTGTTTCTCTTATTTATATCCCTTGATTCTTTTGGAAGTCATTCTTAACTTATTCTTTTCTTTTGTTAAAGATTTCAACTTGAATATTTTGAAACAATTTGGGGGCAGATTGTGCTTTAGTTAAACCAAGATTAATGATCAAGTGACTTCAATTTTGTGTTGTGTTTTACTAATAAACCATGCAGATTTAACGAGCTATAACTAAACGTGAAACTACGTCACTACTGGAACATTCACATAATGAATAGGGAGGATAAGGTTATATCACTTGATTCTTTTGGAAGTCATTCCGACTGTCGGTAAATCAATTCTTTATTTATTCAACTTGAATATTTTAAAACAAACTGGGTGCAGATTGTGCTTTAGTTAAACCAAGATTAATGATCAATTCTGTGGTGTTTTGTATTAAACCATAATGACAATCACCGCGCCAATGAGATCTTCAAAAATTTAGGGGGTGGGCTTGAGCCTTTTCTTAGTCCTGGCTCAAGCCTAAATTTTGAACCATTTTTTGGGGACCAGCTTTTTTTTGGGGAGACCATTGTTTTATTTTTGGTAAGATATTAGAAGTAATTATAGCCCCCCCTTATCTAGATATTTATGAAATTACCCTCTGATTATTTTTGGTTAATGATTAGTTAGTGTTAATATTAGTTAGTGTGATTAGTGAAATGATTTTGAATAAAGATTTGAGATTAAAAAATCAGATTTTTAAAAAAAGAAGTAGAATTATTGAGAGAGAAAAGTTAGAGAAGATGAAGAACACAAACATGGAAAATAAAACTTTTTTTGAGTTCACTAATCTAGACTATTCAAGTGATGATTCAATTGATGATAGCTCATCTGAATCTTCATCTCCTTCCTCTCCTAGAGTATATGTCAATCTTCACAATGATCCGGATATGGATTATTTCTTAGATGGTGAATGTATTCTTCCCCAAAGCCAATATCAAGATGGTGAAAACGATGGATTTTACCAACCACAACCGGAGGAAGACTATTTGGGTACCCAGGTATGCTCTATACTTAGATAATATTGGTTGAATTGGTCCAAATTTTCAAAAAAATATGAATTTTTAGAGTAGATTTGGGCTTGTTCGGTTACCATGTGTGAAGAACATGTAACCGAACTCATCTAAAAGTGTAGTTCGGTTACTTTTTCTAAACACGCAGGTGTTGATGGTGGTTTTTAAACAAGGAGTAAAATCGTAAAACCCCATGACCTAGTGTTACCCGCAACACATTAACTAAGAGCATTTAACTCAGGTGTAAATAATTAATAGTGGTATTTTTTCAAAATACCAGACTAGGGTTTTCGACTACGTAACCCTAATTCCAAAACCAAGCCGCACACTGCGCACCATGGCAACAATGCCAAACCAAGCCGCCCACTGCGCACCATGGCAATAATGCCAAACCAAGCCGCACACTGTGCACCATGGCAACAATGCCAAACCAAGCCGCACACTGCGAACCATGGCAACAATGCCAAACCAAGCCGCACACTGCGCACCATGGCAACAATGCCAAAACCAAGCCGCACACTGCGCACCATGGCAACAATGCCAAACCAAGCCGCACCCTGCGCACCATGGCAACAATGCCAAACCAAGCCGCACACTTCGCACCATGGAAACAATGCCAAACCAAGCCGCACACTGCGCACCATGGAAACAATGCCAAACCAAGCCGCACACTACGCACCATGGCAACAATGCCAAACCAAGCCGCACACTGCGCACCATGGAAACAATGCGCACCAAATGCCAAACCGCGCATCGCGCACCATGGCAACAAAACCAAACTACATATCGCCGCACCATGCCAAACTAAGCCGCGCACACATGCCAAATATAGCGCAAAACTTGCAAAACATGCAACTAGGTCAACATGGCGCACGTGCCATTGGCACATGCCAACACGTACCACAAGCCATATTTCCAAGCCGCTATGCCATTGGCACATGCCAAATATAGCGCCCTAGGCTTGCAAAAATGCAACTAGGTCAACATGGCGCGTGCCATTGGCACATGCCAACACATACCACAAGCCATATTTCCAAGCCCGCTATGCCATTGGCACATGCCAAATATAGCGCCCTAGGCTTGCACAAAACATGCAACTAGGTCAACATTTCCTACGTGCCATTGGCACATGCCAACACGCACCACAAGCCATATTTCCAAGCCGCTATGCCATTGGCACATGCCAAATATAGCGCCCTAGGCGTGCAAACCATGCAACCTAGGCCAAGTCGGCCACGCACGCCATTGGCACATGCCAACATGCTCGTTTCGGTAGCTTTTCCTACCAAGGCCACGGCCCTAATGGCCTCATTTGGTTGCTTTTCCTACCAAGGCCATGGGCCGGCCACGCATGCCATTGGCACATGCCAACACGCTCGCTGGTAGCTTTTCCTACCAAGGCCACGGCCCTAACGGCCACGCATGTTATTGGCACATGCCACGCACGCCACTAGCAGCTATGGCATTGCCACTTGCACTCAACGTACAACCTACCACCAAGGCATCCGCACATGCCATTGGCACATGCCACGCACGCCACTAGCAGCTCTGGCATTGCCACTTGCACTCAACGTACAACCTAACACCAAGGCATTCCGCACATGCCACGCACGCCACCAGCAGCTCTGGCATTGCCACTTGCGCTCGAGGTACAACCCGCAACAAGGCATTCCGCATATGCCAATGGCACATGCTACACGCGCCACTAGCAGCGCCACTTGCACTCAAGGTGCAACCAACACTCGAGATATCAACACTGGCGGGGATGCTTTCCGGGGTTTTGGTTTGGCGGTCTGACTTGCGGCGTACACTACGCTCACATTAAGAAAGCGTGAAAAGGAATAAAGCGGTCAAATAAATGAGGAAATAATGGTAAAAACGTTTTCACCCATTAACACCATGCGGTTACCACCTCCTCCCATTATTTCACCCTTTACTCTCTTCCTTCATGAGGCCAGGGTACGTTTCAATCTCGACTTGTATAAATAGGTCTTACTTATTTCCACCAAAGAACAAGTCTCGGTCAGAGGAAAAATACTACACTCTCAGAAAAGGCAATTTTGCAAGCTCTCCAAAAAAGCTTTCATCTCTTGCAAGCTTCATAAGCTTTCACTTTCTGATACAAGTCGAGATACTACTCTCCCAGAACTATTCTGGTCTCAACACCTTTCTTTGCTTCCCTCCCCAAATCAACCCTTCTCCTCCACTTTGTGACCGAAGCAAGTCTGGAACGGCCATTTCTTGGTTTAGGCCAGACTTGTACAGATTGATCTCTCGAATCTATAAAGTGCTCACGTGCAGAACATTTGTTTAGGGTTTAAACCAGTTTCTCACTCACCTACCGAATTTACTGAAATCGGCAGAAACGATTTTCACCCATAAACAATTGGCGACCATAGTGGGAGGATTGATCTATCGGCTACAATGTCAGACTGTCAAGATGATAGGGGAAGGCGACTCGATCCGACTCAACTGCCAGATAACCCGGTTACTAGTTGTAAAACTACACCTAAAAACTGGGGACTCGTTGAAGACGCTACCAGCAATTGGGGACTAACTGGCGATGCTACCAGCAGAGCCGCCTTTACTTGGAGAGAGACGTGTTTGCAAGTGAGTAAAATTAGATTGGGAAAGATAAACGATCTGTTTCTAGGTTCTAAATAAAACTGTCATACTCTTGTGCCTATTGCTAGCACACACTTTCATAAAAGCAATATTCCTTTCTCAAAGCATAATCAGAGTCATACTATCAAAACCATTCATCCCAGAAATAATCCAATATCCTCAAAAGCTACCAGCTGTCTACCAAAACCGGTCAAACTTTGAACTAGACATCCAATATGTCTTTCAAAAAAAAAAAGGAGAGAGAGAACCTAAATGAAAGTTTAACAGAGAAACATTCAAGGAAAATCATCCAAAAAAGGTCTGTTCTTCTTGGAGAAAGTCAACTTTGCATCTTCAAGAGCCGCTCTCTTCATAGTCAACATCTTGGAAAGCTTTTGAGTTCTACCTCTGTCGTGCAATTTCCTCGGCGGAAAGGCTTTCGGTTCTTTGCATCTTTCAACTTTTGGATCTCAGCAAGGCCTTCGACAAACCACGAGGTGTTGAACTCCTTTTCTACGCACACATCGCGATGGTGCTCCCAGTCGGCAATAACATCTTCAGAAACGGTGTGACCAGTCACCTCATGCATATCCTCGATGGAAGATAAAGCCTCTTCCACACGCTTAACCAGCGCAAATCGACTAGTGACTTTCTTGGTTGTGGCCATATGTCCGTACTTCTCCCGGATTCTGGTATACAACGCCTCATGCTTAGCCAGCACGCTGAAGCCGCCAACCAAAGACATGACCTGGATAAGGAACCAACTACGGGGGATCAAAATGGCGCCGCACTGGCCTCATGACTCATGAGGGTTTTCTTCCATGTCTACGGCAGCAACCATCAGAGAATCATCCACCGTTTGAACCACATCTGTGCCCGGCAATCGGCTAACTCCCACCTCCAAGTCACTGGCGGTGGCCACCAAGGGCAAGTTTCCATGTGGCTCCACCCTAGAATCGTCCTCCGAACCGGATTCCTCCTGCGAATTTGAGTCAGACATTTTCAAAGGAAGAAACAGAAGAAGAAAGAAAAGAAGCGCGGAACTCACCGAACCGCTTCCCGAAAAAGAACCAGTGCTGCCAGAGGAATCACTCTCACTTGTCGAACTTTCTTCTTTCTCTGACTCATCACCGCTATGATAAGGCTCAGTCTTCTTTGGAATTCTTTGAAGAAATTGCCGTCTCGGCAACGTGCAAGGGCGCGAAAGCATTAACACTACCGAAGCCCTGGAAGAAACAAGACACATGTTTTCAGTGAAATTCACGTGTTTTGAGACAAACCAATGAAGAAGCGACACATACCTGGTTATTGGAAGAACTGAAAGACACGAGAGCTGTGGGAGGATCTTTTGAAACCGTCCGGAACCCGCCAGCACAATTCTTCGTTCTCCGTTCCTTGGCCTGGGGACTTTCCGAGTTGCTAGGAAATTTTCGTTTGAGATCTCTCAACATTGGATACTTCTTCAAAACTGCTGGGGAAGGTTTACAACGAACGTTCTCCACCATGTTATTCACAAAATCTTGGATCATAATAAACTCGTCGCACCAGAACTCATTATAGCCGAAAGTCGTCGAAGTTACTCTTCCCGTTTGAAAGAAGGGAAGGCGGATACCCAGCTCGAGGGCACTGGCATTGAGGGCGGCACGCAATGAATCCTTAGGAATCACCGGTGGTAAGCAAGAGGTACCCTTGATCGAAACCCATATGACGAGCAGCACGGTCAATATTGTAGCGACTATCCGGAAAGACCCCATGAAGAAAGACGGCATATAACCGGCAAGCGGCTTTGAATGAACAAGTTTTCACCAACGCTCAAATCGCCATCAAGACAAAGACATGAGCGGAGCAGAAGCAAAGGTGTCAATTTGAGTCAGCGACCTATGGACCAGGCTCCCATGGGCGAAAATTGATTTCATACGACTTATCAAGAAGACTAACCAAGATCACGCCAACTCTTGGGCGCTGTTCACCCATCGAAGAATTCGAGAGCCGCCCCAACTCGCGGGAATCGAAGGCATCGGTTTGAGCATACTTCTCAAAGTGCTCCCATAGCGGACTTGCGAAAAGAAACGTGCACATATGAATTCACTTTCATGAAACCATTCGAAACTCGCATGTTCGCAACTAGGTGATCCAGATGCACATACAGGGAACCGAGGAATAGCTTGCCAATGGGAAGAACTTCACCTTTTGCCAACTTCACAGCAATCACTAGAAACTCTGGTCTTATCTCCTTCTTACCGGAACCGTCGTCAAAAATGTCTCTAGACAACCAGAGAGCCAAAAGTGCTGCAACGTGAAGATCACTGCTTTTCTGTTCAGGTTCCAGCTCGTCCGGAAACCATTGGGATATCCACCAGCTGTAAAGGCACCTTTCATCCTCTTTCCGGACAGAATCCTTCGACTTTGCAGTGGAGTCTTTCCGAGCGAAATCTTCCAACTTAGCGGCGAGGTCATCCCGCATCTTCCCCTGAATTTCAAATAATTGGATTTTAAGATTCCCAGTTACCGGAAGATTCAGCAAGAGAGCCACACTCTCCAAGGAGAAATTTATCTCACCCCATCTACATATGATCGTATGGGTGTCCGAACACCATCTGGAGATGAAAGCAACCAAGCCCGAGATATCCTTCCTAATCTGGAGATTTATTGAAGCTCTGACAGCATCAATAATCTGCGCTCGAGTCAAGTTGGTATTTATGTGCTCCTTACTCACCATGAACTCAACCCATCTATCAAAAGAACGCAATGGGCTTTGACACATCCTGAAATCAATGTTGGAATAGGAATATACCCCTTTATGAAGACAGAACCGTATGGTGTTCTTCAGGCGAACCGAACGTGTCTTCTTTTCATCTTCACCATTAGGTTAACAAAATCGACACGAAACCTGGGTGATTTTTCCGAGCAGAGACAAGTTTTTTGGCGAAGAATTCATCATCCGTGTTTGGTTTGGAATTATGGACATCCTTCAATGAGGCAAAATTTTGTTCAAGTAACATCTTGTCGGATTTCTTAATAACAACTTAGTAACAAGATATCTGCACACACAAAAAAAAAAAAAAAAAATTATCTCCCTGACACATAACCGCGCTCGACAAAAAGAAAACCCGAAATACAAAAAAAAAAAGAAAAGAAGAGGGCGTATTCTCTACGGGTTCAAAACTGCACACACAGTATTTTCTTCAGGTTCAAGACTATATACACAGTATTTTCTTCGGGTTCAAGACTATATACGCAGTATTTTCTTCGGTTTCAAGACTATATACGCAGTATTTTCTTCGGGTTCAAGACTATATACGCGGTATTTTATACGGGTTCAAGTGTGTCTACAGTATCCTTCTTCGGGTTCAAAATTATATATGGAGTATTTTTCTACGGGTTCAAACTGCACGCGCAGTATTTCTTTCAGGACCGAAAAATCATATATACAATATTTCATACGGGTTCGGATAATATATGCAGTATTTATCTTGGTTGCATACATAAAATATTTCTTCAAGAGACACGCCAAGAAATTATATGCGCGCCTACTCTTAGGGTTTACACCTACATAAAAATGGAAACAAGAGAAGTACTGGAAGACATACCTGGAAGCTGGTTTTTCTTTGTGACTTTGCCGCTAGTAGGAAAGGATGAAAAGATGAAAGTGCAAGATGGGAGAAAGGGACTTTATATATATAAGGCATGAAGATTCTGAAATAGGGAAGGATTTCCCCTTTTCCAAAATCGTGCATGTAAGAAACGGCCCCACCAATTGCGCCGACTTCCCAATGGCCGCCCAAGTCACGCCTGCAAGCACGCACAGCTTCCACACCTTGCGCCGGTCCCACCAGCTAGCACACTCAGTTTCCCAATTCACGCAACTTCCCAACGTCGCCCAACTTGCACCGGCCCCACCAATTGCGCCGACTTCCCAATGGCCGCCCAAGTCATGCCTGCAAGCACGCACAGCTTCCACACCTTGCGCCGGTCCCACCAGCTAGCACACTCAGTTTCCCAATTCACGCAACCTCCCAACGTCGCCCAAGTTGCACCGGCCCCACCAATTGCGCCGACTTCCCAATGGCCGCCCAAGTCACGCCCGCAAGCACGCACACGCCTTCCACACCTTACGCCGGTCCCACCAGCTAGCACACTCAGTTTCCCAAATCACGCAACTTCCCAACGTCGCCCAAGTTGCAACGGCCCCACCAATTGTGCCAGCCTCCCGATTTGTGCAAAACTACCAGAGGCAAGGATTCCAAATCCTATTTATAAAAGGTAAGACAAGCCTCCTCAATTCTCTTTACGGTTTTCTATTGATAGTTTTTCACCATCTTATGCTTACCCCGCAACAAAGCCCCTATTCCGAGCTAAGTAGGGGACTTAATGTTGATGGTGGTTTTTAAACAAGGAGTAAAATCGTAAAACCCCATGACCTAGTGTTACCCGCAACACATTAACTAAGAGCATTTAACTCAGGTGTAAATAATTAATAGGGGTATTTTTTCAAAATACCAGACTAGGGTTTTCGACAAAGAACCCTAATTCCAAAACCAAGCCGCACACTGCGCACCATGGCAACAATGCCAAACCAAGCGCACACTGCGCACCATGGCAACAATGCCAAACCAAGCCGCACACTGCGCACCATGGCAACAATGCCAAACCAAGCCGCACACTGCGCACCATGGCAACAATGCCAAACCAAGCCGCACACTGCGCACCATGGCAACAATGCCAAACCAAGCCGCACACTGCGCACCATGGCAACAATGCCAAACCAAGCCGCACACTGCGCACCATGGCAACAATGCCAAACCAAGCCGCACACTGGGCACCATGGAAACAATGCCAAAACCAAGCCGCACACTGCGCACCATGGCAACAATGCCAAACCAAGCCGCACCCTGCGCACCATGGCAACAATGCCAAACCAAGCCGCACAGTGCGCACCATGGAAACAATGCCAAACCAAGCCGCACACTGCGCACCATGGCAACAATGCCAAACCAAGCCGCACACAGCGCACCATGGCAACAATGCAAAACCAAGCCGCACACTGCGCACCATGGAAACAATACCAAACCAAGCCGCACACTGCACACCATGGCAACAGTGCCAAACCAAGCCGCACACTGCGCACCATGGCAGCGACGCCAAAACCAAACTACATATCGCACTCATTGGTAACCATGCCAAACTAAGCCGCTACGCCATTGGCACATGCCAAATATAGCGCCCTAGGCTTGCAAAACATGCAACTAGGTCAACATGGCCGTACGTGCCATTGTCACATGCCAACACGTACCACAAGCCATATTTCCAAGCCGCTATGCCATTGGCACATGCCAAATATAGCGCCCTAGGCTTGCAAAAAATGCAACTAGGTCAACATGGCCGTACGTGCCATTGGCACATGCCAACACGTACCACAAGCCATATTTCCAAGCCGCTATGCCATTGGCACATGCCAAATATAGCGCCCTAGGCTTGCAAAACGTGCAACTAGGTCAACATGGCCGTACGTGCCATTGGCACATGCCAACACGCACCACAAGCCATATTTCCAAGCCGTTATGCCATTGGCACATGCCAAATATAGCGCCCTAGGCTTGCAAACCATGCAACCTAGGCCAAGTCAGACACGCACGCCATTGGCACATGCCAACATGCTCGCTGGTAGCTTTTCCTACCAAGGCCACGGCCCTAATGGCCACGCATGCCATTGGCACATGCCAACATGCTCGCTGGTAGCTTTTCCTACCAAGGCCATGGCCTTAACGGCCACGCATGCCATTGGCATATGCCAACACGCTCGCTGGTAGCTTTTCCTACCAAGGCCACGGCCCTAACATCCACGCATGTTATTGGCACATGCCACGCACGCCAGTAGCAGCTCTGGCATTGCCACTTGCACTCAACGTACAACCTACCACCAAGGCGTTCCGCACATGCCACGCACGCCACTAGCATCTCTGGCATTGCCACTTGCACTCAACGTACAACCTAACACCAAGGCATTCCGAACATGCCACGCACGCCACCAGCAGCTCTGGCATTGCCACTTGCGCTCGAGGTACAACCCGCAACAAGGCATTCCGCATATGCCAATGGCACATGCCACACGCGCCACTAGCAGCGCCACTTGCACTCAAGGTGCAACCAACACTCGAGATATCAACACAAACTAGGGGATGCTTTCCAGGGTTTTGGTTTGGCGGTCACAGCTTGCGGCGTACACTACGCTCACATTAAGAAAGCGTGAAAAGGAATAAAGCGGTCAAATAAATGAGGAAATAATGGTAAAAACGTTTTCACCCATTAACACCATGCGGTTACCACCTCCTCCCATTATTTCACCCTTTACTCTCTTCCTTCATGAGGCCAGGGTACGTTTCAATCTCGACTTGTATAAATAGGTCTTACCTATTTCCACCAGAGAACAAGTCTCGGTCAGAGGAAAAATACTACACTCTCAGAAAAGGCAACTTTGCAAGATCTCCAAAAAATCTTTCATCTCTTGCAAGCTTCCTAAGCTTTCACTTTCTGATACAAGTCGAGATACTACTCTCCCAGAACTATTCTGGTCTCAACACCTTTCTTTGCTTCCCTCCCCAAATCAACCATTCTCCTCCACTTTGTGACCGAAGCAAGTCTGGAACGGCCATTTCTTGGTTTAGGCCGGACTTGTACAGATTAATCTCTCGAATCTATAAAGTGCTCACGTGCAGCACATTTGTTTAGGGTTTAAACCAGTTTCTCACTCACCTACCGAATTTACTGAAATCGGCAGAAATGATTTTCACCCATAAACAGCAGGTTACCGAACTCGCCATTAATGGAGGTTTTTTGAAGTTCGGTTAACGGACATGTTACCGAACTCTATAAATAGGAATACAGTGTTATGTTCGGTTTGGCCGAAATATAACCGAACTTTAGGGTCTATAAGTTCGGTTAATTTGCAACCAGTAGGTAACCGAACTTCTGTAAAATAAGATTTCACATTAGTATATAAAGTTCGGTTGGTTCGCAAATTTCATACCAACCCTTAATCTAACCGAACTTACATACAATAAAATTTTATTTAGTGTACGTAAAGTTCGGTTAGTTGTGAACTTTCTTGTCAAACCGAACTCTGAGTTCGGTTTTCCAGATAAAATTATCATGTAACCGAACTTTAGGGTCCATAAGTTCGGTTGGTTCGCAAACTTCATACCAACCCACTATCTAACCGAACTTACGTACAATAAAATTTTGAATTAGTGTACGTAACGTTCGGTTAGTTGTCAACTTGCTTGACAAACTGAACTCTGAGTTCGGTTATCCCGATAAAATTATCATGTAACCGAACTTTAGGGTCCATAAGTTCGGTTGGTTCGCAAACTTCATATCAACCCACTATCTAACCGAACTTACGTACAATAAAATTTTGAATTAGTGTACGTAACGTTCGGTTAGTTGTCAACTTGCTTGACAAACCGAACTCTGAGTTCGGTTATCCCGATAAAATTATCATGTAACCGAACTTTAGGGTCCATAAGTTCAGTTGGTTCGCAAACTTCATACCAACCCACTATCTAACCGAACTTCCGTACAATAAAATTTTGATTTAGTGTACGTAAAGTTCGGTTAGTTGTCAACTTGCTTGACAAACCGAACTTATTTCTGATTGCAATTGATGTTGTTCCATTTCTTGTAGATTGAATGTCAACCTATACCAATGTATAATCAACCTTGTCTGGTTGGCATGCTGTTTGAAGATACATCTAATCACTATGTCAATGATTTGGTTTTTGATGAACCTACTGATGCGAAGAATTGGGCTAGAGAGCATGCCAAGAAATCCATGTGCGTATTAGTTTTGAATGGAAAAGAAAGCCAAACTCGTTTTGAAATGGTTTGTGAGAGAAGTGGAGATCCCAATATTAGTCACAAGAAGAAGGGTTATGTGTATAAAGGAAAGACGACGAGGAAGAACACAACGTGCTCAAAGAAAACCAAATGTCCGTTCAAGCTAGTATTTAGTAAGTGCAAAAAAAAGAATGGATGGGTTCTATCTATGGATAAGGTGGTAGGTCATCATAACCACCCTCGTCCGGATGATCTTGAAGGACATGCAATGGCCACAAGGCTCACTCCTTAAGAAATGGTGAAAATAACAAAATTTAGGAGAATGAGAATTTCACCAGACATCGTGCTTCGCTTACTAAAGGATGATAACAAGGATAATGTATCATCTTTGACGACCATTTATAATGAAATTGAGACAATTAAAAGGAATGAATGGAAGTATAGACAAGTGTTGCGACAATTATTTTTTTGCGCTAAAGAGAAAGGCTACGCGGTTCAAAAGAAGGTAGGTCCGGAAGATAAAATAACGCATCTCTTCATTGCGCATCCGAAGAGTGTTCAATTGGCTCAATCCTTCCATCAAGTTCTTATAATGGATTTCACTTACAAGACTAACAAATACGAGATGCCATTGTTGAATATTGCTGGAATAATCTTCTTTTCTTGTTTTACTATGGATTGGTCGTTTGAGGATAAATCTTTATTAGTGTGTTTAATTTATGATTAAATCTCATTTAGATTCTGAATTCAATTGAAAAGGGTGAGAAGTATGAGAGACATTGTCCTGATTCAGATCATCAATTGAATTGTTTAGTTCCTGCTCCTGTTGATTATAAAACTTCAATCCCTTGGCCTAAATCTATAGATGAGGTAATGGAAATTTCATTTTCTTTAATGTGTTTTAGTAGCTTAAGGTGGTATTCAACAATTCATATTTGTTTAATGGTAGGTGTGGTTTGTGAGTCTCATACACGCTTAGTTGAAGACAGGGGAAGTCGAAATTGGATCACAAGAGTGAAACACAAGTTCGTGTTTCCTGGTGGCGGTACGCAGTTTATACCTACGGAGTGTTTCAAATTTTCGGTCTTCTTTTGTTGTAGACGGAAATTTGCTTCTTGAGGTCAATAGAATTTTACGAGACGGAAGATATATTTTTTGGGCAGCTCAGCCGATTTATAAGCACGAGGAAATATGATATATTTGTTTGAACATCTCTTTGCTTTACAAATTCGCTTTACAAATTTACAAGTCCAAATCCGTGCTATTATGGCGAAACTAAATTTTGAGCATAAAATTTGATTTTGCATTAAATTTTTCGGTCGGCCATCCCACCGTGGCAGCGGTCATCTAGTACGACTAAGGGCTCACCACCCTGGACAACTTCCTTGTTCAATCCTTTAAAATGCTGGAACATATTTTTCTGTTTTGGATAAAAACTGTCGGTGTGCTGTTTTTCTTGTTAGTTTGTTGTTCTTGATTTCTACTATTAAGAAATGGAATGACTAAAATGGCTGTTTGGAAAGTTATGTCTGTTGGTTGTTTATGTAGGTCATGGCAGATTTATATAAAAATTAGTGATATTCATGAGTAACCTAGACCTTTTTTGATGACCTGAGTTTTGTACCGTTATTATGTTTTTCATCCTTAAGAGTAACTATTACCTAACTAGATCACTTTAATTTGGCCACAGGTAGCAGAGATGCAGAGAACTTGATCACAAAATTAAGTTTATAACTATTTTGTTGGTGCATTCCCCAAAATTCACATATGGAAATGTTTCTTTGCACAAGATAAACATGATCGAATGGAATTCTGTTCCCAGATCGATGAACATTCTAATGTGGACACGATTAGTCCATACGACATTCCTCGTGTTAAACTCTATCTCGATTACAATTCACGATACTCACTACAATGGTTCCCGATTTTAATTTTGACCGTTTGGTATTTAATGGTTGACTTCAAAGTGGTAGATTGTGCTCATTCTTTTTCGTAGAATTGTCTGAGTTTTATAAAAAGAACAACTGCAAATTCATTATCATTTGACACTAAGAAAAAAAGTCGGTCAAATCTTATAATATAATTGTCTATATAAAATTGTATCGTAGATGGGAATATGAGAGAGAGATTGTCCAACGTCATCTCGGATGAAGTATGATTTGTATGAACATGGAACAACGTCATCTCAACTCAAGTCCATTTCTTAAGCAATTTATATACCAACACTTGAAGCCATTTGGACAGAGGACCCTAGATTTGAGTCTGTTGTCGAAAAATCTTGGTCCCAAAATAATTCTAATTCTGCTAGTACTCAGTTCCTAGCTAATGTAACTAGGGTTGGTGGAGTCTAAGAAATGGAATAAACATGTGTTTGGAAATTTGTTTAGGCAGATTGATGAAGCTCATGAGAATCTTAGGATAGCTCAAAATGAGTTTGATAATTGGCCCTCAGATGATGCTAGGATAAAGATGACAAATTTCCTTATTGAGTACCTTAGACTTCTTAAGCTTCAAGAGACTTTTTGGAAGCAAAAGTCCAGAGTTTCTTGGTGTTGATGGTGGTTTTTAAACAAGGGGTAAAATCGTAAAACCCCATGACCTAGTGTTACCCGCAACACATTAACTAAGAGCATTTAACTCAGGTGTAAATAATTAATAGGGGTATTTTTTCAAAATACCAGATTAGGGTTTTAGACACAGAAACCTAATTCCAAAACCAAGCCGCATACTGCGTACCATGGCAACAATGCCAAACCAAGCCGCACACTGCGCACCATGGCAACAATGCCAAACCAAGCCGCACACTGCGCACCATGGCAACAATGCCAAACCAAGCCGCATACTGCGCACCATGGCAACAATGCCAAACCAAGCCGCACCCTGCGCATCATGGCAACAATGCCAAACCAAGCCGCATACTGCGCACCATGGCAACAATGCCAAACCAAGCCGCACACTGCGCACCATGGCAACAATGCCAAACCAAGCCGCACATCGCGCACCATGGCAACAATGCCAAACCAAGCCGCACACTGCGCACCATGGCAACAATGCCAAACCAAGCCGCACACTGCGCACCATGGCAACAATGCCAAACCAAGCCGCACACTGCGCACCATGGCAACAATGCCAAACCAAGCCGCACGCTGCGCACCATGGCAAAAATGCCAAACCAAGCCGCACGCTGCGCACCATGGCAACAACGCCAAAACCAAGCCCCACACTGCGCACCATGGCAGCGACGCCAAAACCAAACTACATATCGCACGCATTGGCAACCATGCCGAAACTAAGCCGCTATGCCATTGGCACATGCCAAATATAGCGCCCTAGGCTTGCAAAACGTGCAACTAGGTCAACATGGCCGCACGTGCCATTGGCACATGCCAACGCGTACCACAAGCCATATTTCCAAGCCGCTATGCCATTGGCGCATGCCAAATATAGCGCCCTAGGCTTGCAAAACGTGCAACTAGGTCAACATGGCCGTACGTGCCATTGGCACATGCCAACGCGTACCACAAGCCATACTTCCAAGCCGCTACGCCATTGGCGCATGCCAAAGATAGCGCCCTAGGCTTGCAAAACGTGCAACTAGGTGAACATGGCCGTACGTGCCATTGGCACATGCCAACGCGTACCACAAGCCATATTTCCAAGCCGCTATGCCATTGGCGCATGCCAAATAGAGCGCCCTAGGCTTGCAAAACGTGCAACTAGGTCAACATGGTCGTACGTGCCATTGGCACATGCCAACGCGTACCACAAGCCATATTTCCAAGCCGCTATGCCATTGGCGCATGCCAAATATAGCGCCCTAGGCTTGCAAAACGTGCAACTAGGTCAACATGGCCGTACGTGCCATTGGCACATGCTAACGCGTACCACAAGCCATGTTTCCAAGCCGCTATGCCATTGGCGCATGCCAAATATAGCGCCCTAGGCTTACGAACCATACAACCTAGGCCAAGTCGGCCACGCATGCCATTGGCACATGCCAACATGCTCATTTGGTAGCTTTTCTTACCAAGGCCACGGCCCTAACGGCCACGCATGCCATTGGCACATGCCAACATGCTCGCTGGTAGCTTTTTTTACCAAAGCCACGGCCCTAACGGCCACGCATGCCATTGGCACATGCCAACATGCTCGCTGGTAGCTTTTCTTACCAAGGCCACGGCCCTAATGGACACGCATGCCATTGGCACATGCCAACATGCTCGTTGGTAGCTTTTCTTACCAAAGCCACGGCCCTAACGGCCACGCATGCCATTGGCACATGCCAACATGCTCGCTGGTAGCTTTTCTTACCAAGGCCACGGCCCTAATGGCCACGCATGCCATTGGAACATGCCAACATGCTCGCTGGTAGCTTTTCTTACCAAGGCCACGGCCCTAATGGCCACGCATGACATTGGCACATGCCAACATGCTCGCTGGTAACTTTTCTTACCAAGGCATTCCGCACATGCCATTGGCACATGCCAAACACACACGCTGGTAGCCTAACTTGCAAACCATGCAACCTACCACCAAGGCATTCCGCACATGCCATTGGCACATGCCAAACCCACACGCTGGTAGCCTAACTTGCAAACCGTGCAACCTACCACCAAGGCATTCCGCACATGCCAATGGCACATGCCACACGCGCCACTACCAGCACCACTTTCACTCAAGGTGCAACCAACGAGATATCAACACAAAACTGGGGGATGCTTTCCAGGGTTTTGGATTGGCGGTCACAGCTTGCAGCGTACACTACGCTCACATTAAGAAAGCGTGAAAAGGAATAAAGCGGTCAAATAAATGAGGAAATAATGGTGAAAACGTTTTCACCCATTAACACCATGCGGTTACCACCTCCTCCCATTATTTCACCCTTTACTCTCTTCCTTCATGAGGCCAGGGTACGTTTCAATCTCGACTTGTATAAATAGGTCTTACCTATTTCCACCAGACACAAGTCTCGGTAAGGAAGAAAAATACTACACTCTCGAAAAGGCAACTTTGCAAGCTCTTCCAAAAAGCTTTCATCTCTTGCAAGCTTCCTAAGCTTTCACTTTACGATACAAGTCGAGACACTACTCTCCCGTAACTATTCTGGTCTCAACACCTTTCTTTGCTTCCCTCCCCAAATCAACCCTTCTCCTCCACTTTGTGACCGAAGCAAGTCCGGGAACGGCCATTTCTTGGTTTAGGCCGGACTTGTGCAGATTGATCTCTCGAATCTATAAAGTGCTCACGTGCAGCACATTTGTTTAGGGTTTAAACCAGTTTCTCACTCACCTACCGAATTTACCGAAATCGGCAGAAACGATTTTCACCCATAAACAATTGGCGACCACAGCGGGAGGATTGATCTTTCGGTTACAATATCAAATTCTAGCTTCCATCCTCAAATTTTCGCGCAAGCATGGTCGGCTATCAGGCGATCTCCACAAACATTGATCCCGCTCAAGGTCATGATAACTCCTCAATTTCTGGAAGCAATACCACCAATGAAGAGGTCCCAAGACTGGTTGACCTGATGCGTGCTCAGGAGATCCACGCCAAAAACATGGACCTAATGAAGGATGCGATTAACAGCATACTCGACTTCCTCATCAATCTAACATCGGGGCTAAGTGATTCATTTTCCCTAGGAGATCAAGAGCAGGGGACTAACATCCCGAATGAGCATTCTCAAATCAACGGTTTCGTCACTGACTGGAAGCCAGCGGACCAGGAGGCGACCATGTTGGTAGAAAACTTATGTGAATTGCTGCACCTCTCCAAGGACTAGCGGATAAAAACATTCTTTGCTATCAACCGAATAGCACTAAATGCACCCACGGGGACTCCAAGGATCCCCGGAAGATCCGCCAACAATATTGGTTTCACCGACGATGACATGATGGTAGAAGACGGTCACAACCGGGCCTTGCATGTTACGGCTCTCGTCAAGAACATAGAGTTTCGAAAAGCGCTCATTGACACGGGTGCATCTTCCAATGTCATCACTCTCAAGACACTCAAAGCTGCCAAGGTGCGACCTAATGAGATCGTACGACAACCCACTACGATGACGGATTTCGAAGGCAACCAAACTAGCACATACGGCTACATCAACTTGGAGCCGCAAAGTAGGGCCAATCCAATCAAGCGTGAAGTTTGAAGTCATTGAAAAAGAACAGGACTACCACATGATACCGGGAAGGCCGTGGCTGCACAATCTCAAAATCGTCCCTTCAACATACCACCAATGCACGAAAACGGTATTGAACGGAGAAGTTGTTCGCATTCCGCGTCACTGTCCCCCTATGCACCGGTCTCATCGCGTAGAAGCACATGGGCCGAAGGAGGGTTCAAAAGGCGTGGCGACCAAGATTCACAGTTTTCTGCTACCAAAATGGACATCGCTCAGAGATAGCGACGAACTGGAGATACCCGCAGAGGAGACTGTCCTTCCACCACCTCCTCAGAAGGAAGACCCGCCAGTCTCTTGCCACCGGGCGTAACCCGTGCCCGCACCAAGCGAGGGTACACCCTTACCGCAAGACGAAGCAAAAAGGGAAAGCTCACACATCATCACCGCTGTTAGCAATTAGCAGGGGGAGACCATGACCCGGTCTCTCCGCCCGAAGGAATGTCTTCACAATAACCGGAGGAAGTTCCGGACGCCCCTCGAAGCTACAAGATGGGACCGACTTAACCACCGACGAACTCGGAACTATCAATATAGGGAATGAGGAATTTCCGCGACCCATTCCGATCGGTTCGACTCTACATCCGCGGAACGCTCAAAGCTAGTCGACCTACTCAAAGAATACCGGGACGTCTTCGCATGGACTTACGAAGAAATGCCTGGCTTGGATGGAAAAGCGGTCACCCACCATCCGCATGTGATACCCGGATCCAAACCGGTCAAGCGGCCTCCAAGACAATTCGAGACACGACGTAGAAGAACAAATCAAGGCGGAGGTCCGAGAAATTACTAGCCGCATTTGGTTTTGTCAAACCTATTCACCATCCTACTTGGTTAGCCAATATCGTTCCCGTTAAAAAGAACAATGGTCGATCGAGATCTTTGTGTCGATTTCGGAGATCCGAACAAGTCTTTGCCCTAAAGACGATTTCCGCTACCTAACATCGACATCTTTGGTAGACGCTACCCAGTGGACATGGTATGTTCTCTTTCATGGATGGATATAGCGGTTACAACCAGATAAAGATGTATGAGCACGACGCAAGTAAGGCGCTTTCCGAACCCCTCTTGGAAACTTCTATTACACCGTAATTCCTTTCGGTCACGAAGAACGCCGGCGCCACTTACCAACGCGCCATGACTACCATCTTCCACGATATGATGCACAAGCAAGTCGAAGATTACGTAGATGATGTGGTGGTTAAATCGAAGACTCGAGCGGATCATCCAAACGCTGCGACAAGTATTCGAAAGATGCCGCGAATACAAGTTGAAGATGAATCCTTTGAAATGCGCCTTTGGTATCTCTTCGGGGAAATTCTTGGGATTCCAAGTAAACAGCGCAGGAATAAAAGTTGATCCAGTCAAAACGCAAGATATCCTCACGATGCCGCCACCACGAACCGTGAGGGAGCTCCGAGTTTCATGGGCAAAGTAAACTACATTCGTCGCTTCATACCGTGGCTGGCACAGACTCACCACTACGTTTACTCTCTGCTAAAAAAAAAGGAGCGAATTTCACATGGACTACGTCTCGGCAAAAGCGTACCGAGAAGATCGGCAAATATTGTCCTCCCCAACCGTCATGAAGCCTCCTATGCAAGGGAGACCATTATGTCTCTACACAGCCTTTAGCGATACTGCCATCGGAGCTCTCCTCGCGCAAGAGGACGACAAAGGAATGGAATACCCCATATACTATTTCTGTCGAACGTTGAGAGACGCCGAACTCGAATACCCCAAGGCGGAAAAGGCGTGTTTAGCATCGATTCATTCCATCCGAAGTTGGACACTACCTCCTCTCCAATAAGGTGGTGCTAGTGTCCAAATCGGACCCAGTAAAGTTTCTCCTCTCGAAACACCGCCTTGATAGGGAGGCCGGCTAAGTGGATCCTGCAGCTGTCAGAGTTCGACATAACGTGCGTCTCCCCAAGGGCCATAAAAGGACAGTGCTGTTGCGGACACATTAGCGGCATTCCCAGGAGAAAACACCGAGAATTACGAGAAGATCTCAGGAGACCTTCCACATATCTTTTAGTCAAAGAAGAAACATGGCTGCTATTCTTCGATGGCTCTTCCACCTGACACTAATACTAGGAGGAGCGGGTGTTGTATTAGTATCTCCCATTTGGAGAAGTCTTCTCGCACTCTTTCAAGCTAGACTTTCCGTGCACCAATAACTCAGTGAATACGAAGCCTTCCTCATTGGACTATCACTAGCTAAACAAGCCGGGGCCACACGTTTGGAGATAAGAGGAGATTCCAAATTACTCATCAACCAGGTAAACGGGATTTATGCATTGAAAGAACTAACACGGCGCCATACTGCAGAGTCAAGCACAAAAATTACTAAATTATTTCGCCGAAGCAACCATCACACATGTCGGCCGTAGTAGCAGCAACAAGCATGCCGACCGCTTAGCTACACTAGCCTCAAAGCTACGGCTCAAGGAACCGAGGAAACCCTGACAAGAAACGGCGAACCATAGCTTCAACATGGCTTTCACAACCGAGAAAGCCGAAGACGATGACTCGGAGAACTCCTATCATTCAAGAACTCAACAACTCACTTTTCCAAGGGAAGGTCGACCTCAAGACTTTGCGGAATTTCTTTATGCTTCAAGGTATCTGTATCATCGAAATCCGAGATAGCTCTGTCAAGGTGTCTCGGGAAAGAGGAAGCACAACAACAACTTGAACATGTTCATACCGAAGTCTCGTGGAATAACATCGTAGTAACCCTCTACCGTCGTTTACAACGACTTGGATACTATTGGCCGGAGATGGAAACCCGGTCACGATTACTCCGAAAAGCGTGTCCAAATTGCCGGGCGCCCCCATGTCGACGTAAGTCCTCAACATCAGTCACACTGGGATCGGCGGGAGCCGTACATGGTTTTCCTTCGCGATGGCATTCTTCCTACTAACAAAGAGGATGCGTCCAAGCTAAGGCAGAAGTCCAAAAGATTCGTGTTCCATGATGGGGTTTTATATCGCAAGAGTTTCGGGGGAAGTTTACTAAGGTGTTTGAGCGGTACAGAAATCCCAGTAATGTTAAGAGAAATGCACGAAGGCGAACACCAAGGGAAACATAAACTATTCCTGCAGATACACGAGAGGTACTACTGGCCGACCATGGAAGACGACGCGGCTACCTTCGTTCGAAATGCCGAGAATGCCGAGTCACGGAAACCTCATCCACGTGCCTCCAACACCCTTGCACGCGATAAGTAGCCCGTGGCCCTTTTATAGCTGGGGACTCGACATCATTGGGAAGATCAACCCACCGTCCTCAAAACAGCATGAGTACATAATAACCGCGACCGTGTACTTTACCAAGTGGGTTGAAGCTGTCCCGCTGAAAGGAACCACTGGAGCCACAGTCGCGGCATTCATCAAGGAACACATCATCTGCCGTTTTGGCGTACCTAAACACATCATCACTGACAACGGCACGCCTTTTGCTAACAAGCAAGTATGAGAACTGCTTGAGAGGTACGGAATCAAACAAGTCTTCTCTACCGCCTATTATCCCCAGGGAAATGGGCAAGCCGAAAGTACCAACAAGACTTTGATCCGAATCCTCAGCCGGACAGTACATGACAATCCCAGAATCTGGCACGAGCAATTGCCAATGGCACTCTGGGCATACATAACATCTCCTAGAAGCTCCACCGTCATGTCTCCTTACTCCCTCGTCTACGGTACAGACGCAATCCTCCCCGCAGAAATCAAGATCCCGTCGACGTAATCGCGCAGCAAGCGGACCCAGTGGAATGAAGCCGAATCACTCAATGCCCGAATTGCGGAACTAGACACTCGGACTCAGAAGATCCTGGCAGAGGAACATGCACAAGCATACGTAAACATGATTTCCTGGCGTACAACAGCCATGTAAAACCCAGGGTTTTCAAGGAAGGAGATCTGGTGCTAAAAACCGCCAAACACATCCAAAGAAGATGCATCCGCACCAAGTTTTATCCCAAATGGGAAGGGCCATACATAATCACTAAAGCATATAACAGTGGTTACTACAAGATTATCAAAGAAGATGGGGGAAAGCTAGAGGCGGTCATCAACGGAAAGTGGCTTAAGACATACTACGCCTAATCATTTCCCTGCAACATGCTACATCAAAAGTGTGAACGTCCAGGCACTCTCTCTGCTTTTACTTTCTTTCTTACCAGTTATTGAATTTCAATACAATCCAACAGATTAACAGAATCTCTTTATTTCTTCAAAAAAAAAAAAAAAGGGGGAAAGAGAAGCCTTTAAATCTCATAATGCAAATCAGAAAAGCCCATCTAGTAAATTATAATCCCTACAAAATATCATCTTCAATCGACCATGATATCTTTCAGTCCTACTCTTCAAATCTTGAGTTAACTCTTCAATCCTCCGAGACTCCAGGGCCAAAACTTCCTCCTCTTCCAAAGATGGCTTTTGTGGCGGGAATCACACAAAGAAGAATACCAGCCCTGTCGACCTTTACAATATTGAGGCGATGCCGCAACCAGCTAACGTTAAACTCTAGATTCGCAGGTGGACACCATATTCTCCCACTTTTGAATGGCTGACTCCGCAGCAGCATGAATGGACACATTCTCCATCTCAGCGATCATTGGCAAAAGACAGTTCACTACGGAAACCAAAGCGGACGACCATCACTTCACCACGCTCCTGGTAGCAATATGGCCGTATGTCTTCCATATCCTCATATAAAGGGCCACGAATTCTTTTCGCACCAGGAAACCACCAACATTCCGATAATTGGAGGAGAGACACCTCATACGAGTCCCAAACGACAAACCTGCGGAAGGGTATTCATGACAAGAGAGCCCTAAATCAGCGTCCTCCAAGTATGCAGCAGTCAACAAGGTCGGGCTTGAAGGAATGGGAACGACTAGGTCATCCTCGTCGATAACAGTAACGCATGCTCCAACGGGATATCTCTGCACAAAAGGGAAATTTTCCATTTATACAACAAGCGTTAAAGTGTACGTCAGTCCGCCAAATAAGAAGAAAACATACCGGTATGATTTTCTTAACCCGAATAACCTCTGTTGGGGTGCTCATGCGAGAGTCAGACCTCGCACCTTCATCCGGAGAACCTGACTGGTTAGAAGATGATTCGAATCTGCGCGACATGGCAAAGAGAGAAATCCAACAAGAAGAACTTTTTTCTCAAACGAGGAGATGATGCAATTATTTTTGGGTATGAATACGGAATCTTAAAAAGGGAAAGGAAGCAATGAGAGACATAACGCTTCCAGATTTTAGCATGAATAATGCCCTAATTGAAGCCGCACGTGAAGGAAAGCAAGATAAGGAAACTTTGCTATCTGAAGAAACTCCCTCCTTGTTTACATCGGTCACGCCTGCAAGCACGCACAGCTTCCACATTGCGCCGGCCCTAACAGCCAGCACACGCAGTTTCCCAAGTCACGCCTGCAAGCACGCACAGCTTCCACATTGCGCCGGCCCCACCAGCCAGCACACGCAGTTTCCCAAGTCACGCCTGCAAGCACGCACAGCTTCCACATCGCGCCGGCCCCACCAGCCAGCACACGCAGTTTCCCAAGTCACGCCTGCAAGCACGCACAGCTTCCACATTGCGCCGGCCCCACCAATTGGGCCAGCCTCCCGATTTGTGCAAAACTACCAGAGGCAAGGGTTCCAAATCCTATTCATAAAAGGTCAGACAAGCCTCCTCAATCCTCTTTACGGTTTGCTGTTGATAGTTTGTCACCATCTTATGCTTACCTCGCAACAAAGCCCCTGTTCCGAGCTAAGCAGGGGACTTAATGTTGATGGTGGTTTTTAAACAAGGGGTAAAATCGTAAAACCCCGTGTCCTAGTGTTACCCGCAACACATTAACTAAGAGCATTTAACTCAGGTGTAAATAATTAATAGGGGTATTTTTTCAAAATACCAGATTAGGGTTTTCGACACAGAACCCTAATTCCAAAACCAAGCCGCATACTGCGCACCATGGCAACAATGCCAAACCAAGCCGCACACTGCGCACCATGGCAACAATGCCAAACCAAGCCGCACCTTGCGCACCATGGCAACAATGCCAAACCAAGCCGCACCCTGCGCACCATGGCAACAATGCCAAACCAAGCCGCACACTGCGCACCATGGCAACAATGCCAAACCAAGCCGCACACTGCGCACCATGGCAACAATGCCAAACCAAGCCGCACACTCGCGAACCATGGAAACAATGCCAAACCAAGCCGCACACTGCGCACCATGGCAACAATGCCAAACCAAGCCGTACACTGCGCACCATGGCAACAATGCCAAACCAAGCCGCACACTGCGCACCATGGGAACAATGCCAAACCAAGCCGCACACTGCGCACCATGGCAACAATGCCAAACCAAGCCGCACACTGCGCACCATGGCAACAATGCCAAACAAAGCCGCACGCTGCGCACCATGGCAACAACGCCAAAACCAAGCCGCACACTGCGCACCATGGCAGCGACGCCAAAACCAAACTACATATCGCACGCATTGGCAACCATGCCGAAACTAAGCCGCTATGCCATTGGCACATGCCAAATATAGCGCCCTAGGCTAGCAAAACGTGCAACTAGGTCAACATGGCCGTACGTGCCATTGGCACATGCCAACGCGTACCACAAGCCATATTTCTAAGCCGCTATGCCATTGGCGCATGCCAAATATAGCGCCTTAGGCTTGCAAAACGTGCAACTAGGTCAACATGGCCGTACGTGCCATTGGCACATGCCAACACGTACCACAAGCCATACTTCCAAGCCGCTATGCCATTGGCGCATGCCAAAAGTAGCGCCCTAGGCTTGCAAAACGTGCAACTAGGTCAACATGGCCGTACGTGCCATTGGCACATGCCAACGCGTACCACAAGCCATATTTCCAAGCCGCTATGCCATTGGCGCATGCCAAATATAGCGCCCTAGGCTTGCAAAACGTGCAACTAGGTCAACATGGCCGTACGTTCCATTGGCACATGCCAACGCGTACAACAAGCCATATTTCCAAGCCGCTATGCCATTGGCGCATGCCAAATATAGCACCCTAGGCTTGCAAAACGTGCAACTAGGTCAACATGGCCGTACGTGCCATTGGCACATGCCAACGCGTACCACAAGCCATATTTCCAAGCCGTTATGCCATTGGCGCATGCCAAATATAGCGCCCTAGGCTTACGAACCATACAACCTAGGACAAGTCGGCCACGCATGCCATTGGCACATGCCAACATGCTCGCTGGTAGCTTTTCTTACCAAGGCCACGGGCTTAACGGCCACGCATGCCATTGGCACATGCCAACATGCTCGCTGGTAGCTTTTCTTACCAAAGTCACGGCCCTAACGGCCACGCATGCCATTGGCACATGTCAACATGCTCGCTGGTAGCTTTTCTTACCAAGGCCACGGCCCTAATGGCCATGCATGCTATTGGCACATGCCAACATGCTCGTTGGTAGCTTTTCTTACCAAAGCCACGGCCCTAACGGCCACGCATGCCATTGGCACATGCCAACATGCTCGCTGGTAGCTTTTCTTACCAAAGCCACGGCCCTAACGGCCACGCATGCCATTGGCACATGCCAACATGCTCATTGGTAGCTTTTCTTACCAAAGTCACGGCCCTAACGGCCACGCATGCCATTGGCACATGTCAACATGCTCATTTGGTAGCTTTTTCTTACCAAGGCCACGGCCCTAATGGCCATGCATGCTATTGGCACATGCCAACATGCTCGCTGGTAGCTTTTCTTACCAAAGCCACGGCCCTAACGGCCACGCATGCCATTGGCACATTCCAACATGCTCATTTGGTAGCTTTTCTTACCAAAGCCACGGCCCTAACGGCCACGCATGCCATTGGCACATGCCAACATGCTCGCTGGTAGCTTTTCTTACCAAAGCCACGGCCCTAACGGCCACGCATGCCATTGGCACATGCCAACATGCTCGCTGCTAGCTTTTCTTACCAAGGCCACGGCCCTAACGACCACGCATGCCATTGGCACATGCCAACATGCTCGCTGGTAACTTTTCTTACCAAGGCATTCCGCACATGCCATTGGCACATGCCAAACACACACGCTGGTATCCTAACTTGCAAACCATGCAACCTACCACCAAGGCATTCCGCACATGCCAAACCCACACGCTGGTAGCCTAACTTGCAAACCGTGCAACCTACCACCAAGGCATTCCGCACATGCCAATGGCACATGCCACACGCGCCACTAGCAGCACCACCTGCACTCAAGGTGCAACCAACGAGATATCAACACAAAACTGGGGGATGCTTTCCAAGGTTTTGGTTTGGCGGTCACAACTTGCAGCGTACACTACGCTCACATTAAGAAAGCGTGAAAAGGAATAAAGCGGTCAAATAAATGAGGAAATAATGGTGAAAACGTTTTCACCCATTAACACCATGCGGTTACCACCTCCTCCCATTATTTCACCCTTTACTCTCTTCCTTCATGAGGCCAGGGTACGTTTCAATCTCGACTTGTATAAATAGGTCTTACCTATTTCCACCAGACACAAGTCTCGGTCAGGGAGAAAAATACTACACTCTCAGAAAAGGCAACTTTGCAAGCTCTCCAAAAAAGCTTTCATCTCTTGCAAGCTTCCTAAGCTTTCACTTTCTTATACAAGTCGAGACACTACTCTCCCAGAACTATTCTGGTCCCAACACCTTTCTTTGCTTCCCTCCCCAAATCAACCCTTCTCCTCCACTTTGTGACCGAAGCAAAGTCCTGGGAACGGCCATTTCTTGGTTTAGGCCGGACTTGTATAGATTGATCTCTCGAATCTATAAAGTGCTCACGTGCAGCACATTTGTTTAGGGTTTAAACCAGTTTCTCACTCACCTACCGAATTTACTGAAATCGGGAGAAACGATTTCACCCATAAACACTTGGCTAAAAGAAGGGGACCTCAATACGAGATTTTTTCATACTTTGACCATGGTTTGAAGGAAAAGGAATTCCATAGTGATGCTTAAAAATTAAAGAGGGGAATGGATAAATACTGCAAGTGACATTGAGTCCCATATTATTGGTCATTTTAGTGATTTGTTTAATTCCTCTAGTGTTGGTTTTCTTGACAATGAGATTAACACTCTGTTTCCTCCTGTTATTAAGGCTGATGAAAATGCTCAGCTAACTCGAAATATTGATGTAGATGAGATTAAGCTGGCTATTCGTCAAATGGGCTCGCTTAAAGCCCCAGATCTAGATGAACTACAAGGCTTATTCTATAGTAAGTATTGGAAGTATGTAGGCTCTAGTGTCATTGCTCTAGTTAGAAACTTTTTAACCACTGGTACCTTAGATGCTAGACTTAATAAAACCTACATTGCTTTAATTCCAAAAGTGAGTAATCCTAATTGCATAAAAGAATATAGGCCTATTAGCTTATGTAATTTTAGCATGAAGATAATTACTAAGATCATTACTAACAGAATTAGGCCTCTATTGGGTAAAATTGTGTCTCATAATCAACATGCCTTTATTCCTGGTAGGTCTTTGTTTGATTCAGCAGTTATTTGCAATGAGATCATCCATTCTTTCAAGTTCAAGAAGGGTGAGAAAGGATGGATGGCCTTAAAACTTGATTTTGATAAGGCTTACGATAGGATAAGATGGGATTTTATTGAAAAAGTCTTACTTTGCAATGGGTTTGATCAGAATTTTGTTGGTTGGATTATGAATTGCATCTCTTCTATCTCTTTTCAAGTGCTCATTAATGGAGCTCCTAGCATGAGTTTTACACCTACAAATGGTCTTCGACAGGGTGATCCTTTATCTCCCTTCTTATTTATCCCTTGTTTGGAAACTTTGACTAGACTCCTTAATGCGGAGGATTGATAGTAAATTAATCTCTTGGATTCAAAATAACTAGAGGAGGCCCTATGGTTACTCATTCCTTGTTTGCTGATGATAGTATTATTTTTTTTCAGGCAAATTATAAGAATGCTCTCAATTTAAGAGCGTTCTTGGATAAATTTTGCTCCTGGACAGGTCAGAGAATCAATGTCAACAAATCCACTTTTCTTACTTCTGCCAATCTGGGTAGGAGTTTTACCAAAGGCATGGCTAATGCGCTTCAGGTTCAAGTAGCCAATAATCTTGGTAAGTAATTAGGTATTCCTCTTCAATGGGGAAGGATTAGTGAAAAAACTTATGCTGACATCTTTGATAAAATGTGTAATAATATGCAGGGATGGAAGTATAGGAAGCTTAGCATAGCTGGTAGATTTACCTTGTTAAGTGCTTTTATTGATCCCGTGTCTTACCATGTCATGTCTGTAGTTAAGCTTCCTAAAACTCTGTTGAATAAGCTTGATAAATGTAGAAGGAACTTTTTTGGGGAGGTGACAAGGATAGAAAGATCATGCATAATGTGAATTGGCCTACTGTTTGTATGACTAAAGATCTAGGAGATGTGAATGTTAGAGACCTTGAACTTAGCAACTTAGCTGTTCTACCGAAGATGGCATGGAAATTTTTTTCTGAACCTGATAGTATCGTGACTAGGCTCTTAAAAGAAAAGTATTACAAGGAACATGATTTCTGGAATACCGAAGTTAAGAATAGATCCTCCATATGTTGGAGAAGCATTATAGGAGGTCGTGATGCCATTAGGAATTGCCTTAGGTGGGCTATAGGTGACGGATCTAAGGTTGATTTCTGGAGAGATAAGTGGATATGTAATGAGTCCATTGCTTCTTTATGTAATCTGGACATCTCTAATTTGCCTTAGAAAACTGTGAGTTCCTACTTGGATCAGAACTCCAAAGAGTGGGATTCTAATAGGATTAATAGCTGTGTTAACCCTGACGTAGCTGAGGCTATCAAGTCCATCCCTATTTGTAATAGTCTTGAGGTTAGCGATAGACCCATATGGGCGGCTAGTAAGTCTGGAAATGTGACAGTAAGTGAGGCTTACAAGTATTTATAGATTCAAAAACATGGAAATCAACATCAAGACGATGACTGGAAGTTTCTTTGGGCATTAAAATGCCCTTTCAAATATAATTAAGTTTTTTCTTTGGCAACTCTGCCATAATAAACTGCATGTTAATGAGTCACTTTGGGGAAGGGCATTAATGACCATCCCGGGCCGCAAGTCAGGCAAGAGTGATATAGAAACTTGTCATCATTTGTTTTTTGGTTGTCGATCAGAGCCCCTATTTGGAGGAAATTAAGAGAATGGACTGGTTTGCAAGTCAATTTAGATGTGCTTTCTCCAAGTTTTTTCAAAAGGTTGTGTTCCTTTGATGGTACTGTTGGTAACTTGAATTGGAAGGATTTATGTCCTTTTATTCTCTGGCATATTTGGTATCACAGAAATATGTGTGTTTTTGAGAACAACAAGTTCAATGCCTTGTGGGTGCTGGCAAAGGCATTGAGAGTGGCAAGGGAGTATCATCAGGTCAATAACACAGTGGAGAATGGAAGAATGCATAAGGAGGAAACTTTTATTGCTTGGAAGGCTCCTCACCACAATTTTTTCAAGTTAAATACTGATGGATTGTCTAATGGTAATGGTTTTGCAGGGATTGGTGGGATCATACTGGACGAGTCTGGAGGTTTTATTGCTTGTTATGGGAAGCATATTTTCAAAAACAACAACAATGTGGCTGAAATCTGGGCAATCAGAGATGGTTTATGTCTGGCTGTGCACATGGGCGTTCATAACTTGGAAGTGGAGAGTGACTCTTGCTATGTTGTTCAACTTTGCAATGAAGAAGTTCAACCTCAATTGGATACCTTTGGTCTTGTCAAGGAAATCTGTGAACTCAAGTCTTACTACATTCAAGTGAAGTTTACTCAAAGATATAGAGAAGCCAATAACATTGCTGATAGATTGGCTAAAGATGGAGCTTCTAAGAAGAATGAAGGAATTTGGATCGGAAGTCTTCCAGATTTTTTATCTGTTTGTGTTTAATTTCGATGTTATGGGTGTTGCTACACCTAGACTTGTTTTAAGTTCAGTTGGTTAACACTTTGATTGAGAGATTATCCTTACATTACAATTCAGTTCTTGTAACTGGTAACTACGTAGGTACTTCTTATTCAAAAACAAAAACAAAACCAAAGCACATTGAATAGAGAAAAATAGAAATAAAAGAACGCAAGTCTTCCGCCCCATGAGCATCACTATGGTGATTGTCATCCCAACTAGGTTGGCACCACAACCACCACCAATCATTTGCAGAGGCAAAAAAGAAGTCAGATACAAATTAACCCCAGAAAATATTAGAAAGTCGATTACTTGGACTCTTGGATGTCATCCGCGGACAGACCGGTAAGATGAAAACAAGTCGGATTGACTGTGCATGACTGCTTTGAAATGATTAAACCGGCATTACAACTCTTGTTCGGAAAATCTTAAGAATCTTCTTCGTAATTACCTGCGATGAATCTTTTTGTTTAGACAACCCTTATACCTGCAGCTTCAATGATAAGATTCCTATGCTCAGTTCCAAACAAAGACTAATTAACTTCAATACTATAAGAATTGATTAGACATAATCCAGCTTATTCCTGTCCTATACATATATACATACATGTAATGCGCTGATCCATGGCTTTACATTGGTGTCTTGGAGACGGCAACACTCAAACAAACAAATGGCTACAATAGACAGCGCCATCGAAAGATAAATATCCAGGAAAATAATCATCTCAAACTAAGAAGCCATTTAAAAGTAGTAAAGCTCCAATTACTTGGTCACAAAATTAAGACAATGAAATTAAGAGGAGGAACAAAGAGAAGGGATGGACCTGTTAGGGATACGTAATGATTTATCAGCTGGATGCTCATATTCGCTTTGAATAAAATCAAAATTCAAATGTTGAAGAAAGGTAAGAGTCTTGATATCGTAGCCAATTGACTCCTTGAGTTTGTCGCAATCCCTTATGAATAATTCCCGGAGAGAAGTAAAAGATCGTAAATCCGGGAGTAATGTCAAAACAGGACAACCCAACAAAGTTAATGAGCGGAGAGAATTGCTGATATTGTTGGAGTTGGAGTTGATTTTGGGAGTAGCATCACCTTCCTCCTCGCTGCTTCTGTAGTTGTTTAGATCAACATCTTGTTCAGAAAACCCTCGAAAGTTGGAGCAATACGAGATCTTTAGCTCTTGTAGATTGGGAGTAACGTTTTGGAGTAGCATGCCCAGTGGAATATATATTAGCTTCGGAGAATATGCAATTTCAACGAGTGTAAGAGAGGGAAGACCTCCGTTAGCTAAGATTGAGGTTACTAGGTTGTTGTTTGTGTCGCTTAATTTCAATTCCTTAAGAAAAGGCAACGAGTTTGGTGCGCTTCTCAATTTTAAACCATACTCGATTTGTAGCTCCTCAAGAGAACGAAACAAGTTTGGCGTGCTTCTCAGTTTCTTGCAAGACTTGATTTCTAGCTTCTTGATACAAGGAAATGAATTATAAATCGGAAGAGGAGCAACCCATTCTTCTAGATTTTCCATACCACTGATAACAAACTCAACTAACGATGGGAATACTGATAGTGTAGGAGCATTGTTGATGATTCTTTCTCCTTCTTGCTGCTGGTAATAAAACTCTTCACCCAGACACTTGACTGACTTTAGACAATCTAACTTAAGTATCCTAAGACATGGGAGTATACCAAGCGCTGGAAGCTTATCACATTTTGTTATACCCACAAGTTGTAATTTCGTTAAATTCGGAAGGCAACCCATCCATTTCGGAAACTTTAAACCCGGGAAGTGAAATATTACCAACTCATTTAAACTAGGGCTAGGTTCGAGGCCCTCCAACACCTCGCCAAACGCCATTTCGTCCTCAAGAATCACGTCTTCCTCCTCGTTAGAGAAGAATTGGAGACCCCAATCTAGTTTTAATTTGCGGAGGTTTATCTTATCTTTTAACTTTGCTCTCTTTGCATCAATACCACATCTCACGTACTTCAGATACCAAATTTTTAACTTTTGTAAAGAATTTAGATTCCCTAATTCTTCGATTCCACTACGAGATATGGTGGTGTCCTTGTTCTCCTCCACAAAGAAAACTAACGATTCAAGGCAAGTTAGAGTTCTTATACCTCTAGATATTCCCTCATTTCCGCCAAAACCAACTTTGAGAATTCTCAATTTTGGCCAATTTTTCATTTCTTTGGGGAGTTTACAGACTCCAAACATCATTATCTCCAAATTGCAAAGATTATTAATGCACGACTCGGGCAATTCTTTGATACCAGTAAGTGTAAAATCTAGGCACCTTAACCGTGTCAATGTTCCGATATCTATAGGTAAAACTTCTAGATTACTACACCATTGGAGTTCCAACTGTCTTAAATCTTTTAAAGCCCCGATATTTACAGGTAAGGCTGCTAATTTTTGGCAACAATGTAGATTTAGTGTCTGCAAATTCGTAAGCTGAAGTATAGAATCAGGCAGCTTTTGGACATCCGAATACGAGAGATCTAGGTGCCTTAATATCTTCAGAGACCCAATGCCGAGAAGAAATATTCTAACTTTTTGGCATCTATAAAGCACTAATGTCTGCAAATTGTAAAGTTGGTTGATGGACGCGTCCTGTCCTTTCCTCGATCCGGGTATGGGGCGGATCGGACCGTTTCTAGGTTGAAACGATGGAAAAGTGAACGTATGGTAGTCTTGGAGGAGAGCGCTATGATTCTTGACTCTGATGTGGATGAATCAAAAAACTTTCTCCGAAGTGTCGCTGAGAAAACCTTCGAAGGAGCATATGACAGAAACGAGATACCCTCGGGAAGTTGATGCCAAAGGTGTCGTTGGTGATACCGGAGGGGTCATGGTGGCGTATGCTGGGCCGGTCGTCGGGGAGGACACTGTTGCCGCTGTGATTGCTTCGGGATGGGATGTTGAGGTTGCTGCTGCTAACACCATTGAATGGAACCTTTGTTGCCCGAGGGATTGCTGGGGGAAGTGCTTGAAGATAGTCTTACCCGAGGGGACTTGTACTCCGTCCTTCGAGGGCTAGTTCTTCCCTTTTGTTATTCCTGTTAGCTGCTTTAGTTCCCCTGCTGTCCCCTTTTTTTTTTTTTTTTTTTTTTCGTAAACTCGTCTTTTCCTTCTTCTTCATCAGTCAACATTTTACTTCATATATAGTTTTTGAAAGAGGTTGTGGTATGATGGCTCTGCAATGGTTTTCTGGGTTTATCTGATGTATTTCTCTGATATCTGGAGGATTCGCTTGGAAAGAGATGTATTTATGTTTTTTTTTTTTTTGACAAAAAGGGAATCCCTATGGAAAAATACAAATGGTGTATTCATCTTGGGGAATTACAACTATTAAGAGGAATTGTTAAAGGAAATACTAAAAGGGGAAGTGATTGGGAAGTACAGCATTTCAGGGATTGGATTCCTTGAGCCATCGCGAGTGAATTATGACGCCTTCAGGTGTGTCTGCATTGATGAGCTTGCAATATCCTCCCAAAAGGGTATCCGCAACCAGATACATCTCGTCTTCTCCTTCATTGGCCAAATCCATTTTTACTGTCCTCTTCCCAACTTGAAACGAGCTTTCCTTAACCACTACATCTCCAATTGAAAACGGGTTCAGACGTCGTGCAACCGTTTGAGTCTTGGCTTCGTTGGCTTCAATAGAAGTTTCCAAGCTTCTTGCAAAGTGTTCAAATGGTCCAGCTCCCCATTCACATTTGTTGACCGCGTTTGTGCCAGTAATCGCGCCGAGTCCCCATGACGGAATGGGGGAAGGAAAGACTGGTTGCAGAAAAGGTTGCTTGGTCAGACTTACTTACATTTGAAAACCATGAGCTAGTGCCAACGGGTCCTCTCCGGATGTCTGGGTTCCTTGAATAGATCGTTGATGCGATAACCCGTGGGATGATTTGTTGGGAATTCCTTCGGGCGTGGACGTCGCCAGAGGGTGTACATCCAATTTCGCTTTGTTGTCGAGCACCCATCAGCGTCCTAATATCATGTCATGATCTAGTTTTTTGACAATGTGGAACTTGCTATGCGTTATAGCGTCTCCCATCTTGATCTCTAGGTTGATGTAGCCATGCGCGTTCAAAGTTTCTCCTCTCAAGATCTTAATCACAGACGGGGAATAGGTAGCGTCTTGTTTTGTAAATCCTGCTGCCTTTAGTGTCTTGAAAGTAATGATGTTGTGGTCAGAGGCCGTGTCGATGAGCATTTCGTCAAATTCGTTACCTCTTAAACGGGACGTGGTCAGCAGTCCCCAGTTCTCCTTTTTGGTTCCACCTGTTTGGAAAGCTTGGGCCCCTGGCGTGGATTCCGAGGAGAGAAAAAGTCGTTTGCCGGATACAACACGATTGAGAGCTGCGAAAATATCTTGGCGCTGCACCATGGAAAGATAGAGAATTTCGCATACATGTTGCATCATGGATTGTACAGTCTCGTGCACGGAGTCCCCAGAGGACCCGCAGTTTCTTATTGGGAGTGGGTCTCGATGCACTCTTTCATATCCTGGTTGGAGTCCTCCCGCTCTATCCTTTCTTTGAAAATATGCTTTAGTCTGTTGCAATCGCTGGTCGGGTGGTGAACGAACCTGTGGTAGTGGCAGTACTTGGGGTTCGCCATCTCGGCCTTAGTTGGTAGACGTCTGGGAGGTGGCAGTCTAATAATATCATCTTGAACCTAGGCTTTTAGGAGGTCAATCACCTCCTCGATGGGAAACGGGAAATCAAAGGTATTTCCTTCGGTCTCATGATGCTGCATGGGAGTTTTAGTGACGGTCTTTCGTGGTGGGGGTTCCCGTTGCGCCGGCGCTTCACGTTTTGGCTGGTGGCTCATAGTTGGGTCTTTCCTTTTTCCCCTTTCGTTTACTATGTTCACGAAGGATGAGCCGACATTAAATTGTTTGCTGATGAGGCTTCTATTCCCGCGAGTTTCACGCGTGTCTTCGGTTCGATTTGGCTTAGCTCTTTCCAAGAATGCTAGTCTTTGTTGTTGCGATCGCCCGGCGGCTTCATGGAGTTCGGAGAACGTTTGGAAACGCAAGTTTTCTAAAGGAGCACTTGTAAATTGGAACCATACCATTGATGCATGTGTTCACTGGGTTGTTGCTCGGTCACGTTTGGGTCGTGACATTCGAGTGCTTGAACCCTGAACCTTTTGACGAAATCATTCGGATGTTCGTTATCCCACTGGTACATTCTTCCGAGGTCTGAGAAAGTAACTTGTTCGGACACGAAGAAGTATTTCTTGTCAAACGCAGTGACCATGCTACTCCAGTTGGGAATGATGTTTGGTGGGATGCTGTTGAACCATGTATACGCCCTTCCAGTAAGTGATTTTGAGAATTCCCTTAAACGAAGAACGTGATTATATTCATGTTCACCTAAGGATTCTAGGAAACGAGAGACATGCTCATGTGCATTCCCGGTACCATCGTACAGGGTAAATTGAGGAGAAGAGTACCCCCTTGGGAGAGGGATTCTCTTGATTTCGGATGGGTAAGGGGGTTGGTGATGATGCACGTCCAACTCATCATTCTTGATTCGGTTGCGGAGAAGTTGTTCCAAATCTTCTCTCGTGACGAAGTTGGGCGGCTGATTTCCTTTCAACGGGATTCTAGCGCGAGTTTCCTCATCCGTGGAGGTGTGCTCCGCCGAGGTGCTGGCGACGGGGTTGTTGGAGACGTCCCTAAGCGGCTCTGGAGGACGCGACTCACGTGGTAGTCGCTCTGTCAGGGTCTTGAGAAAGATGAGTACCTCCTTCTGCGTTGAAACCATATCCGTCTGGGCTCTGGCGAGCATCTCTTGTCATTCCATCAAATCAGCGATGGTGATTTAAGGACGACTTCCTCTGGTCCCTCCGGTCTCTCGTCCCGTCGGCGGGGTAGTTGGAACCTTAGTTGTGGTCGGAGGCGCCATGCTAGACGAAGCATTTGGGGTCGTAGCGGTGGCTCTAGCCCTGGTGACTGGTGGCGTGACACCCGAAGAGATATTTTCGTTGCCATGATTAGAGGGTTGTGTAGAGACACTAGAGGAGGCAGCGGCTCCGGCCCCGGGTGATTGGCGGTGTTACACTTGAGGGAGTGCATTCGATGTTACTGTAGTCAGCAGGTGATGCAACAACGTTATTAGGAGAGACGCTAACATCAGGGATGCGTTCTGTGTTGGTATTCTCGGCAGCCGCTCCGGACCTGAGTTCCATCATGTTGGGATTTGACGTTCGGGAAACGAAATCAGGAGTCAGAGTTGGTATTGTAACCGATACATCAATCCTCCCGCCTATGTTGTGAAAGGCGAGCGCCTTTGGCGCTCTAAGCGCTGGAGCAGCGCCTAGGCAAAAAAGGCGCCTAGGCGCCAAATTAAGCTTCATGTTGTTTTTTTGTAATTTTCAGGCGCTCGCCTGGGGCGCCTTAGGCGCCCTAGGCGCTGGGCTTGGCGCCTCGCCTTGCCCAGCGCCTTTACTACATAGCCTCCCGCTGTGGTCGCCAATTGTTTATGGGTAAAAATCGTTTCCGCCGATTTTGGTAAATTCGGTAGGTGAGTGAGAAAGTGGTTTAAACCCTAAACAAATGTGCTGCACGTGAGCACTTTATAGATTTGAGAGATCAATCTGTACAAGTCCGGCTTAAACCAAGAAATGGCCGTTCCAGACTTGCTTCAGTCACAAAGTGGAGGAGAAGGGTTGATTTGGGGAGGGAAGCAAAGAAAGGTGTTGAGACCAGAATAATTCTAGGAGAATAGTGTCTCGACTTGTATCAGAAAGTCAAAGCTTAGGAAGCTTGCAAGAGATGAGAGCTTTTTGGAGAGCTTGCAAAGTTGCCTTTTCTGAGATTGTTGTATTTTTCTCCTGACCGAGACTTGTCGTCTGGTGGAAATAGGTAAGACCTATTTATACAAGTCGAGATTGCAACGTACCCTGGCCTCATTAAGGAAGAGAGTAAAGGGTGAAATAATGGGAGGAGGTGTTAACCGCATGGTGTTAATGGGTGAAAACGTTTTCACCATTATTTTCTCATTTATTTGACCGCTTTATTCCTATTCACGATTTCTTAATGTGAGTGTAGTGTACGCTGCAAGCTGTGACCGCCAAACCAAGACCCTGGAAAGCATCCCCCAGTTTGTGTTGATGTCTCGAGTGTTGGTTGCATCTTGAGTGCAAGTGGTGCTGCTAGGGGCGCATGTGGCATGTGCGGAATGCCTTTGTTGCGAGTTGCACCTCGAGCGCAAGTGGCAATGCCAGAGCTGCTAGTGGCGTGTGTGGCATGTGCTAATGGCATGTGTGGAATTCCTTGGTGGTAGGTTGTACGTTGAGTGTAAGTGGCAATGCATAGAGCTGCTAGCGGCGTGTGTGGAATGTGCCAATGGCATGTGCGGAATGCCTTGGCGGTAGGTTGCACGGTTTGCAAGTTAGGTTACCAGCGTCGGTTTTGGCATGTGACAATGGCGCGTACGGCCAAGTTGGCCTAGGTTGCACGGCTTGCAAGTTGGGCTACCAGCATGCGTGTTTTTCATGTGCCAATGGCATGCGTGGCCAAGTTGAATCATGGCCCGTGTTTAGAAAAACTACTAGCGAGCGTGTTGGCATGTGCCAATGGCATGCTCGGCCATTAGGGCCACGTCCTGGTAAGAAAAGTTAGCAGCGATACGTGTTGGAATGTGCCAATGGCATGCTCGGCCATTAGGGCCACGTCCTGGTAGGAAAAGCTACCGGCGAGCGTGTTGGCATGTGCCAATGGCATGCGTGGCCAATTTTGGTCGCGCCTTAGTAGAAAAAGCAACCAGCGAGCGTGTTGGCATGTGCCAATGGCATGCGTGGCCAATTTGGGTCGCGCCTTGGTGGAAAAAGCTACCAGCGAGCGTGTTGGCATGTGCCAATGGCATGCGTGGCCAATTTTGGTCCCGCCTTGGTAGAAAAAGCTACCAGCGAGCGTGTTGGCATGTGCCAATGGCATGCGTGGCCAATTTTGGTCGCGCCTTGGTAGAAAAAGCTACCAGCGAGCTTGTTGGAATGTGCCAATGGCATGCGTGGCCAATTTGGGTCGCTCCCTGGTAGGAAAAGCTACCAGCGAGCGTGTTGGCATGCGCCATTGGCATGCGTGGCCAATTTGGTTCGCGCCCTGGTAGGAAAAGTTACCAGCGAGCGTGTTGGCATGTGCCAATAGCATGCGTGGCCAATTTGGGTCGCGCCCTGGTATAAAAAGCTACCAGCGAGCGTGTTGGCATGTGCCAATGGCATGCGTGGCCAATTTGGGTCGCGCCCTGGTAGGAAAAGCTACCAGCGAGCGTGTTGGCATGTGTCAATGGCATGCGTGGCCAATTTGGGTCGCGCCATGGTAGAAAAAGCTACCAGCGAGCGTGTTGGCATGTTCCAATGGCATGTGCCAATGGCATGCGTGGCCAATTTGGGTCGCGCCCTGGTAGGAAAAGCTACCAACGAGCGTGTTGGCATGTGCCAACGAGGGAGATGGGCCGTCATCCCAGATATTCTGAGTGTTAAGACAAATGGGAACATGGCCGAGGTCAGGGGGCCTAAGTGTCTCAGACTAGAGTTGGGAAAGGTAGTATTCCATTTGGAATTAACTAAGGCTCTATCCAATCTTTCTTCAATGAAATCTTGGTCTATTATTCTGTTATTCCAAGTGAAAGTGTAACCTATGAATCCCAAGTCATGGAGACCACTATCTCCAATGATATTATTGAATATTCTCGCCTCATATTCATTGAAAGGAAACCTACTTCTTTTTTCTTCTCTATGAAGCACTACATTACTGTCGCCTAGAATGACCCAAGGAACGTCAATCTCTGAAGCCATTTGTCTAATAATATTCCAAGAGTCTAGTAACCGGAAAGTGGATTCATTATCATTTGATACTAAGAAAAAAAGTCGGTCAAATCTTATAATATAATTGTCTATATAAAATTGTATCGTAGATGGGAATATGAGAGAGAGATTGTCCAACGTCATCTCGGATGAAGTATGATTTGTATGAACATGGAACAACGTCATCTCAACTCAAGTCCATTTCTTAAGCAATTTATATACCAACACTTGAAGCCATTTGGACAGAGGACCCTAGATTTGAGTCTGTTGTCGAAAAATCTTGGTCCCAAAATAATTCTAATTATGTTAGTACTCAGTTCCTATCTAATGTAACTAGGGTTCAGGTGGAGTCTAAGAAATGGAATAAACATGTGTTTGGAAATTTGTTTAGGCAGATTGATGAAGCTCATGAGAATCTTAGGATAGCTCAAAATGAGTTTGATAATTGGCCCTCAGATGATGCTAGGATAAAGATGACAAATTGCCTTATTGAGTACCTTAGACTTCTTAAGCTTGAAGATACTTTTTGGAAGCAAAAGTCCAGAGTTTCTTGGCTAAAAGAAGGGGACCTCAATACGAGATTTTTTCATACTTCGACCATGGTTAGAAGGAAAAGGAATTCCATAGTGATGCTTAAAAATGAAAGAGGGGAATGGATAAATACTGCAAGTGACATTGAGTCCCATATTGTTGGTCATTTTAGTGATTTGTTTAATTCCTCTAGTTCTGGTTTTCTTGACAATGAGATTAACACTTTGTTTCCTCCTGTTATTAATGCTGATGAAAATGCTAAGCTAACTCGAAATGTTGATGTAGATGATATTAAGCTGGCTATTCGTCAAACGGGCTCGCTTAAAGCCCCAGGTCTAGATGGAATACAAGGCTTATTCTATAGTAAGTATTGGAAGTATGTAGGCTCTAGTGTCATTTCTCTAGTTAGAAACTTTTTCACTACTGGTACCTTAGATGCTAGACTTAATAAAACCTACATTGCTTTAATTCCAAAAGCGAGTAATCCTAATTGCATAAAAGAATATAGGCCTATTAGCTTATGTAATTTTAGCATGAAGATAATTACTAAGATCATCACTAATAGAATTAGGCCTCTATTGGGTAAAATTGTGTCTCATAATCAACATGCCTTTATTCCTAGTAGGTCTCTGTTTGATTCTGCAGTTATTTGCAATGAGATCATCCATTCTTTCAAGTTCAAGAAGGGTGAAAAAGGATGGATGGCATTAAAACTTGATTTTGATAAGGCTTACGATAGGATAAGATGGGATTTTATTGAAAAAGTCTTACTTTGCAATGGGTTTGATCAGAATTTTGTTGGTTGGATTATGAATTGCATCTCTTCTGTCTCTTTTCAAGTGCTCATTAATGGAGCTCCTAGCATGAGTTTTACACCTACAAATGGTCTTCGACATGGGGATCCTTTATCTCCCGTCTTATTTATCCTTTGTTTGGAAACTTTGACTAGACTCCTTAATGCAGGGATTGATAGTAAATTAATCTCGGGATTCAAAATAACTAGAGGAGGCCTATGGTTACTCATTCCTTGTTTGCTAATGATAGTATTATTTTTCTTCAGGCAAATTATAAGAATGCTTTCAATTTAAGAGCGTTCTTGGATAAATTTTGCTCCTGGACAGGTCAGAGAATCAATGTCAACAAATCCACTTTTCTTACTTCTGCCAATCTGGGTAGGAGTTTTACCAAAGGCATGGCTAATGCGCTTCAGGTTCAAGTAGCCAATAATCCAGGTAAGTACTTAGGTATTCCTCTTCAATGGGGAAGGATTAGTGAAAAAACTTATGCAGACATCTTTGATAAAATGTGTAATAAAATGCAGGGATGGAAGTATAGGAATCTTAGCATAGCTGGTAGATTTACCTTGTTAAGTGCTTGTATTGATCCCGTGTCTTACCATGTCATGTCTTTAGTTAAGCTTCCTAAAACTCTGTTGAATAAGCTTGATAGTTGTAGAAGGAACTTTTTTTGGGGAGGTGACAAGGATATAAAGACCATACATAATGTGAATTGGCCTACTGTTTGTATGACTAAAGATCCAGGAGGTGTGAATGTCAGAGACCTTGAACTTAGCAACTTAGCTGTGTTCTAGTGAAGATGGCATGGAATTTTTTTTCTGAACCTGATAGTATTGTGACTAGGCTCTTAAAAGCAAAGTGTTACAGGGAACATGATTTCTGGAATACCGAAGTTAAGAATAGATCCTCCAGATGTTGGAGAAGTATTATAGGAGGTCGTGATGCCATTAGGAATTGCCTTAGGTGGGATATAGGTGACAGATCTAAGGTTGATTTCTGGAGAGATAAGTGGATAGATAATGAGTCCATTGCTTCTTTATGTAATCTGGACATCTTTAGCCTCAGGAAACTGTGAGTTCCTACTTGGATCAGAACTCCAAATAGTGGGATTCTAATAGGATTTATAGCTGTGTTAACCCTGACGTAGCTGAGGCTATCAAGTCCATCCCTATTTGTAATAGTCTTGAGGTTAGCGATAGACCCATATGGGCGGCTAGTAAGTCTGGAAATGTGACAGTAAGTGAGGCTTACAAGTATTTATAGATTCAAAAACATGGAAATCAACATCAAGACGATGACTGGAAGTTCTTTGGGCATTAAAATGCCCTTTCAAATATAATTAAGTTTTTTCTTTGGCAACTCGGCCATAATAAACTGCATGTTAATGAGTCACTTTACAGGAAGGGCATTACTCTAGCTGCAAGCTGTGCAGTAGTGATATAGAAACTTGTCATCATTTATTTTTTGGTTGTCGTACTGTAGCCCCTATTTGGAGGAAATTAAGAGAATGGACTGGTTTGCAAGTCAATTTAGATGTGCTTTCTCCAAGTTTTTTCAAAAGGTTGTGTTCCTTTGATGGTACTGTTGGTAACTTGAATTGGAAGGATTTATGCCCTTTTATTTTCTGGCATATTTGGTATCACAGAAATATGTGTGTTTTTGAGAACAAGAAGTTCAATGCCTTGTGGGTGCTAGCAAAGGCATTGAGAGTGGCAAGGGAGTATCATCAGGTCAATAACACGGTGGAGAATGGAAGAATGCATAAGGAGGAAACTTTTATTGCTTGGCAGGCTCCTCACCACAATTTTTTCAAGTTAAATACTGATGGATCGTCTGATGGTAATGGTTTTGCAGGGATTGGTGGGATCATACGGGACGAGTCTGGAGGTTTTGTTGCTTGTTATGGGAAGCATATTTTCAAAAACAACAACAATGTGGCTGAAATCTGGGCAATCAGAGATGGTTTACGTTTGGCTGTGCACATGGGCGTTCATAACTTGGAAGTGGAGAGTGACTCTTGCTATGCTGTTCAACTTTGCAATGAAGAAGTTCAACCTCAATGGGATACCTTTGGTCTTGTCAAGGAAATCTGTGAACTCAAGTCTTACTTCATTCAAGTGAAGTTTACTCAAAGATATAGAGAAGCCAATAACATTGCTGATAGATTGGCTAAAGATGGAGCTTCTAAGAAGCATGAAGGAATTTGGATCGGAAGTCTTCCAGATTTTTTATCTGTTTGTGTTTAATTTCGATGTTATGGGTGTTGCTACACCTAGACTTGTTTTAAGTTCAGTTGTTTAGGTCTGTTTTCACCCTAACTTGAACAATATAAATTACTTGGGCTAAGGAATAGAGATAAAGAAATAACTTAGCCTAATTTTTTGACGTCCGTTGTTAATCATTGAATTGTATTCCTTTGGCTCTTATGCCTTTTAAATCACATCACCAGGATTACCAAAAAATAAATAAAAATGCACACCAGTCGGCGCATCCTGTTTGTGGCTTCCACTTATCTTCGGGCTTGAGGGGTACTATCAGACTAAACACCAGATGAACGCATTATGTAGAAGCAGATGGGAGAATTGGTTAACACTTTGATTGAGAGATTATTACATTACAATTCAGTTCTTGTAACTGATAACTACGTAGGTACTTCTTATTCAAAAACAAAAACAAAACCAAAGCACATTGAACAGAGGAAAACAGAAAGGAAAAAACAAAGAAACGCAAGACTTCCGCCCCATGAGCATCACTATGGTGATTGTCATCCCAACTAGGTTGGCACCACAACCACCACCAATCATTTGCAGAGGCAAAAAAGAAGTCAGATAAAAATTAACCCCAAAAAATATTAGAAAGTCGATTACTTGGACTCTTGGATGTCATCCGCGGACAGACCGGTAAGATGAAAACAAGTCTGATTGACTGTGCATGACTGCTTTGAAATGATTAAACCGGCAATACCACTCTTGTTCGGGAAATCTTAAGAATCTTCTTCGTAATTACCTGCGATGAATCTTTTTGTTTAGACAACCCTTATACCTGCAGCTTCAATGATAAGATTCCTATGCTCAGTTCCAAACAAAGATTAATTAACTTCAATAGTATAAGAATTGATTAGACATAATTTAGCTTATTCCTGTCCTATATACATACATGTAATGCGCTGATCCATGGCTTTACATTGGTGTCTTGGAGACGGAAACACTCAAATAAACAAATGCCTACAAATGACAGCGCCATCGAAAGATAAATATCCAGGAAAATAATCATCTCAAACTAATTAAGAAGCCATTTGAAAGTAGTAAAGCTCCAATTACTTGGTAACAAAATTAAGACAATGAAATTAAGAGGAGGAACAAAGAGGAGGAATGGACCTGTTAGGGATACGTAATGATTTATCAGCTGGATGCTCATATTCGCTTTGAATAAAATCAAAATTCAAATGTTGAAGAAAGGTAAGAGTCTTGATATCGTAGCCAATTGACTCCTTGAGTTTGTCGCAATCCCTTATGAATAATTCCCGGAGAGAAGTAAAAGATCGTAAATCCGGGAGTAATGTCAAAACAGGACAACCCAACAAAGTTAATGAGCGGAGAGAATTGCTGATATTGTTGGAGTTGGAGTTGATTTTGGGAGTAGCATCACCTTCCTCCTCGCTGCTTCTGTAGTTGTTTAGATCAACATCTTGTTCAGAAAACCCTCGAAAGTTGGAGCAATACGAGATCTTTAGCTCTTGTAGATTGGGAGTAACGTTTTGGAGTAGTAAGCCCAGTGGAATATATATTAGCTTCGGAGAATATGAAATTTCAATCAGTGTAAGAGAGGGAAGACCTCCGTTAGCTAAGATTGAGGTTACTACGTTGCTGGTTGTGTCGCCTAATTTCAATTCCTTAAGAAAAGGCAATGGGTTTGGTGCGCTTCTCAATTCTGAACCATATATTTGTAGCTCCTCAAGAGAAAGAAACGAGTTTGGCATGCTTCTCAGTTTGTTGCAATACTTGATTTCTAGCTTCTTGATACAAGGAAATGAATTATAAATCGGAACAGGAGCAACCCATTCTTCTAGATTTTCCATATCACTGATAACAAACTCAACTAACGATGGGAATACTGAGAGTGTAGGAGCATTGTTGATGATTCTTTCTTCTTCTTCTTGCTGGTAATAAAACTCGTCATCCAGACACTTGACTGACTTTAGACAATCTAACCCAAGTATCCTAAGACATGGGAGTATACCAAGCGCTGGCAGCTTATCACATTTTGTTATACCCACAAGCTGTAATTTCGTTAAATTCGGAAGGCAACCCATCCATTTCGGAAACTTAAAACCCGGGAAGCCACGTATTACCAACTCATTTAAACTAGGGCTAGGTTCGAGGCCCTCCAACACCTCACCAAACGCCATTTCGTCCTCAAGAATCACGTCTTCCTCCTCGTTAGAGAAGAATTGGCGACCCCAACTTAGAAACAATTTGCGGAGGTTTATCTTATCTTTTAACTTTGCTCTCTTTGCATCAATACCACCACCTCTCACGCGCTTCAGATGCCAAATCTCCAACTCTTGTAAAGAATTTAGATCCGCTAACTCTTCGATCCCACTACGAGATATGGTGGTGTCCTTGTTCTCCTCCACAAAGAAAACTAACGATTCAAGGCAAGTTAGAGTTCTTATACCTCTAGATATTCCCTCATTTCCGCCAAAACCAACTTTGAGAATTCTCAATTTTGGCCAATTTTTCATTTCTTTGGGGAGTTTACAGACTCCAAAAATCATTATCTCCAAATTGCAAAGATTATTAATGCACGACTCGGGCAATTCTTTGATACCAGTAAGTGTAAAATCTAGGCACCTTAACCGTGTCAATGTTCCGATATCTATAGGTAAAACTTCTAGATTACTACACCATTGGAGTTCCAACTGTCTTAAATCTTTTAAAGCCCCGATATTTACAGGTAAGGCTGCTAATTTTTGGCAACAATGTAGATTTAGTGTCTGCAAATTCGTAAGCTGAAGTATAGAATCAGGCAGCTTTTGGACATCCGAATACGAGAGATCTAGGTGCCTTAATATCTTCAGAGACCCAATGCCGACAAGAAATATTCTAACTTTTTGGCATCTATAAAGCACTAATGTCTGCAAATTGTAAAGTTGGTTGATGGACGCGTCCTGTCCTTCACGAAATGTGCACTGAGACAGATCAAGGTACCTCAAATGTATGGAGGAATGAATTTTAAAATCAGGCCAACTTGAATCCCAATATCCCTTACGAAGTAAACAAACTACCCGCAGATTTTTGCAATAAAGTAAATGTTCTACCAAATGATCATTTCGGTGGGAAAAAACGGACCTCAAGTTTTTGGTTTTTTCTAAGATTTTTGAAATTAATTTTGTATCTTGTCTGTCTAAAACTATCTTCAACCGACGAAATCCAGAAAAAGATTCCATTTCACCAGAATTCACAATCTTGAAATCATGAATGCTGCTGACACTAATGGCAAGATCATGTACCAAATCATGCATCTTGCATGTTTCGATGTCGCCTAACCTATTCTTTTTCACATCTTGAAAAAACGAATTAGCCAGTAAACTATGAAAATAATCATCGCCAACATCTTCCGGTGATATTTGATTTCCTACATGAGATGAATGAAGGAACCCTTCGGCCATCCACAACCGAATCAGAATTTCCCTATTAATTACCCAATCCTTGGGAAATATAGAGCAATACGAAAAACAAAGTTTCAAATGTGAGGGTAATTTATCATAGCTTAATTTCAGTACAGATGTTATTTTCATTTTCGCATCAACCATCTTTAAACTATGATGGTCCTTGATTGACATCCAATCAGTCTCAGTTTTATGCATGCGCATAACATTTCCGAGAACTTTGGCAGCAAGTGGTAAACCACCACAATTTCTCGCAATGATCTCTCCTATACATGTCATATTTGGAGTCTCTAATGCTCCCCCTGGAGAAAATGCTTTGGTCTTAATGATAGACCAACAAACATTATCAGGTAGATTTCCTAGCATGTATGGTGGGAAATCACCTTTGACAATAGAAGCAACTGTGTGGCTACGTGTAGTAACTAAGACTCTACTCCCTTGAGCACCTGACTTAAGCAAACTTTTAAGAGTATCCCAGTCTTCTGGATCTTCACTCCAAACATCATCTAGTACTAATAAATACTTCTTATTGCGTAACTCTACTTCAAGTTTATTAATCAAGACAGTAACATTAGAATAATGATCACACTTGCGATTTGTAACTGACTCAAGTATGTTAGTCAACAACTTTTCGATATCAAAATTGTCAGACACACATACCCAAGCTCTGATCTGAAAGTTTCTCTCTATGGAGTCATCTTTGTAGATCAATTGAGCAAGTGCAGTTTTCCCTAATCCACCCATACCCACTATGGATATGACAGAACATTTTTCTTGTTGACTAGGATGTATTGAGGAGGATGTTGTTGTTGATATGTAAGGTGTAGTTAACATCTTTATTATGTTTGACTTATCATTCTGTCTTCCTAGGACACTTGATTCATCTACAGCGGATGAAATTAATCGGTTTTGTTGCACTGTATTGTGATCATAAGTATTACTTTCAGGAGTAGAAATTTGGAAATGAAATTTTCCCATGCTCTTAAAGATTTCATCTAGACTTTGGTTAATATGTTTGATTTGACGAGCCATCTTGCAGCGAAACAGAAGTGAATTGGAAGATGAAAAAAAAAGTTTTACCTTGTTTCTCTTGCCACTCATTTCAAATTCACGCATGGCTTTGTAAGAAAACTCGTCCAGAACATCATCAGCATCATAGACAACATTCATGAGCCGTTTCAAGAGAAGCTTAACTACTTCAGATTTCTCTTGCTGCTTTTCTGCGTCGGTTGTTACGGCTGCTATCATCTCCAAGGTTCCTTTAAGTTTTTTCAGATCATCATGGACACTCCAAACCTCACTAATCTGTTGGGAAACAACAGTACTCAAATTTTTCAATAATTCAGTTGAACCGCTAACAACTAACTGTTGGAATGCCATGATAACAGTGAAAAGTGATGTTAGGAAAAGAAGACCGATAATGTATATAATCTCAGATTTGTTTTCCAATTTGGATTATGGTAACAGAGGGTATAGGAATTAGGTTTTTATAGAAGATGAAACTTCGCACACTAATATTCGTATCTCTTTCTTGTTAGAAAAGAAAAGTCTAGGGAGGATAAGGTTATATCACTTGATTCTTTTGGAAGTCATTCCGACTGTCGGTAACTCAATTCTTTATTTGTTCTTTTCTTTTTTTTGATCGGTTTTATTTATTCTTTTCTTTTGTTAAAGATTTTAACTTGAATATTTTAAAACAAACTGGGTGCAGATTGTGCTTTAGTTAAACCAAGATTAATGATCAATTTTGTGGTGTGTTGTATTAAACCATAATGACATTCACCGCGCCAAAGAGATCTTCGAAAATTTAGGGGGTGGGCTTGAGCCTTTTCTTAGTCCTGGGTGAAGCCTTTGGGGCATACTGAGAAGACTCACCAGCTGATCCTGGAACACAGGTATTTACTGGAACCCTGTTTTAGGGCATACGTAAAACTTTCAAGGCATACTGAATAAAGACAAAAGAGGAGTGTAAATAGCAAAATCAAAAGCCCCTTAACCAAATATTTTTAGTAATGGCAAATCTGCCCTTTTAGGATTAGTGTTAATACTAATAATTAGTTAAATAATTCTGATTAGTGATTAGTTTTAAGATTATTTAGTTATAAATTTGTGTAGAAAAAAAAATTAGTAAGAAAAAAAATGTTAGGTTTTTTTTGAAGAAGTAGAAGGGGAAAGTGAGAAAAAAACTTGTAACTTGTATTTGATTCGATGGATGAGGAAGGTAATTCTTCATCTAAAAAACCTAGGAAAATACATATCACTTACAGCAATGATCCGGAAATGGCTGATTTCTTAGATTATGAGAATGATTTTACACAAACTCAAACTCAAACTCAAGCTCAAGCTCAAGCTCAAGCTCAAACTCAAACTCAAACTCAAGATGATGATTTTTATGAGCCAAACCTAGATGATGAATATATATATGAGGAACCCAATGCTTCTAATACACAGGTACACTTCTATCTTATGTTTAATCTCACTTTGAAGCTTAAAATCATCAAAAGTTAGTGTTTTTTCACTAAGGTTCGGCGAATATGGATGAACAGTTCGGCTAGCTGAAAGTGTTATGATTAGTAGTCGAACCCTTTTTCTAGACCATAGTTCGGCCTGTTATAAATAAAAAATAAGTAGCCGAACCCTACACTGTAACTTTTGATACAAAATTTGTTTAAGGTTCGGCTTATATTGATAAATTCGTATGCGCCGAACCTATTGCGAATACATGGCTCGGCTCTGTGATCAAATAGAATATAAGCCGAACCTGATCATTTATATTCCTGAGAATTGTTTGGTTAAGAATTTTGTAAAGGTTCGGCGCACATATTGTGAATATCGTAAGAGCCGAACCTCGTAAAAGTGCCAAGTTCGGCGCGTATGTATAGTATCGTACTAGCCGAACCCTTCAATTAATTTTTCATTATAGTATCTTACCTTGTGTTATTCTTCATAGATCGTGCTTGATGGACCCGTACCGACGGAAAATCAACCTGATCCCGTAGACATAATTCACGAAGATACTAGGGATCACTTCCAAAATGATTTGGTATGTAAGAACTTGTCGTTTACCTTAATGCTGTCGGAATGTTCCTGTTTATGGGTAAAAATCGTTTCCGCCGATTTTGGTAAATTCGGTAGGTGAGTGAGAAACTGGTTTAAACCCTAAACAAATGTGTTGCACGTGAGCACTTTATAGATTCGAGAGATCAATCTGTACAAGTCCGGCCTAAACCAAGAAATGGCCGTTCCAGACTTGCTTCGGTCACAAAGTGGAGGAGAAGGGTTGATTTGGGAGGGAAGCAAAGAAAGGTGTTGAGACCGAATAGTGCGGGAGAGTAGTGTCTCGACTTGTATCAGAAAGTCAAAGCTTAGGAAGCTTGCAAGAGATGAGAGCTTTTTGGAAAGCTTGCAAAGTTGCCTTTTCTGAGAGTGTTGTATTTTTCTCCTGACCGAGACTTGTCGTCTGGTGGAAATAGGTAAGACCTATTTATACAAGTCGAGATTGAAACGTACCCTGGCCTCATGAAGGAAGAGAGTAAAGGGTGAAATAATGGGAGGAGGTGGAAACCGCATGGTGTTAATGGGTGAAAACATTTTCACCATTATTTTCTCATTTATTTGACCGCTTTATTCTTATTCACGCTTTCTTAATGTGAGCGTAGTGTACGCTGCAAGCTGTGACCGCCAAACCAAGACCCTGGAAAGCATCCCCCAGTTTGTGTTGATGTCTCGAGTGTTGGTTGCATCTTGAGTGCAATTGGTGCTGCTAGGGGCGTATGTGGCATGTGCCAATGGCATGTACGGAATGCCTTTGTTGCGATTTGCACCTCGAGCGCAAGTGGCAATGCCAGAGCTGCTAGTGGCGTGTGTGGTATGTGCCAATGGCATATGTGGAATGCCTTGGTGGTAGGTTGTACGTTGAGTGTAAGTGGCAATGCATAGAGCTGCTAGCGGCGTGTGTGGCATGTGCGGAATGCCTTGGCGGTAGGTTGCACGGTTTGCAAGTTAGGCTACCAGCGTGGGTTTTGGCATGTACCAATGGCGCGTACGGCCAAGTTGGCCTAGGTTGCACGGCTTGCAAGTTGGGCTGCCAGCATGCGTGTTTTGCATGTGCCAATGGCATGCGTGGCCAAGTTGAATCATGGACCCTGTTTAGAAAAGCTACCAGCGAGCGTGTTGGCATGTGCCAATGGCATGCTCGGCCATTAGGGCCACGTCCTGGTAAGAAAAGCTACCAGCGATGCGTGTTGGCATGTGCCAATGGCATGCTCGGCCATTAGGGCCACGTCCTGGTAGGAAAACCTACCAGCGAGCGTGTTGGCATGTGCCAATGGCATGCGTGGCCAATTTTGGTCGCGCCTTGGTAGAAAAAGCTACCAGCGAGCGTGTTGGCATGTGCCAATGGCCTGCGTGGCCAATTTGGGTCTCGCCTTGGTGGAAAAAGCTACCAGCGAGCGTGTTGGCATGTGCCAATGGCATGCGTGGCCAATTTGGGTCGCGACTGCAGGAAAAGCTACCAGCGAGCGTGTTGGCATGTGCCAATGGCATGCGTGGCGAATTTGGGTCGCGCCCGGTAGAAAAAGCTACCCGGCGAGCGTGTTGGCATGTGCCAATGGCATGCGTGGCCAATTTGGGTCGCGCCACCGGTAGGAAAAGCTACCAGCGAGCGTGTTGGCATGTGCCAATGGCATGCATGGCCAATTTGGGTCGCGTCCTGGTAGAAAAAGCTACCAGCGAGCGTGTTGGCATGTGCCAATGGCATGCGTGGCCAATTTGGGTCGCGCCCTGGTAGGAAAAGCTACCAGCGAGCGTGTTGGCATGTGCCAATGGCATGCGTTGCCAATTTAGGTCGCGCCCTGGTAGGAAAAACTACCAGCGAGCGTGTTGGCATCTGTCAATGGAATGCGTGGCCAATTTGGGTCGCGCCCTGGTAGAAAAAGCTACCAGCGAGCGTGTTAGCATGTGCCAATGTCATGCGTGGCCAATTTGGGTCACGCCCTGGTAGGAAAAGCTACCAGCGAGCGTGTTGGAATGTGCCAATGGCATGCGTGGCCAATTTGGGTCGCGCCCTGGTAGAAAAAGCTACCAGCGAGCGTGTTGGCATGTGACAATGGCATGCGTGGCCAATTTGGGTCGCGCCCTGGTAGGAAAAGCTACCAGCGAGCGTGTTGGCATGTGCCAATGGCATGCGTGGCCAATTTGGGTCGCGCCCGGGTAGGAAAAGCTACCAGCGAGCGTGTTGGCATGTGCCAATGGCATGCGTGGCCAACTTGGGTCGCGCCCTGGTAGGAAAAGCTACCGGCGAGCGTGTTGGCATGTGCCAATGGCATGCGTGGACAATTTGGGTCGCCACCCTGGTAGGAAAAGCTACCAGCGAGCGTGTTGGCATGTGCCAATGGCATGCATGGCCAATTTGGGTCGCGCCCCGGGTAGGAAAAGCTACGGCGAGCGTGTTGGCATGTGCCAATGGCATGCGTGGCCAATTTGGGTCGCGCCCTGGTAGGAAAAGCTACCAGCGAGCGTGTTGGCATGTGCCAATGGCATGCGTGGCCAATTTGTCCTAGGTTGCATGATTTGCATGCCTAGGCGTGGGCGCCATTTTGGCATGGCATGGTTAGGGCCAAGGTAAGGGTGCTTGGCTTGGCGTGACGTGACTAGCGTAGCTAGGGCCAAGACAGAGTGCGTTTGGCATGGCGCGGCGTGACTAGCGTAGCTAGGGCCAAGGCAGAGTGTGTTTGGCATGGCGCGGCTAGCTCGGGCTAAATGTGGCTGGCATGATTTGCCATTGGCACGGAGGTGCGGCTAGCATGGTTGGCATGCTTTGGCGCACTTGGAGTGGCTGGCATGATTTGCCATTGGCACAGAGGTGCGGCTAGCTTGGGCTAGGTGTGGCTGGCATGATTTGTCATTGGCACGGAGGTGCGGCTAAAATGGTTGGCATGCTTTGGCGCACTTTGGTATGGCTGGCATAATTTGCCATTGGCACAGAGGTGTGGATAGGGCCAAGGTAAGTGTGTTTGGCTTGGCGTGGTGTGATTAGCGTAGCTAGGGCCAAGGCAGAGTGCATTTGGCATGGCGCAGCTAGCTTGGACTAGGTGTGGCTGGCATGATTTACCATTGTCACAGAGGTGCGGCCAGCATGGTTGGAATGCTTTGGCGCGTTTTGGTGTGGCTGGCATGATTTTCCATTGGCACAGAGGTGCGGCTAGCTTGGGCTAGGTGTGGCTGGCATGACTTGCCATTGACACGGAGGGGAATTAGGGTTTTGTTCGTCGTAACCTTAATTTGAAAAAATACCCCATATTTATTACTGATTACATGTGATGTAGTTTTGAAGTGGTAAGAAAAGGGATTCGTTGCTCGGACTTTTATGAAGATTTGATTGTAGATTAATAAAGAAAAATAATACGACAAACTATTAAAATTCGATTTTTGTTACCAAGGAGAGATGAATCTAGGGCTTTGGATTTCACTACTTCTAATGATGGTAAACTCAATAATTAAAACTTTGACATAATACTCCGACTTAACTCAAAACAATTTTCGAACTCAATCTCATGCTTTGGAAAATATAACGTTACAAGCTCTTTTTTATGACTCTAGTCAATATTCTAAGGCCTAATCCTCCTTCGCTTATAAAAGAACGGTAGAAACTACCCAAAACAATTGTTACGAAGCATGTAAAGAAGAGAGAATTTTTTAGACAGTTTTAAAACACAATATTGGAGTAAATATGCCAAAGAAATTTAAATACTAAATAATACCCATCAAAAATAGTTTCCTCCAAAACCCTAGAGAATAGATTTAGCTACTCATAGAGCAAAAATTGAAGAAAAATTCCTTAATCATTGTATTGATAAAAATATAAATAGCTTACAATGATTTTCAGTAATATAAGACCGTCACTGGGCGTCCTTTCCTTTAAGACTGCTTGAAGAACGATATAGCGTTAGCTGTGTCGTTGTCCTTATGACCGCTTTCTGCGACTGCTTATGGTAGTGCAAAGTTCTTGGTGTTCTTGAGTTGCAGCAGCAGGTGAAGTTTTCTTTGTTTTTTTTTTTTTTTTTTTCTCGATTCCTAGCTATCTATTCTTCTCCAAAGTATCCGTCTGTCTTCCTTGGACTCTAACCACCCCTTTTATATGCATCAGGTCGAATAAAACTCTAGAATATCACGAATATCTTTTTTTTTATTTTCTTTCCTCTCACGGCAAGTTACTTGATTTTCTCATTCTCTGTTATCCTCTACACGTCATTGATTGAATCGTAGCTGTTCAAGACTCTTCTTTGGATAGAAACAAATCAGATATTCACTTCCTTTGCCACGTAACTTCCAAAAGTATTCCACAGAACCCGAGTTTGTTTCCTTCCCTGTTTTAGCTTCCATCGGATGATTGAGCCCAATTCAGTTTGTTGAATTACCTGTACCAGGCCTGTTTAGCTAAGTCAAGTCCATCCCATCCTTATTTGGCGATTGAATCTCGTTGAAAGCCTTCCAACCATCGAACCCAAAACTGGCCTCGCTACTCCAAGTTTCCCGCCAAAATCCGTGAGTTTTGATTCTTCTCCTGCCGATTATCTAGCCAATTCTGGTAAAACATAAGACCATTACCAGACCTGTTTGGACCTAAGGAACAAACCCAATGATTCTCAGCGCTTTAGTCTCATTATAGCTCGCTCAAATTACAAACCCTAATTTGCTGCCATTGAAAACCAGTTTTCCCGCCAAAATTTAAATTTCAAATGAAGAAGATGACCTTCCCCTTATCCAACAGCGGTGTCCCTTTAGCAATTTGGGCTACGTTTAGCAATTCTTGGGGTTGCGAATAGCAATTAGTGGGGTACAAAGATAACTTTTGGGCTGTATATAGTGAAAAACTCCTGGGTGACTTTATCAACTCTTCCGGGACATTTCTGGGGGTGCCTTTAACACTTTTCTGGGTGCTTTTAGTAGTTCCTCGAGCATCCATCTCTTACCTCTCATATTTACTTCTTTTCTTCAATTTCATCACTAAGGTTGCCATGCTTTTCAGACAAAACTTTCATCACTAAAGCCGACATGCCTTTCAGAGAAGAAGAAATAAAAGCAAATAATGAGAGATAATTCGCCTCCATCAGTAGTTGCACATGAAATGACACTTTAGCCCTTTTAAGCGACGTTTCCTATTCTTTTGCTCCAAAGCACCTGAAACTCAAAATCAAACAAAAGATACATAATTTACAAGAAAACATAACAAAGAAAGCATAAACAATAGATAAATATCAAGGTGTTTTAGACACCTATCAACATGTACATTAAATGTTTTAATAAATATGTCATCGGTGACATTAGGTTATTCTGGGTTTTACGATTTTACCCTTTGTCTAAAAACCACCATCAACATTAAGTCCCCTGCTTAGCTCGGAACAGGAGCTTTGTTGCGAGGTAAGCATAAGATGGTGACAAACTATCGCAGATAAATCGTAAAGAGAATTGAGGAGGCTTTTCTGACCTTTTTTATAAATAGGATTTGGAATCCTTGCCTCTGGCAGTTTTGCGCAAATCGGGAGGCTGGCACAATTGGGAAGTTAACGTCGTGAGAGACAGGAAGCTGGGCGGCATTGCGAAGTTGTTGAGCGTCCTAGCTGGAGGGACCGGCGAAAATTGTGAAACTGAGCGTGCTAGATGGCGTGACTTGCGCAAGATGGGGAAGCTAAGCGTGCTAGCTGGCGGGACCGGCGCAAGATGGGGAAGCTGAGCGTGCTAGCCGGCGTGACTTGGGCGATTGTAGGGAAGTTTTGTGAGACTGGCGCAAGCTTGATGGGACCGGTGAAAACAAGGAGGGAGTAAGTGTTTCTACCGATAGCAAAGTTTCCTTATTTTGCCTTCCTTCACGCGCGGCTTCAATCAGGGCATCATCCATGCCAAAAATCTGGAAGCGTTACGTCCATCATTACTTCCTTTCCTTCTTTAAGTTTCCGTATTCATACCCAACGTAATTGCATCATCTCCCTCGTTTGAGAAAGGGTTCTTCTTATTGAATTTTTCCTCTTCGTCATGTCGCACAGAGACGAATCATCTTCTAACCAGCCAGATTCTCCAGGTGAAGGCGCGAGGTCTGACTCTTGCAAAAGCACCCCGACTAGGGTTATTCGGGCTAAGAAGATCATACCGGTATGTTTTCTTCGTCTTCTCCGTTCGTGTTATCCTCTTTTTATATGTGTATAGATATGATGGAACTGGATCATTTTCCCCATCTTTTGCAGTGTATGATGGGACCCTCCAGGGATGGCTGCGCCTTTAACTCTTCGAAGAAGGGCTTCAGACTTGGCGGAGATCGATCTTCTTATCTTGAGGAGGCATTGGTTGGGTTTGAATCTCTATTCCACGAAGCTAGTGAAATCATTAAGGACCTCCCTTCCATCTATCCCCATGAAGAACATGTGCATGTTCGGACTTTTTTGGGTTCAGTGAGCATGGAGGAGGGGCGAGAGAACAAGGAAGAGTCTTGGCATGTTGAGAGGTTTCAGTGCGGCAAAGCCTTTCCTCGATCCGGGTATGGGGCGGATCGGACCGTTTCTAGGTTGAAACGACGGAAAAGTGAACGTGTGGTGGCCTTGGAGGGGAGCGCCATGATTCTTGACTCTGATGTGGATGAATCAAAAAACTTTCTCCAAAGTGTCGCTGAGAAAACCTTCGAATGAGCATATGACAGAAACGAGATACCCTCTGAAGTTTATGCCAAAGGTGTCGTTGGTGATACCGGAGGGGTCATGGTGGCGTATGCTGGACCGGTCGTTGGGGAGGACACTGTTGCCGATGTGGTTGCTTCGGGATGGGATGTTGAGGTTGCTGCTGCTAACACCGTTGAATGGAACCTTTGTTGCCCGAGGGATTGCTGGGGGAAGTGCTTGAAGATATTCTTACCCGAGGGGACTTGTACTCCGTCCTTCGAGGGCTAGTTCTTCCCTTTTGTTATTCATGTTAGCTGCTTTTGTTCCCCTGGTGTCCCCTTTTTTTTTCTTCATAAAATCGTCTTTTCCTTCTTCTTCATCAGTCAACATTTTGCTTCATATATATTTTTTGAAAGAGGTTGTGGTATGATGGCTCTGCAATGGTTTTCTGGGTTTATCTGATGTATTTTTCTGATATCTGGAGGATTCGCTTGGAAAGAGATGTATTTATGTTTTTTTTTTTTTTGACAAAAAGGGAATCCCTAGGGAAAAATACAAACTATATATTCATCTTGGGGAATTACAACTATTAAGAGGAATTGTTAAAGGAAATACTAAAAGGGGGAGTGATTGGGAAGTACAGCATTTCAGGGATTGGATTCCTTGAGCCATCGCGAGTGAATTATCACGCCTTCAGGTGTATCTGCATTGATGAGCTTGCAATATCCTCCCAAAAGGGTATCCACAACCAGATACAACTCGTCTTCTCCTTCATTGGGCAAATCCATTTTTACTGTCATCTTCCCAAGAACGAGCTTTCCTTAACCACTACATCTCCAATTGAAAACGGGTTCAGACGTCGTGCAACCGTTTGAGTCTTGGCTTCGTTGGCTTCAATAGAAGTTTCCAAGCTTCTTGCAAAGTGTTCAAATGGTCCAGCTCCCCATTCACATTTCTTGACAGCGTTTGTGCGATGTCGTGCCGAGTCCCCATGACGGAATGGGGGAAGGAAAGACTGGTTGCAGAAAAGGTTGCTTGGTCAGACTTACTTTCATTTCAAAACCATGAGCTAGCGCCAACTAGTCCTCTCCGGATGTCTGGGTTCCTTCAATACCTCGTTTATGCGATAACCCGTGGGATGATTTGTTGGGAATTCCTTCGGGCGTGGACGTCGGCAGAGGGTGTACATCCAATTTCGCTTTATTGTCGAGCACCCATAAGCGTCCCAATTCATGTCATGATCTAGTTCTTTGACAATGTGTAACTTGCTATGCGTTATAGCGTCTCCCATCTTGATCTCTAGGTTTATGTAGCCATGCGCGTTCAAAGTTTCTCCTCTCAAGCACTTAATCACAGACGGGGAATAGGTAGCGTCTTGTTTTGTAAATCCTGCTGCCTTTAGTGTCTTTAAAGTAATGATGTTGTGGTCAGAGGCCGTGTCGATGAGCGTGTCGTCAAATTCATTACCTCTTAAACAGGACGTGGTCAGCAGTCCCCAGTTCTCCTTTTTGGTTCCACCTGTTTGGAAAGCTTGGGCCCCTGGCGTGGATTCCGAGGAGAGAAAAAGTCGTTTGTCGGATACAACACGATTGAGAGATGCGAAAATATCTTGGCGTTGCACCTTGGAAAGATAGAGAATTTCGCATACATGTTGCATCATGGATTGTACAGTCTCGTGCACGGAGTCCTCAGAGGACCCGCAGTTTCTTTAGTCCGTTGCAATCGCTGGTCGGGTGGTGAACGAACCTGTGGTAGTGGCAGTACTTGGGGTTTGCCATCTCAGCCTCGGTTGGTAGACGCCCGGGAGGTGGCAGCCTCGATAATATCATCTTGAACCTGTGCTTCTAGGAGGTCAATCACCTCCTCGATGGGAAACGGGAAATCAAAGGTATTTCCTTCGGTCACATGATGCTGCATCGGAGTTTTAGTGACGGTCTTTCGTGGTGGGGGTTCCCGTTGCGCCGGCGCTTCACGTTTTGGCTGGTGGCTCGTAGTTGGGTCTTTCCTTTTTCCCCTTTCGTTTACTATGTTCACGGAGGATGATACGACATTAAATTGTTTGCTGATGAGGCGTCTATTCCGGCGAGTTTCACGCGTGTCTTCGGTTCGGTTTGGCTTATCTCTTTCCAGTAATGCTGGTTGATGTGATTTTGAAAGTTGTAGAAAGTGGTAGTAAGATGTCGTTCACTCAGACTTGTAAATATTTAATTTCAGACTTTAAACTAAAATATATACACAAGTTTTGTCACAAATATCGAGAGAACTGGGACTTCGGATTCCACCATAAAATTCATTCATGCGATTCATATATTTATTCTAGACAATTATAGCTCAAATAATACTGACTCTAATTCTTTGCCAAGGTTGATTCTTAAAAGATTGATTGTAAATCACTAGCATGACGCATCAAAATCACTTAGACCAAGCATACATCATCATACGACATCACAATCAATTAAGAAAAATCATAAAACGATTGATAATAGTGCAAGTAGTCATAAAAGAATTAAATATAATTACCACACGCATGAAATATGGCTTCCTCCATCATCCCAGTGTTGGGGTTTAGCTCCTCATGTTATTCACGTGCTCAAAATAGGTGTTCATAGCTTAAAAGGGTGAAAAACAAAAGGCAACTAATAAAGAAGGAAGTTCGCAATGCTGTATAGGCGTCACAAACTTACTGTTATAGAGAGTGTTGAAATCTATTGCACTGTTACAGAACTGAGACTTATTGTTGGAAAATATAAGACTGCTGATATGACAGTCCTCTGCTGCGTTAATATCCGCGACTGTTCTCGTCTGCCCAAAGTTCTTCAACTCGTCTTCTTCACCAGCAGAGAAGATTCTCTGCAACTTCTTCTTTCTTCCTCCGCAACCTCCCCTAGGTCCCCAAAGTCTCGACCGACTCTTCTGTGTATGCAGCAGCCTATATATACTTCACCGGACCAATAATATCTCGAGAAATCTCTTTTTGATTTATCCTTCACGGCAAGTTACGAGAATATTGCTCTCTTCTTCTTACGCGTCTCCCTTTTTAGTCCAAACTCTCCTTTTTTGATAGAGTCGAATCCAACAGAACTATATCCTCCCAAGTTTACACGTACCTTCCTTATAAAACTCGTAAAATTCCCGAGAATAACTTCCCACCTCTGTTTTATCGTGTTTACATGATATCTTTCCTTTTCTCTCGATTTCGAACCAACTACCAATCCTGTTTCGGTTAAACAATTCCATACCAATCCAAAGCCACGGCAAACTCTATCATGTGATATCCAAATCACACAGAAAAACCCGAGATACTCCACCCTTCTCTGTTTCGCTTCACATGAATCGTTCCAGCCGATTTGGGTCCAATTAGACGACTATACCAAGCCTGTTTTTCCCATTAGAGTAATATCAATCAGTTTCAGCGATTGAATCTGACCGAAACACCTTCAAATCCTTAACCCGAAATCTGCAGGTGAAGAACAAATTTTCCCGCCTTTTTTCTGTAAGCTCTGATTCATCCCTACCGATTATCTAGCCAATTCTGGTCAAAACAAAGACCATTACCATCTCTGTTTAGGCCTTAGGAACAAACCCATTTGATTTCAGCCATTTAGTCTCATTAAAACTCGACCAAAACTGAAACCCTAATTCTGTTGCCATTTTTCTCGCCAAATTTGAAAATTCAAATGAAGAAGATGAAGTCCCCTTAACCAGTGATGGGGTGCGGATAGCAGGTGTCCTCTTGGGATGCCCCTTAGTAATTTGGGTACCCCTTATCCGTAGCGAGAGTCCGAATAGTAATTTTCTCCCACGAGCACAAAATCCACTTTTCGAGCCAATTTTCCCGCAAATGTTTATTGGCCAAAAATACCTACACACACATAAAACACCATAATAAGTACAAAAATGAGCACTATCAATATAAAGAATCGAGACAAATTAGACACAAAAATGTGTCTATCAAATACCCCCAAACCTATTATTTGCTAGTCCTCGAGCAAAAATAATAAAATAAAATAAAATAAAATCCTAACTCACTGTCGCAGGCATCGTCGATTGCATTTAGCGTATGCAATAAGCCTTTAAACCCCTATGTGGCCCTAGTGGCCGAGTTATAGTCTTGGGAGGGTTTACCAGAGGTGTACCTACAAAACCTTTACTCCAGACCCTAACTATCTACACAGAACCTCGGAAGGCACTAAAAAATCTCCTTGGTTGGCATACTTATTGACTACAGGAGGAAGTACCCCGATGCGAAATTCCAATTGTTGTACACGAGTTTGCACTCAAGCATACTAAAATTCATATATAAGTCACAAAGCTATACTCAGATAGTCGCACTATGGACATCAATATCCAGAGTCAAAACTAATCACATGCATAGATCAAGAAGATGGATATAGAGAAAAACATAGATGGTTTTGATGTTTACTAAGTGATTGGTGTTTCCCATATCTGTCTGAAGGCCTCCGCCAAAATGAACCTATCCTAATGGACTGAGATACTGGTCTGGACTAATATCAACACACCGGCATATACAAGGGAACCAGTGGTCGATAATCCTAACTCTATGTCAACACAACTGGCATATACAAGGGTTCCAGTGGTCAACTTTTTTGAATTTATTCCGGTTGGTCAGATGGTCTGGTCTCAATTTTTTTTTTTTTTTTTTTTTTTTTTTTTTTTTTTTGATTTTTTCATAATACTATGTTTTTTCTTTTTCTTTTTCTTTTTCTTTTTCACTTTTTCACTTTTTTTTTTTTTTTTTTTTTGATATCTCAATCATTCTAATTCACCCTAGCATTGGTAACAACTTGATTCGTGGGCCCCACCTAATCACTTAGAGAAACATAGTTTAAAAACAAAACAAAATAAAAATAGAAGTGAAAATGACTCAACGAGATATGGTGAAACTATCATGTTATTTCTAACACCTGAGCTCTGTGCTTTTATGAATAGACTCTTTAGATGTTGCCATCTAATCAGATTGGTTCCTCAAATCCTACAACCAAAATGCTTTTAGTGCCATCCTTAATAAGCATAAATTTCTAGGCTCTGGAGTTTATTTATTGCAACTAACAAAAAGTTTCTCCTACACCCCCAAACTTAAATCTAACATTGTCCTCAATGTTCTAAAGATAAAATTTAAAGCATGAACAAGGAGAAACTGTTACCATTTGAAGTAAAGAGATAAGGAAAGATATTACCATGTCGCATGAATGTTGGGTTACCTCCCAAGAAGTGCTAAGTTTAACGTCTTCAGCCAGACTAAGAAAGAATTAGTCACCTTATAAAATCATAAAGTAATAGCCGAAATATCTGTGAGTCATCAAAACCAAATAAAGCTATCACAAGTAAAAGGAATCTGCAACATGCCAAGAAAATCAACAAATAAAGCATACCCTTGTATAGTTTCCTGTTTAAGACAACTATATCTAGATGTGGTTCAGGTTCAGGATCTATAACTGGGTCGAGATAAAATATTTTCACGTGCTGGAATTCCTCAAAGCTAAGATCCGGTTCAGGTATTAGAGTCTGGAAAAACTCAAATAAAAACTTAGAAGCACATAATAATAACCTGAATAATTGCGGATCCTTAAAGTCAATCAGGTTTGACTCACACAATTGACCACGATGAAACTGGCGGTCAATCTTAAGCAAATGTGTCGATATTAATTTCCTAAAGTACTTAGGTTTAGTCTCAAAACTAAATAATTGACAAATCTGAAATTTATACGTTCCCACTGGTTGAAAAATATTTGGTGGGAAAACAAAATCAATCTGGGTATCATAGCCCGGGCTAACCACATCAACCAGAGGATGGGCTTCTAACAACTGAACTTCCTTATGGACATCACTAGGTTCAGGAAAACGTGTATGAAGGTAGTCTTGTAAAATGGTTGAGGCACATATGTCAATTCCCAAGTGAGGGACCTTTCTAAGAGTTAAAGCACATGGAGAATGATAATCACCCCCAAACTTAGAGTTTTCAGTGTCTCTAGAAAAACTAGTCACAACTTCCCTAATTTCAAGGTCATTTGATTCCTGAAAATGGTCAATTGATTCATCTAAGTTAGGTTCATCCTCACTCATCTCTACGAGTTCATTTTCTTTTTCTAAGTATGTTGTTTCTAAATCGCTAGACTCAAAATATACCCGTTCCTCTAAACCATAATCGGCTTCGTAATCATAAGGAAAAACTACATCGCCTAAAACGGTGGTATCTCTAGTCAAATCCTCGTCCTTTTGAATAGGTGAATAATTATTAAAATTATTTGGATTCAAACTAGAAATAATATTATCGTTGTTAAGCTCAATTGGAGTAACAAATTCCTGATCACTATGCCTACTCATTTCAAATTCTTCATCAACACTATCCTCATCATAATCATCATTGTAATAACATGAAAATGGTCGAACCTCATCTAAAGTAGTGTTACCAATTCTAACCTCGTCATCTTGATTATGCAAATAACTATCTTCATTTTCAAAGGTACTATTGGAAACACTATATTGGAAATTAAAACTATCTTGAGCATTTCTTTCCTGTGCCTCTAACAGCATTTTCTGAGTCGACTCACATGACTTCCTGATTTTATCTAGGAAAGAAGGTTCACACATTGCATTGCTTTCGTCCAAAACTAAGTTATTCATCTCAGCTGAACTACGTGTAGACTCAAGTAACTTCTGTGTCGACTCAGCTAACTTACGTGCGGACTCTAGAGAGGAATTTTGCTCGTATGACCCGTGGGTGTGTGGATAGTAATTGGGCTCACCATGGTATGAGCCATAACCTTGAAAAGGCCGATGTTCCCAACCACTATTCATACTATGGTCAAGGTAGTAACGTCTATTTTGAAACTCATTCGGATATTCGTTGTATTGGCTATTGTAATACCAGTTCGACATTCTATTCGCAGGGGTGTGAGTTGTCACACAAAATAAAACCCACCGATTGGGATTCGTGGGTGAATAGAGTCTTACCTCCCGTACCAGACGGGCGATGAACCGTTGAAGTCGACTCAGGCCACCGACTCCTATGTCAGTGTACGGACCCGAGGGGCCGAGACAGTATCGTGTCGTCCTTCCCTGCAAACAGTTTATATTTAATTTCAACCCTTCCTTAGGGTTTTAAAATAATGTTCAGTCCAAAAAAAATGTCCAAAAATAAAAAGAAAGATTACAAAAAATACAACCCTATTTACAGTTTCTAAAAATAAAACAAAATAGAACAACTATGTACAAAATCTTCTTCACTCCTTGGACTCCTCTTTTCTTTCCTTCTTTGGCGATGCTTTCCTTTTATAACACTTTTTCTTTCCTTGTAGCTTCGCTCCAAATCTGAAAAGAATCGAAAAATACCAAAAGCGTAAAAAGGAACAAAAAATAATAAAAATAAACCTAAAACAAATCTAAATACAAGTCCGCGTTGGCGGCGCCAAAAATTGATGTGATTTTGAAAGTTGTAGAAAGTGGTAGTAAGATGTCGTTCACTCAGACTTGTAAAGATTTAATTTCAGACTTTAAACTAAAATATATACACAAGTTTTGTCACAAATATCGATAAAACTGGGACTTCGGATTCCACCATAAAATTCATTCATGCGATTCATATATTTATTCTAGACAATTATAGCTCAAATAATACTGACTCTAATTCTTTGCCAAGGTTGATTCTTAAAAGATTGATTGTAAATCACTAGCATGACGCATCAAAATCACTTAGACCAAGCATACATCATCATACGACATCACAATCAATTAAGAAAAATCATAAAATGATTGATAATAGTGCATGTAGTCATAAAAGAATTAAATATAATTACCACACGCATGAAATATGGCTTCCTCCATCATCCCAGTGTTGGGGTTTAGCTCCTCATGTTATTCACGTGCTCAAAATAGGTGTTCATAGCTTAAAAGGGTGAAAAACAAAAGGCAACTAATAAAGAAGGAAGTTCGCAACGCTGTATAGGCGTCACAAACTTACTGTTATAGAGAGTGTTGAAATCTATTGCACTGTTACAGAACTGAGACTTATTGTTGGAAAATATAAGACTGCTGATATGACAGTCCTCTGCTGCGTTAATATCCGCGACTGTTCTCGTCTGCCCAAAGTTCTTCAACTCGTCTTCTTCACCAGCAGAGAAGATTCTCTGCAACTTCTTCTTTCTTCCTCCGCAACCTCCCCTAGGTCCCCAAAGTCTCGACCGACTCTTCTGTGTATGCAGCAGCCTATATATACTTCACCGGACCAATAATATCTCGAGAAATCTCTTTTTGATTTATCCTTCACGGCAAGTTACGAGAATATTGCTCTCTTCTTCTTACGCGTCTCCCTGTTTAGTCCAAACTCTCCTTTTTTGATAGAGTCGAATCCAACAGAACTATATCCTCCCAAGTTTACACGTACCTTCCTTATAAAACTCGGAAAATTCCCGAGAATAACTTCCCACCTCTGTTTTATCGTGTTTACATGATATCTTTCCTTTTCTCTCGATTTCGAACCAACTACCAATCCTGTTTCGGTTAAACAATTCCATACCAATCCAAAGCCACGGCAAACTTTATCATGTGATATCCAAATCACACAGAAAAACCCGAGATACTCCACCCTTCTCTGTTTCGCTTCACATGAATCGTTCCAGCCAATTTGGGTCCAATTAGACGACTATACCAAGCCATTTTTTCCCATTAGAGTAATCTCAATCAGTTTCAGCGATTGAATCTGACCGAAACACCTTCAAATCCTTAACCCGAAATCTGCAGGTGAAGAACAAATTTTCCCGCCTTTTTTCTGTAAGCTCTGATTCATCCCTGCCGATTATCTAGCCAATTCGGGTCAAAACAAAGACCATTACCATCTCTCGTTTAGGCCTTAGGAACAAACCCATTTGATTTCAACCATTTAGTCTCATTAAAACTCGACCAAAACTGAAACCCTAATTCCGTTGCCATTTTTCCCGCCAAATTTGAAAATTCAAATGAAGAAGATAAAGTCCCCTTAACCAGTGATGGGGTGCGGATAGCAGGTGTCCTCTTGGGATGTCCTAGGATGCCCCTTAGTAATTTGGGTACCCCTTATCCGTAGCGAGAGTCCGAATAGTACTTTTCTCCCACGAGCACAAAATCCACTTTTTGAGCCAATTTTCTAGCAAATGTTTATTGGCCAAAAATACCTACACACACATAAAACACCATAATAAGTACAAAAATGAGCACTATCAATATAAAGAATCGAGACAAATTAGACACAAAAATGTGTCTATCACTGGTGCTGTTGTTGCAGATCGTCTGGCGGCTTCATGGAGTTCGGAGAACGTTTGGAAGCGCAAGTTTTCTAGCAGGGCGCGGTAAATTGGAACCATACGATGCATGCGTTCACCAGTTGTTGCTCGGTCACGTTTGGGTCGTGACAGTCGAGTGCTTGAACCCTGAACCTTTTGACGAAATCATTCGGATGTTCGTTATCCCACGGGTCCATTCTTCCGAGGTCTGAGAAAGTAACTTGTTCGGACACGAAGAAGTATTTCTTGTAAAACGCAGTTGACCATGCTACTCAGCTTGGGAATGTCGTTCGGTGGGATCTTTGTTGTACCATGTATACGCCCTTCCAAAGTAAGTGATTTTGAGAAATCCCTTAAACGAAGAACGTGATTATATTCATGTTCACCTAGGGATTCCAGGAAACGAGAGACATGATCATGTGCATTCCCGGTACCATCGTACAGGGTAAATTGAGGAGAAGAGTACCCCCTTGGGAGAGGGATTCTCTGTATTTCGGATGGGTAAGGGGGTTGGTAATGATGCATGTCCAACTCATCATTCTTGATTCGGTTGCGGAGAAGTTGTTCCAAATCTTCTCTCGTGACGAAGTTGGGCGGCTGATTTCCTTCCAACGGGATTCTAGCGCGAGTTTCCTCATCCGTGGAGGTGTGCTCCGCCGAGGTGATGGCGTCGGCGTTGTTGGAGACGTTCCTAAGCGGCTCTGGAGGACGCGACTCACATGGTAGTCGCTCTGTCAGGGTCTTGAGAAAGATGAGTACCTCCTTCTGCGTTGAAACCATATCCGTATGGGATCTGGCGAGCATCTCTTGTTGTTTCATCAAATCAGCGATGGTGACGTAAGGGCGACTTCCTCTGGTCCCTCCGGTCTCTCGTCCCGTCGGCGGGGTAGTTGGAACCTTAGTTGTGGTCGGAGGCGCCATGCTAGACGAAGCATTTGGGGTCGTAGCGGCGGCTCTAGCCCTGGTGACTGGTGGCGTGACACCCGAAGAGATATTTTCGTTGCCATGATTAGAGGGTTGTGCAGAGATACTAGAGGAGGCAGCGGCTCTGGCCCTGGTGATTGGCGGTGTTACACTTGAGGGAGTGCATTCGATGTTACTGTAGTCGGCAGTGATGCAACAACGTTATTGGGAGAGACGCTACCATCGTGGATGCGTTCGTGCCGGTATTCTCGGCAGCTCGCTCCGGACTCCGAGTTCCACCATGTTGGGATTTGACGTTCGGGAAACGAAATCGGGAGTCGAGTTGGTATTGTAACCGATAGATCAATCCTCCCGCCGTGGTCGCTAATTGTTTATGGGTAAAAATCATTTCCGCCGATTATGGTAAATTCAAAGGTAGGTGAGTGAGAAACTCGGGTTTAAACCCTAAACAAATGTGCCGCACGTGAGCACTTTATAGATTCGAGAGATCAATCGTACAAGTCCGGCCTAAACCAAGAAATGGCCGTTCCGGACTTGCTTTGGTCACAAAGTGGAGGAGAAGGGTTGATTTGGGGAGGGAAGCAAAGAAAGGTGTTGATACAAGAATAATTCTGGGAGAGTAGTGTCTCGACTTGTATCAGAAAGTCAAAGCTTAGGAATCTTGCAAGAGATGAGAGCTTTTTGGAGAGCTTGCAAAGTTTCCTTTTCTGAGAGTGTTGTATTTTCTCCTGACCGAGACTTGTCGTCTGGTGGAAATAGGTAAGACCTATTTATACAAGTCGAGATTGAAACGTACCTGGCCTCATGAAGGAAGAGAGTAAAGGGTGAAATAATGGGAAGAGGTGGTAACCGCATGGTGTTAATGGGTGAAAACGTTTTCACCATTATTTCCTCATTTATTTGACCACTTTATTCCTATTCACGCTTTCTTAATGTGAGCGTAGTGTACGCTGCAAGATGTGACTGCCAAACCAAGACCCTGGAAAGCATCCCCGTTTGTGTTGATGTCTCGAGTGTTGGTTGCATCCGGAGTGCAAGTGGTGCTGCTAGGGCGCATGTGGCATGTGCCAATGGCATGTGCGGAATGCCTTTGTTGCGAGTTGCACTCGAGCGCAAGTGGCAATGCCGAGCTGCTAGTGGCGTGTGTGGCATGTGCCAATGGCATGTTTGGAATGCCTTGGTGGTAGGTTGTACGTTGAGTGTAAGTGTCAATGCATAGAGCTGCTAGCGGCGTGTGTGGCATGTGCCAATGGCATGTGCAGAATGCCTTGGCGGTAGGTTACACGGTTTGCAAGTTAGGCTACCAGCGTGGGTTTTGGCATGTGCCAATGGCGCGTACGGCCAAGTTGGCGTAGGTTGCACGGCTTGCCAGTGAGCGCGTTGGCATGTGCCAATGGCATGCGTGGCCAAGTTGAATCATGGCCCGTGTTTAGAAAAGCTACCAGCGAGCGTGTTGGCATGTGCCAATGGCATGCTCGGCCATTAGGGCCATGTCCTGGTAAGAAAAGCTACCAGCGATGCGTGTTGGCATGTGCCAATGGCATGCTCAGCCATTAGGGCCACGTCCTGGTAGAAAAAGCTACCAGCGAGCGTGTTGGCATGTGCCAATGGCATACGTGGCCAATTTGGGTCACGCCTTGGTGGAAAATGCTACCAGCGAGCGTGTTGACATGTGCCAATGGCATGCGTGGCCAATTTTGGTCGCGGCTTGGTAAAAAAAGCTACCAGTGAGCGCGTTGGCATGTGCCAATGGCATGCGTGGCCAATTTGGGTCGCGCCCTGGTAGGAAAAGCTACCGGCGAGCGTGTTGGCATGTGCCAATGGCATTCGTGGCCAATTTGGGTCGCGCCCTGGTAGGAGAAGCTACCAGCGAGCGTGTTGGCATGTGTCAATGGCATGCTCGGCCATTAGGGCCCCGTCCTGGTAAGAAAAGCTACCAGCGATGCGTGTTGGCATGTGCCAATGGCATGCTCGGCCATTAGGGCCACGTCCTGGTAGGAAAAGCTACCAGCGAGCGTGTTGGCATGTGCCAATGGAATGCGTGGCCAATTTTGGTCGCGCCTTGGTAGAAAAAGCTATCAGCGAGCGTGTTAGCATGTGCCAATGGCATGCGTGGCCAATTTGGGTCGCGCCTTGGTGGAAAAAGCTACCAGCGAGAGTGTTGGCATGTGCCAATGGCATGCGTGGCCAATTTGGGTCGCGCTACGGTAGAAAAAGCTACCAACGAGCGTGTTGGCATGTGCCAATGACATGCGTGGCCAATTTGGGTCGCTGGGTAGGAAAAGCTAACAAAGAAGCGTGTTGGCATGTGCCAATGGCATGCGTGGCCAATTTGGGTCGCGCCTACGGTAGAAAAAGCTACGCGAGCGTGTTGGCATGTGCCAATGGCATGCGTGGCCAATTTGGGTCGCGCCCTCGTAGGAAAAGCTACCAGCGAGCGTGTTGGCATGTGCCAATGGCATGCGTGGCCAATTTGGGTCGCGCCCTGGGAGGAAAAGCTACCGGCGAGCGTGTTGGCATGTGCCAATGGCATGCGTGGCCAATTTGGGTCGCGCCTTGGTGGAAAAAGCTACCAGCGAGAGTGTTGGCATGTGCCAATGGCATGCGTGGCCAATTTGGGTCGCGCCCTGGTAGAAAAAGCTACCAGCGAGCGTGTTGGCATGTGCCAATGACATGCGTGGCCAATTTGGGTCGCGCCCTGGTAGGAAAAGCTAACAGCAAGCGTGTTGGCATGTGCCAATGGCATGCGTGGCCAATTTGGGTCGCGCCCGGTAGAAAAAGCTACCAGCGAGCGTGTTGGCATGTGCCAATGGCATGCGTGGCCAATTTGGGTCGCGCCTCGTAGGAAAAGCTACCAGCGTGTTGGCATGTGCCAATGGCATGCGTGGCCAATTTGGGTCGCGCCCTGGGAGGAAAAGCTACCAGCGAGCGTGTTGGCATGTGCCAATGGCATGCGTGGCCAATTTGGGTCGCGCCCTGGGAGGAAAAGCTACCATCGAGCGTGTTGGCATGTGCCAATGGCATGCGTGGCCAATTTGGGTCGCGCCCTGGTAGGAAAAGCTACCAGCGAGCGTGTTGGCATGTGCCAATGGCATGCGTGGCCAATTTGGGTCGCTCCCTGGTAGGAAAAGCTACCAGCGAGCGTGTTGGCATGTGCCAATTGCATGCGTGGCCAATTTGGGTCGCGTCCTAGTAAGAAAAGCTACCAGCGAGCGTGTTGGCATGTGCCAATGGCATGCGTGGCCAATTTGGGTCGCGCCCTGGTAGAAAAAGCTACCAACGAGCGTGTTGGAATGTGCCAATGGCATGCGTGGCCAATTTGGGTCGCGCCCTGGTAGGAAAAGCTACCAGCGAGCGTGTTGGCATGTGCCAATGGCATGCTCGGCCATTAGGGCCACGTCCTGGTAAGAAGAGCTACCAGCGATGCGTGTTGGCATGTGCCAATGGCATGCTCGGCCATTAGGGCCACGTCCTGGTAGCAAAAGTTACCAGCGAGCGTGTTGGCATGTGCCAATGGCATGCGTGGCCAATTTTGGTCGCGCCTTGGTAGAAAAAGCTACCAGCGAGCGTGTTAGCATGTGCCAATGGCATGCGTGGCCAATTTGGGTTGCGCTTTGGTGGAAAAAGCTACCAGCGAGCGTGTTGGCATGTGCCAATGGCATGCGTGGCCAATTTTGGTCGCGCCTTGGTAGAAAAAGCTACCAACGAGCGTGTTGGCATGTGCCAATGGGATGCGTGGCCAATTTGGGTCGCGCCCTGATAGGAAAAGCTACCAGCGAGCGTGTTGGCATGTGCCAATGGCATGGGTGGCCAATTTGGGTCGCGCCATGGTAGAAAAAGCTACCACCGAGCGTGTTTGCATGTGCCAATGGCATGCGTGTCCAATTTGGGTCTCGCCCTGGTAGGAAAAGCTACCGGCGAGCGTGTTGGCATGTGCCAATGGCATTCGTGGCCAATTTGGGTCGCGCCCGGTAGGAGAAGCTACCGATGAGCGTGTTGGCATCGCCAATGGCATGCGTGGCCAATTTGGGTCGCTCCCGGGTAGAAAAAGCTACCAGCCGAGCGTGTTGGCATGTGCCAATGGAATGCGTGGCCAATTTGGGTCGCGCCCTGGTAGGAAAAGCTACCATCGAGCGTGTTGGCATGTGCCAATGGCATGCGTGGCCAATTTGGGTCGCGCCCTGGTAGAAAAAGCTACCAGCGAGCGTGTTGGCATGTGTCAATGGCATGCGTGGACAATTTGGCCTAGGTTGCATGATTTGCATGCCTAGGCGTGGGCGCCATTATGGCATGGCATGGTTAGGGCCAAGGCAGAGTGCGTTTGGCATGGCGCGGCGTGACTAGCGTAGCTAGGGCCAAGGCAGAGTGCGTTTGGCATGGCGCGGCTAGCTCGGGCTAAATGTGGCTGGCATGATTTGCCATTGGCACGGAGGTGCGGCTAGCATGGTTGGCATGCTTTGGCGCGTTTGGTGTGGCTGGCATGATTTGCCATTGGCACAGAGGCGCGGCTAGATTGGGCTAGGTGTGGCTGGCATGATTTGCCATTGGCACGGAGGTGCGGCTAACATGGTTGGCATGCTTTGGCGCGCTTTGGTGTGGCTGGCATGATTTGCCATTGGCACAGAGGTGTGGATAGGGCCAAGGTAAGTGTGTTTGGCTTGGCGTGATGTGATTAGCGTAGCTAGGTCCAAGGCAGAGTGCATTTGGCATGGCGCGGCTAGCTTGGGCTAGGTGTGGCTGGCATGATTTGCCATTGGCACAGAGGTGCGGCCAGCATGGTTGGCATGCTTTGGCGCGTTTTGGTGTGGCTGGCATGACTTGCCATTGGCACAGAGGTGCGGCTAGCTTGGGCTAGGTGTGGATGGCATGACTTGCCATTGACACGGAGGGGAATTAGGGTTTTGTTCGTCGTAACCCTAATTTGAAAAAATACCCCCTATTAATTACTGATTACATGCATTAAATGTTCTAATAAATGTGTCATCAGTGACATTAGGTTATTCGGGGTTTTACGATTTTACCCTTTGTCTAAAAACCACCATCAACAGTTCCGAAGTTTTTTTACTAATTATTTGGGTTTGAATGAACTTAGCGATGGAAAACTAAACCCCAAACACTGGCTTGGGCTGAGGAACACGAGATGAAGATAAATTACGTACTAATTAAAGGACGACAAAGCCGAGGGGATCGGTTTGAATTTATTTGTGATCGAAGTGGAACCGGGGATATAGCAAGGCTAAAAAGGGTTCTGTATATATTGGGAAGACCGGGAGAAAGAATAGGACAAAGACGAAGAAAAGAAACTTCCCTTTCAAGATCGTTTTCAACCTCAAGAACAAGAATAAGACCTTGAACAAAGATGATGAATATTGGGTTATGAATAAAGATATGGATTGTCGTCATGACCACCCATGTCCACGTGACCTTCATGGACATGTTAAAGTAGCGCGACTCAAACACAACGAAATGCTAGAAGTGGATAAAATGACACGAGCACGTATGGCAACGTCTAGGATTCTTAGTAAATTGAAGGAGGACGACAAGAATAACAAGTCGACTATGAAAACTATCTACAACGCAAGAAATAAGATTAGAAGACTCAATTTGCAAGGTAGGATGGTGATGCAACAAGTGATGTGGTTATTGGTGAAGCATAACTACGCTTGCCAAAAGAAGTTGGATGAATTTGGTCAAGTGACACACCTTTTTCTTGCCCACCCGGAATGCGTCCAATTGGCTCAATGCTTCCCAGAAGTTATTATATTGGATTGCACGTACAAAACTAACAAATATGAGATGCCGTTGATGAACATTATTGGGCATACGTCGACCAAGGCACCGCTCACCGTGGATTTTTTTTTCCATGAAAAACGAGAAGAAAGAGAGTTATGTTTGGGGGTTAGAACAATTGAAGTTAATCTTCCGGGAGAGTGCTCTTCCTAAATTGTTCGTATCCGATCAAGATTCATCATTGATGTCTGTTATTAATAAGGTATTTACGGATGCTTTCAACTTTCTTTGCACATTTCATATATGGTGCAATATGAGGAAAAAATGCCAACCGATAATTCAACCACTTAAGATGAAAGAATTAGACAATATTGCTAAACTACTGGTGGAAAAACGAGAAAAGGCAAAGAAGGAATTCTTGAAACGATATGAATACAATGAGATGTTGTGGGATTCTTTCCATGGAGAATGGGAAGCTTTGGTATGGTCAATCACCGAGGATGTATACGAAGAAAATGTTAAAATGCTTATTAATCATTGGAGGACCGATTACCCCGACGTCATTATTTATTTGCTCAAAGATGTGTTGGAACCTAATAAAGAAAGGTTCGTGTCTTGTTTCACAAATCGACACAAACACTTCGACAACCAAGCGACAAGTATGGTAGAGTCGGCTCATTATCGGTTGAAGAAGAACCTTTTTGGATGTGTTGACACCTTTGTTACGGTGTTTGATGCAATTGATGAATATTTCAAAAGTGATGTTGTGAGAATTAAAACGGCGTTCGAACATAACATTATGTTCAAGCACAAGGATTACAAAAGTCCTTGGCTACGAGGATTAACTTATAATGTCTCCCATATTTGCATTGATTTATTGATGGCAGAAGTATCTTTGATTGAGACATTTGGCGCCAACTTGGAGGAAGAGTGTGTTTGTAAAATAAAGACATCTATGGGACTTCCATGCCGCCACGACATAGTTCGGTACAAGGATGGTATCATACCATTTGAGGAAATTGATCCTTTTTGGAAACAATAAAGCTTCGATCCTCTCCCAACCGAAGACGATGAGGATGATCTAGAAATTTGGGACACGGCAAAAGGGAAAAAGTTGGCGGAGATGTATAGGAATATGTTCCGATCTCAAAACCAAATTTTTTGGCACAACATGTTGCCGATAATGTATCCATTCACCCAAGAGAATACTTTGGAACCTGAGAAGGGTGTCCCGAAAGGTAGAAAGAGTAAGAAAATGAATAATTTCCAAACAAGGCACTATTGTCTACCCGTAGAGATCCATGTGGCGTTGAGATCCATGATGCTTAGTATGAAAATTCAAAGAAGGAAATTGAAAATGTAATGAAGGAGGAAGAAGTGAAAGTTCCAAAAAAACGTGGTCGTCCGAGTATTCAAAAAGCCGAAAAAAATAACAAAGAGGTCAAGGAGAATAATAGTCCGTCACAAGCAAAGGATGGTAAAGAGGACGTCAAGGGGAAGAGTAAGATGCATCCTTCACAAACCAAGATAAAGGAAAAAAATACCGTGCATGAAGTTGGTAGGATGAGAGGACCCAGAAGAGATAAGTCCGGTAACTATTTACGGCCTATAAATTTTATATACGATAACTACTTGGAAGATCTAGCGCCGGTAATTCATGAGCATATTATAGCAATGGACGACGTAAAAGGTGATGGAAATTGTGGATACTACGTCACGGCGGAACAACTTGGTCCTTTTAAAGATGGGAACAATCCGGTGCCTCGAGAAAATGAAGTCGACTATATTAGGCAACGATTGTTACAAACCCAACACCGGAACAAACAATTCTACAAAACAATGATAAGAGTAGGTCCAAGGGGAGATGCAGGAGTGGCATCGGAGTACATTGCATTCTAACGTCGTTTACATGGGGATTCAATCATCACCGAATATCATTGGACAGCAATGCCCGTTTGTGGGTTTTTAATAGAGGAGACATTCGATTGCGTCGTACATTATTTCGCGTGGCGGGGTAATAGTTTTACTTTCGCGCCTCCAACAAAACCTTTCCATGAAGGTGTAAAAGATAGAAGACTTGTTATGGGATTTGTTCAAAATTGTCATTTTATCGTCCTCAAACTCAAACCCGGTTGTCCATTACCTCCCTTGATGAGTGCAGCCTTTTGGCCTAGATTTGAAAATTATTATTCGATGGATTGGTGTGAAAACTATGCGACAGAAATGGATCTTTGGAAAGCTTTGAATGTGACGCTTGCAAGTGGAAAAGTTATTATGTTTCCAAGTGATGAGGATGAAGATGATGAGAAAGAGGTTAGTGAAGATGATGAGGAAGAGGTGATCCGTCTAGGATCTCCATAAATTGACACTATCGGAGTGTTATTTGCTTTTTGTGGTCCATTCAATCTATTGTAGATTTTGGTTTTTTGGTAAACTAACAATTGCACTTAATTTTACCTTCTAGACTCCCTGTATTTGAATGAGCTTTGCTTTATTTTATGTTATGGAAGGTATTTTCGTTGTTCGACAAGTCTGTAATACACTGCACAAGATGTAGTTCGGCAATGATAAAACAAGCCGAACCCAATATAAAGTCAGGTTCGACGTTTATTTTAATTTACATATACGCCGAACCTGACATGATAATTTAGGTTTTAGACAGTTTCGGCTTGTAATGGATTTTAAGTATAAGCCGAACCTCACAATTTCCTTCCACCCTAAAATCCCAGTCAGGTTCAGCTTATTATCCTTAAGTTTATATTGAGCCAAACCATATCCTGTATTAACAGTTCATTCAATTCAAAAGTCTTTTATCATTCATACGATAAAGGATTACATTCCAAATTACATTCCCATTACATAAGAACATGGCAGCAATACATAAGAACATGGTAGCATTACAAAAGAACATGGTAGCAATACAAAAGAAAACCATCCATCTAGTATCCCAAATGGGTTATGAGAAACTTTCTAAGAATGCGGTAGTGAGCTTCGTATTTGAAATTCTTTCCTTTCCATCTTCGCCATTCCTCTAGCGCTCGCACTTCAATTTCGGAGGTAGTTTCACCCTTGAGTCGATAGCGATTCACAACCCGAACTAAAGCTATAAAGTCGGTCACCTTTTTCTTAATAGATTCAATTCGGCAAAACAAGGATGCCGAATCCCGGTTGTGAGGATTACCTGTTTCAGTGGAGAATGCTTCATGATTCGAACCAAGTAGTACATACTCATCAGACCCTTCACTCGTCGTTCTTCACCCTTCTTTGGATAGTATGCTACATAGTTCGTGCAAAGAGACAAATCTTCATCTAGAGTAAACTTAGGATTAGGGGGTGCCATATTTTTCAGGAGATGTGCTTTCTTATGTGAAACAATATGTAAGTATATATAGATATCAGGTTTTCAACAGCTATATTTTTGAAAAAAAAGAGCCGTTCCTTGAAATTTGTGAAATTTGGTCAGGGTTCGGCTAGTAAGATTATTTCCAAATAAGCCAAACATTTAATAGAAACAACTAGAATTTTCAAAATTTTGAAAATTCTGGCAGGTTCGACTTGTATTTAGAGTTACTTAACAAACCGAACTTGGCAATGACAATGTAGATTTTTTACCAGGTTCGGCTTGTATTTGGAATAAGTTAACAAGTCGAACATGGCAATGACAATGTAAAATTTTTGCCAGGTTCGGTTTGTATTTAGAGTTACTTAACAAGCCGAACCTGACAACTTCAAGGTAACTATTGGCAGGTTCGGCATGTATTCATAGTTAACGTACTAGCCGAACCTGACACTGAACATGTGATTAACATAATGAAAACCGAAAATTATCTTTAACACGATTAATACATAAAAGTCAAATTGTCGATAACATGTAATAAACTAGCAAACACAAGGAAAGTCGAGTTTTTGATATCAAAGTTAACAAATCCGAGATAAAAGTATACTTAATCAAACACTAAAAACATAAAAGTTCAGTGACCACCGCCCCTCTTTCCGGTTCCACGACCACCTCCACGGCCTCTTCTTTTGGCACCTCCACGTTCATCTTCCGCTGCGCCGTCATCACCTGTTGGGTCGCTACTACTACCTCCACTTGTGCCTTCACCAGCTTCTCGATTCCTCTTTTTCTTTGTCGGCCTTTTTATGGGTACCTCGGGTCCTTTTCCTTTGGTCATAATAGCATCCAACTCGTTGATGAAATAATATTGTTCTTCAACCGTCAACGGCGTTTTGCAACTAGCTTTTTTCTTCATTTTCTTCACCAACTCCTTACCCGCCGCAACCTAATTTCATTTTTCAACAACTTTTAATTATGAGTAACTTATTTATGTTATAACAAATTCAAGAGTAAAGATTAATGCAATTATTACCATTGTCTTGAAAGCCTTCGATAGTTCTTCATAAGTGGAATTTTTGGAGGTGATGGTAGCCTTTTGCTTCCCCTTCGACTTATCAACTTTCTTCTGACTTTCCTTATTGATAATAAATGGATGAGAAATTTGGTTGTACCAATCCATGTAGCCCGGATCAGCTTCACGAGGATCATCAGGCACGGGTGCTATCAAATTCATATTTAATATGTTGGCATCTAAATTCTTCCAATGCTCATTGCTCAGCTCGGGATCATACTTTGGAGTCCATGAAGAAGTGGTGCTTTTAGTTCCAGTAGAACTCTTTGGCATCAACGTGAATTTCTCGTCAAACAATGGGACCTTTTGGACAGCTCCTCCTTGACGTAGTACTCGCCGAGGATCAAAAATTACACAACCACCAGGATAAAACAATGGTCCATAGTAAAAACCCACCGGCATGTCTTCATCAAGAACAACTTCATCACGTTCATATTCCACCGGCTTTTGATATGGATCAAAATTGACGTCTTTGACCTCGATAGAGTCTAACTTCTCTCTCAAGTTTGCCACCAACTGCTCTTTATTCCTTGCCATCTCCTCCTCAAACTTGTAGCGTGCCGCTGTTGGAAGTGTATCAACCCAATCGACATCCTTTTCTAATGTTTTGCACAATTTCAAAGTCAAGAAATGGTCATATACCCACACCTACATCCAAAATTTAAATAAGAAATGATATGCAAACCTTAAATTTTGTGACATAAAAGGTATTGTGATTCAAAGTTCAGATTGATCAGGTTCGGCTCATAATGGCTATTACATATAAGCCGAACCATACACTGAATCTCCAACCTAAAATTTTGGATATGGTTCGGCTCATAATGGCTATTACATATAAGCCGAACCATACACTGAATAAAGAGACAGTTGCATAATTGAAAAAAAATTTTGGAAATTATTCGACAATTTCCTGAAACAAAGTGAAGTTCCCTCCAATGTTTGTACTTGTCAACCTAGAGGCGGTCGCAATTTGGTCGAGAAGGTAAGCTAGAGTCGCGGTACCCCAAGCGTATTGGTTAATGGTTTCAAGATCCTTTAACAATATAAGATAATTGGCATTCACCTTGTTTCCAGATAGGTCCGGGAATACATCTCTGCCAAGAGTATAAAGAAAATAGGCTGTTGCGGTTTGCTTCACTTTGATCTCGTCAATTACCAACACCCAATTCTTTTCTTTCTCAGCTGTTTTCTCAAATTATTTTTTCAAATTAGTAAGCTTCACCTTCTTGAGCTTCTTATTTGTCCCTCCTGGAAAGTTAACAGAATCTACATCTCTAACGGAACGACAAAACTCAAGTTCGGTCTTATAATCACTCCAACCAAGACATTTGTTGTACAACTTATATAGCTCAGTCCAACTCATATCATAATAGTCAGCATCCACACTTCTACCCCTCACTTTAAGCCATGTAATATTGTTCGCGTCATCGGGAGTGATTGTCATCTCCCCAAATGGTAGTTGAAACGTATAAGTCGCTGGACAAAATCTCGGTGAAGGCAGAGGCCGTGACACTATCATACTCCTGGTGTCCATATTTAATGATAGGCCATAAAGCAGAGGATTGTACGTAAGACTGGACTTCGGGAACCTCTTCAGACAATTTCCATTCCTTATCCCTCTGATGTCTCAATACTCGGACCGCCTCGTTGTGATCAGGAGTCTCATATATTCTCTTTGCCCAAGATTCGGCGGAACCGATCAACTCCCTTCCTCCATCTTCCGGAAGTCCATGTGGCAAACCATCATCTCGAGCTGGGATTACGTTTTTCTCATCGGAATGTGCAAACCTTTAACCCGGCGTTGAGGTTCCTCATTAACATGCTTCTCTTTCGGTTGATGTTGAGGTTCCTCATTAACATGACTACCATCAACTTCTTGTTCTTGTCTTTGTATCTCTGGAAGTGGTTCACGAATTTCTAATGTTGTTGCTCGCCCTCCAGCTCCCAATTTCTTTTTACCTCCTCCTCGAGGATCGGGTATTTTAGAAGTAGAAGGTGTAACCTCCATCCTCCTCCTCTTTTTAACTTTGTTATTCCTAAAACAAGTTTAAAACTTTATTAACATATTGAATTAACTAAAGTCTAGGATCGGCTATGCCGTAACACCTATTATGAGACGAACCCAATGTAACACAGTGCTATGTTCGGCGTATAATGAAAAGTAACAGCAAGCCGAACATATTAAGTCAAGGGTTCGGCTACCCCGTAAAACACAATATGAGTCGAACCTATAACTATTTTCTTTTGCAAACTTACAGAGAATGGTTCGGCTTAAATTTAGTATTCTATAACAAGCCGAACCTGTACTGAAAATCCTAACTGTGACTGAGTTCGGCGTATATACAGTACACTAATTCACGCCGAACTGTTCATATACATTTCCAGATGGAAAATTTGAAGAACAGTTCGGCTCAAAAAACACCTAAAATATGTGCCGAACCTAGATCTGTAACCGCCTAAAACCCTAAGTTTTTAGGAATTTACCCTATTGAATCGATTCAAAACATTGAATAAAAGATTGGGTTTGTAAAACTTACTTTCTTATCCTCATTTCAGGAGTTGGTGCTTCGATTGGTTGATTTTGTGGTTCGATTTCAGGTTCAATTGGTTCTTCTTCTTCAATTGAGGGATTTGAAGACGATTTTGAACGCCTACCAGTTGCCATTTCCTTTATACGACCCATTATATAGTTGAGTTTAATCAACGATCAAATTTTCGCGAATCGACGATGAAAAATAAATTTCTCGCGAGGAAGAAGAAGGGTTCGGCTGCTAGAGAAGATGATGAAGTTAAAAAGAACATGATTTTGATTTTCTTAAAACTGATTTTAGATTTTTATATTAAGGGCAAGGGTAGATTAGTAATTAAAACGGTTGGAGGATATATGGGTAATTGATACCCAAGGGATACCCCTTGTAAGGGCACCCTAGATAAGGATTTGTATGCCCCGAAAGTTTTACGTATGCCCTAAAACAGGGTTCATTTACTGACCAACTTACTTTTTAATGGCTTTTCATTACTGTGTTTGTGTTGTAGTCTCATACAAGCTGCCATATACACTGTTCCAACTTTCCAGACTGCGGATGCCCTTAGATGTGCAGGGCTTTCACAAATGTAAAACATCTAAAATAGCTAATAAGAATTCTTGTTGAAATTTATATAGGCTCTCATCAAAATTTTGTAACATAAAAATCCTACTTGCTGCTTAACCAACAAAATTTACAAACTAGCCCCACACCTTTCTATCTGATATGAACCCAACTCCCAAAGATGCGCATCTTAACAAAAAGGACACTTGCATTTCTTGAAATTGCCGGCTGTAGGGATTTGAGTACAAATTACTGTGGGCACTGGAAAGCACCTGATTGGGGGGATGCCCGTGGCAACATCCATTTGACTTGGAATGTGATAAGGACTGAGAGGGGAGGTACCGAAGACAATAAAACATCTCAGAACATACGAATCATCAAACAACAGCTGCGACAATGTCAGGCTCAGTGATAGGCATGTCGGCTGCTGCAGTGAGAGGACTTTTCTGGAATGAATTTCTGAGCTGCCCACAAGCTGCATTGGCATCAAGGCCTCGAGTCTGCCTTACGCTTGTTGTTACTTTACGGGATTCTAGCGCTGCTGCAAATGCAAGTATCTGTAGAAACCACCAAAAAGAGATTGAAATCCCTATAGCAAACCAAATGATTTGTTATAGAATCTTAGGACATTACAGGACCACTCTTTCTTTCAGGAAATGGCAAAATTCAAATATTTAGGAAGAGAAGCATACAGTTTTTTTGTATGGACGGCGAAACTCAGTATCTTCTATTGGATTAAAAGGTATCAAATTGACGTGGTAACCACTTCCCCAAGCACGGAGTAGTTCTGCAAGTTCTACCGCATGTTCTACCGCGTCGTTGACTCCAGCTGCAAAAATAATACACAAAAACTGAGTATCAACATATTACACTTTCTTTCTGTTGAAAAAATAAAACTGTTTACAAGCTGAATTCTGGTTTTACCAAGAAGCGTATACTCGAATGACACTCTGCGACTAGTTTCATCAAAATAGTCCTTGCAATCCTTCATAAGTGCGTCCAACGGATAGGCTTTTGCACTGGGCACAATTGTTTCTCGAAGTCTTTGATTTGGGGCATGTAGGCTAATGTCGAGGGGAGAAAAACAAAACAATCAGTTGGTAAATAGAGGTAAAGTAAAACTTAGTACTATTGACATTTAGATATTGAAGTAAGCGAAAACATCAGAGTTAACCAAGGGTCTCCTGCAAACACTCAGTGTGAATGTTGTATAGCTTTTATTGTACGAAGCCCAACTAAAATAACTTTCACAAGTGTTGGAAATAAAGTATGGACAGGTCAGAACATGGTGTTCATTGGTTCAACGATCCCACTCCTATTAGCTTGCGGGTACCACATTAAGCTATAATTCGGATAACGATAAATCACAATCTAGCTACTTCAGAAAATAAAAAGTAGTACCTGACAGCCAAGGTGGATTGGAGTTTGTGAGATGCCAACTTTTTAATAGTGTTTGGCACTCCCACGGTTGAAATTGTAATCATTCTTTGGCCAATTTGGATATCCTGCAAATCAAATTACAAATATTTAACATGAACAAATCCGTATCCCACACCCCAAAACGTGACATGCATGGAAGAGTTAAGTACGCACCTTATTTAAGCAACGGTGTGCTTCTAAAACTGCCTTTAAGTTCAACATTGGTTCACCCATTCCCATAAACACAACATTGGAAACTCTATTCTTGAATAAATCTTCTATGGCTAACACCTACATCATGAATGGAACAAACGAAACGAAACTGTATTACAGACCCATAGAAAACTCTATTTACAGATAGCTTCCAGAAACAACACATGCGTTCTATAAACATCACCTGTTCAACAATTTCATGCCGCTGAAGGTTCCGCAAATACCCTCCTTTGCCAGTAGCACAAAATGCACACCGCAAAGGACATCCTACCTGAGACAATTCAGCAAACAATCCAGATAAAAGTAATGCTACGAACTACAAAGACATACCACACTATCCACAAAGGGGTGTTACTCTATTAGAGAATCAGTCATACCTGAGATGAGACGCAAGCAGTAAGGCGGATAGTACCTTTATCATCTTCAACCGGGATACCAACAGTTTCAATCAGCCTGTTATCATGCAGCTTAATCAGTACCTGCAAAACCACATATCACAACAGTACTTTATGCCAAATAGTCCACCAAAAAAAGGCAATAACACTCCACCGCAGACTAGTTCAGTATTTTTTTTGGTGCACATGATGCAGATGCCCAATTCACCGTTGGGGTGAATACCTGGCATATACAGAGAAACCAAAACCAAATGCACAAGCATACTAACATTTTGAGAAGTACCATTCATTCTCTAACCTTAACTGTGCCATCAGCAGCCTTGACAACCTGATGAAGCGGTGATCTCCCAACCTTCCATCCAGCTTCTTGAAGATCATTCCTAAATGCCAGAGGTACTGTTCAACACAAATTACACTCTGGGCTATTAACAGAACAACTAAACAGAAATTGGATAAGATAAAATCAATGGTGGTGGTGGTAGTGGGGGTGGTGGTGATAATTGACCCTGCACCCCCGCCACCACCACCACCAACACCACCACCAAAAATTGAATTATCTTTGTTTACTTACAATGATTAAAATCCTGAATTTCCTTAACTTTAGACTTGTATATAAGCTGATGTAGTTGTTTCCCCCTATACTTTTGCTGAAATTACCCCCAAAACACAAGATAAAATCAAAAATCCAAACTTTTTCTGTAAAAACTAGAAAGAATACAAATTCCCTGATGGGTTTTAGTTGAATTTGTATATGGAGTAAGAAAATTAGTACCTGACCTAAATCTGTAGCGAGTTGTTGAAGGTCAAGCTCAGACATACCAAGAAGAACATGAGAATCGATATGAGGAGTTCTTACGGGTGTAGTAGATACAGCAGATACAGTTTTCCGAGCTGTAGATGTAGCAGCCATGGAAATTGAACGAGAACGAACAACTCTTACTGCTATTGATGGAGCAGAATACATCTGTTGAAACAAAGCCATTGGAGCTCTTGAAAGAAAAAAGAAAATGCCTCTTTCAGAGTGATAAACCCTCAATAAATATCTCTTTATTGTGGATGTTTGCACCCCAAACTGGTTTTTCAGCCGAAATGTGACTTTCCGGAAATTTTAGATATATCACTTTCCGACAGTCCCTTTGTTAAATTTTAGATGTTTTCCCAAGTAACTCTAGAAGTTCATTAAAACAAAAAAAGTTACAACTCGCAAAAATTTGTCATTCAGTAACTTTCTGGAGTCTTTTTTATCTAGTAGCATCAAAATCAACCACTTATTTTTCTTTGCTTCAGAGTTACAAATGATTCGAAATAATCACATGATTATGACTTAAAATTTTGTACATTGCTTAAGAATGCGCTATGAATCGATTAAAATCCAACTCTTAACCTAAAATCTATAAGAGGACCCACAATTTGCTACACTAACCCTATACTCATCTATGATGCAAAGTTTATCATTGTCATCCAAAATTTGACCCAAAAAGAGCATCATTTTTTTTTTTTTGGGGATCAGTTTCATCTAGGTCTGACTGAAACCACTTGATTTGATGTGTTTATTTTTTTGAGTCAGATATGACTCAATTCAAAATATGCAATGATTTGATCGCATAAGTCGTGGATATTTTATTTCCAACTCAAATGGGTTCGAGTTAGCGGCTATGCCTATTTCTCACTCAAATGGGTTCGAGTTAGCGATAACGCCTGTATCATGTCACGAGAAACAAGGTCTGACATCTGACCCGGCACCGAGTCGGATCAAGACGAAGTATTCCACCATATAGCGTTTGCTTTTAAGGTTAACTTACTTGGTAAAGAGTAAAAAGAACACCTCTTAGTAGACCTTACTTTTGACACATCAAGGCATTTTAACATGGTAGACAACTGAAGCAACACCATTGTGGAAGGGAACAAATGAAAAGAAAAATCATATAACTGGAAAGAGTGCAACATTAGTAAAACCTTGACATAGCTAAAAATGTTTGGGCCAAAATGTTTCCAGGTCCAACACTTCTTTGTCTCAGATACTCAGCAGTGCTCATGAATCATGATGGTTCTTCAGCGTCAACAAAACGTATGCATAAAAGGATTTCACTTTCATGTCTACATATCCAATATTACAAAAATTCCCAAAAGAAACAATCGTCGTTAAGAACAAGTCAGGTCAGATACACTAGCCAAAATAAAGAACTATACTGGGATCGAAGACTGATGTCCATTGGAATCCTGAAGCCCTTCAAGTGAAGCTACAACTTCTTCCATGGTTGGTCTGCACTTGGGATTCGCAGATAGACATTGCATAGCAAGGTTAACTGCCTTCAATGCTCCTGGCTGTGTGTATTGACCCTCAATTCGGGCATCTATAATATGTAAAACACTATGTTTGCTGGATAGGGAACGCTTTGCCCATTCAATCAGATTCTGTTCTCCAGCTGGCCGGTTCTTGTCTAATGCTTTTCGACCAGATAACATTTCTATGAAAACAACCCCAAAGCGGTATATGTTGCAGCTTACAGTTAGATGACCTTCTATATTAGAGAGAGAGATTGAGAGCATTAGAAAGAAGATACACCTAAAATCTTTATTCATTAACTCTACAATCTTGCAAATTTGGAATCTGGAAAACTTCTTTTGTGCTTCATTTGTGATAAATCGAGCATAAACATCAATTTACAGCTGAAAAGATGCCCAGAGAAAGTTAAAATTACCTGTAGCTTGATGCCAAGGAGCGACACAATCATAGGTGCCAATGACCCTAATAGTAGACAGATGACTATTATCACCAGTAAGATCATCGTTCGCAAACCCAAAATCCGAAAGCTTTGGGTTATAAGTCTGTCAATTTTATCATTTCAATAAATTATTACTAGACGACTCAAAATACTAAAATAATCACCACAGGTTTCAGAGTAGAAGCTACATTGTGAAGGAAGAGTTGCATACCGAATCAAGCAGGATATTTGAAGCTTGAAAGTCTCTATAGATGACTTGTGTTTCAGCACTATTTAGAAACGCAAGGCCTTTTGCTGCTCCAAGAGCAATCTTCATTCGCAGATTCCATGAGAGTGGTTGGAAGCCGGATCTTCCTAGGTGAACAACATCTCAAGTCTTATCAGTCACAAGATAAGGTCGTACAATAAACCAATGAAACAACACACCAATCAATGCACAAAGAGCTTACTCTTGAATAAATGATTCTCTAAGCTTCCACGAGGCATGAACTCATACACTAAAAATCTGTGTCCATCTTCCGCACAGTATCCAATCAGCTTGACAAGATTAGGGTGGTATAGTTTCCCCAAGTAGTTCACTTCTGCCTACAGAATCAAAAAAATTCCCTGAATGAGCAAATTGAAATTCCAAAAATCCTAGTAAGAGTTGCAACATATCCAAAATAGGAGATTATGACATGTGTGAGAGTAAATTGAGAAGCAATAACCGAAAGCCACGGGAATTAGCTTCCTTGATCAGTCTATTAATCTCAGAAGTATTCAAAATGCACTTCAATACCTACTCAATGTCTAACAACAATTCAAGTATAAACTAACGATCACTTCCAGAATCAGCGGATTAAGTAGCACTCACCAGCCATTCTCTATGACCCTGATGCCCTTCTTGGTTCAACCTCTTAACAGCAATAACAATTCCAGTCCCTGGCTTTGTAGCTGTAAATGAATTCTCATCAATCCATCCTTTAAAAACAGACCCAAATCCACCCTCACCTAACACATTTTCAGGCCTGAAATTCCTTGTAGCAGTTTTCAGATCACTAAAATTGAAACTTCTCAAATTAGAAGACTGTAAGATCTCGCCTTCACTTCGTGGAGTCGGCGGAACCGAAGCAAATGATGTCTTACTACTTGAATTCAATCCTACACACATACGAATCAAAAATTCTAAAGTAAATTACCGACTTCCACATACCGGACATCAAGCAGATAAACTACACCAATTAGCAAGATTTAAAGGTATTGTAATTGGCAGGATCCGTTGAGATTCAACCTCATGTTGCGCCTGATGTTAAAAATAAAATATAAATCAGAAATTACAAAATGATTATGGTTTCTTTATTCGCTTACTTGATTCAGTGGACTGTAGACATTTCCCTTTTTTCCATGAAAAGAAACTGCTTATCTGAAAGCAGACAACATATTAAAAAAGTGTTACTATCAAGTTTACTCTGGAAATGCAAAGAACCAGAAGCTTAGAAACAAATATAATACTTAAGACCTTGGAGTGACTGCTTGGGTCAACTGGCTTAGGACTGATAGGGTTGGGCAATCCTTTTGATTCATTTCTTGGCGATTGCTTTGGACTGTTGCAAGAAGATACTCCAATCGGAACATCGCAGGTAATCTGATCGCCACTGGTCTTACAATTTCCAGAACCGTTTTCTTCTTCAGAATCTTCAGTATGCCAACACTTCCCCATTAGAAAAACTCAAAACAGAGAAAAACCACAGTGCTCCGTTTGAATCAACTTCCTTCTCTCTACAAAAAACAAAAAAGAAAAGGAGAGATTTTATGAGAAAACATTGTTATGCAGTAGTATTAGTAGTAACCCAAACAAGTTTAGATGTAAAACCATAATCCTTTTTCATCAACTTCTTCTTCTTCAAAGTTTAGTTGTCATCCATATAATATTAATTTAATTGACTTTATAAATTTACTTTCGTTGACTAGTATAAACAACAACAACACAAGTCCAACAAAGAAACTTAAATTAATCAAATACTTACTCCATTAAGCAAATTATATTAGTATTCGCCTTTTTCTTTTTTGAATTTTTGAGCTAAAGTTTAATAGAAATGAGAAAAAACATCCTTTATGAATTATATAAAGATGTGATAATCTCAAATAAATAGAAAGAGAAGCATACATTTTTTTTGCATGGACGGTGAAACTCTGTATCTTCTATTGGATTAAAAGGTATCAAATTGACATGGTAACCACTTCCCAAGCACGAAGTAGTTTTGTTAGTTCTACTACATGCTCTACTGCGCCACTGATTCCAGCTGCAAAAAGCATACACGAAAACTGAGTTTCAACATTACATATGTATTTTCTGTTTAAATATATAACTCTTTAACAAGTTGAATTCTGGTTTTACCAAGAAGTATGATACCCTGCGACTAATTTCATCAAAGTGGTCCTTGCAATCTTCCATAAGTGCATCCAACGCTCTGGCACTTGCACCAGGCACAATTTTTTAGCGAAGTACTTGATTTGGAGGCATGTAGGCTAATGTCAAAGGAGAAAAATAAATCAGTCAGTCGGTAAATAGAGGTAAAGTAAAACTTAATATACTCTGACATTTAGATATTGAAGTAAGAGAAAACATTAGAGTTAACCACGGTCTCCTGGAAACACTCAAAGTGAATGAAGTATAGCTTTTATTTTACGAAGACCAATTAAAACAACTTTCAGAAGGGTTGCAAATAAAGTATGGACAGGTCAGAACATGTTACATCTGATAGAGTTTGGCTAATGATATTTCACAAGTTAGTTACTTCTGAGAAAATATAAGGTAGAGTACCTGACAGCAATGTGGATTGGAGTCCATGAGATGCCAACTTTTTAATAGTGTTTGGCACTCCCACAGTTGAAACTGTAATCATTCGCCAATTTGTATATCCTGAAAATTCAATTAGCGAAAATTTAACATATAGACAAATTCAGATCCCACATCCTATACATGACATGCATGGAAGAGTTAAGTACGCACCTTAAAACAGCCTTTAAGATCAACATTGGTGCATTCCCATAGACATAAACATTGGAAACTTTATTCTTGAATAAATATTCTATCGCTAACACCTACATCATGAATGGAACAAATGAAACAAAACTACATTACAGACCCATACAAAGAATTTATTGATAGATTGCTTTCAGAAACAAGACACGCATTCTATAAAGATGACCTTCTCAACAATTTCATGCCTCTGAAGGTTACTCAAATACCGTCCTTTGACAGTAGCACAAAACGCGCAACGCAATGGATATCCTACCTGAGACAGTTCAGCAAACATCCAAGTATAAAAAAATGCTCCAAAGACACGCAACACTATCTATGAGGGGGTGTTACTGTATTAGAGAATCACTCATACCTGAGAAGAGAAGCAAGCAGTAAGGCGGATAGTACCTTTATCATCTTCAACCGGTATACCAACCGTTTCAATCAGCCTGTTATCACGCAGCTTAACCAGTACCTGCAAAACTACAACAATTGTACTTATGTCAAATAGTTGACCCGGAAAAAAAAAATGCAACAACACTCCATCCTATTCACCGTTAGGGAGAATGCCTAGCATATACGATGGATAGGTGCACCAAAAGCACAAGTATTCCAACATTTTTGACGATTACCATTCATTCTCTAACCTTAATTGCTCCATGAGCAGCCTTGACAACGTGATAAAGCGGTAATCTCCCCACCTTCCATCCAGCTTCTTGAAGATCATTCATAAATGCTAGAGGTACTGTTGAACAGAAATTACACTAAGGGCTATCAACAGAACAAGTAAACAGCAAATGGATAAGTTGAAAATCAATGGTGGTGGTGGTAGTGATGATAGTTGGCCATTTCCGAACCACCATCAACCACCAGCACCAGCACCACCGCCCACCACCACCAAAAATTGAATTCTTTTTTGTTTACTTACAATGATTAAAATCCTGAATTTCCTTTAACTTTAGACTTGTATAGAAGCTGATATATTTGTTTCCCTCTAAACTTTTGCTGAAAAATTCCCTCAAAATACAAGACACACAATTAAAAATCCAAACATTTTCTGTGTAAATTAACAAAAGATAATCCAATTTTCTTTGAGGGTTTAAGTTGAATTTGTAAATGGGTAAGAAAAATCCAAACTTTTTCAGCCCAAACTAAAAAGAATTCAAATTTACTAATGGGTTTTAGTTGAATTTGTAATTGGAGTAAGAAAACTCATTACCTGACCTAAATCTGTAGCGAGCTGTTGAAGGTCGTTCAGACATGCCAAGAAGAACATGGGAATCAGTATGAGGAGTTCTTATGGGTGTAGGGGAGACAGTTTTTCGATCTGAACGAGAACGAATTACTCTTATCGCTAGTGTTGGAAGTTGGAACGAAGCCATTGGATGGAGCTCTAGAAAGAAAGCAAAAATCCCTCTTTCAGAGTGATAAACCTGTCAGGGGTTCAATCCCCAGTAGTAGTGTAGTGTCGTGTAAGGGGTAGGCGGGTCGGGTCAGGGAGTGTGGCCTGCCCGATTGATTGGGTTTGGGTAGGGGTAAGGGCCCGGGCCCAGTTATCGCTTTGTTTTGGATGTTTGCACCCCACAGTTGATTTTCAGCCGAAATGTGACTTTCTGGAGTTTTTAGACCCATTCTTTTCGGAAATGACTGTATTATTAGCAGGGTGTTTGGATTACCATATATAAAAACTAAAAGTACATTGAGTTAAATTATGAGTTTGTGGCTTCAATTCTGAGAGTTAGAGTGTGTTTGTTTTCTCCGGACTCATCTGAATCTGATTGACATCACCTGACTCATCTGGGTCTGACTCAATATGATTGTTTTTTGAGTCATACCTGACTCAAAAATATGAGTCAGTGGTTTGTAAAAAAGAGTCAGCGTTATTTTATTACCCGACTTAAACGGATCCGAGTCAGGGATTAGGTCTGAGTCAGATCACGAGTCAGCTCTGACTCAAAATAAGAAACAAACGGTCTGACATTTGACTCGATCAGGCCGAGTCAGATCCAGATCCCGAGTTAGCCATAAACAAACACACTCTTACTTCTACTTCTTCAGAAGCATGGGGTGTTAGGATATCAGAAGTCTCGAAAGGCAGAAAGTAGATTTTAGAAATCAAGAAAAAAGGTATTATTCAAAGTTTCCGCAAAGAAACTTTAGACAAAATTTGCGACTCCCCAATCTACATTTTACTATGGAATGGGAACTGTTGGCGCAGTGTGTTTTTACATGAAAATTCACTATTTGGGTCAAGAAGTCATTAAGTGATTTGTAAGCCCATGTCCACTAGGAAACTAGGGAGGGGTGAGCAAAAAGTCCAGAACCGCGAATTTCACCTGTCCACAAAATTACGTGTGAAACCCAATCTGTATGATCTATGGGCCAGACACGGGTGGGATTCTCAAATCCGCACTCTTACTTCTACTTCTTCAGAAGCATGGGGTGTTAGGATATCAGAAGTCTCGAAAGGCAGAAAGTAGATTTTAGAAATCAAGAAAAAAGGTATTATTCAAAGTTTCCGCAAAGAAACTTTAGACAAAATTTGCGACTCCCCAATCTAAATTTTACTATGGAATGGGAACTGTTGGTGCAGTGTGTTTTTACATGAAAATTCACTATTTGGGTCAAGAAGTCATTAAGTGATTTGTAAGCCCATGTCCACTAGGAAACTAGGGAGGGGTGAGCAAAAAGTCCAGAACCGCGAATTTCACCTGTCCACAAAATTACGTGTGAAACCCAATGCGTAAGATCTATGGGCCAGACACGGGTGGGATTCTCAAATCCGCACTTTTAGCGGTTTGATTGCGGTTGGATTTTGAAATCCGTGGATTCATCCGCACCGTAGTTACTGTACATTATTCTGCAACATTTTAGTGCAGGACTTTGATCCATACTTAATCTATAATATAAAATTATACGGAAGCTCACACAAAATAGTGATAATACCAAATATTCCCATCTTGATTATCATTCTGGGTGAAGGAATTGTACAAATTGGTGTCAAGAGCCGACAGTAACAACATGAGTTGAGTTGTCTGTAGTAGTAGAAAATCCTACTACTGCACCCCTTAAATAATTTATATAGTAAATTACGAAATCATTGTGAAGAACACTTAAAGAGATTTTTATTAAGTATAGAAAACAATACAAAGTAGATAGAACCCTAACTTGGGAGGCAAATAACTTTCTCTCTTCTAAATTCTTATCTCAACTCTCCAAAAGATCTCTCTCTTCACCACAGGGGTGATTGGTCCTATATTTAGGGATTTTACATAATGGAGGACAGCTAATAAAGCCCATATTTTCAGATCTACCGTGCGATGTCTTCGGGCGTTTACATTGTGTTATCTCGCGTGTGCTATTAGTCTTCGCACAACTCTCACACTTTATTGATGACTTTGTGACGTCACTGATTCCGTCATTTGAGATATGCTACGTGCGAATCCTCCTCGCTCCTTAGTAATTCAGTTGCTTCGCGTGGCTTATCGGGTGTGCGGTATTTAACCCCTATATTTTGCCTCTTCTCTCAGCGATCTTTATCGAAGAAGGAGCGATGAGAGAAACCTTTCCTTGGTTGTTTTCGCACTCTTATATGCCATTTGCCGCACCGTATCAACTTTTCATATTCTTTTTTACCGACAAGTTTCCGGTTTTTCGGCGTAACCGTTCACACGCTCCCACTTATTTACTTATTACCGACACGTCTTCTTTTCCACCTGGTGTAACCGGTCATATTCTTCCTTATTTAATCCTTTTGGGAGAGAGAGATTTTCTCTTCCTTAGTTTTTCTTCTTCACAAACCTGCTTGAATTCTCATTTTCTCAGAATCTTCATCTTCCCACCTCCTGCTAGTGTTGTCATCCCATGGATTCTCCTCAAAGGTTTGTTTTATCTCTTCTATCGTACTTTTTACTGTGTGTGTTGCCTGTAGTTAATCACCACCATTGTTATTCCTCTGCTACTGTTCTTTCTGTATCGCCATTTGTTGAAAATTCCTGTAAGGACCTCATGCTTATAGCTTCTTCACCTATTTCTTCTCTTCCAACAGTAACTCCGGCTCGTCTAGACCTAACTTCAATGACTCAGGCCATCACCTCTTCTACTGAAGAAGTTGTTGCATCCATGTTAGATATCCCCGTTTCCACCTCTTTCGTTATCCCCACATATGTGGATTACTCTGTCTCTTCTCTTCTGGATGCTGCAGCTACTATTTCCTCCATGAGCACTGTATTGAATACTTCTCGATATCCCTCTCAAGCGAAGTTTTCAGCTCATGAGGTATGTGCCTCTGATGCAGCGAACTTGGGAGTAAATCCTCTCCTCGATATCGTATATAACTCGCACGCTCATCTTCTAATGACCAGTCCCAACAGCGTTTGTGCGAGTCTCTTGTTAAGCTTTTGAGCGGCCCTGCTCTAGACAAGTCTACTAGGAGTGAGATTTTCGCTCATATGGATCCCTCAATTAGCGCAGCCTTTGATTGTATGGAATCTCGGCGCCGCTTTATCCAGACTGAAGGATTTTCAGAGTCTAGCTCCCTCATTCAAGAAGCTTACTCAGCAGAATTCCAAATTGAAAGCTGGTGTGTATGCTGGTGAACTCTTGGCTGAGAAACTTCGTACCAAGAACCAAGAGCTTAGAGGTATTCTCTCCCTTTTCTTATTAATCTTGAGATTTTACCTTATCTCGCTTCTCCCTTAAGTTTTACTGCATGTATTTATTCACATGTTCTTTTTTCCCTTTTTGCCTCTGCTTGTGCGAATATTTAGATATAAATCAAAAGCGTGTCATGGAAAGGTACAATTTCCAATATTAAGCTGAGGATGCTTGTGCGGAGAATAAATAGTTGCGGCATCAGTTAAATCAATTGCTTAGTGATCGCTCATATTTAGTTGACCAAGTTGATAATTTGAAGAATGAAAATCATGGCCTAAGTACTCAGTTCGAATCCTTGAATTCCCAAATATCCCATATTTCTAGGCTTTTATATGACACTAACTTAAGTAACCAAACTTTATCAATGAAAAACAGCACCCTCATGGGAGAGAATCAATCTATTTTGAAGGAGAAAACGAATAACTCCCAGCAATACCACGCTCTTCGACGAACCTGTACTGAGTAAGAGGAATCTCTTCGCGCTCTAAGGAATCAATATGACAAAGATATGAAGAGAGTGTCCTTGGAAAATGATAAGATTATAAATAGCAAAGTAAAAATGACTGTCGAAATGAAGAAGCTTCGCGAACAGCGCACTCGGTTGAAAAGTTCACATGATATCTTGAAGAAGAAACATGCCTCTCTTACTACATATGAGAATAAGATTCGCTCTCGTCTTGAAGGATTGATACGTGATGATTTTGATAAATACTTGGAGGTTATGAGAAGTAGTGGTCTTGCACTGTCTCAATATTACCTTTCTCAGATGGAAGGTAGTCGCACCAAGTTAACTACCTTAACTTATATTTTTGGCCTCTTTCGAATGATGCTTCTTTTATGCGATTTTGTGGTTTCTAAGCTAACTCTAGTATTCTTTCTTCTCGCAGTTTCTGAGAAGTCCAACCAACTCCTTGTTCACAAGTTGAGGTCTGACTTAGCTAAAGCTCACAAGAACGTTAGGGATCTTACCTCTACACTCTCATCTTCTCGTGATAGGGCTGAGAGGAGACATATATATCTTGAACAATTGATGAGGATTTATGTCAAGAATGCTCAAAACGATGTCGCACGCGAAGCTCATCTTAAAGCTAAAGCTTTCGCTGATGGGATATGCATCACCAATTCGCTACCTCTGGAGGAAGTGGAACCTCTTGAAATTTCTGATAATGAAGTTATTCCTCAGCCTGATAGTGACCATGACTATGTCATTTGTGACGAGGAAATCCCTCTCCCTGAAGATCAACCCAGGGGGGATGGATCTGGCGGAATTTTTTTTGATGCACCGAATACTGAAGCTACTCCTCATACTGAAGCTCAAGCTATTCCCCATGCTGAAGCTTCTGCGAAGGCCTCTATTCCAATCTCCCCTCCTGCTGCTGAGACTGAAGCCATTCATTCGCATGATGAAATCCCTCTGAGTGACTCTTAGCTTCCTTCTGTTTCTATTCTTATGAACTTGTTTGGATCTCGCTTTTTGTTTTTCGTTGCACATTTAAAGAAAGACAATTTTGTTTCTATAGATTATTTTCTGAGTATGCGAACAACATTTTCTTCCTGATTCATTTCTATGAAAGGTTATTTTCTAATCATGCGAAGAATATTTTATTTCTGTAATTCACATACTTGCCTCTATTATTTGCATCTTAGATAATAACGTTCTCACGATATATGCTATGCGAATATAAGATATTACTCGTGCGAATATAAGATATAGATTATCTGGACATAACATATTATTCATGCGAATGTGAGATACAACTTATGCAAATATATTATATACGCGAACACGCAAATAGTATGTATGCGAATACAGCCCCTGTTAGAAAACAAACGTTTTTATGACATGAGTATTTACTTAGGTCTCTTTGTGTTTGATCATGAGGACTTATTGAGCCTCCCTAAGTAGAGGTCTTATCCAGCCTCTCCTATTGATAGAGCTTATCTTTTCCTCAGGATATTTTTTTGGCCATGCGATAGAATCGCAGGACGTCTTTACGTTTTTCGCGTATTGACCCATTGACCCTATCTTATCATCCTTCGTATTATTGCCTCTGCAATATATGTGAATATGCATTAATATGACAAGCCTAAGTACTCCCATGAGAAAAATCCCTGTGACATTAATGTCTTTGACACAATTCATCTCCCTAGTGGAGGGTGCCGTCCTTATCTTCCCCCTGATTTACCCTTCAAGGAGACGTACCCCTAGCGGGTTAGGGTGGGCTCCTCTCATCCAGTGATGCAACAATCAGTTGTGTTCGCAATCTCTTATCCCTCATCCGATATGGCTTATGGTTACAAGACCACACCCTAAGTGGGGTTTCTTGAGGACCGAGTGTATCATAGCCAGGACTTGCTAAGAGCAGCGAGGTACGCTACAGACGCCCCCGACACCCTTAGCTCAACCGTGTACCGCGGCGCCCTTGTCGAGTTTCTACACTCCTTAATAGAGAACTTAGTACCTTAGTCTTTCGACTAAGGAGTCTCTACCGGATAGGCTTTTATTTCTCCCCCACCTTCCATGGCTTAGATCCCAGGAATGGTATGGCTTTCGCCCAAGACATGCATTATTAGGTGTTTTCCAATTATGACGCGCGTTAGGGCTTATATATATTACCTCTTGCTTAAGTGCGAACTAGGGTGCACGCCTAGATACCTAGCCTCCCTAGATAGAGGTTTTTTTAAACAAAAATTTTTTTATTCGCCCCCTATTGAGGTCTTATTTATGAGGTCTTATCGTTGCTTGTTTATTCTGTTTGTATTGTTACAGATCATTGTATTTGAGAGTACAAATACTTTCCTTCTATTTATAACTTCTCATGTACATTATGAACTTGTCCCTCTTCTTATTTCGCACGCATTATTCTATTAAACATTCTACGGATAATACTTTTTAAGGTATAATCTATTCCATGGATGATCAAGTCGATCAAGTCTCCTCCCAACATCTTTTCCAACCTTGTCCATCAACTCATACGCTCCGTTTCCCATAATTCGCTTGATTATATATGGTCCATCCCACTTCTTCTCCAGCTTTCCATCTCCTCCTTTTTGATAAGACGGTATTTATCTTAATACTAGCTCACCTGGTTGGAATTCCCTCGGTTTGACACGCTTGTTGTACTCTCTTGCCAATCTTTTGTGATTGTTCTCCATGTGTTGCAAAGCAGCCTCTCTATTTTCCTCCAATTCATCCAATTTTGCTAGTATCAGGCTTGTGTTTAGGTTCTTCTCCCAAGCTTTTTCTTTGTCATTTGTATAATTACTTTGGTTGGTAATACAGCTTCTACTCCATATGTTAAACAAAATGGTGACATTCCTGTTGCTTCTCTGCGTGTTGTTCGATATGCCCATAAGACATTATGGATCTGCTCGCACCACCCTTTATTATGACCTTCTAACTTTTTCTTCAGCGTATTCGCAAGCGTCTTGTTAGTTGCCTCAGACTTCCCATTACTTAATTTGTGGGTATAATGGAGTTGATTTTCCGATCTGGATTTTGATTAACAATATTTCTATGTTCTCTCCCTCGAATTGCTTTCCATTATCAGACACCAATTGTACGGGGATCCCAAGTATGCAGATGATATTCTAAAATATGAAGGTGAAGATGTCCTTATCGCGTATATGTTGAGCCGCCATTGCCTCTGACCATTTTGTGAAATAGTCTATTGCGACAATCAAATATCTTATTTGGCATGACCCTCGTATGAATGGTCCTACGATATCTAAGCCCCAACTTGCGAATGGGCAGACATTGGTTGATGAACTTAAGTTCGCACCTGGTGCATGTATTCTGTTTACATGCCTTTGGCATTCTTCACATCGTCTAGATACTTCTTTCGCGTCCTCATGCATGTAAGGCCAATAATACCCTTGTATCCTTGTTTTGTACGCAAGCGACCTTCCTCCGCCATGATTCCCTGCGTCTCCATAATGTATTGCCTTCAGGATTTCCATTCCTTCTTTTCTCTTCAAGCATCCAAGCGAAGGACCAAGGAATGATCTTCGATAGAGTACTCCGTCCCTCAATTCATAGTTTGTCGCACGGCTCTTTATCTTGTGTGCTTCCAATCTGTTCCTTGGTACTTATCCCCTCTCCAAGTATGAATGGAGTTGCGATCTCTAATCTGCTATGTTATCACTATTTTCTTCTTCCCCGCCTTTTACTATCATTACATCTGCTTCTCCTTCCTTTTTGATTGATGGTAGGCAAAGTGTTGTAATCTTTATGCATCGTGCGGTTGGATCTACCAGCATTGACGAGAGAAATTCCAGAGCGTCTGCGAATCTGTTGTCTTTTCAGCATATGTGTCTCCACTCCATGTTTTTTATTTTTGTTGATAACTCCTCCGCGAGCAGCTTGTATTTCTATAATGAAGGTTCATTTGTGTTGTACATCCCCAATATCTGGTTGATCACTAGTTGTGAGTCACTAGTTATTATGACGTCATCCAACTCCATTTCTACTGCCAATCGCAACGCATGTATTACTCCTTCGTACTCTGTTTCATTGTTTGTTGACGCGAACTCCAACCTGAATGAATATGCCATTCTTGCCCCAGATGGTGATATAATTACTATCCATATTCCATTTCCTTCTTCGTTTACGGATCCATCAACTAGTATCTCCCACCTTTTCGAATTTTGTTCTCTTAATAGATTTTGTGGGTTCCCTTGTTCGTCGTCTATCTCCATCATGTCTTCGAGACTCTCATCTTCCTCCAATTGAAACTCTGCTAGAAAGTTTGCAATAACTTGTGATTTTGGTGATGATAATATCTCATATTTTATTTCAAACTCTCCCACCTGCGCATTCCATCTTTCTACTCTCCCAGACCGTTTTAAATTCTTCATCACAGATTCAATTGGTACCTTTGTAAAGACTTTGATTTTGTGGTCTTGAAAATACATGCGAAGCTTTTGAGCTGCATATATCAGTGAGAGGATGAGCCTCTTAATCTTCGCATAATTCTTTTTTGCTGCATTGTATGTTTTACATATGTAATAAATTCGTTTCTCAATTCCTCCATCTAAGCGAAGTAGTACAACACTTAGTGCATGTGGTGTCGACGCCAAGTATAATAATAGGTCCTCTCCTGGTTCAACTTTCTGCAAAATAGACACGTTCATTAAGTAATTCTTTATGCTTTTTAACGCCTTTTCACATTCAGCTGTCCATTCGAATTTGGCTCCTTTCTTTAGAATGCTAAGAATTGCTTGCATTTATCTGAAGGGCGCGAGATAAACCGTCCTAACGAGGCTAAAAGTCCATTCAATTTTTTCACATCTTTTAATGTCGCTGGTGTTGGCATGTCGCGAATTGCTTGAACTTTCTCTGGATCTACTTGTATTCCTTTTTCTAATACAATATATCCTAGGAATTTCCTTGATGCCACTCCGAAGATACATTTCACAGGGTTTATTTTAATATTGCACTGCCGCATTCGCACAAATATTTCTTCCAAATGAGTTACATGATTTTCGATCTCTTTACTTTTTACAAGCATGTCATCAACATACACCTCTAAGGTTTTATGAATCCACTCCACGTATACCTTTTCCACCATTCTCTGATACGTAGCTCCTGCATTCTTCAATCCAAATGGCATGTTAGTGTAGCAGTATAATCCTCTCGGTACGAAGAAATCCGTGTGTTCCTGATCTTCTTCTGCTAATGGAATTAGATTGTAGCCTTTATACTCGTCCATAAGTGATAATATTTTATAACCTGAGGAAGCCTCTACCATATGTGGTATATCTGGTAACGGATAGCTGTCTTTTGGACATGCTTTGTTCAAGTCGCTGAAGTCGATGCAAATTCTTATCCCTTTGTTCTTTTTCGGCACCACCATCATGTTTTCTATCCACTCCGGGTATTTTAATGGTCAAATTATTCCTGTGTCTAGCATTTTTTGTAACTCTGCTTGTATTTGCGGATGATATGTGGTTGCTATTTTCCTTATTCTTTGCTTGAATGGTCGCACGTCCTTCCTGATGTCTAACTTGTGACATGCGATATCAGGATCCATACCTGGCATTTCATCCATGTCCCATGCAAATACATCATTGTATTTTCGCAGAAGGTTTATTGTTTTCTCTTCTTCTTCTGCATCCATCCCTGTCCCAATCCTTATCATCTTGGGCTCCTCTTCAGTTCCTATGTTTACTTCTTTGGTTGGCTCTACTGCAACAAAGTTTGCCTTAGGTTCGCTTAATGGGGATGGTTCTCTTATTTCTCTCGCCGGTGTACCTTTTTCGTCTGGGACTTCGCTCGGTATGCCTCTCCTTCTTTCGCTCGTATCATATACACCCTGAATTCTTCCTCCTTTCTTGATTGTTTCGCCTTTTTCCAGTTATCTTTTCTCTTTTTAGCTATGCCTTCATAATTCCTCACATCTTGCTGATTGCAGGTACTGGATCTTTATGAGCCGTCTACAATCCCTCCTATTCCGCTCGGCATTGGGAAACGTAGACATCGGTGCAAGGTTGATGCCACTCCTTTTATACCATTGTTTGTAGGTGAAAATGGTTTCTGCTGATTTCGGTAATTGCGGGTGTGCAGGTGAGAAACAATTTAAACCCTAAACAATGTACTGCAAGGGAGTTGGGTTACTAAGGTCACAAAGTGGAGGAGAATGGGTTGGTTTTGGGGAGGGAAGCAAGGAAAGTGGTGAGACCAGAATAGTTGATTCTGGAAGAGTAGTTGGGTTACTACGACTTGTTATCAGAAAAGTGGGAGAGATAACAAGGTGAGCTAGCAAGTAAGTATTTATGAGTGTTGTATCTCCCGCATGAACTTGTTGTTCAATGGAAATAGGTAATACCTATTTATACAAGTCGGAGCAAAAACGTACCCTGGTCTCATTAAGGAGTGGGGAAGTAAATGTGAGGAGGTGGTAACCGTATGCATGGAATTGATGTTCCATAAAGTGGTTAACTCATGAAACTGTTTTTCATGAAACTGCTAACGTTATGGAATTGATGTCCCATAAAGTTGTTAATGCATGTGCTTTATGTCCCATGAATGTTTCACACATAACTTCCCGTATTTACTAACCGACTCACCCTTATGACACTTCCTTATGACGGGCGTAGTGCACGCCGCACGCTGTAAACCGCCTAACCAATACTTAAAGAGGATCCCCCAGTTTGTGTTGATGTCTCGAATATTTTGGAAAGCATGTAGCACGTTGTTGTGGCTTGGCAAGTCAATCTCTGGAAACTTGCCTTCCTGGTGACCTTCGACGGTCGAGATTTTGCATCTTGAGAGGAGGGGAAACCATTGATCGTTGCACGCCTTCGTTTTAGTAGTCGCGTAGTGAGGGCCAACGTGGTGGCGCAGCTAGGTTGGCAAGACGTTGGCATGGCAAGGTTTGGCGTGGCCAAACTTAGGTTTTCGGGCCACAGGTTACCATGTGTCGTCTGGTAACCTTGGATGGCTAGGATTTGCTCCTGGGATTGAAGGGCAACCATTGATTATTGCACGCCTTCGTTTTGGTAGCCGCGTAGTGAGGGCCAACGTGGTGGCGCGACTAGGTTGGCATGACATTGGCATGGCCAAACTTAGGTTTTCGGGCCAAAGGTTACCATGTGTCATCTGGTAACCTTGGATGGCTAGGATTTGCTCCTGGGATTGAAGGGCAACCGTTGATTGTTGCACACCTTCGTTTTGGTAGCCGCGTAGTGAGGGCCAACGTGGTGGCGCGTCTAGGTTGGCATGCCATTGGCATGGCAAGGTTTGGCGTGGCCAAACTTAGGTTTTCGGGCCAAAGGTTACCATGTGTCATCCGGTAACCTTGGATGGCTAGGATTTGCTCCTGGGTTTGAAGGGCAATCGTTGATTGTTGCACGCCTTCGTTTTGGTGGCCGCGTAAGGAAGGCCAACAGGGTAGCACGGCTAGGGTGTGGTTAGGCTTGGAATGTGGGGCCAAGGGTTCGCCTTGGGCATGGCTATTTTTGGCTAGGTGCGATTTTGGCATGGCATGTGGGGCCAAGGGTTTGCCATGGGCGTATGGCGGGGATAGGGCCAAGGAAATGACATTTGGCTTTGCATGATGTGACTAGCATGGCTAGGGACAAGGCAAAGTGCGTTTGGCATGGCGCGGCTAGCTTGGCTAAGTTTGGTCTGGCTTGGCATGTAGGGCCAAGGGTTCGCCTTGGGCGTGGCTAGCTTTGGCTAGGTGCGGTTTTGGCTTGGCGCGTGGGGCCAAGGGTTCGCCTTGGGCATGGCTAGCTTTGGCTAGGTGCGATTTTGACTTGGCATGTGGGGCCAAGGGTTTGCCATGGGCGTATGGCGTGGATAGGGCCAAGGCAAGGGCGTTTGGCTTGGCATGATGTGACTAACATGGCTAGGGCCAAGGAAAAGTGCGTTTGGCATGGCGCGGCTAGCTTGTCTAGGTTTGGTTTGGCTTGGCATGTTGGGCCAAGGGTTTGCCTTGGGCGTGGCTAGCTTTGGCTAGGTGCGGTTCTGGCTTGGCGCGTGGGTCCAAGGGTTTGCCATAGGCGTATGGCGTGGCTAGGTTGGGCTAGGTGCGGTTTTGTCTTGGCATGTGGGGCCAAGGGTTTGCCATAGGCGCATGGCGTGGCTAGGGCCAAGGCAAGGGCGTTTGGCTTGGCATGATGTGACTAGCATGGCTAGGGCCAAGGAAAAGTGTGTTTGGCATGGCGCGGCTAGCTTGGCTAGGTTTGGTTTGGCTTGGCATATGGGGCAAAGGGTTCGCCTTGGGCGTGGTTGGATTTGGCTAGGTGCGGTTTTGGCATGGCATGTGGGGCCAAGGGTTCGCCTTGGTCGTAGCTAGCTTTGGCTAGTGTTTGTTTTGGCTTGCATGTGGGGCCTAGGGTTTTCCATAGGCGCATGGCATGGCTAGCTTGGGCTAGGTGCGGTTTTGGCTTGGCATGTGGGGCCAAGGGTTTGCCATAGGCGCATGGCGTGGCTAGGGCCAAGGCAAGGACGTTTGGCTTGGCATGATGTGACTAACATGGCTAGGGCCAAGGCAAATTGCGTTTGGCATGGTGGGCTAGTTTGGCTAGGTTTGGTTTTGGCTTGGCATGTGGGGCCAAGGGTTTGCCATAGGCGCATGGCGTGACTAGCTTGGGCTAGGTGCGGTTTTGGCTTGGCATGTGGGCCAAGGGTTTGCCATAGGCGCATGGAGTGACTAGCTTGGGCTAGGTGCGTGACCAAGCTAGGGTTTTGGGGCAAAGGTCGTTTGGTAACCTTAGACGGCCAGGATTTGCTCCTGGGATTGAAGGGCAACCATTGATTGTTGCACGCCTTCGTTTTGATAGCCGCGTAGTGAAGGCCGGTATGGTGGCGCGGCATGGGGCCATGGCGAGGTGCGTTTGGCATGGCGTAAGGGTGTGGCTGGCATGATTTGCCATTGGCACGGAGGTGCGGCTAGCATGGGCGGGCATGCTTTGGCGCGGTCGGTGTGGCTGGCATGATTTGCTATTGGCACAGAGGTGCGGCTAGCATGGTTGGCATGCTTTTGGCGTGGTCGGTGTGGCTGGCATGATTTGTCATTGGCACAGAGGTGCTGCTAGCATGGTTGGAATGCTTTTGGCGCGGTCGGTGTGGCTGGCATGATTTGCCATTGGCACAGAGGTGCGGCTAACATGGTTGGCATGCTTTTGGCGTGGTTGGTGTGGCTGGAATGATTTGCCATTGGCACAGAGGTGCGACTAGCATGGTTGGAATGCTTTTGGCGTGGTCGGTGTGGCTGGCATGATTTGTCATTGGCACAGAGGTGCGGCTAGCATGGTTGGCATGCTTTGGCGCGGTCGGTGTGGTTGGCATGATTTTCCATTGGCACAGAGGTGCGGCTAGCATGGTTGGCATGCTTTGGCGCAGTCGGTGTGGCTGGCATGATTTGCCATTGGAACACGTGGGAATTAGGGTTTGGCTTGTCGTAACCATAATTTGAAAAAGATACCCCGGTAATTATTTAGGGACACATTATAGGTTTCAGTAAATGTGCCTGGTAAATGCTTGTTACTTTAAATGTTGTGACATCACTGTCTGCTAGGATTTAGTGTTTTACGATTTTAACCCTAAGCTAAAAACCACCATCAATATTAAGTCCCCTGCTTAGCTCGGAACAGGTGCCTTGTTGCGAGGTAAGCATATGATGGTAACAGACAAGGACGGAATCGAGGTGTAAATCATTGCAGAGATGGTCAGGAGAATCCTACTATCATTTTTGAGTGGCAAAGAGAGTTTTGGCTTCCCGTGTTGGCGGCCCTGCGTGAGTTGTACTGGGAATGCAGACAGGTGGAGTGGTGAGATAAAAGTTACCGGCTTGGTGCAGTGGTACATCTCCAAGGCAAAGGGGGCGCGGTCTTGGAAGGCGACGCAAGTGGACGGCTTGGCTCGAGGGGCCAAGAGGTGGCGTGGTCTTGGTGAGGCAAAAGCACGTGGATGATAGGGTCGCGACAGTGGAGCAGGCGGCTTGGCATAGTGTGGCCTTGGCAAGACGAGACGTACACGGACGGCTAGGAGTGTTGGGGCCGCGGCAATGGAGCGAATGGATTGGCAGGGGGGCGCGACAATGGCATGGTGGAACGTGCAAGGACGGCTAGGCGTGGTGGGGCCGCGATAATGGAGCGAATGGCTTGGCAGGGGGGTTGCGGCAATGGAGCGAATGGCTTGGCAGGGGGGTCGCGGCAATGACGTGGTAGAACGTGCAAGGACGGCTAGGCGTGGTGGGGCCGTGGTGTGGCGTGAGTGGTCTTGGACATGGAAATTGGTCTTTACGGGACCGGTTTCCTCTTTTCCTTCCTTGGCTCAAAATTGGAAATCCTTTTCTTGTTCGAACTCCCAAGTATCACGCCTATAAAAGGATGGCTGGCCTCTCCCTTTGATTCACGCCCTTATTGTTTCTTTTTTTGTTGCTTGGTAGCGGTGAAGCGGGTGAGCGGATTAGGTATGTCTTCCAATACTTACTTTGTGACTTGCTTTTTCTTTTGTTTTCTTGTGTTGGTGAAAACCCTAGTTGTAGGCGTACCTTTTTATGACCTTGTAGAACATGTTGGTATGAATCCTATCCACATGTATGTCTTGCACGTGCTCATAGTAGTACTTAGGCATGAATACCATAGTAATGTTGACCGCCTCAACTCGTTGTGTAAGCTAAGCGCGCGATAGTAATTTGCCATCCCTTTCCCACAAAAATCTAGTTTTTAGGGTTTACTCCTTGTTTTGGTGTGGCCGTGGGCATGGTTCCCCTGGTCGTTGGACAAGAACTCTATGCCGCAGGGTACGGCCTTGAAACAAACTAGCTTGCGTCTTGGGTGAAGATAATTTTCGTGCGCTTTCCGTAATAATCTCGCTTCGTATTGTTCCGTTGTAGTTGCTTGGAAAGCGGAAGTACTGTGAGAGAATCTTTATTATGACATCGCTTGAGAAAAATTCTGCCATACCAAAGGATGTTGGTAACTCCAAGCCAAACATGGCTGATGAATTCTTCATGATAGTCTGCTCGCAGGAGAAGTCCACTTAAGCATGCGCCACCGGGTTCCCGACCGATTCGGAGAGTGAGAGAGGGGACCGGTCGGTTCCTCCCGGAAATGTAATACGGTTTTGCCTTCAGAGGATATTGATTTCAAAATCCCAGTGAGTCCACTGCGTTCTTTTGATAAATGGGTGCACTTTATGATAAGTCAAGAGTGCGTAAGATCTAATTTGACCAAGGCGCAAATCATTGATGCTGTCGCAGCCTCTGCATCACTTCAAATTAGGAAAGACATCCCGAGCTTGGTTGCTTTCATCTCCAGGTGGTGTCCAGATACTCATACGGCCATATGTAGGTGGGGAGAACTAACCATATCCTTAGAAAGTGTGGCTATCCTGCTGAATCTTCCCATGACAGGAAACCTTAAAACCAAGCTGTCTGATGATGAGGAAAAAATACGTACCGCCCTGGTTGCGAAGTCGAAAGGATTTGTCCTAAAGGAGAATGAGATGAAGTGTTTCTATATCTGGTGGATGTCTCAATGGTTTCCCGATGAGCTGGCACCGGATCAGAAGAATAGTACACTCCACATCGCGGCATTCTTGGCTCTTTGGTTATCCCGGGATATTTTCGATGATGGCTCTGGTAATACGGAGATAAGGCTGGAACTCATCAATTTTGCTATAAGATTGGCGAAAGGAGTCGTTCTCCCCATTGGCGGCTTGTTTCTCGGTTCTCTGTACACACACTTGGATCATTTGGCTATGGACATGCATGCTTCAAACGGTTACATGAAAGTCGATTCGTATGTTCATGTTTCTTTTCTCCAAGCGTGGCTATGGGAGCATTTTGAAAGGTATGCTCCTAAACCGTTGGTTTCACTTCCCGCTTCTTGGGGTAGTTCGAGAATACTTATTTGGTCGAATAGGCGACCAAGAGTCGGGCTCAAACCTAGCTGATTTCCTTGATAACTCGTGCGCCGCTAATTTTCGTCCATGGGCCCAGTGTATACATCCATAGCCCAGGTTAATACTTTTGCTTCTGCTCCAAACATGTCTTTGCTTTCTGATGGAGGAAATCTGGGCGTCGGTGAGATTGTATTCATGTGAAGTTATACGTCTGGCTATATACCGTATTTCTTTCGAGGATCGTGTCAGGCAGTCTCTTATAATATTGAGCGAGCAGGTCGGCATATGGGTTTCGACCAAGGGGTCCCTCTCGTTCGTCAGCTGGCAGATCCAGAGGGTCCATTATCGGACGTTCTTGATGCTAGTGTTCTTGCGCCGGGCAGAAGTCTCCCTTTCTTGCTTTCGGAACGAAATCCTTCGACTACCTCCAAGTATAACGTATTATGGCAGAGTGAATTCCTCGTCATCCAGGAATTTGTGAAAGACGTAGTGGATAACACTCGTGGTAGGCCTTCCGTCGAGATTTTTGCAAAACATCCATTGTTGAGGGATACTTATTTAACCAAAAGGAAATCCGTCGGTCTGGACGTGGACAGTCCCCAAGTGAAGGAGCGAAGGTCTAAGAATCGTGCAGGCGGTTTCCAGTCAGATTCCACGGGTCTACCGACTTTTAGTTCATCCAACATGAGGGTACGTGTGATTTCTTTCTTAACTTCAGTTGGATTACGTATATCCTCGTTTCTTTTCTGAGAACGTGTCCTTGTATCTCTCCAGGGTTTAAACAACATGAACGCCTTTGCCAAACTTGCAAGTAGTCAGAAAGCATTGTTTTTCGAGACAAAGGGTGGGGGTGCCGAGCTCATCCATGGTGATGGGGATTCCGAAAAGGATGAAAGTCCGGAGTCCAGCGATGGCAGGAGTAGTTATTCCGATAACGGTGCTGAATCTTCGTCTAGTCAGTCTGAAACTGAATCGGTGAGTCCCCTCCATGTTTTTCTTCTTTCTCTTTTTTTCTTCTTTTGCAGTAAAACTAAATTTTGATTTTTAGGAGGAAACCGTTTCTGGGGATGATCTTGAAGTGGAAGACCACCATAGTAAAGACGTAGCCGTACTTCCCAGTGCGGGAACTGTGCCAGCTAGCGACTTGGACATGGAGATTCATCGTCCCGAGGGCGCTTCCATGATTCAGGTGGAGTAGAGCACATCGGGGGGTGAAATCGTAGTTAGGGATCTCCGCGATTCTTGATTCGGCCAGGAGTGCCACCTTCAATCCTTCGTATCTGGCCCCTTTCCCAGGTCATGTGTTGATTGGTGGATTTAGCGTGCCGGATAAACATGCGATATTATACACCAAGATTTGGGAAAGCTATGGTCACATTGCCACGACTAAGAAGATCACTAGTCGACATGTGTTGGTCAAGCGTGTGGAGGAAGCCTTGTCTTCGATTAATGAGATGTGTAACGTGACTGGTCATACAATTTTTGAGGATATAATATCGAGCTGGAAGTTCCATCGTGACATGTGCGTGGGCTTCGAATTCAACGTTCCTTGGTTCGTTGAAGGTCTCTCTGATGTTGAAAGTTCGTTGGCTGGAGAAGTTGAAGGTCCTTCCGCAGACATAGTGAAGAAGCAGGAAGCGGAATTCAAGAAGTTGTACAGGCGGCTGAAGTTGAAGAGGGAGGCTCTCCAGAGTACAAAGGAGGCCTTTGCTAAGATCAGCAAGCCGCTGCTGAAAAACTTTCCTTGAATACATTTCTGTCTTTTGAACCTCTTATCTTTAGGTTTTCTTTGAAAGGCAAATGAGACGCCTGGTATTGGTTTTTGATTTTATGATTTTCTCGGGTTAATAGATAAATGCTACCTTGACGGTTTTGGATTATATTTTTTTTTTTGAATGAAATGTTTAGAATTGAATTGTCCTTGGCTATGAATGAAAGTGACACAGACATTCCAGGAAAACCATGGAACCGTGTGTTGGTAGATGACATGGGATGAAACATGGCTATAGGTTTTATCATTCCCGTGAAAACTTGAAATAGCAAACCATGTATCCTGCCTAGGTAAGACTTACTCGACTTTAGGTCTCCTGATGAAAAGTGAACCTTCCGGTGTAAGACCGAGTTTTGTGGGAAACACCGTCGTGGAAAGTCCCCAGTCGTTACTGAGATGTCTGATAACCGAGCCATTGATCCTTGGGCAGATCGTCTACTTCTATCCTCTGGGAACACCGTCGTGGAAAGTCCCCAGTCGTTACTAAGCTGTCTGATAATGGAGCCATTGATCCTTGGGCGGATCGTCTGCTTATATCCTCTGGGAAGTCCCAGTCATCCCTTGTCGCGTCATGCCTGATAATCGAGTCGTCGGGTAACCGAGTCGGAGTGGATCGCTTTCCTCTACCATCTTGACGTATGGGTCGAAGAATGAGATCGCTGGTTGAAAATCAACATCGTAACCGAAAGATCGAACCTCCCGTTGTGGTTGCCAATTGTTTGTAGGTGAAAATGGTTTCTGCTGATTTCGGTAATTGCGGGTGTGCAGGTGAGAAACAATTTAAACCCTAAATAATGTACTGCAAGGGAGTACTTTAGATTCGAGAGATCAATCTGTACAAGTCCGGCCTAAACCAAGAAATGGTCGTTCCAGACTTGCTTCGGTCACAAAGTGGAGGATAATGGGTTGGTTTTGGGGAGGGAAGCAAGGAAAGTGGTGAGACCAGAATGTTGATCCTGGAAGAGTAGTTGGGTTACTACGACTTGTTATTAGAAAAGTGAGAGAGCTAACAAGGTGAGCTAGCAAGTAAGTATTTCTGAGTGTTGTATCTCCCGTATGAACTTGTTGTTCAATGGAAATAGGTAAGACCTATTTATACAAGTCGGAGCAAAAACGTACCCTGGTCTCATTAAGGAGTGGGGAAGTAAATGGGAGGAGGTGGTAACCGTATGCATGGAATTGATGTTCCATAAAGTGGATAACGCATGAAACTGGTTTTCATGAAACTGCTAACGTTATGGAATTGATGTCCCATAAAGTTGTTAACACATGTGTTTTATGTCCCATGAACGTTTCACACGTAACTTCCCGTATTTACTAACCGCCTCACCCTTATGACACTTCCTTATGACGGTCGTAGTGCATGCCGCACGCTGTAAACCGCTATTCCAATACACAAAGAGGATCCCCCAGTTTGTGTTGATGTCTCGAATGTTTTGGAAAACATGTAGCACGTTGTTGTGGCTTGGCAAGTAAAGCTCGGGAAACTTGCCAGCCTGGTGACCTTCGACGGTCGAGATTTTGCATCTTGAGAGGAGGGGCAACCGTTGATCGTTGCACGCTTTTGTTTTGGTAGTCGCGTAGTGAGGGCCAACGTGGTGGCGCGGCTAGGTTGGCATGCCGTTGGCATGGCAAGGTTTGGCGTGGCCAAACTTAGGTTTTCGGGCCAAAGGTTACCATGTGTCGTCTGGTAACCTGGGATGGCTAGGATTTGCTCCTGGGATTGAAGGGCAACCGTTTATTGTTGCACGCCTTATTTTTGGTAGCCGCGTAGTGAGGGCCAACGTGGTGGCGCGGCTAGGTTGGCATTCCATTGGCATGGCAAGGTTTGGCGTGGCCAAACTTAGGTTTTCGGGCCAAAGGTTACCATGTGTCGTCTGGTAACCTTGGATGGCTAGGATTTGCTCCTGGGATTGAAGGGAAACCGTTAATTGTTGCACGCCTTCGTTTTGGTAGCCGGGTAGTGAGGTCCAACGTGGTGGCGCGGCTAGGTTGGCATGCCATTGGCATGACTAAACTTAGGTTTTAGGGCCAAAGGTTACCATGTGTCGTCTGGTAACCTTGGATGGCAAGTATTTGCCCTTGGGTTTGAAGGGAAACCGTTGATTTTTGCACGCTTTCGTTTTGGTGGCCGCGTAGGGAAGGTCAACAGGGTAACGCGGCTAGGGTATGGTTATGCTTGGCATGTGGGGCCAAAGGTTCGCCTTGGGCGTGGCTAGCTTTGGCTAGGTGCGGTTTTCGCTTGGCGCGTGGGGCCAAGGATTCACCTTGGGCGTGGATAGCTTTGGCTAGGTGCGATTTTGGCTTGGCATGTTGGGTCAAGGGTTTGCCATGGGCGTATGGCGTGGCTAGGGCCAAGGAAAGGGCGTTTGGCTTGGCATGATGTGACTAGAATGGCTAGGGCCAAGGAAAAGTGCGTTTAGCATAGCACGGTTAGCTTGGCTAGGTTTGGTTTGGCTTGGCATGTGGGGCCAAGGGTTTTCCTTGGGTGTGGATAGCTTTGGCTGGGTGCTGTTTTGGATTGGCGCGTGGGGCAAGGGTTTTCCATAGGCGCATGGCGTGGCTAGGTTGGGCTAGGTGCGGTTTTGGCTTGGCATGTGGTGCCAAGGGTTTTCCATAGGTGCATGGCGTGGCTAGGGCCAAGGCAAGGGCGTTTGGCTTGGCATGATGTGACTAGCATGGCTAGGGCCAAGGCAAAGTGCGTTTGGCATGGCGCGACTAGCTTGGCTAGGTTTGTCTTGGCTTGGCATGTGGGACCAAGTGTTTTCCTTGGGCGTGGTTAGCTTTGGCTAGGTGCGGTTTTGGCTTGGATTGTGGGGCCAAGGGTTCACCTTGGACGTGTCTAGCTTTGGCTAGTGTTTATTTTGGCTTGGCATGTGGGGCCAAGGGTTTTCCATAGGCGCATGGAGTGGCTAGCTTGGGCTAGGTGCGGTTTGGCTTGGCATGTGGGGCCAAGGGTTTGCCATAGACCCATGGCGTGGCTAGGGCCAAGGCAAGGGCGTTTGACTTGGCATGATGTGACTAACATGGCTAGGGCCAAGGCAAAGTGCGTTTGGCATGGCGCGGATAGCTTGGCTAGGTTTGGTTTTGGCTTGGCATGTGGGGCCAACGGTTTGCCATAGGCGCATGGCGTGACTAGCTTGGGCTAGGTACGTGACCAAGCTAGGGTTTTGGGGCAAAGGTCGTTTGGTAACCTTAGCCGGCCAGGATTTACTCATGGGATTGAAGGGCAACCGTTGATTGTGGCACGCCTTCGTTTTGATAGCCGCGTAGTGAAGGCCAGTATGGTGGGGCGGCATGGGGCCATGGCGAGGTGCGTTTGGCATGGTGCAGTAGGTATGGCTGGCATGATTTGTCATTGACACGGAGGTGCGGCTAGCATGGCTGGCATGCTTTGGCGCGGTCGGTGTGGCTGGCATGATTTGTCATTGGCACAGAGGTGCGGCTAGCATGGTTGGCATGCTTTTGGCGCGGTCGGTGTGGCTGGCATGATTTTCCATTGGCACAGAGGTGCGGCTATCATGGTTGGCATGCTTTTGGCGCGGTCGGTGTGGCTGGCATGATTTTCCATTAGCACAGAGGTGCGGCTAGCATGGTTGGCATGCTTTTGGCGCGGTCGGTGTGGCTGGCATTATTTGCCATTGGCACAGAGGTGCGGCTAGCATGGTGAGCAGGCTTTGGCGCGATTAGTGTGGCTGGCAAGATTTTCTATTGGCACACGTGGGAATTAGGGTTTGGCTTGTCGTAACCCTAATTTAAAAAAGATACCCCGGTAATTATTTAGCGACACATTAAAGGTTTCAATAAATGTGCCTAGTAAATGCTTGTTACTTTAAATGTTGTGACATCACTGTCTACTAGGGTTTAGTGTTTTACGATTTTAACCCTAAGCTAAAAACCACCATCAACAACTGTGTAGCCATGGTCTTCCCAATATCATATTATACGGTTATTCCACATCCACCACACATAGTGTTACCTTCACCTCTATTTCTCCTAGCAGCGTACTTATAATTACCTCCCCTTTTGGTTTTGTTATAGATTTGTTGAAACCATGTATGTTGTACATAGTTGGTAATAAATCTGTGTCGTTGTATCTCATCTCCTTGAACGCGTGATAGAACAAGATGTCGGCTGATCTCCCGGTATCTATCAAAGTTTTTTCGATCTCCCATTCCTCTGAGTTTTTTGCACCTTCGTCCTTCATCATTCTTCGCGCAGGTACAATTACTACTAATGGATCTGTTCGCCCCCATCTTCTATGTGGTATGTCATCTGTTTCAAACATGATCTTCCGTTTTTTCCATTCGTGCAAGGGTGATATCTTTTCGACCGTCGAGATCTTCCTTCCTTCGTAATCACGCTTGTGTATTTTTCCTGTGAGTCCTGCCCTGAAATCCAGAATATCTATACCTGCCTGTTATCATATTGCACTGTAGACGTTTACTCCCTTCTTTTGCTCCGATATTCTTTACTATTCCTGTGGATCTACTCGCCCCGTGTATTGTGTGCATGCCTGCTCGCTCTTCTTCTCGCATCAACTGGTTCTTCTTTCTTTTATGTGCAGACAACCTCAACTTGAAATCTATGGGTAACTTCTCTCACTATCTCTATGGAAATCTTTTCAGATCTATATTTATTCTATAGAACTTCTTTCCTAATCGAAAACTGTGGATTTAATGGGTGATCCTACATATTATATTTTCACAAAAACGATTAAAATCTTTCAAAAACTAAAACAATAAGAAACCCTTCTTAAAAGAAATTTTTGAAAAAGAATCTCAACTTAAAATTTTCACAAACAGGTGTGATCCCATTCATTCCCGAGTTGTATTCTAGCACCAAAATGTAGTAGTAGAAAATCCTACTACTACACCCCTTAAATAATCTATATAGTAAATTATGAAATCATTGTGAAGAACACTTAAAGAGATTTTTATTAAGTATATAAATCAATACAAAGTAGATAGAACCCTAACTTGGGAAGCAAATAACTTTCTCTCTCCTAAATTCCTATCTCAACTCTCCAAAAGATCTCTCTCTTCACCACAGGGGTGACTGGTCCTATATATAGGGATTTTACATAGTGGAGGATAGCTAATAAAGCCCCTATTTTCGGATCTACCGTGCGATTTCTTCGGGCGTTTACATTGTGTTATCTCGCGCATGCTATTAGTCTTCGCACAACTCTCACACTTTACTGATGACTTTGTGACGTCACTGATTCCTCGCTCCTTAGTAATTCAGTTGCTTCCTGTGGTTTATCGGCTGTGCGGTATTTAACCCTACACTGTCCATAGGAAAAGATGGTTACGTCACTGGTACTCCTGCATCACTTCCATTCAATCCAGTAACATTAACTTGAAACGAGGGAGCGAGTTCACCGACTATATTTAATCTGTTAACAAGCATTTTTTTTTTGTAGGTTTTAATCTTCAATTATATTTCAAGTTTAATATACAAATGTGCACCCACTGGACTTCATATTTACTAGAAATTTCGCAACATTCACACTGAGACTCAAATTTTAGTGGGTGCAACTGATCACAGTTGCACCCTCTCCCTCCGCTCCTGGAGACGATTGTTGATTATTTGATTAGATTCGGTATTGTGTAGAATTTGGGTTTATTTTACCTTTTTTTCCCTACTAAATCCGCGGTTAATCCGCATCCTGCCCGTATCACCCGCTGATCCGCGGATGTTAAATCCGTGGGTGATTGGGCCAGACACGGTTGGATTTTCTAAATCCGCAATTTTGACGGATTGGATGCGGGTGACCCCTAATCCGCATCCGTCCGTCCGTTGCACACCCCTAGTAGGGACTTGATTCGGTGCAAAAGGAGATTTAGTTTGGGACGGAGTATAACATCCAAGGGTAAAATAAAGAATGAAACATAAGGGTGTACATCGGGCCGGGTAGGCCAGCCCAAGCCCGATTATAGCACAGGTCGGGCCGGATGGGCTTATAGTCCTTACTACCCATTAAGTTTAGCAGGCCGGACCAGTTAATAGCAAAAATTTAATGCCCATGGCCCGTCCATACCCGTGAAACTATACGGGCCAGGCCAGGTCGGGTCGGGCGGGCCTCGGACCTAAGAGATAATTCAAAAGTTTAAAAAGTATATAGGTTTGTTTTTTGGCTTCATGAATGATGATATATTTGTAACTCATTCTAAAGCATTTCATATTCATTACTGGGAAATGGAATTCAAATTTTTCTCTAACCCCAATAAGTTTTCCAAATTTGAAATATAAGTTCTTCAAAAATCCATCACACTAATAGAAAATTCTATTCCGGGCTATCGACAGTCGGGAAGATCGGGTAACTAAACAGGCTACCGAGAAGGCTAACAGGCCGGACTCCAATATTTGAACAAATGCCCGGGTCCGCCCACTTATAATTATCGGGCAGGTCGGGCAAGCCCATGACAGACTATCGGGTGCCCCTGGGTTTCTTCGGACCCGGGCGGTATATGGCAGGCCGCAGGCTTCCGGGAATTCTGTACACCCCTAATGAAACATTGAAGAGAGAATAAAAGGTTATTTATTAGAACAACTCCATCTGGAATTGGAAAAACTATTTGTTATGGACGTGGATAGGCAAACCCATTTTTCGTCAGTGGGATATGGTTTACCGAAGAAAACTGAGCCGACCGTAAAAGACTGAGACAGCTCTTGGATTAAGTTGGACTGAGATTTGTCTCAAGCTGAGATAAGCGTCTCAATCTTCTAAGACAACGATCAAATTTCAAATGGCTAGATTTTTATCCCTATACATAGTACACCCCTTGAAACACTAAACTCACACTAAAATTCAATCTCTTCTCCACTAAAAATCCTTCAAAATTTTATTCTAAAACTTTAAATCCCTTAATTGAAATGTCTCAAAAACATATACAATTTTTTATGATGCCAAACTTGAAGATATAATCGATAAGATATGTGCTAATTTAAAAAGAAAAATAATAATGAAAATAATAATAGGGGAAGAATAATGCATTAAGAAATTAATCCAAGAAAATGTTCTGCTAAAGGTAAAGAAGAAAGTTTTGTAAGTTAAAAACCAAAGTTATGTCAAATAAAGATAACCAGGAGGCTAAAGATTGTATGAGATTGTTATTTAAGTCGTTATTTAAGTTTTTATTGTCTAATTAAATATATATCTTGTAAAAAAATGAGGCAACAATATTAATTAATCCGAAATATTTAGAATTTAAAAGTTAGACTTCGACTTTTTATTAATCAATGTTTATTAAATTTATATTTAATTAACTTGGTTTAATGACGACAAAATAACATCAAACTACATTAGCAATGGAACATGGAGTATATATAGAGAATTCCAAGAGAGTCGTTGTATTTATATAACCGCAATATTTACAACAGCTGTATTTTGAAAATTATCAACTGTTATATAATAATTTTCTTATAAAAACCAAACAAGTGAGCTTCTAAACACAACCTACCGAAAACATTCTCAATCAAAACCATGTATTCTAAAAGCAAAGGATATAAAAAAAATATTATGTATGCAAGCAAAAGAGGTTTGCGCATTGTGTCTCATGGATAACCACAATCTGATGCAGTGCCCTTGGATGTATTCTAAGTGTCCACAAGAAGTTTGTTCATGCCTAAAACCAAAGGATATAAAACAAATATTATGTATGGAAGCAAAAGAGGTTTGCGCTTTATGTTTCATATGGATAACCACAATCTGATGCAGTGCCCTTGGATGTATTCTAAGTGTCCACAAGAAGGTTGTTCATGCATCAAAATGGTCATTGAATCACAACCATAAAAGCTCAGGTATTTGCAATGTCAAGATCCTAACTTTCTAGAAGAACCACATATGTTATGAAAAGTTAAAGAAGATGAAGAAAAGGTTACAACACTCTGTGAAAAAATGTTGAAACTTAAAGCCAAATCGAAGAAGTTACACTGCGACCACTGTGGAGATAGAGATCAACAAAAAAAGAACAGTGTCCACAAAGAATTAATGGATTCTTAAAGCGTAGTAGCAGGACTTATATTCATATGTACACTTCTACAAAAGAAGACTCATACGGTAAACACTTCTGAAATTGTCCTAGATATTTTTTGGTGGAGTAGATTGATTAAGTGCATGAACGGATTGTTCACTGCCATTTTGTGTTTCAGTTTGGTTTTTATGTTCATTTAATCACCGAGAATGTTTTTGTATTTGCAGCATCAGTGTAATTGTAATTAACTTGAACTTTCTTATTATAAAGCAAACTAAATTCGATTAGAGAAAACTAGCTACATTGGATTAAAACTAATCTACCATTCAACTAAAACAAAATTAGAAAACTCTTCAAGTAACGTCCTCACTCATTGGCCGGCTGGGGGAACATCTGGAAGCAGAAGGGGTTGAATTTGTGAAGCTCTCTAGGAATGTTGAAACACGCTTCCTAAGCGAAAAGTATGTCATTGGATGAATTCCATGTTGCTAGAATTCTTTGTATCGAGTAGCTTAGCTTCAGTTTCACCATTCAATCCATGGAGGTTATTGTGCATTACAAATCCTAGGAATTGATTAACTTTGTTTCTCATTACTTGACAACGACTCGAAAATCCTAGAGCATCACGCACACTCGGGTTTCCCGTTTCTTCTGCGAACGTTGTCAAAATATCTGCCATAAACCATGATTCGAGAAGGCTTGATTACCATGGATACTTTCCCTTATTTTAAAAACACAAGCTCTACAAAAAACTAAATCCTCTTCTTTAGTATATTTAGAAGAACGAACTCTGGGAAGCATTGGTATTGATTAGAGTGAGATTAGTTAGAAATTGAAGTGAAATTATAAGAAATTTTCGGTATAAACGGCGTGATTTTAGAGTTGAAAATTATTGAATCTATAGAAGATGGGATTATAGCGGTAGGATGAAAATAATCGTTATCGGCTCAAATTCCGTTTTGCCCATTGGTTTGCTTATTCCACTGTGGGGGTGGGAATCAGGTAATTAAGTTCAAGATGCAGTTAATGCCATTAATGGAACTATCATCATTTCTGGATAGGTAAAATTAAGTTCCTTATATGGAGATTCTGTGTTTTCCTTAAAATTCTGGAACTATCAAAATTCTTTATTCACGCTTCCGTACTGCATTAAGTGGCATCACGAGCTTCGGCTTCGATCCTCTTATTATTTTCTTCTAAATTTTCTTATCCTTTCGTCACCTTTACTTATCGAGATCTCCGCATCTCTTCTTCTAAACCCTATCTTTTTATTTTCGTTTATAAAAAAAAAAAAAAAAAAAATCCGTCCGTTTTTGAAAACGGGCCCCTAGCTCAGCTGGTCATCCCCGTTCCCCAAAGTTTAATGCGTTCCAGGAGGTCCCAGGTTCGAGTCCCCAATGGCGTAATATTGCAGGAATTAACATGGAAGGTAGTGTTAATTTGCCCCCTTGTGACACAATCTCCCCCCCTTCCCACCGTTTCGGCTCCCCTTGGCAAGGTTTCCCATGAGGCCCGCTTGGTAGACTAGCACATCAACCTGTTCAATTAATGTAGTAGTATGTCGTTGGAGCTTAGCTTGTTAGGCTTCCAACTAGTTTCATGTAATAATAATGATTTAAAAAAAAAAATTAAATATAATAATATGTTTTTCAACCAAACCCTTTATTTCTCATCCCTACAGTACCACCTCTCTTCCCTTTTCATTCTTTCTCCACATCACCACGTCCAATTCTCTAAGTTAATCTTTTCTTTTTTTCTCACGTCTGTTTTGTCCACTTTCTCTACCACATCCTTTCCATCACCACCTCTTACTACTGCTTCTCTCAATCCTTGGTTAATCATATCCCACCATTATCTCCATCTTTAGTTCCCTGTTCAACCCAGCTATTATACAACGCCCAAAACACAGCCCATAATCTTATTCCACTATCTCACCTAAGCCCACTAGACCTAGCAGTTAGTTACTAAGCCCACTTATATATACCATGTCCATACTTCATCTTCGTAACCATTCACGATCAATACTAAGTTTGAAGATTTTTATCATGTTTAATTTCGATGACGTATTTCGTGAAATTGCCGAATTACACGAGGAAAGTCTTCAACATATCGCAAAAGCAAAGCTTATTTTGGATCAAATAGATTGGTCACAGTTTGATACCCTTCACGAGGTTACTCCTTCAACGATACATGTTCCGACGCCAACACTATCTTCACCAGTAATAGAATCACCATCAATAGCTTCTTTACAGGTTTCGAAAGTTAGTCAAGTTGAAGTACCAGTTGTTCCTATTGTTGGAGGTCAAAAACCAATCACAAAGATGTCTGCTGATCTAACGTACTCCGAGAAAATTACCATGAAAGATATACCGTGCAACATTGACGACAGTTTTAGTGTTAAACGATTTATCATATGGTGTTTTAGTCTACGATCATTAACTTACTCAAAGTATATTATTTGTTGGACCGGTCGTTTACAATATCTACTGAACTCGAAGACGACTTCTTTTCAAGATGGCGGGCCTGATGTAGCACATGTCTTTCACTACATTGTTAATTCGAGACGAATTCTTTTCAAGATGGCGGGCCTGATGTAGGACATCCGTTAGATTTAGGATTAATATTTCTATTATTAATTATTATTATTTTACGTAATTCTTATTTCTAGAATTTAGTTATTTTAAGAAGTTATTTAATTTTAGAATTACTTTGATTGCAAGTTAGGGTTCTTAGAACTAGAGTTAAAAGTCTTCCCTATAAATAGAAGACAAGTCCTTTGTAATATATACATTATTATTATAAACCAATTATTGAGATTACTCAACTATCTCCAACTTTACTATCAAAATTCTTTATTCACGCTTCCGTACTACATTATTATCCTAGCTAGTTTGGGGCCTAGTGTGATTATTTGGGGCATGGTACTGAAAAGCAAAAAGGGTCATTAAGAAGTAATATGTAGAAACCCCTTATCGACCTATTTATGTTAATGGCTAACATGCCCTTATTCATTAGTGATGATTAATTAAGTTAGTATTAGTTAAATTAACTAGTGTTCGAGTTTGATTATAGTGTTAGGATTAGAATAAAAATTCATTTTCTCTTTCAAGGTTTGGAAAAGAAGAAGAAACGGAGTGGAAAAAGAAAAACTAGGATTTGTGATTTTGTTTGCGAAAATGAAAATGTATAACGACGATGAAGACTTTAGTAGTGATGAAGAAGTGGGTGCATCTTATGATAACCCATATATTGAAAAAATTTAAAATTTTAACCCAGAATCGATTTATTCGATAGCCTCACGTAAACCGATTCTGGGTTAACTTCCCAAATTGGGAACGACAATCTATCGTTGTTCATCTCCACACAAACAGATTGTAGTAAAATCGTTTTATGTGCGTATATATGTAATCTGATTGTGGGAACAAAAATTGTCAGGAAAATGCGAACATAAATCGGATTACATGTTACTCAACGTGAACCGATTATTGTTTTGGGAAATTTTCCCTAAAACCATCAAATCCTTAATCGGTTGATATACTTAGATATAAAAACCGATTGCTGGCAATATCGGTTTTCTCGACTGTTACACATATACCGATTCTTGATATTTTTACAAACTCAAACATTGTTCCAGAATTGGTATATGTGTGAATCAGCGTAAACCGATTGTGGTGGATGTTCATCACATCAACCCATAATCGGTTTATGTAAGTGTAGCATATCTGCCGATTCTGGGGAACATCAACAACAATCGGTTTACGTTAATGCTTCTATCAACCAATTCTGGTTTGGTTTCAGAAAATTTGATGAGAAATTTCAGAAATTCATAGTTAAATCGTTGATAAATCCCTCTTAGAAGGAACGGATTAAAGGGATTTAATTCAATCACTCGAATTTGCTTGTCGCCGAAATATTGTCCGAAAACCAAAAAATGAAGAGTTGAATTGTTGTTTGCGATTATATTTTAGTTTTTGATTTTGATGGATTGGGTTTTAGTTCTCTGATCGAAGATTTTTAATAAAAATGATTTAGTTTTTAGTATTTGTCTCCAAAATTTAGGTTTAATGGAGCGTGCCCAATATCCACAGATCCAAAATTTTCGAAGATCTCATTGGCGGGGTGAATTTCATTATGTGAAAGGTTCTAGTAGTGAAGTGGTTTCACGTTTAGTTATAGCTCGTTAAATCTTTATGGTTTATGAATCTTGGTTTAACTAAAGCACAATATGCACCCAAGTTGTTTTAAAATATTCAAGTTGAAATCTTTAACAAAAGAAAAGAATAAGTTAAGAATTATGTTATAGAGTTACCGACAGTCAGAATGACTTCCAAAAGAATCAAGGGATATAAACAATACGGAGGAAAGGCACAAGTTCTATCTACCTTTTCCTTTCCTGTCAGGCTTCTTATTCACATTCTAGACTTTTCTAACAAGAAAGAGATACTAATATGAGTGTGCGTAGTTTCATCTTCTATAAAAACCTAATTCCTATACCCTCTGTTACCATAATCCAAATTCGAAAACAAATCTGAGATTATATACATTATTGGTCTTCTTTTCCTAACATCACTTTTCACTGTTATCATGGCATTCCAAGAGTTAGTTGTTAGCGGTTCAACTGAATTACTGAAAAATTTGACTTCTGTTGTTTCCCAACAGATTAGTGAGGTTTGGAGTGTCCATGATGATCTGAAAAAACTTAAAGGAACCTTGGAGATGATAGCAGCCGTAACAACCGATGCAGAAAAGCAGCAAGAGAAATCCGAAGTTGTTAAGCTTCTGTTGAAACGGCTCATGAATGTTGTCTATGATGCTGATGATGTTCTGGACGAGTTTTCTTACAAAGCCATGCGTGAATTTGAAATGAGTGGCAAGAGAAACAAGGTAAAACTTTTTTTTTCATCCTCCAATTCACTTCTGTTTCGTTGCAAGATGGCTCGTCAAATCAAACATATTAACCAAAGTCTAGAAGAAATTTCTAAGAGCATGGGAAAATTTCATTTCCAAATTTTTACTCCTGAAAGTAATACTTATGATCACAATACAGTGCAACAAAACCGACTAATTTCATCCGCTGTAGATGAATCAAGTGTCCTAGGAAGACAGAATGATAAGTCAAACATAATAAAGATGTTAACTACACCATACATGTCAACAACAACATCCTCCTCCATACATCCTAGTCAACAAGAAAAATGTTCCGTCATATCCATAGTGGGTATGGGTGGATTAGGGAAAACTGCACTTGCTCAATTGATCTACAAAGATGACTCCATAGAGAGAAACTTTCAGATCAGAGCTTGGGTATGTGTGTCTGACGATTTTGATATCGAAAAGTTGTTGACTAACATACTTGAGTCAGTTACAAATCGCAAGTGTGATCATTATTCTAATGTTACTGTCTTGATTAATAAACTTGAAGGAGAGTTAAGCAATAAGAAGTATTTATTAGTACTAGATGATGTTTGGAATGAAGATCCAGAAGAATGGGATACTCTTAAAAGTTTGCTTAAGTCAGGTGCTCAAGGGAGTAGAGTCTTAGTTACTACACGTAGCCACACTGTTGCTTCAATTGTCAAAGGTGATTTCCCACCGTACATGCTAGGAAATCTACCTGATAGTGTTTGTTGGTCTATCATTAAAGCCAAAGCATTTTCTCCGGGGGGAGCATTAGAGACCCCAAATATGACATGTATAGGAGAGATCATTGCAACAAATTGTGGTGGTTTACCACTTGCTGCGAAAGTTCTTGGCAATGTTATGCGCTTGCATAAAACTGAGACTGATTGGCTTTCAATCAGAGACCATCATAGTTTAAAGATGGTTGATGCGAAAATGAAAATAACATCTGTACTGAAATTAAGCTATGATAAATTACCCTCACATTTGAAACTTTGTTTTTCGTATTGCTCTATATTTCCCAAGGATTGGGTAATTAATAGGGATATTCTGATTCGGTTGTGGATGGCCGAAGGGTTCCTTCATTCATCTCATGTAGGAAAACAAATATCACCGGAAGATGTTGGTGATGATTATTTTCATAGTTTACTGGCTAATTCGTTTTTTCAAGATGTGAAAAAGAATACGTTAGGCGACATCGAAACATGCAAGATGCATGACTTGGTACATGATCTTGCCATTAGTGTCAACAGCATTCATGATTTCAAGATTGTGAGTTCTGGTGAAATGGAATCTTTTTCTGGATTTCGTCGGTTGAAGATAGTTTTAGACAAACAAGATTCAAAATTAATTTCAAAAAACTTAGAAAAAACAAAAAACTTGAGGTCCATTTTCCCCCACCGAAATGATCTTTTGGGAGAACATTTACTTTATTGCAAAAATCTGCGGATAGTTTGTTTACTTCGCGAGGGATATTGGGCTTCAAGTTGGCCTGATTTTAAAATTCATTCCTCCATACTTGAGCAAAAGCATCTGAGGTACCTTGATCTGTCTCAGTGTACATTTCATGAAGGACAGGATGTGTCCATCAACCAACTTTACAATTTGCAGACATTAGTGCTTTTTAGATGCCGAAAAGTTAGAATATTTCTTCTCGGCATTGGGTCTCTGAAGATGTTAAGGCACCTAGATCTCTCGTATTCGGATGTCCAAAAGCTGCCTGATTCTATACTTCAGCTTACGAATTTGCAGACATTAAATCTACATTGTTGCCAAAAATTAGCAGCCTTACCTGTAAATATCGGGGCTTTAAAAGATTTAAGACAGTTGGAACTCCAATGGTGTAGTAATCTAGAAGTTTTACCTATAGATGTTGGAACATTGACACGGTTAAGGTGCCTAGATTTTACAGATACTAGTATCAAAGAATTGCCCGAGTCGTGCATTAATAATCTTTGCAATTTGGAGATAATGAAATTTGGAGACTGTAAACTCCCCAAAGAAATAAAAAATTGGCCAAAATTGAGAATTCTCAAAGTTGGTTTCTACCGAGGTGAGGGAATATCTAGAGGCATAAGAACTCTAACTTGCCTTGAATCGTTAGTTTTCTTAGTGGAGGAGAACAAGGACACCACCATATCTCGTAGTGGGATTGAAGAATTAGGGAATCTAAATTCTTTACAAGAGTTAGAGATTTGGTATCTCAAGTACGTGAGATGTGGTATTGATGCAAAGAGAGCAAAGTTAAAAGATAAGATAAACCTCCGCAAATTGATTCTAAATTGGGGGCTCGAATTCACTAACCAGGAGGATTTCCAACCGATAGAGGAAATGGCGTTTGGTGAGGTGTTGGAGGGCCTCGAACCTAGCGCTAGTTTAAATGAGTTGGTAATATTTCACTTCCCGGGTTTAAAGTTTCCGAAATGGATGGGTTTCCTTCCGAATTTAACGAAATTACAACTTGTGGATATAATAAAATGTGAGAAGCTGCCGGCGCTTGGTATACTCCCATGTCTTAGGATACTTGAGTTTGAGTATCTAAATTCAGTCAAGTGTCTGGGTGACGAGTTTTGTTACCAGCAGCAAGAAGGAGAAAGAATCATCAACAATGCTCCTACACTATCTGTATTCCCATCGTTAGTTGAGTTTGTTATCCATGGTATGGAAAATCTAGAAGAATGGGTTGCTCCTCTTCCGATTTATAATTCATTTCCTTGTATCAAGAAGCTAGAAATCAAGTATTGCAACAAACTGAGAAGCACGCCAAACTCGTTTCTTTCTCTTGAGGAGCTACAAATATGGTATGGTTCAGAATTGAGAAGTGCACCAAACCCATTGCCTTTTCTTAAGGAATTGAAATTACGCGACACAACCAGCAACGTAGTAACCTCAATCTTAGCTAACGGAGGTCTTCCCTCTCTTACACTCGTTGAAATTTCATATTCTCCGAAGCTAATATATATTCCACTGGGCTTACTACTCCAAAACGTTACTCCCAATCTACAAGAGCTAAAGATCTCGGATTGCTCTAACTTTCGAGGGTTTTCTGAACAAGATGTTGATCTAAACAACTACAGAAGCAGCGAGGAGGACGGTGATGCTGATTTCAGAGGAGCAATATTATCTTTTGCATGTCCCAAAATCAACTCCAACTCCAACAATATCAGCAATTCTCTACGTTCATTAACTTTGATGGATTGTCCTGTTTTAACATTACTCCCGGATTTACGATCTTTTACTTCTCTCCGGAACTTATTCATAAGGGATTGCGACAAACTCAAGGAGTCCATTGGCTACGATATCAAGACGCTTACATTTCTTGAAAACTTGGATTTTGATTTTATTCAAAGCGAATATGAGCATCCAGAAAGATCCAGCTGATAAATAATTACGTATCCCTAACAGGTCCATCAGCCCTCCTCTTAATTTTTGTTACCAAGTAATTGGAGCTTTAATTTACTACTTTGTAAATGGCTTCTTAGTTTGAGATGATTATTTTCTTGGAAATTTATCTTTCGATGACACTGTAATTGTAGACACTTTTTTTGAGTATTGTCGTCTCCAAATCCAAGACACCAATGTCAAGCCATGGATCAGTACAATACATTGTATATTATTAATATTAGTATAGGACAGGAATAAGCTGGATGGCAGCGATATGGAGGTAACTAATTTATACAAAATAGATTTACTATATATATATATATGTTTAATCAATTCTTAAATTGAAGTTAATCTTTGTTTCCAACTGAGCGTAGGAATCTTATGAAGCTGCATGTAAATGGAAGGTTGCCTAAATCATTGCAGGTAATTACGAAGAAGATTCTTAAGATTTTCCAAACAAGAGTGGCAATGCCGGTTCAATCATTTCAAAGCAGTCGTGCACAGTCCATCCGACTTGTTTTCATCTTATCGGTCTGTCCGCGGATGACATCGAAGAGTCCAAGTTTTTTGGGGTTAATTTGTGTCTGACTTCTTTTTTTGCCGGTGGTTGTGGTGCCAACCTAGTTGGGATGACAATCACCATAGTGATGCTCATGGGGCGGAAGTCTTGCGTTCTTTTATTTCTATTTTTCTCTATTCAATGTACTTTGGTTTTGTTTTTTGAATAAGAAGTACGTACTTACCAGTTACAAGAAGGTAACCAAAGTTCTTCCCAGCAAAGAACTGAACTGTAATGAAAGGATAATCCCAATCAAAGTGTTAACCAGTTCTCCCCTCTACTTCTCATACATAATGCGTTCATCTAGTGTTTAGTATGATACCCCCTCGAGCCTGACGATAAGTGGAAGCCACAAACATTATGCGCCTACTGATGTCCACTTTTTTTTTTTCTTTTTGGTAATCCTGGTGATGAAATTTAAAAGGCATAAAAGCCAAAGAAATACTCCCTCTGTTTTAGGAAAAGAGATACTTTCACTTTTTCATTTAAGCCTAAAAATATGTCAAATTGAAAAAGTAAAAGTATCACTTTTCCAGAAATGGAGGGAGTATAATTGAATGAATGATTAACAAGGGACGTCAATAACTTAGGCTAAGTTCTTTCTTTATCTCTATTCCCTAGCCTAAGCAATTAATAGTTATTCCTAGCCCATTTTTATTTGAAATTAAAAAAAAAAAAAAGAAAAAAAGAACAACGTTCAAGTTAGGGTGAGCTTTTGGGACCGAACACGTGGATTCCGTTTCCTCCATTATTTGCGGGTGGATGTTTGATTCATAGACTAACTAGAATATAATCCATGACGTAATGGCACGACTCGATATTTGAGTCTCTCTCTCCTCACTCCTCACTCCTCACATGATTTCATGCCTGAAGCTTAACTACCTCCCGTTTCTCGCATGTCCTCTTCCCCCAACGGTACTCTAACGGTTTTTTTTGACTTGAAAAGTGACCGGATGTTCTAACCAGAAATTCAATGAAGCACAAATCAGTCACTCTACACTGTCAATGCAACTGTATTCATCACAATCACAACAACCCGAGCTGCAATCTCACATTCACCGAGGAAATTTATGATGTTAAATCATCGAAATCACACAAATCACACAAATCGAATAACTCTCACAAATCTCTTACACCTCACAAACCTCTCAAATCACATAAACACTTAAATCTAATCTCTGGGAGTACAAGGAAATCTAGTAGCCCAGAAATTCAAAGAAACACAACAATCACAAACTCACCCTCCTCGAATCTAAACTCTCTACTGCTACTCCAATCTGAATTGGCTTCAATATTTTTTTCTTCTAATGTCCTGAAAGTTCACTTCTCCGGTTTTGAGTTCCCTAATTCAAATTCTATGATTATCCCGAGCTTCAGCTTTCAGGGTTTCTCTGGTAATCAGTGGAGATGGAAAATCTTAGAGTACCTGAGTTTCTTATTGGTTGCACCTGTAAAGCCCTTTGCTGCCTGGAATGTGTGTACTGCTCACTCTGATAGACTAATACCTCTTGATGGTATGGTAATAAGTTTCTATGCCCTCTAATTCACTGTTTTATTCACATTCTGTTCTGTTGCAATGTCATAAATCAAATCCATACTTCCAGGTGGAAAACCACTTTTGTCTACCTGGGAACAATTATAAATCTAGGAACAATCATAAACCTAGGATTAATCATAGACCTCATGAAGTTAACACATCACTATATATACAACCTCATCAGAATCTGAGACCTGTCTTTCTCAGATTCCTAATAGCAGAACCAAAATCAAAAAATCAGACCACTCAATCATGGAAAACAAAGTAAGCCATCCTACCCTTAGTTACATAACAACCAAAATAAACATCATCTCCATTCATACCATCAATAATCACATAATCAAGACCAAAAATACCGATAAATTCATATCATATCCCAACAACCACAAAAATGCTATTACTACTTGTTCTCCAGAACACACAAAGTATAGAAACCCAACAAACACTATCTACAAATTCACTTTCTTAAACTGGAAATCTAATATTACCCACACTAGCATTGCCAATTCCACCCAACTATGGCGCAGTCTTCAGTCTAGACACAGAAAAATTACCTCTGGGTGTAGTAGTGTAGAACTTTTAAGAGAAGAATGCAATAAGGATATTGCAGGTATGAGAAAAGATTAAAAGACTTCGAAAGAAGGGTGAATAACAAGGTTGCAGGAAGAACTAGGAATCAAGACGAGATATTTAGCTTAAGCTTTGTATGATAAAAATAATGATGTCTTCTCTTCATACAAGACTCTAACTTAAATAGGCTTTGGATAGCCAACTTAGCAAACTAAATAAAGAAAGAAGAAGTTAACTAAAAATAGAACTCTAAGAAGAATTAAATTAAGAAAAGCATTGCTCGGACTTGCTCTGCAAGTAAACATGTATGATGTACGGCATCAGTCCCCCCTTCTTGAAGGCAGCTCATCCCTGAGATGTCTGAAAGAACAAAATTTCATTGTCACCATAGAAAGTGAAAATATCCTGAACATTGAACACGTTGGAAATATTCCAATCAGCAGGTAGATCGATAACATATGCATTGTCATTGATACGCTTCAAAATCTTAAAGGGACCATATTTCTTCATCTTGGTTTTGTTATAAGTTCCAACTGGAAATCCCTCCTTTCTCAAATGAATCAAAACCAATTCTCCTTCCTTAAAAACTTTAAGACGTTTGTGCTTATCTGCAGCAGCCTTATACTTAGCATTGGATTCCTCAATGTTGTTTATGACTTCTTGATGAAGTTGAGAAGCTTGTTCCACCATAGAATCAGCTTTGGTATTGGATTTCTGAAGTTTAGGAAGTACTACAAGGTCCAAAACATGATTAGGAACCTTAGAGTATATAATTTCAAATGGAGTCTTACCAGTAGATCGATTCACAGACGTGTTGAAGGCAAACTCCATATGGGGTAAAAGTAAATCCCATTGTTTGTGATTGTCCATGCACTTTGCTCTTATTAAATTTCCCAATGATCTATTGACAACTTCTGTCTGACCATCAGTTTGGGGATGAGAAGTAGTACTAAACTGTAATGCTGTTCCTAGACGCATCCATAAGGATTTCCAAAAGTAACTCAAAAACTTCGTATCCCGATCAGAGGTTATAGATTTTGGTACTCCATGGAGACGAACTACCTCTTTAAAGAATAATGAAGCTACATTAGAAGCATCAGTAGACTTTTTGCAAGCAATAAAGTGCGCCATTTTCGAGTAACGATCAACAACCACCATGACTGAATCATTACCTTTAACAGTTCTAGGTAATCCCAAAATAAAATCCATACTAACATCAACCCAAGGGGTATCAGGTACTGGAATGGAGTGTATAAACCAGTATTTTGAATAGTTCCTCTAGATTTCTGACAAACCATGCACTTCATCACATATTTATGTACATCGCGCTTGAGCGAAGGACAAAAATATCTTTCTTCAACAAGAGAAATAGTTTTATCACGACCAAAATGACCACCAAGTCCACTACCGTGCAATTCTCTAATAAGATGAAGACGCAAAGATCCCTGGGGAATGCAGAGAGGATATCCTTTAAAAAGAAACCCATCTTGAATTAGAAAATCATCCACACTATGATGTAAAGAACCACATTTTTCCCATATTAGCTTAAAATCTTCATCCTCAGCGTAGATATATTTAATGTAGTCGAAATAAAATCTATCATTACGAATAGTAGCAAGAAGATGATCTCTCCTGCTTAAAGCGTCGGCAACAAGATTCGTCTTACCACTCTTATGTTTCACAGAAAAAGTATATTTGTTGATAGTAGATAACCAACGATCATGCATTCTATTAACCTTCGCAGAAGTGAGTAAGAACTTCAAAGCATGGTTGTCAGTGTTCACAACAAATTCTCGATGAACCAGATAAATATGCCATTGTTTCAAAGCCTGAACAAGAGAAAGTAATTCGAGTTCATAAGTAGACCATTTCTTTTGAGTTTCTGAATTTTTTTCACTGTGAAAAGCAACAGGATGGCCTTCTTGGGAGAGTACAGCACCAATGCCAATGATGGAAGCATCACATTCTATCTCAAACGGTTTAGAGAAGTCAGGCACAACTAAAACTGGAGTTGAACATAATCTTTGCTTTAGAATATGAAAACTCTTATCAGCCTCTTCTGTCCAAGCAAATTTCTCATGTTTGAGACACTCAGTTATATGAGCTGCAATGAAACTAAAATTTTGAATGAATCGTCTATAGAATGAAGCCAATCCATGAAAACTCCGAATATCTTTGATTGAAGTAGGAACAGGCCAATCTCGAATAACCTTAATCTTTGAAGGATCAACACAAATGCCTTTATCAGAGACCACATATCTTAAAAAAGTAACCTCGGAAGACATGAAGGTACACTTTTTAGATTCACAAATAAGGTATTCTCTTGCAACACCTTAAATATCTTAGACAGATGTATGAGATGCTCCTTCTCACTACGACTGAAAATCAAAATGTCATCAAAATAAACAATAACAAATTTACCAAGAAAAGGTTGTAAAACCTGATTCATAAGTCGCATGAAGGTACTGGGAGCATTAGATAAACCGAAAGGCATGACAAGCCACTCATATAACCCTTCACGTGTTTTGAAAGAAGTCTTCCATTCATCCCCTTCTCTAACACGGATTTGATGATACCCACTTCTTAAATCAAGCTTGGAAAATATGATAGAACCATCCAATAAATCAATCATATCATCAATACGAGGTATAGGGAAACGATAAGGAATAGTAATTTTATTCAAACCTCTACAGTCGATGCACATTCTCCAGCCATTGTCTTTTTTGGGTACTAAGAATGCAGGACAAGCACAAGGACTATTGCTTGGTCTAATCAACCCTTTAGCTAGCAAATCATTAACCTGTCCTTGTAAGATTTCATGTTCACTTGGACTCAAACGATAATGCGCTTGATTTGGAAGTGATGCTCCAGGAATTAAATCAATACAGTGTTGAATCTCTCGTAAAGGAGGTAATGTGACAGGAAATTCATCAGGAAATAATGTATGAAATCGTGCTAATAATGGTTGTACCTTGTCTGGAATCTCAATCATGGGCTTGGTTTCCTCATGAGAACTCAAAGTATGAGTTTTCTGTAAAGAGCGAGCAATGGTAGCTACCAAATTGTTAATCTTCCCGCTACAAGGTGACTGAGAGAAAGAAGATTGTGAAGGACATAACCTTTTTAACTTCCCTTGATGATGAAAAGTATATGTGTTATCAAAACAATTATGTACTGCCGGAATATCATATTGCCATGGGCGTCCTAGCAAAAGATGGGAAGCATACATATCAATAACATCGCACAACACTGAATCTTCATATCCGGGAAAAGAAAATTTAACAACACACTGATGAGTAATTTGCTGAGTAGAATTCCCATTGACCCAACCAACAGTGTATGGTTGTGGATGTGGAGAAACAGGTAAACCAAGTTTGTGAACAACATGAGCAGCGACAAAATTTTCCACACTGCCACTATCAATGATTAAATCGCACACCTTCCCTTCAATGGTGCATTTAGCTCGAAAAATATTGTGTCTTTGAGAAAGACAGGGTGGACTTAAGAAAAGTGGATGAATAACACCTAGCAAATGTTCACCATAAGAATCATGGATATCATTAGGGTCACCTGAATCGTATGCATCCTCTTCATTATCTTGGGAATCATCATGGTTTGTAGAATCTCCAATAAAACCATTAAATTTACGGCATTCAGCGGAAGTATGACCATTTTGTTGACATCTATTGCATTTTTGTCCTCGGAACTTAGCATACTGATTTGCTGGTTTAGCAACATGAGGAAATTGTTGTGGAGGACGATTAGAAAAACGAATTGGTGTAGGCTTAGAATGATTCTGCTGAACAGATGTATTCTCCAGGGGTGCAGGAAGAAGAGGTGCAGTATTTGCAGGTAATGGGGTTTGTGAATATGTAAAATTGATTGGGTTTTGTTGTTGCCGTGGAGGAGGAGTTGTATATTCCTCTGGATAACGAACTTGGAGAAGAAGAATAGTACGAGTCGTGGTAGTTACGACCTGAGTAGGTGTTATTGTAACGAGGTTGACGAGGTTGAGCAGGTTTAGAAGATCGAGAAAGACGTTTCTCAATCTTGATAGCCTGTTGAATAGCTTCAACCATTGTAAAGGCAGATTGAGTCATACTGTATTGAATCAATCTATTCAAACCCTCAATGAAACGCGCAACTAATTGTTCTTCAGATTCTTGAATTTGATTACGAGCAACTAAGCTATAAAAATCAGTAACATATTCTTCAACAGAATGCGCTCCCTGCTGACAGTGCTGCAACTTAACAAAGAGTTGTTTCCTGAAATCCTGAGGTAAAAATTTATCTCTTATCAACTTGCGCATACGTGTCCAAGTACGCACTGGAGGTTTATGATAGTTAACTCTATCTTCACAAATCTTTTCCCACCAAGCAGCAGCTCCTCCTTTGATTTTATAAGCCACTAGTTTGACTTTTGTATCATCTGGTATATCCATAAACTCAAAGAAAGCTTCAACTTCGTAAAGCCAATCCAGCAACTCTTCTATCTTGAAACTCCCATTAAAGGTAGGAATGTCTGCCTTCAACTTGTATTCTGGTAAGGAACCATATGGTTTTTGTCCAGATCGAATACGTCTATCCTCAGTCCAGCGTTTGTGTTGATCATCTTCCCTATCATCTTCATCTTCACTGTCATCGTGTAAAATCAGATGCTGTTTTTTTGGGATTGAGAACATAAACTTCATGTTTGTTTGGTTTATACCCAGGTATGCCAAAAGTAGAATCTTCATGTTTCTTGGGATTAGATGTAGATTCTCCTTGTTTGCCAGTCGACTTCATATCCTTACCAGAAGGTTCATCAGTCTCTTTTGGTTGAATACCTAAAAATTCCATAATAGACGCTAACTGAGTAGGCATGTCCTCCAATTTAGATATTCTGTCGTTGAAGGATTTTTGCATAGTTGCAACATCAGAAGATAACTTATCAAGTTTTGTCTCGGTAGAATCTGCCATGACAAAGGTAGGGTTTTGTGTTTTTTTTTTTTTTTTTTTTTGTTTTAGGTTTGCGGAAGCGAAAACAGGATCTAAGAAAAGAATAAAAATCTAATCTAATGTCGAATGATACCAACTAGTGTAGAACTTTTAAGAGAAGAATGCAATAAGGATATTGCAGTGATGAGAAAAGATTAAAAGACTTCGAAAGAAGGGTGAATAACAAGGTTGCAGGAAGAACTAGGAATCAAGACGAGATATTTAGCTTAAGCTTTATATGATAAAAATAATGATGTCTTGTCTTCATACAGGAGTCTAACTTAAATAGGCTTTGGATAGCCGACTTAGCAAACTAAATAAACAAAGAAGAAGTTCACTAAAAATAGAAATCTAAGAAGAATTAAATTAAGAAAAGCATTGCTCAGACTTGCTCTGCAAGTAAACGTGTATGCTGTACGGCATCATGTAGGAACTGGCAAAACAACATCAGCTGGCACATTACTGGAAGCAGTCATCTCACTAGGGCCAAATAGAGAGAGATCATAAGCAGCCTCTGCCAATTGATGCATCTCTGGAGCCAACAGAAGACAATTGGGGAAGACTACAGCGTCACTGGGATGGCCAAATTGATCATTCTCTCTAATTCTGGATTTAACAACAGCAGGAACGGGTGCAGAATAGAATCCTTGATTAGCACCCCCACTCATGATCTGCTCCTCTCCTACAAGAACAACACCCTCCCTAATGATGAATTGCCCTTTGTCAGGGTGAACAGCATACACCACCCAACCCTCCTTAGCAGCCTGAAGTTGAGGCATTTGAGAACTAAACACTTTGGTCTTGGAGTGGTCATGCATTGCTGGTCCTACTTGCTTGACATGCTTCACGCTATCAGACTCTACTTGCCTACCAGAAAACGTTTCATCATCATGAGCTATTTTCATCACCTGCCAATTTAGATAATTAAAGAATTCCAAATCAATACCATCTTTGTATCTAGAAAATTTTCTAATTCTAGACATAAACTCTACTATCAATACCCAGAAACCAAATCCTATCACAATATTACCAAAAATACTTACCTGATTCCCATGCACATCAAACCTGGACCTCTTGCAACATGGCTCTTCGCCGGTATCTCGATTTGTAGACATCGCAGGTTGATCAACCTGACTCAAATAATCCATGTATGTTTGATCTCGTTTCGACATTGTTGTAGTCTCAGGAAATTGCTATGTGAAAATAGAAATTGGAAAGGGAAGTTACAGAGTTGCTAAATAGGAAAACAGAACTGCTCTTTTCTCTTAAGGCGCTAGGGATGAGAAGGCCAATGGTTAACACATCTCACCCGTCCACCTCCTCTCTTCGAGATCATACTATGGAGATCTCGGAGAACCCATACCTAGCCATCACATGCAGAGACCTATCGAACGTAAACCCAAACTATTGGCAATGCAGGGGCGGCAACAGACACTTGGAAAACAGTTGAAATTTGGTCTATCAGTTCGGATTACCCGGCCCACGGATCAAAAACCGTTTAACGACCCGCAGATACCGACTCCAAAACACCACCGAAGGGCACATAACAGGTTGGAGCAAGAGGCTTGCAAATACACATGCACATGTAACAGGTATGGTACAACCTTTGTCTTCAAACAAGTAAGCTACATAAACCTCATTACCTTCGTCCATAATACACTGCAGTCCAAAAATACAAGAATCTTAAAGTACATTTCCTATAACATTTCCTTCAGTAAGTCTATTAGGTTGACCTACCATATGATGAACACCTCACATCTCACACACAAACTAAATCACCCAAACATAAAACAAACCAAATGGAATACTATGCTGACACAAAGCATAGGTCACTATCCCGACTTAGAGTACACTTTCACCACACCCAAGACCTGTAAGGATAAAAATTTGACCAAAGTTCAAGCATATCAGAAATTAGACATCGAATTTGCTCAAGTTTTTCTTTACGTTCTCATTTATTACTTATATCATGAAATTAGTACTGGTATAGCAAATTTTTACAGGCTACGCTCCCTCAGATTGCTAGTAGTTCAAAGCAACATCAAACTCAACAACAATGGATGGGTTCCTCTTAGCTGTCAACCCTGGACATATGCTTGGTCACCATCCTACAACACAGACTATGTTAGGTTCATCTCTCCTCATAATAACCAGCTGCAACAAGAAAACAAATTTTACTATTTGCGAAATGCCAAAATTCAATTCAAAATTCAAATTAAAGCTGAACAAAACAACTTTCAACCCCAAACAAAAGTTAAAGCCATGCTCTATATATGCCTCTTTCACAAACACCCTCATAAAAAAACCAGTCTATACAATTTCATGGCCTCTTCTTCAGGAACCAAAAACTCTGAAAGTATTGAAAACCTTGTCAAACAAATGAACACATCCTTAAATATACCAGAAGACTTATTCCCAAAAGTCTTTGTCAACAAGGCTAACATTCTACTAAAGAATAAGATAGATTGGAAATGGGTCTACATTGGAAGATTGTGCAGAAGAACATCATATGAAACAAGAGAAATATCAAGATTCATCAATAACAACTGGGAATTACAAAGAAATGCTGAAATTTCTCTATGGAAAAAAACAAAAAATTACTATCAAATTAGGTTAACTAGCAATGAAGATTATAAGGTTTTCAGGAAAGGTAGTACAAGAGGAATTTTTGACAAACTCATTATCTTAACTGAGGTACCACAAGCAGGACCAGAATTCATTGATGAAGCAAACTTCTACAAAGTCTGTATATGGGCTCTAGTCAAAAGAATCCCAACTCATATCGTTCCTGACATAAGAAACTTGATTGGACCAGCAGGAATCTACCAAGGATCTAAGAAAGCGTATGGAAGAGATGATGATGAGAAAAATATGGAAGTTCAAATTACTATCGATGTTACTAAGGCACTAAAGTATGGCATTGATGCCTATGAAGATGAAAATACCTCTCACTGGCTTGAATTAGCTTATGCTCTGAATGGTATTGCCTTCTGTAAAATTTGCAGAATCCTTGATCATCCTGGTCCTTTGTGCAATGAAGAAAAAGTAGAAACTCAACCAACCTCAACTAATAAGTATACTAATACTTCTGGTAACATTCTCCCCTCTACTACAACCAATCCCTCTTCATCCAACAAAATTATCACTCAACCCACAAGCCCCAAAATACCACACATCATTCACTATTACTATGATAAAACTGGAGAAGAAGAAATTGCATCTAAGATGAGGGAAGCGCATCAACAGACATTTCTTAGAAACCATTGTGAAGAATTGGATGGACCACCCCAACACCTAGTTTTCCAAGCAGGTTTAGACAAATATATCAAGGGAAACATTCCAACTACCAATCCTGAAGCCATAGCCTTCCAGAAAAAACACAAGAAGCTATTAGAAAACCACAGAAGCAAAAATACCCAGGGAAAAAAGAGAAACAACATCAAGGCTGCTGCTAGAAAGTGCTTCACTATGGTGTCAATCTCACCGGAATTAGAGAAAACTCTAGATCCCACAACCATTTTCCCAAGAACCAATAACACTCTCCAATACCAAATTGCTGATACTGAATTCCAAAACACTACTTCTCTAGCTGACATACAAAAAAAGATGAGGGAAGAGCACAACAAACAGAAAAAACTCTTATGGGAAAGTAGAAGAAGTGAGAAGAACTTGAAATCCGTCGATGCTGAAAATCATCCTCAGTTGGTTGATCCAAAAAGGAAAATATACAATTTTTCTAGCCATTCGGAATACCATGAGATGAAATGGAATGAACATCAATCAGCTAAGAGGAGCAATAATCAACATTCCTTAATGGATGAAGAGCAAATGTCAAATAATACTACTAGTAATCTGGAGGGAGCTACCACATCTGAAAACAACCAGGTAATATACAAAAAACTCTATGTTAAATTCAATATTCATATCACCTTAATTATGAGGATCGAATTTTGGATTTCAGAGAACTACAAAGCTAGGACAACATCTTTAAGTTTAGGATACATAATCATTACCTTCTCCTACCCTATTATATCTTATTTCTTGCAATTCTATTCAATAATAGCTTGGAACTGTCAAGGATTAGGACAAGCTGACACCATTAGATATCTAAACAACATGCTAAATAAACATAATCCTGAGATCCGATTTCTCTCTGAGACCAAACAACAATCTAGAAACCTAAAGAAAATCCTAGGAAACATATAGGAGTCACAAACTTTTGGTTTGTTGAACCAAAAGGCAAAGCCAAAACTGCTGGAGGTCTTGTTCTTGCTTGGAAAACCAATCTAGATGTCACTATTGAAGACTTCTCTGACTATCACATTAATGCAATCATTAAACCTCTGCATGGAGACCCTTGGCTTTTTACTGGTTATTATGGCAGCCCATTTACGACTAATGATAAACTTCTTTCCTGGAACATGATTGAAAATACTCATGCTACTAACACTCTACCTTGGTTGATCATGGGGGATTGTAACTTTGTTCTGCACGAACATGAGAAATTTAGTCAACACCTAATTAATGCAACTGAAGCTGATATTTTCCTGAGCAAAATTGAAGAAGCTAATCTATCTGATCTGAGCTACACTGAATGTCCTTTCACCTGGACAAACAAAAGAACTGGTCATCAACTCACTGAACAAATATTGGACAGAGGTCTGGTAAATGAAGCTTGGCTAGACAACCAACCAAATACCACCATCTCAAACCTCACTGCCATTGGTTCTGACCACAACCCAATCATCCTCAATACCAATCCCAATTGGAAACATGGTCAAATTCCCTTCAGATTCTTTGGCCCATGGCTCAATCATGAAGACTGCAAGAACATCATAGTTGATTGCTGGAAAACAACTCATAAAGGTTCTTTAGCCATAAAAATAGCAAGGAAACTAAGGGACATAAAAGTCAGGGTGAAGAAATGGAACAAAGATGTTTATGACAACATAAAGACTAATCTAGAAAAAAGTATAAAACATCTGGATTTGTTAACTAAAAATCAGTTTAAACCAACTAGAGGTACTGAGCTCAAAGCACCAAGACTGCAAGTAGACCACTGGCATCATGCTCAAGAAGTCTTTTGGAAGATTAAAAGCAGAGATCAACACATCAAATTCGGAGATAGAAATACATGCTACTTCCACATTGCTGCCAAGAAAAGATACAAAAGAAATAAGATTGATTCCATACAAAAGGAGGATGGCTCTTGGATACAAGACAATGCAGAAATCACCAACACTTTCACAAGTCACTTTGCCAAAATGGCCACTGCTAAACCCATACACATCAACCCTTTCATCCTCCAGCTAATCCCCACCACCATTACTGACCAAGAGAATCATACCAGAACTCCTGAACCTTTGGAAATCAAAAACATTCTCTTTAGTATGGATGGAGATAAAGCCCTAGGCCCCAATGGCTTTCCCCCAAACTTCTTCCAAGCAAACTGGAACATTGTGGGGGAAGGACATTATTCACATGGTTCAGAGATTCTTCACAACTGGACATATCCTCAAGGAGATGAACTCCACTTTCATATCCCTCATTCCCAAGACTGAAAAACCTACCACACCAGCTCAATTCAGACCCATCTCCCTCTGTAATACAACCTACAAAATTATTTCTAAACTTATTGCCCAGAGACTAAAACCTATCCTACCCAAACTAATATCCCCATTTCAATCAGCCTTTATTCCTGGAAGACAAATCTCTGATAATATAGCCATAGCCCATGAAATCATCCACCATATGAATACCATAAGAGGGAAGAAAGGAGGCAATGGTATAATGGACATAAAGATTGATATGGCAAAAGACTTTGACAGAGTAAGCTGGGAATTTCTCCTTCAAGTTCTATCCCAGATGGGATTCATCTCTCATTGGTGCAACCTAATTCATCAATGCATCTCCACCGCTAGTATGGCTGTTCTAGTCAATGGATCCCCAGGAAACTTCTTCAAACCTTCTAGGGGACTAAGTCAAGGGGACCCTCTATCCCCATACCTATTTCTCTTCTTCATGGAAGCCCTCTCCAAATATCTGACACATGCCGAGTCCCAACAACAACTTAATGGAGTCAAAATATGTAAGGATGCTCTAGCTATTAATCATCTCCTCTTTGCAGATGACTGCATGATATTCTGCAAAGCTAACATACAGGAATGCAACAATCTCATACATATCTTCAAAGAGTTTGGAAAATCTTCAGGCCAACTAATAAACTTCTCAAAATCTGGCATTTTCTTCAGCAAAAACACTTCTCCAGATATTGCCGACAATATAAGTAATACTATGAAGGTTCAAAGGATTAAGACATCTGATAGATACCTTGGATCCCCTATCTTCACTACCAGGAGTAAGATACAAGCTTTCAAACCATGTGTTGACAAACTTAAATTCAGATTTGCTGGATGGAAAACAAATCTCTCAACTGCTGGGAAGATGACAATGATACAGTCAGTAACCTCTACAACTAGCATATACCAGATGAACTGCTTCAAAATCCCAAAGGCTACTTGCAAGGAGATCAATGCAATTCAAAGAGACTTCTTCTGGAATAAATAACAAGACAAATCAAAAGGAGTATATTATTTTGCTTGGGATGCTGTTAACAAACCCAAAGAGCTGGGAGGTCTGGGTTTCAAGAATATGGAAATTTTCAACATGGCTATGCTTAGTAAGATTGCTTGGAGACTAATCTCTGAACCAGATTCTCTATGGAGCAGCACCATGAAGGCTTCTCATTATCCCAACACTGAAGTCATAAGATTAGAAACCAAACCAAAAAATATTGACTCTTGGATCTGGAAAGGAATTCTGGAAGGAATAGCACTGCTCCAACAACACTATATTTGGAAGGTGGGCAATAGCTTGAAAATACACATTTGGAATGACATATGGATTAACAATTACTCTGGAAGACTCATAAAACCTACCCTTTGCCCAAACAACCTCAACACTGTCAACCAACTTTTCAACACCTATGGGGATTGAGACACCAGCATTCTAAACCAATGGTTCACACCTGAAACTCAAGCCCTCATCCTTCAAACACCTCATTACCATACTGAGCAGGATGAAATTGAATGGCCCCTCACCAAAAAAAAATATTTTTCTGTCAAATCCCTTTATGATAAGCACATACAAGACAAATATGCTATGGATATTCAAATAGCTCCACGGAGTAAAATCTGGGGTCTTGATACCAACCCTGGAATCCATCTATTCATCTGGAAATGTTCTCACAGTATTCTCCCCACCAATGCCAAGACAGCTAGCATCCTGAATTACATTGATCCAATATGCTCTCATTGTAAGAATGGAGTAGAAGATATATAACACATGTTCTAATATCCTACCCTGCTGCCTCTGAAGTTTGGAAAAGGCTGTTTGGAGAACACCATAACCTCTTCGCCAACTTCCACTCTTTCCATGATTGGCTAAACACCTGGTTCCGTGGAGACAACAGAAATGCTAGATGGAACGAAACCTATGCCACCATATGCTGGTTCATATGGAAAGCAAGATGTGATTGGGTCTTCAGAAAGATTACCCCAACAGCCAATGCCACTACTCAAGATATTACACAACACCTATGCAGTCATTCCAGGATTCACCTCAAACCAGAGCATATCATGAATAATCTGTATTACTAGTTCAACAATACCAACTATTATCAAGGGAACCATAGTCAACACAGACATACATCAGATAAATTTGGAATCACTATTAGCATGCATATTGATCCAGCTGATCCATACCAGGCTACTAGTGACATACAATCTTTTACGAACTACTCTCTTGTTGCTATGTCATATTCAGATCAATGTATGGGAACCAGAAACTACAAGGACTTTACAACTGGAATCAGCAGAGCAGAACGATCAAGCAGAGGAGCTCAATTAGCACTCACATGGGGAAAAACAATGCAACAAGCTAACATCACCTTTGCTGCTGAGTCTGAAGAAACTCTACAAATTATTAAAGCTCAATACCAATGGGAAGTTCAACAAAAATTCAAAGGTCAAAGTACTCATCAACAAGGCAGCAACACCAAAAGCCATCCAATTGCTTTTGTTCTAGGGAAGCTCTCTAGAGTAACTACTCAACAAAACTATGCAGCAATTAACTTAGCTAGACTGGCCAGACAGTCGTCTTTATTCACCGACTCTACATAGAGTCGAAAGAATTTATCTACTATCATGCATGCTTTACAAATTCCTCCAAATCATTTTGATATGAATTCCTGTAATAACATTACTTATATTTTGAGAACCGACCCTGTTGCTAGAGTTAGCACAGACATCACAACGGATGTAACCGGGGGTAGGCATTCCTTTTAGGTGCTGCTGCTCTCTTTTTCGCATAAAAAAAAAAGGATAATAAGTAATTTCATATGTTCTGATCTTGATTCGTTTCGTTCGTCTGTAGTTATTAAATAGCATTACAATTGATTTTAATATATTATTTTTAATTGTCATGTGTTTTAACCGAGTTTATTTTAACATTAAAACGATCAACCAAGTTTTATACTTTATGATGTTACACGTTCTGCGGCGTTAAAAAATTAACATATAATATGTTATTGCTCTCTAATACCCGTCACAACACAAAACAGTATGATACCATTTTTTTTAATTAAATAGCATTACAATTAATTTCAATATATTATTTTTAATTGTCATGTGTTTTAACCGAGTTTATTTTAACATTAAAACGAACAACCAAGTTTTATACTTTATGATGTTACACGTTCTGCGACGTTACGAAATTAACATATAATATGTTATTGCTCGCTAATACCCGTCACAACCACAAAACAGTATGATACCATTTTTTTTTCCTACCACCACCCAATGGCAGAGCCAAGGTTGACTAACCTGTCTCTAGCCCCCCTTAAAATTCTAATAACTACATAAAATTTTTTAATTCTATTCTATAAATAATACTTTGTGCATCTATATTTCGGGTTTAGTCCTCCAAAATTTACATGTTTCTTTTAAAAAACTATAGGGGGATTTTGTGTTTCCCCCTCAAAAAAGATAGCTATTTTGCATTACCCCCTTTATAAATAGCTAATAGGTGAAACCCCCTTTCCGTCAATTTTACCGACACTGCATAGTTAAGTAAGCACGTGACTTGATTATGATCTAAACCTTAAATATTATCAGTGAATTGATTATGATCTAGTTCTTCAGTAACAGTACCAATTTGTGCACCAAATCCAAAAATTAAAAAGAACAAGCATCGGCAACAGTAATTTCTTTGATTAATAAGTTGTTCCTATCTTTTATGGCATCAGTATTAGCCTCCCTACGTAGCAAGTTCTTTGATTGAGAAAAACTTAGGACATGATATTTGGTGAATATGTTCCACACAGAACCTTGTGGAGATAGAAGTCTATTTATATAGAGAGATTCGTTTATTAGGGTTACAGAATATTTCAAGATACTGTTAAACAAAAACAAACTGTTGACTGAGCTACAACTAACAAGAAGTACTACATAATAGCCTATTGACTAGATTCTGTTACAGACTTATTCAGTTGATCGCAACAGTATGGTTAACACCTCCCCTCAAGTTGTACTTGAGTTGATGAATGTGCAACTTGCTTCTAATGTACTGGAACCGTGGTGAAGATATCCCTTTCGTAAATATATCAGCCAGCTGGTCTTTTGAAATTATTAAACGAACTTGTAACTGCCCCTCAAACTGTTGTATGAGAAAATTGGTGTTTCTCTTCAAATTCATAATGTGAGATAGTCAAAATACCTCTTCAAAGGTTTAGTATTAGATAGTCGAAATACCTCTTCAAAGTTTTAGTCTGTGTTGATTAACAGAAACAAGGGTTATTGATCTGTGTTGGTTAACAGACATATGTGGTATTGATCTGTTTTGGTTAACAGATATAAGTGGTATTGATCTGTGTTGGTTAACAACAGACATAATTGGTAATGGTAGTGATAATTTTGTGTAACTGATTTTGAAAGAGGGTGTTGATGGTGGTGATCTACTGTTGGTTGTAGTGGCGGTGGCTGTTACAGCGGAAAAGCGAGGGGATCGAACCCTCCTGATACCAACTTAGAACATGATATTTGGTGAATATGTTCCACACAGAACCTTGTGGAGATAGAAGTCTATTTATATAGAGAGATTCGTTTATTAGGGTTACAGAATATTTCAAGATACTGTTAAACAAAAACAAACTCTTGACTGAGCTACAACTAACAAGAAGTACTACATAATAGCCTATTGACTAGATTCTGTTACAGACTTATTCAGTTGAGAGGCTTGAGAAAGACTCGCAACAGTATGGTTAACAGAAAAAAAACACACTCACCAATAACACAGTTGAATGCATCGGTAATTACCTTCTTATATCTTAGGAACCATCACTAATTTGAATGATCATAAACACTCAGGAACTCCAAAGAATAGTGAATTTTATAACACAATTGAAATGTAAATTATGCTTACATAATTAAACAACCAATGAAAATCCATCTGCCATGAATATACAGCTCTGCAATTTTCTCTTCTCTTTCTATGAAACAGTGATGAAATTGATAAATTAAAAGAATAGAATAACCGTGTGGGGAAGAAGGCGGTGGAGGAATCGGTGATGGAGTAGATGGGGAAGAAGATGACTGATGGTATTAAGGTTAATCTAGAAAAAAAAAAAATACACGGGACCGTCGGATTAGATTAGGGAGTACATCTGTACACCTTTGTGTAAGGAATAATATTTTATCATTCACACACGTGTATGGTGTATATTAACTTAACTATTCAGTGACGGCAAAGTTGACGGAGAGGAGATTTCACCTATTAGCTATTTATAAAGGGGTAATGCAAAATAGCCATCTTTTTTGAGGGGAAAACACAAAATCCCCCAAAAATATTCTATAAATAGTACTTTGCGCATCTATATGTCGGTTCAATCATTTCAAAGTCGAAATGACACCGCGCGCCCAACTTCTTCGGAGACTGAGAAATTCATGGATTTTGTAGATGGAACACTGCATCGCTATTCATCAAATATAGCCAAGTTCTTTCTCCAATGGAAAGTCCAGTTGAATGAATCTCGGGTTTATTCTTGGATCTCTGATTTGGTAGAGGGTAACGTTACGTCTAGACAAAAGACAAATTAACTCGTTGTATATTGAATATATTCCCGTCTCTCTTTTTACTTGTGAATCATTAACATCGTTGGAGCTACTAAGTGGTGATCATTACACACGACATCCTCAATACGGTATCACCATTTTTTTTTTTTTTGATCGGTCAAAAAGAAAATTCATTGAAAAAGAGGCACTTAAGAGGGGTACCTCAACCCAATGATTACAACCGAAGCAAAAAAAAAAAAAAAGGAGAGCCGAAAGGGGATTCGGCTACCCAAAGAAATAATTATTTTTTTTTTCTTTTTTTTTTTATGGAAGCCGGTATAAGGAATCCCACAAAGATATCTCTTTTCCAAGACTCAAGCGCCTTAAACTCACGGGACTCAAGCTCACCGATGATGGATGGAATGACAAACTCTTTTCGAATTCCACTGTCCTTGAAGAATCGACTCTCGAATCATGCTGTGTTAACATGAGTTTCTTTTGTATCTCAATTCCTACACTGAAACTCTTGAAAGTTGATTGTTGGAGCGAAGAGGGAACTGGGTTACACCAAGGCTTGTCAATATCTCCTACCGGGGTTATGCTCCAAAAGAGTTTGTCTTATCAGGATTTCTAGCACTAGTAGAAGCAGATGCTTTTTTCATGTGTGAGGAGAATAGTGTTGCAGAAAAAAAAAATAGATTTCTTCAAGGTCTTGCACATGTAAAATGTCTAACAGTCGGTGATCTAACCTTACAGGTATTCTTGCTTGCTTGATATCTTTAGAATAGTTAGTTGCTGCACATCCTTCAATTTATATGTTTTATTAGTCTCATATTTTGCTATTGCTTTGTGTAAACAGGCTATCTCCTCTACATATCATCTGCCAAACAGTGTGCCGACCTTCTATAATGTTACAATGTTGAAAATATCTGACAATGTTGGATGTCCAACGCATTAGTTTGGTACCTAACACTTCAAATATTAAGGGATGCACCTTGATCAACGATTGACTGGTAAAGATAACACTTCAAATATTAAGGGATGCACCATGATCAACGATTGACCGGTAAAGACCACGTAGTACTCCTTCCGTTCCATTTTAGATGATGTTTTAGGGTTAATTTTTTGTTCCACAATACTTGCAAGTTTTCATATTTTTTCACAAAACTACCAATAACATCCTTACATTTTGTCTTGGAACTATAAGTTTATTTTTAAATGCACTAATAACAAATAATGTTTGAAGACTTTTCTCAAGGGTATAGATGAAAAATCTTCATATCCCTCTCCATTTTCTTAATCTGCGTGAAAATTCCAAAAACATTATCTAAAGTGGAACAGAGGGAGTAATAAATATATGATTTTACAATTTTACCCTTAAAATTCTACTCAATTAACCAACAAAATAAATGATACACCTCTCTAACACTTTTTCCACCACCATTTTCAATTTCCATCCTCCTCTTCGTGTTGGCCTATTTGAATATCCTGCAAATTAAATTAGCGAAAATTTAGAAACAGTCAAATCCAGATCCCACATCCCATACTTACATGCACTGAAGAGTTAAGTACGCACCTTATTTGAGCAACAGTGTGCTTCTAAAACAGCCTTCAAGAACAATATTGGTTCACCCATTCCCATAAACACAACACTGGAAATTCTATTCTTGAGTAACTCTTCCATAGCTAACACCTATATTAACGAAACATGACTGTATTACAGACGCATACAGGAATTTTATTCAAATCTTACTTCCAGTCACAAGACACATTCTATAGAAGATGACCTGCTCAACCATTTCATGCGCTGAAGGTTCCTCAAATACCCTCCTTTGCGAGTAGCACAAAACGCGCAACTGATCGCTGTCGTAAGCGACACAAATATAATTACACTTTCTTACTACTCAAAATATAAATATAGCAAGGGCAAGAAAGGATCGATCCCACAGAGAGGTCTAGGTTGTCAAATTGTTATGGTTTCCTATATAAAACACCGGAAGAATTTCGATTGTGTAAATAAAAATAAACAAAAAGCAAAACAAATAAAAGTAAACACGCAAATCAAGGATGTGAAAATATTGGATAAAGGTTTCATCTTCAATTGTAAACAAGTTTATGAATATATGAATAGAATTCGTATTTAATCTCGCTATCTCAAAAGCCATAGAATACCTTATTGCAAGAATACTCAAGTAATTTCCAAAGTTATCAACACACACATTAGGGCTGCGTATGTGAAATCTACCTAAAGAATAACCTAACGCCTTGCGCTAATCAAGTTCAATTCTAGGAGCATTAAGTTTCAGAAATAGGCTAATCAATGCAATTGTAATACATTGCGCAAACAATTCGAACAAAGGTCAATTTCTACATATGAATACAAGGATGTATCACTACAACCTAGCATCATATCATGCTACTCGTATTCAAGGTTATCGCTCGATGAAAACCCTAAAATAGCTATAGATATGGATGTGAGTTCAATCAATTCTAGACTTAACTAAACAAACATTCAATCATATTGCAATCCATCAATCATGCAATTATTGTAACCCGTAGAAAATCAAACGATAATATTGAGAGAAAACTAATTCATAAAAATCATAACTTGGTTGCAAAATCCAACTACATCTTCAACCAATAATAAAAACTTAGTTACTCATATTCAAGGAGTTCATCACAAGAAGAAAGAGAAAAGACTTCATGGTTCTAAACCCTAGAATAAAGTAGAAGAGATAATAATAAAACGTTGTCTCCAAAACATTGTAGAAGTCTTCCCTTTTGTAGTCTTTTTCTCCTTCCAAAACTAGGTTTTGTCTTCAAAGTCCATTAGTTGGAAGTTCACCCGGCCCACCATGGAGAGAAACCCGTGTAAAAATTACGTCCCAAAATCGCTCGCCGGAAAACTGGGATTATGGCCGGAATCCCGCCGGAAAATCGTCGGAAAACAGCCCCGGTGACCGGCAAAGTCCGCCCGGTCACCGGTCAACGGTCCAACTCAGTCGGGTCAAATCGGGTCAAGGTCAGCGGGTTAACTCAGTCCAGTACCGAGTCAGGGAGAGTCACAGAGTCAGCTCAGTCAGATTGTGAGTTAGTCACCGCCTGAAATGATTGGTGACTTGGCCTTGGCTCAGGCCAATGCATATGCTGAAATCAGTCATGCACCAGGATGGTGCTTCATCCAAACAATTTTAGCCATTCTGGCTATGCCTTCTTCTAACATAATTTCCTGCATCCCACACAAATCTCTACTTGGCATAACAATGTAACTTCAACCCGCAATCATCGCAACTCCACCTTCCCATGGTAACAAAGAATAAACACCAAATCCATAGCAACACCTCGGGAGAACTCGGAGCTACTACCATCTGCGGCTAGCATGGCTAATATTGCAACCCAAATCCATTGCCACCATCGTGGCTTCGACTTGCAACTCATAACATTCTTACTGTCGAACCCATTCTCCTTGTGCACTGAATCCGGTGAACCAGGCTTGCCTCAACTTCTACAGCCATCAGCTCCAGTCCTCCCTGCAACATCACACTGCAACTTCACAGCAAGCCATACAGCCCTGCAGCTCTGTAACTCAGACTCTCTCTTCTCAGTTGTTGTAACTTCAACCACCAACAATCTCTTCCATCTGCACTTATCACCATACTGCCACTGCAACCATCTCAATCTGTCACTCTGTAATCAATCCTGCACCAGCTCATAACAGCACCAGTTTATGCATACTCCCCAACTTCACTTAGCCACATTTGCTGCCATATCATCATCACTAACAGCTCTCAACATCACCAGAACCACAACTGCTCAAAAGCACCAGCATATCAACATCCCCACCTGAACATAACCACCAGCTTTCAATTAACCAGGCAGGCATCAATCCAAGAGCAACCCATCTTCTCTGCATCAACTTACACTTCCTTCCCATGGCAGCAAGCACCATTCTGCTGCAAATGCTCATACCCTTCTGCATTAATGCCCTTTCTGGAAATTCATCCACCAATGCATGTAGCTTAACTGCAACACACAGCTTAGCTTCACTACTGCTTTGATTCTCCCTGCAAACCCATTATGCAACAACAGCAACCTCCAAGGCATAACAGCTCACTACACACACCTTCCCTGCAATGCACAGCCTCACACATCCACAATATCCATAACCAGCTGCTGCAATTCACATATGGCTTCGAGTTCATTCTGTATCCCACTCAGGCTCGATCCATCGCTCACTGTTTCCTTTGTATTCCGCTCTAGCTCTCAGCTCTAGCACCACCGGCTCAATCATCGGCATAGCTCAAACCTAGCAGCATTCAAACTCCAGCCAATTCAGTCAATTCCATCCATGGCTTAAATCCGAATCCACCAAACCACCAGACTCAATTTCTTCTCATCAAGTTTCAAACTGAGCTTCATAGCCATCAATAATAACAGCCGCGACCATTTACCAATCTTCTAGGATGCTACAATTGATAGAAACTTGACAACATCTCCTTTACTTCATCACATTTCATCCCTACTTCCACTGTTCTTCAATTCTCCTTCTGAATCTCTACATCTTCTTAAAATTCTTCCATCGATCTTGCCCCTGAATCTCTCCATATGGTTACAGCATCAGATTCGGTTCATCATCTTCCATCTCAGTCATGCTCGAAACCCCTCTTCAAAATCAAATTCAGACGAAACCCATTTTGATCCTTGCCCTAATTCTCCACCAATCGAACCCAATTCCAATTTATATCAACACAATCCCCAAATTTGCTCAACCCCAACTCTGAAGCTTCATGTCTTCTTCACTATTGTTGAACAACAACCACAGCTCTTTAATCGTCACCAAAACACTCCATTCTTCTCCCATCTGAATTGATATCAACAGATTTATCTTCTTCTTTGATTCTCGATCATTGTTTCTCCTACAACCGCCGTTCTCCATCGATTTGTAACAGAGATAAGAAGAGAACGAATTGGGGAAATGGCTTCCTCGACCTAACCAGGTCTAATTGAGTGGGATCGTATTTGCACCCAACTGTACTTGGGTACAGCCACCCAGTGGTAGCCCCTTAACCTCAGCTGGCTCTATTTAGTACTCCTCCAGAGAGTTGCCCCTTAACAGAAAGACTACCCCTTAACCTACGCTTGGGGTGTCAATAACACTTGCCCTGAAAAGACAATTCTGCCCTTTTCACTCTAAATGAGTAGTTCTCCTTCTTTTCCTCCGTGCGACTCCAAAGCACCTAATAACTCAAAAACACGCGTAAAGTACATAATTCACAAGAAAACTCGCAAAGAAAGCATAAATACTATATATTAAATACGGTGTATTCTACACCTATCAGCAACGCACGGACATCCTACCTGAGACAATTCAGCAAACATCCAGGTAAAAAGAAATGCTACAAACGACAAGCCATACTATCCACAAGGGGGTGTTCCTCTATTAGAGAATCAATCATACCTGAGATGAAACACAAGCAGTAAGGCAGAAAGAACCTCTATCATCTTCTACCGGTATACAGACAGTTTCAATCAGCCTGTAGGACCATCTTTGCCAACCCAAAATCAGATAGCTTTGTGTTATAGGCCTGTGAGTTTCAACATTACAATATATTTATATCGTTAGATGTGATCACCACGGGTGTGACTATTGGTAGTTGAAGATACATTCTGAAGGAAGATTTGCATACCGAATCAAGGAAGATATTCGAAGTTTTAAAGTCCTACCTGCTGCTTTTCCGATTCCGCACATACCAAGATGAAATCATTTTGTTAACCTCTTCCAGTCTTCCTTTTCTTTTTCTTCATATTATGGAGAAAAAAAGTTGTTGCTTTGGATTTTCCAACGGAGAAGAAGAAGAAGAAGAAGAAGAAGTGACTTATTGTTTCTCTAGGAAAGTTATTTGAGGAGGAGGTTATAATGAATTCTAACGGACAGCATGTGCATGTATATATAGGGATAGAGAATGAGTAGAGAGAGCAGAGTGAAAGAGGAAGGACGCCACACCCATGTGTAAAGTAAAATGATATTAGCTGATGAAGAAAAAATGGAAAATTGAACTTTTTCTCTGTACCTAATAATTTTCTGTGGTTGAGGAAATTATTCGATTTCTCTGTACCTAATAATTTTCTGTTTGGTGACTGAAAATGAACTTGTACCAACCACCATGTGTTACCAACGTAACCTAGCTACCTGATAAAACTGTAATCATTCATTGGCCAATTTGTATATCCTGCAAATTAAATTAGTGAAAATTTAATGTAGACAAATCCAGATACCACATGCATGGAAGAGTTAGGCGGGTGTCAGGAGGCTGGGTAGGCCTGGCGCCTGGAGATACTAGTCATGGATTGGATGGAGAGTAGTCAGGGAAAAAAATAAATGCAGGCGCAATATTTGCAAGAGACAGACGGGTAAATAAACCATGTACATGGACTCACACAGCAGTCAAGAACTTAACGTAGCATGTTATAACCTTGCAATTGACCAGAAACTTCTTTTTGTATCTCCAATGTTTCATTGGGACATGGAGTACAATTTCCTCTAAAAAAGCAGTAATACTCCAGCCCAATCTACTTAAGTATTGTTTCGGTGCACGCAATGCACATGTCCCACACAGATGCCACCGCTTGGGAGAATGCCTAGCATATACGGTGAATAAGTGCAACAAATGAACAAGTATTTTAACATTTTGACAAGTACAATCATTCCTTCTCCCAACCTTCCATCCAGCTTCTTGAAGCTCATTCCTAAATGCTAGAGGTACTGTTCAACACAAATTACACCAGTGGTGGTGGTGGAGGTGGGGACGGTGATAATTGGCCCCGCGCCAACCACCACCCACCACAACCCCCACCACCACCAAAAGGTTAAATTTTCTTTTGTTTACTTACAATGATTAAAATCCTGAATTTCCTTTACTTTGGCCTTGTATATAAGCTGATGTAGTAGTTTCCCTCTATAATTTTGCTGAAAAATTCCCCCAAAACACAAAGATAAAATTAAAAATCCAAACTTTTTCTGTGAAAACTAGAAAAAATTCAAATTATCTTTTGGAAATTGAACAATTATCTTTGTGGGTTTTGGTTGAATTTTAAAATGGAGTAAGAAATTTCATTACCTGACCTAAGTCTGCAGCAAGTTGTTGAAGGTCAAGTTCAGACATGACAAGAAGAACATGAGAATTAATGACAGTTTTTCGAGCTGTAGATGTAGCAGCCATGGAGATTGAACGATAAAGAACAACTCTTACTGCTATTGATGGAGCAGAATACATTTGTTGGAACAAAGCCATTTGATGGAGCTCTTCAAAGAAGAAAAATGCCTCTTTCAGAAAAGTAGTTCTGATAAACCCTCAATAGATATCTCTTTGTTGTGGATGTTGCACCCCGAAATGTGTATTTTCAACCGGAATGTGACTATCGGGAGTTTTTAGACCCACTCTTTTCGGAAATGACTGTATTATTCGGATGGTGTTTGGATACCATATAAAAAGTAAAAGTAAAAGTAAATTGAAAAGCCATATCATAATTTCAAAATGGCTTTCAAAACTATGAGTTTGTGGCTTCAATTCTGAGAGTTACTTCTACTTTTTCAGAAGCATGAGGGTGTCAAGATCGGAAGTTTCGAAAGACAGAAAGTCAATTTTAGAAATCGGGCAAAAAGATATTTCTTCGTAAAATTTTTTTTTTTTTTTTTTTTTTTTTTTTTTGTTTTTAGAAGATATTCTGATAAACTCTCTATGAATATCTCTTTTCTATGGATGTTTGTACCCAGAGTCAATTTTCGGTCGAAAATTGATTTTCGCTGTTTTAAAATTTTACGAGTAATTTCAGATCCATCACATTTCAGAAATCCCTATGCTAAGTTACTTTTCAAAGTTTCCGTCAAGTAACTTCAAAGAAAATTTGCGACTCTCCAATCTACATTTTAGCATGGAATTGCTGGCGCAGTGTGTTGATACCTGAAAATTCGTTACAGTATTGGGTCAGGAAGTCATCAACTCACTAGGAAACTACGGACTTGACTCGGTGAACAAGGAGATTTAGTTCGGGCCTGAGTATAATATCCAAGGGTAAAAGAAAGAATGACGAAGTGGAAAGACAGTAAAAGGTTATTGATTAGAACAATTGCAGCGGGACTTGGCAAATTAAACTTTACATTTGTTATGCCTGTGGATGGGCAAACCCAATTTTCGTCAGTGGGATATGGTTTACGTAGAAAACTGAGCCGACCGTAGAAGATTGGGATGACTCTCGGATCAAGTTAGACTGAGATTCGTCTCAAGTTGAGCCGAGCGTCTCAATATTATACGACAACGATCAGATTTCAAATGGGCTAGAATTTTACCCCTATAAATAGCACACCCCTTGAAACACTAAACTCACACTAAAATTGAATCTTCTCTTAAATTTTCTCCACTAAAAATCCTCCGAATTTTTATTCAAGTATATTAAATCCCTTAATTGAAATGTCTCAAAAAACGATTACACTTTTTTATGATGCTAAACGTGAAGCTGTTATTGATATAAGATATGTGCTAATTTCTTAAAAAAATATAAATAATAATAGCGGAATAATGCAATTAGAAGCTAATCTAGGAAAATGTTCTGCCAAAGGAAAAGAATAGCTCAAGTTTTGAAAGTTAAAAATCAAAGTCACAAAACCGACCAAGGTTACGTAAAGATAACGAGGAGGCCAAAGATCGTATGAAATTGTCATTAAAGTCCTTATTTAACTTTTTATTGTCTAATTAAATATACATCTTGCAAAAAGTGAGGCAGTAATATTAATTAATCCAAAATATTTTAGGATTGAAAAGTTTGACTTTTATTTTTAATTTATCAATGTTCATTACATTACATTTAATTAACCTGGCATTTTTACCCCAAAAGAATTAGGGGCGACAGTAAAAGACAAAAAAGGTCACCCAAACGTAAATCTAAGGTACCCCTTATCTTTGATTTTTCGAAATGGCCAATATTCCCTTATATAATCGGGAGCCTACACTATAATCGGTAGGTTAAAGGTGAATCGGTAGGTTAAATTGAAACTATCCTTACCGATTATTGTGTAGATACTTCGGCTAATAATCCCTCTTATAATCGGTAGCTTATCCAACTTGTAAGACTACCGATTATAAGGAGCCCCATAATCAACCTTGGCCAAATTCCATAGGTTTTGAGGGGTGCAGAGCCAACCATAACCTCTTTGGTTGAGCTGTGGATGTAGCCATAATCGGAAGCCTAATAGGATACATACACTACCGATTATAAGTTTCCCCAAAATGATTTTTTCTAAAATCCTTCACGTAATGAATTTTGAAATCTACCATAATCGGTAGGGTATATAATTATATAACCCACCGATTATACGATCCCCAGATCCAACCTTTGCCATATTTCATAGGTTTTGAGTGTACACAGCCAGCCATAACCACTTGGTTCGTGTTTTGGATGCAGCGTTAATCGGGAGTCAAATATATTACCAAACCATTCGATTACGGGTTGCCCCAAAATGAGTTTTTTCTAAAATCCTTCATGTAACGGAATTTGAAATATACCATAATCGTTAGAGTTAACAACTTGGTAACCTACCGATTATAAGGAGCCACAAATCGAACCCTCGCCAAATTCCATAGGTTTTGAGTGTACAGAGCCAGGCATAACCATGTGGTTCGTGATTTGTATGTAGCCATAATCGTAAGCCAAATAGGTTCCACAACCTACCACTAAAGGTTGCCCCAAAATGAGTTTTTTCTAAAATCCTTTTTTTTTTCCAAATTTTGAAATCTGCCATAATCGGTAGATTATCAAACTTATAACACTACGGATTATAAGTGGCCCCAGATTCACCAAAACTTGGATGTAGTCATAATCGGAAGACCAATAGGTTACAAAACCTCTAGATTTTGGGTTGCCCCAGATTCAAATTTTGAAAACTACCATATTCAGACACTTTATGAGTTAATTTAAGTTCTTAATGTTATGTTGCTTGGATACAGAAAACAAAGTTTTCTTCACATTGTCATAATCGAAGGAAACATATAAAATAAACCTACCGAATACTATAATCGGAAGTTTAAGAAGTTCACCTCGTTACCGAATATGGTGTTGTTTGGTTACAGATCACAAAGGACTTTAGAGTGTCATAATCGGAGGCTAAGGAATCATGTTACTTCCCGATTATGGTGTTGTTTGGATACAGAAAATAAAATTTTCTTCACATAGAATAATCGTAGGAATAATATAAACTAACCCTACCGATGATAATAATCGGAAATTTAATAAGTTACATTAGTTCCCGAATATGGTGTGGTTTGGTTACAGAACAAAAATTGTTTGTTCACAAAGCATAATCTGTAGGTAACGAAATTCATAATCTTCCGAATCTGATGTTTTTTTTTGCAAAATCCCCAGATTCGGTAGGTGCATAATATAAATAGCTCCCGATTCTGACAATAAAATTGCAATATCCCCAGAATCGGGAGTTATGTATATAAAGTAACCTTCCGATTGTTTGTATAAAATTCAACAATTTCATATCTCTGCATGTGATTCGCTTGTGAGTCATCGTTAAATGCATAAAGATAGCAATAAAACCATTCATAATTCATAAAACGAACCATTCACAAACCGTAAAAATAACGTACCAACTTATAATTCGACACAAATGACATAATCCGACATAAACAAAGTTAAATCCGACATAAACAAAGTTATCCATAAAGTTAAAAAAACACCGAGAGTTTAGTTTTTCCTATTTGCTTTGACTTTGCGATCTTTACTACCTCTACGACTTGGACCAACATCATCATTGGTTTCATCAACTTGAGTGCTTGATGACGCCCGAGTTCTTTTGGTCACCTTCTTTGTAGGTTGCTTGCCTTTTTCCCCAAACTGAGATGCATAATCTTCATTTTCAACGTTATTAATCAACTCTTGGTTCTTTTTTATCTTCTCAAGTGGCACAGGCTCTCCGGCGTTTATGCAATCAGTGCACCATTTGGACAAATACTTGAACCTGCTCATCCGTTTTAAAACATAGCATACCATCAAACGGGTATTACTCTATTTTGACCCATAATATTAAACTAAATTAACAAAACAATACGTACCAATCTACCAAAACCCATAGGTTTCTCTTTTAGGATACTCTTGTACGAAGCTGGCTTTGGTTTAAGATCACGGATTACACGAAGATGAGAAACATTCCGGTACCAATCCATATAGTTGGGAGCATTTTCAAAACCTTGGTTGGCTGCCCTTCCTTGGTTGATCAAGTAATGCGCCCTTCTATCCCAGTGGAATTTACAGGATGGTGTACCCTTGTAAACCACCGTGATAGAATCATTATCAGACTCGCAGTTCTCCAGATCCAAAGTGAAATTGCCATGGATTTGCTCCTTTGGTATATATTGTACAAAACCGTGTTGTCGCATCACCATTGAAGCATTGTACATCACATATCCTGTGGGGTGCCACAACAGTCCAAAATAAAGGGCCAAATCGGATCGACCCGCGATATGTCCTTCAGCTCGATCTTCCTTGTAGCCATAATCGGAAGATAAATAGATTACCCAACTTCCCGATTATAGGTTGCCCCAAAATGAGTTTTTTCTATAATCATTCATTGTAGGAAATTTGAAATCTACCATAATTGGTAGGAATTGTTACTCTTACCATTCCGATTATGAGAAGCCCTAAATCGTTAGCTTAGACATTTTTTTATTCGTCTGATTGTATAGGAGCCCCAAATTTCACCATTGCAAAATTCTAAAGATTTCTTATTTCTATACTTTAACAATCGGTAGTCTTGTGAGGTTCTTTTTCCTACCGATTGTTATAGAAGCCAGATACGAGTTTGGCACAAAATCGATATTAATCGATAGTATAATATCGTTTCTAAGCTTCCGATTGCTTTATAATAATCGAGCACAAAATAGCTTCCGATTATGTAAGGGCATTAACGTATTCTCCGCGTTTTTGGACATCCCTTGACGGTGTATATGGGTTGGGAATAAAAAAGTCGCCCCTAATTCTTTTGGGGTCTCCCCTAAAAATGCCAGGTTAATTAACTTGGTTTAATGAGGACAAAATAACATCAAATTACATTAGCAATGAAATATGGAGTATATATCGAGAATTCCAAGAGAGCCCTTGGATTTTCATAACTGCAATATTTATAACAGCTGTATTTGAAAATTATCAACAGTTATATAATTATTTTCTTATAAAAACCAAACAAGTGAGCTTCTAAACACAACCTACTGAAAGCATTCTCCATCAGAACTACGTATTCTAAAAGCAACGGAAAACAAATATTATGTATAAAAGCAAAAGAGGTTAACTTGTCATTAGTTTCATGGATAACCACAATCTGATGCAGTGCCTTTCGAAGATTTAACGATTATTATTGAAATAAAACGATTGAGATAGAGTGGACTTATCTTTTTCATCATTTGTGATGATTATTTCCTCTCCAGATTCAGTTATTGATGATGATTTTCAACAAGTTTTCTTCTTTGATCAGGAGAAGCGCTTCAAGAACGCGTCGATTTTACGTTGGTTGTGTTTGTTTGAGATTGTGATCGATGGACCAAGGTGGTGGGGCATCTGTGGCCTAATTATGGAAGGAGAGAGGCCAGTGAAGTCGCCAAATGTAAACCCCAGGAAATCAAAAGGGTATCAGCTCTCCTTCATATAATAATACTCCTCTCACCAAGCTCCAGATCCCTTCTTTGTACGCTAGCCTCGGGAAAATTTTGAACTCGCGATGCGAGTTCAAAAACGAATTCGCAGCATCACAGTCGTTGGATATTGCAGATATGACATCACAGTCGTTGGATGTTGTAGATATGACATAAGTTCATAACTCTGGTTAAGTCATGATGTCATATCTGCAACATCCAATGGCTGTGATGCTGCGAATTCACTATTTGAACTCGCACCGCGAGTTCAAAACTTTTTCCGCTAGCCTCTTCTCTTTATCCTATAACAAGAGCATTCGGGCACGTGCATACGCACCTGCTTGCTTCCAGTGTTCATTATTTTTTATGAAACACACCACGTGTAATTCTACACAAAAATCAGTGGGATATGAAACACAAAAGGATGTTTAATTGTTACACTGTGAAAATACAATGATGCCCTCACTATCATTTAAATTTGGTCTTGTACTAACAAAAAAAAAAGGGCAAAATAGTCCAAAAAAATTGCAACTTCATACTGCTACAGTAAGCATAGTTAGCTTTATATAATACAAGAACACCCGGCACGCGCTTTTGCGCGTGTTATATCAATCATGCTCTCCTTTTCTTTTTTAATAACACATTTTAAGTCTGAACACCCTTCTTCTTCTTGTATCTTTCCTTCTGTGTCTATACAATTACCATCATAGAATTTCTTCTTTGTTGGTGAGAAGATAATGGAGTTGAAATCAGATTTGGTCGATTAGTTTGTTCTTAACTTTTTTGTTAATTAAATATTGTTAAGATTACGGATATGCCCTCAAATATTTTTTTTGTCAAAAGTATATACTATATGAAAACAGGGGTAAATTTGGAATTCCAAATGTTGCAGCTTAATTAAATATTATTAAGATTACGGATATGCCCTCAAATATTTTTTTTGTCAAAAATATATACTTTATGAAAACAGGGGTAAATTTAGAATTCCAAATTTTACAGCTTCAGCTACTGCTCATGAATAGTAGCTATTAAGGGGAGTTCCCTTTATACTCCCTCCGTTCCGTTTTACTTGATGTTTTAGGGTTTTTTTTGTGTTCCAAAATAGATGAGAGTTTAAGTATTTTTCCTAAGTTCTCACTTATTTGCCCTTGCTTTGGAATCACACTGTTTGTACCCAAAATTACTTTTAGGCAGTAAACACGATGATTTGATGATGATTATGCGATATTAGGGTAGAAAGCAAATTAAAAATAGAAAAAGAGACACGAATTTAACGTGGTTCGGCGATGATGCCTACATCCACGGATGAATCCCCTTAGGGAGAGATATTTTATTAATAAGAATTATACAACGGTTTTCTCTGATCCCCAAAACATAGCCTCCGTCCCCCCTATTTATACAGTTAAAAATCTAATTCCAATATAAACATAAATTGCATTAACTGCTCATTCATGCTTCTATATTGAATTCTGCATGAAAACTGCTCCTTTATGTCTTTACCATAATTTATGTATGAAACTGCCTGATTAATGGCTGACAGGATTAGTGAGACCGGGCTGGCGGACAGTGGATCTTGGTCGGCGAGGATAGGTGGATCTTGCCGCTGCGACGTAATGGGTTGGTTGACGCATAGTTGGTTGGATGATTTGGATGGACGGGCGGCATAATAATTGGCTTGCTGGCGATATGAGTGGAGGCGAAAATTAGCTAGGGGTGTGGATCGACTTTGACCATTGACCGGATGTTGACCGACTTTGACCATTGATCGATTCGACCATTGACCGGTCTGTGCAGACCGGTTGACTGCCTTGGCTGGCTGGGTAGCGGGCTTGGATGAGGACCCAAAAGATGATTCAAGTATCAATTTGGCCCATTAAGTGGTATTTTTACTTATGGTACAAACATCGCCCCCTCTTAACCTCCAACTTGTTGGGGGTTAAGAAAATTCCGTTTTCCTAAGTCATTGGTAAAATACGCCCCCAAGTGCGGATTATTGATACTGTGGTGACTGGCGATCTTCCCTTGTTGTTTGCAGAAATCATAATCAGGACGCCCCAAGTGAGGCTATTGCATTTGGAGAATCGACATGAAACAGTTGAGCATGAACCATTGTTGTTATGCAAAATCTGAACTGAAGTCTGAACGCAATGAAAGCGGGATACTTGAGCGGAGTGATGAGTAGTAACATCATTGAGCGGAGTTGGCCTGCAGCAGCTGTAATCAGCTGGACTGCATAAACAACGAGCATCAGCTGCAATTAGCTGGAATGCAGGAACTGCGAGCATAGCATAGTCGGATCGCATCATTGCGATCACTGGAATGCAAGAAGAACGGACAAAGTTCTCTGCAGCATTTGCGTTCGGCTAGATTTGTAGGAGGCTGCTGAGCATAGTTTGAATCGCATCACTGCAATCGGTGGAATGCAAGAAGAACGGACAAAGTTCCTCTGCGCATGCTGCGTTCGGCTAGATCAGGAGGCTGCGAGCATAGGCTGAATCGCATCATTTGCGATGTTGGAATGCAAGAAGTAACGGACAAATTTCCTCTACAAAAAGCCTGCGTTCGGGTTGGACTGCAGGAATCTGCGAGCAAGGTCGGATCGCATCACCGCGTTCACTGAATGCAAAGAAGAACGAACAAAGTTCCGCCGCAGCAACAAGGCGTTCGCCTAGACTACCGAATCCGAGCATAGCCGGCGCATCACTGCGATCACTGGAATGCAGCAGCAACGGACAAAGTTCCTTCAGCTTGCGTTCACCTGATCTGCAGAAGGCTGAAGCAAGGTCTGAATCGCATCATTTGCGTTAAATTTGAATGCAACGAAGAACGAACAAAGTTCTACCGCAGCCCATTTAACGTTGCTGGATTGCGGAAGCTATGAGCATGGGCTGGATCGCATCGGGCTAGAATGCAAGAAGGCAACGAACAAAGTCCCACTGCGGCGAGTTTGTGTTCGAACACGGGCTGCAGGAATCGCGGCATACTGGATCGCATCAGTTTGCGTTCAGGTTGAATGCAAGAACATCGAACAAGGTTCCTCTGCGGCAAAGCTGCGTTCGGCTAGATGCAGAACTGTGAGTATAATTTGGACTACATCATTGCGATCATTTGGAATACAAAGCAGCGACAACGTACGAACAAAGTTATTCTACAGCATTTGCATTCAGTTGGACTGCGGGAAATGAGACCATAGCTAGGATCAGTATCGGTTGTGATTAGCCGGACTGCGGCGGCAACGATTCATTGGATCACAAAGGCAACAATTAGCTGGATCTGCGGCAATAACAATTATCGGATCTGCAGTTTCATTGAGGGACTGGAGTTTAAAAAGTTTGATAAACATAGGTGTAAAAGCTATAAATAAAACTAGACAGCACCAGTTGCGTCCAACTGAGTGCCACCAGACTGCATCAGTTGCGTCCAACTGAGTACAGAATTCGTAAGCAAAACTAGACTGCATCAGTTGCGTCCAACTGAGTGCAGCAGTTGCTTTTGAACTGAAGTACAATAATTCAATCAACATAACTATAACAGTTTAACATTACTGATTGTAAAAATTGCGTAAAAATATTAGGGTAAAAATATTAGGGTGTACGCTCGCCCCCTCTTAATCCTACAACTCGTTGGAGGACTAAGAAGTTTGGGTTACCTGAAGTTTCGATTTTCAGGAGCTTAATTGCAATTAGGTGCTATGTAACTTGCCCCCAAGCGTATGAAGTGTTACACAGCTTGCCCCAAAAGAGTAATTTTAGACCACGAGGTGTTACATATCTCGCCCCCAAGTGATGGTCGGTCATGTTGAAGTGATATGCAACTCGCCCGGAAGATAGTAATTGTCATGTTGCTCAATGCTTGCACAAGGGTGCACTTTGCCTTCTTTGCATTTTGCTCGCGCATGGGATTTTGAATATGTGCGCTATCTGGAATTCGCGCGGGGGGCCAATCCCACTATTCCAGATGCGCGCAGAATTGAAATGTGTGCATCCCCTCGTTGAGAAGATGCTTGCCACATTAAAGGTGTCTAACCAAAAGTATGCATGAATATATGAAAAGATGCAAAAATATGTAAATTGTATACTTACCTTATTGAAAATGTTGCTGCGACTTCGCTTTCGAAGTGATTAGGATGCCCACTTGCTATGTCGGTGTTTTTAAGCGACGATGATTAGTATAGTTGCCTTAGCGTCTCGTCTCGACTTAGTAATTGATTTGTCTGTGGGACTGGAATGCGCCAATTAAGTCCAAGCTGGATCGAAGACAGTTGCCTGAAGCGTATTTATGTTTGTGATCAAGTATCTTGCAACAATTATGCGCAAAAAGCGGATGAATCAGTTGAGAGGAAACTTGTATTGAAACTTGATTTTCGGGAAAATCGGACTACAATGATTCGACCTTCTAGATCAGTAGGAAAAAGGATCACTGGGCTGTTCGATCAACGAGCCTTGCAGTATTCTTTGTGAAACTGGATTACAATAGTTCGATCAACTGATTGTAATAGTCATGTGGAAAAGGACTGCAGCGATTCGAACAAGCGGGCAAAGTATTTTCGGTGGTGATTGAATGTGACCGTTTCTCAGTCTTTGTCATTTTACATTTCTAAAAATTTTAACTTTCTCAGAAAATTGGAATGTTGCCTTCACGACCTTGGTAGTTGACATACGATCTCATCGGGCCGACAATCACTCAGTTTGGATGCACGAAGAAGAAGTTATCGAGGAGACAAAAATTGGTTGGTCAGCGCCTTGCTCTAACATGTTGATGACGTGATTGTTCCAAAAAATATTATTCTCCAATTGCAAAATTTTACCATCATGTCGTAGGATATTGAAATGCGATCGCAACGAGCCAAAAATCATCCAATTCGGAAGTGAGACGAAGAAGATATCAACGAAACAAATTTTTAGACCAAGCCCTAGTGGGGTGTAGATATCCGCAAGGCAAGGGAAACTGGGCGGAATAATCCGAGGGCTACGGGATTAAGTTGCACCGTGTTGTATTGAATCAGGACTACGGAATTAAGATGTACCGCGTAGCAACGAATCAGAACCTCCAATTAATCGGCGCTTAATCGCACTACCCGATTACATCTCCAATTAATCGGCGACTACTCGGCGATTACCGCTCGCTGGTGGCCGCCGGCTTTGTCTGCCGCCGTCGCCTCCGATCGCCGCCGCCGTTTGCCGCCGCCGCTCACCGCCTTTCGCTTCCGCCGCTCGTGATGGCCGCCGGCTGTGGCCGCCGGGTGTTGCCGCCGGGTGTGGCCGCCGGGTCTGGCCGCCGGCTTTTCTGAACCTTTTTTTTTTTTTTTTTTTTTTTTTTGAATTTGATTTCGATGTTTTAGAGAGCATCGAAAATAGATGTACCGGGGACCATTAATGGTCTGTGTGTTCAGCGCATCGAAGGTTGATGTACCACCATTGCATCGAACTGTTGTTTAGAATTGAACTTTGATGTATCGCGGATCATCGTATTTTGATGTACCAATGAGCATCAACGGTTTACATACGCCGAACATCGAAATTTGATGTAACAAGAAGCATCGAACCTTTTCCTTGTTGATGGAAGTGGGTGATGGACAACTTTGACGTGGGTGAGTGAAAGGTAAAGTGGGTGAACGAAACCCCTGAAGAGGGTGAACAGATCTGAGGCATGCTGCCGCCGCCGCCGCCGCTGATGCCGCGTCGCGCGCCTCCTCGATCCGCCGTGTCGCTCGAGTTGGCCATAGGGGTTGGCCATAAACTTTTTTCGATTTTTTTTTTTTTGATTTTTTTTTGGTTTTGAAACGTTTCGCCACGCTTTTCACGAACTGTTGCCTTTTGTCTTGAAATTTCGCAGCGGTATTGGTGGTGTTATCTTTTCTCTTTGACCTTTTGCAACGGTTTTCGGCTGTTGTCTTTTCCCTTCACAATTTTGACAACTTTGTTTGTTGAAGAATCATTACAGTTTCTCATGGAATTTTCACCATGATTTTCTTTGCACTTTTGTGGTCCTTTTCGGAATTTTCTCGAGATGCTTTTCTGTAGGTTTTCCCTCGGGTATTCAAGCACCTTAAGATGTGGACAACTTGACCACTTTGCGATCATAACAGTTTTGATTTTGTCATACAGCAAACTCGAACAGGTGAATAATGCGTTATTTGAGAAGCAAATTTTTTTTTTTTTTGGACTTTGGACTTGAACATCTCATGGAATGAACATCGACAACAACCTTGGTGGTTTTCGCGGTGAATCGGTTTTGGTGGCTTAAATTTTGCGATCTTTGGGCTATAATAATTGTGATTAAGCAATCTGAAATGCGATCATTTGGACAGGCGATGATAGAAATCGAAAATGGATCCGACCATGTTGTGGATCGAATATCCTACAATGATTTTGATGGTATTTCACTACATCTTTTGCCGCGAAACGAGCGTTCAAAGACAACACTATCATCAGATTTTGTAGTGATGCGATTTTCGAGCGGTATCATGACTAATAGATTGACAAATCTGAAACGGTGAATCGTGGTTGCGGCGATTTGCGATCAAGCGGATTCGTAGTATGTGCGATTATACTGATCAATGCAAATTGTGATCACCGGATCATGGATGTTATGATCAAACTAGTCTGCAGCAGTTGCGATCAACTGGACTGCAGCAGTGATTTTCCAAAATGCTCAGACTGCTTTTTCACGGAGACGATTTTGAAGTATTTTCTACAACTTTTCTCAATGGGAAAGCACGATTTCTTTTCTCGTATTTCTCCTTAGTCGGCGCCAATGTTTGTACCCAAAATTACTTTTAGGCACTAAACACGATGATTTGATGATGATTATGCGATATTAGGGTAGAAAGAAAATTAAAAATAGCAAAAGAGACACGAATTTAACGTGGTTCGGCGATGATGCCTACATCCACGGATGAATCCCCTTAGGGAGAGATATTTTATTAATAAGAATTATACAACGGTTTTCTCTGATCCCCAAAACATAGCCTCCGTCCCCCCTATTTATACAGTTAAAAATCTAATTCCAATATAAACATAAATTGCATTAAGCGCTCATTCATGCTTCTATATTGAATTCTCGCATGAAGCGCTCCTTTATGTCTTTACCATAATTTATGTATGAAATGCACTGATTAATGGTTTGCGAGATTGGTGGAAGACCATTTGGCGAGATAGGTGGATCTTTGGCGGCAAGTAATGGGTTAATTTGTGCATAGTTGGTTTGGATGATTGGATGGATGATTTGGCGGCATAATTGGCTTGCTGGCGATATGAGTGGAGATTGAAAATTAGCTAGGGGTGTGACTGACTTTGACCATTGACCGGATGTTGACCGACTTTGACCATTGACTGATTTTGACCATTGACCGGTCTGTGCAGACCGGTTGACTGCCTTGGTTGGCTGGGTAGCGGGCTTGGATGAGGACCCAAAAGATGATTCAAGTATCAATTTGGCCCATTAAGTGGTATTTTTACTTATGGTACAAACACACACCATATCATTAATTCTCATTGTAATCAGCAGGTATATAATTAATCCAATTTTTAAATTTATTTTATGGAGGAATATTTAGTTTATCCCAAGTAAATTACAACGGGATTCGTAATATGCATTAAATCAAGAAACTAAAAACTACTCCCTCCGTCCCATATATATAGGCGGAATTTTGGTTTTTCTTTGTCCCACTAAATAGGCGGACTTTGCTTTCCAAGATGAATTTTTCCATATATACCCATATTTATTGTACATAGGTAATTGTGTTGGAGATAAGACGAAGGGCAAAATAAGAAAAAACATATAAAATTATGAATCCCATGCAATTTTCTTAATCTAAGAGAATTGTCTCTCTCCGCCTATATATGTGGGACGGAGGGAGTAGATAATTTAAATTCTTAGGAAGCTATTAATATGGGTAGAATTGGAAAAATTTTATTCTCTTTGTTGTTTCTTAATCTGCGTGAAAAACTCTAGAACGTCAAGTAAAATGGAACGGAGGGAGTAATAGTTATTATTTTATTATTATTATTAATAGTTATTATTGATATGCCAAACTCGATCATTTGCTCTCTATGTGACACCTAGCATCCCATAAACAAATTCTCTATTTAATGATCTCTGCCTTTGTGTACATTGAGATGTTCAAACAATTTTTATTTATTTATTATTGTGCCGGAAGGCCCGGAACACCTCAAAGTTCGGAAAACCAAATCGCTCCCCTCCTTCTAGACCATTCAGTTTCTCTTCCTCCCAGGTTCATCAGAAGTAAGAGAGTGGGGTATGTTCAAACAACTTAAATTACTATTATACCCTAATATTATTTATTTTTCCGTGCATAACTAAAGCTTATATTTATATGAGTAGTTCTCTACAGACCGCCATCACAAACTACTCGAAAACTACTCAGACACAAGAATGCGTCCACTGGGCCCCGCCTCCCCAAAAAAACAGCAGGGGTCCCATGTTTTGAGATGGATCTGTGTGTAGCGGTTTAGATGTGGTTTTTTTTCGAGGTCTGTATAGATTTTTTGTATTTATATGTCCGCCTTTTTTTTTGGGACCATTCTTTTATTTTGGGTAAGATATTAGAAGTAAATCTAGGTCACCCCTTATCTAGATATTTATGATAATACCTAAATTACCTTCTGATTATTTTTAATTAATGATTAGTTAGTGTTAATATTAGTTATGTGATTTGTGAAATGATTTTGAATAAAGATTTGAGATTAAAAAAACCAGATTTTTAAAAACGAAGTAAAATTATTGAGAGAGAAAAGTTAGAGAAGATGAAGAAGAAAAACATGGAAAATTAAAAAAAAAAAATTGGGTTCACTAAGCTAGACTATTCAAGTGATGAATTATTTCTTAGATGGTGAATGTATTCTTCCCCAAAGCCAATCTCAAGATGAAAACGATGGATTTTACCAACCACAACCGGAGGAAGACTATTTGGGTACCCATGTATACTCTAAACTTAGATATGTTGGTTGAATTGGTCCAAATTTTCAAAAAAATGTGAATTTGTTAAGTAGATTTGGGCTTGTTCGGTTACCTTGTGTGAAGAACATGTAAGAACTCATCCAAAGTGTAGTTCGGTTACTTTTTCTAAACACGCAGGTTACCGAGCTCTCCAATAATGGAGGTTTTTTGAAGTTCGGTTAACGGACATGTTACCGAACTTTGTAAATAAAATTACAGTGTTATGTTCGGTTTGACCGAAATGTAACCGAACTTTAGGGTCTATAAGTTCGGTTAGTTTGCAACCAATAGCTAACCGAACTTATGTAAAATAATATTGCACATTAGTGTACAAAGTTCGGTTGTTTCGCAAACTTCATACCAACCAATATCTAACCGAACTACACACAATTAGTTAAGAGTTCGGTTTGTCAAGGTTTTTGCGAACAAACCGAACATAGTGGGATAAGTTCGGTTAAATTGAAACTCAACATAGTGGGAAAAATAGCACAGTTCGGTTACATTGGATTTTATTTTTTTTTGTAATATTGGTAAAGTTCGGTTAGAAAATAGTTTTAGCCTTCTTTGCGAACCAACCGAACATAGTGGGCAAAGTTCGGTTAAATCAAAAATCAACATAGTGGGAAAAATAGTACAGTTCGGTTACATTTGATTTTTTTTTTTTTTTTTGTTGTAATATTGGTAAAGTTCGGTTAGAAAATAGTTTTATCCTTCTTTACGAACCAAGCGAACTCTGAGTTCGGTTAAGAACAAATTAATTCGTGATAACCGAAGTGTTCTTCGTGTTCTTGGTTTCAGAATGTTCGGTTAGCAAACTAGTTTTTTTTTAAACTATTCCTAACCGAACATGCCACTGTAACTTCCATTTAAAACATATTTTGATGACTACTGCTCAAAATTTCATTCAAAAACGAATTAGAAGTAATGGGTTTGTGGGAAAATACTTATGGATAGGTTTGTTTATAAAAGATTGATTAATCGACGATGAAAATTCAATGAATCGACCAGGCTAAAAATTTGATGATTTTGATTAGATATGTACATGATCGGGGTTAGATGATCATAAATTGATGAAGAAGAGAAGAAGAAAAATTGTAGAATACAGGAAGAAGAAGTTGTAGATTAGTTATAATTTTAATTAGGTGAAAGAGTAAATATGTTAATGATTTAAATTAAGTTATATATATATAGAGGTGGTGGTGGTACTCGGAGGTGGTGGTGGTTGGTGATGGTGTTAGTCGGAGGTGGTAATGGTGGGCGGTGGTGGTGGGAGGAGGTGGTTATATATATATATATATAGGTGGTTATTAGGTTAGATTTAAATTAAATTAGGTTAAGGGTAGGTTAGTCATTTCCACACTTTAGGACACCCCTTATAACTATAGGGAAGGTGGCCTAATAAGATCATGGTCCCTTCAAAAAAACCATGGTCCCCAAGAAATGGTTCTTGTTTAGAAAGAACCTGCAGCTAATTCTAACTGTTTGTTTTTTTTGGTGGGCTTTCGGCGCTTTAGTCCACACCTCTGAAGCTTAGGGCGGTATGGCCCAAATATCTCCCGAGTTTTATTGTTTAGTACAAATTTTGACGAGTTAGTCCAAAAATACAGTGATTCCCGATTTTCCGATTTTTCAATATACCCTAAATACCCTTGAACCGATTATATATATATATATATATATATACGGTGTTTTGAAATCGAATTTTTTGGATCTTAGATATGAATTCACGAAAGAGAGCATGCTAGAGATAAATTTTCAAGGCGATTAATAGTTTCAGAGAGGTTTTGGTGGATTTGATCGTATCTTCAATGGAATTAAACTTCAGGTTACTTTGGAAGTGTTTTGAAATTGATCTTTTTGGATCTCAAATTTGAATTCACGAAAGATTGAGAGACAGATCGATCTGAGAGATAAACTTTGGATGCGATTTAACAGATTCAAAGAGGTTTTGGTGGATTCGATCGCTTCTGCAACAGAATTCAACTTCAGGTTACTTTGGAATCTTTAATTTTTAATTTTCTTTTGGTTTGTCGTTCAAAATTGTTTCTGATTTTGAGTTTATGATATGAATACGATCTGTTACATCTTATTGTTGTATTATATTGATTTGATTTTGTTATTTGATAGCTTTTGATTCTCGTGAAACGTTTTTGATTATTGTTTTTGTTTTTTTTTTCATTTTTGTTTTATGATGCATGAACTGATATTTTGGTCATAGGATTCTGATTTATTCATCTATGTGTTCTAATAAGACTCTCAATCTTACATCTTCGATTAATCGATGGAATATGATTTAGGTTTACTATTATTTCATGTTTTGGCTTCGATTAAATGTTTACTTTCCTGTACACTGTTCATGTTTTAGGTTATTCAAATCTGAAAATGTGATTTGAATCTTCAAATGTTTATTATTATTCTTTGTAATATGCAGGGGTATCAACTATGCTATTTTATATTTTTCATGTAAACGGTGGAGGTCTTTGTCTCATGGGAGTATACATTTGAGATATATGGATAATGCTCAAATAGTTTTTGTACAAGATGATATACAACTGCAAGGTTTAATTGCTCTTACTATTGTTATTAACAATGAAGATTTCTATTTGAATGTTGACGTGATTCCGAAGGATACTTCTCGTTCGAAATCTGGTTGTATTACTAGTTCTAGTTCTAGTGCTGCAAATTCTTGTGTAACTGAAAGTCCTAAGCTTGTAAGGGTTGTATATCATGATGTAGACAAGGGTAAGCCTCTTGTTTCCGATGAATGGATTTATATTTTTGACAAGATAGGTAGAGAGTTTATGGGTGGTGTTGAAGCTTTTAGAATTGTTGTGGATAAGTACAAGATGGCTAATGGTTACAAGAATAAGATTCTGAAAAAATGACAAGACTCGGTATACTGCAAAGTGCAAAGAAGATGGTTGTTCATGGATTCACTTTGGGCCTGTGAATGGTGACACTTCTCGGTTCCTTCTGAAAGATGATAATTAATGTTCTTCACAGGTGAGTGGTGTTCATATTAGTCCACATTACTAGTTTTTCTTTATTTGTATGTCCATATTGGTGTACATAGTTGTGCACCTTATATATGTAGACTTGTTTAGGTGTACATTTTGGTGCACACTACTTTTTGTAGGCTTTTTAGGTGCACATTGTGGTGTAAATTACATATTCTTGCTTGGTCCATGACTCCTTTTTGCATATGTGGTGTTGGTTTTGAGATTTGATTAGGTGTACATTGTGGTGCACATTAATTATTTTTCCTTTTTTTTTTGCAGCTGCGGTGTTGGTTTGAGTTTGAAGAGTCCTCCGGTGACAACCAAGGTAGTCAAGCATTTGATCCCTGACAATATACAGTCTATCCTCGATAAATGAATGCCCTCAGGACCAAGAAAAAATATTCGTTTAGCGGGGTTATTTATTTATCGATAAATTAATATTTCATTCATTTATCGATAAATGAATAATTATTCATTTAGACAATATTTTCTTAATTAAAGAATGGTCAATTAGACAATAAATGACAATAATTATTCATTGTAATATTTGGTCCGAACATATTGATGTTCCCAAACCAAAAAATGGTTAATTAGAAGAAAATATCTAAGGATTAACTGGTATCATTTATGATTTAATGTGATGGATGTCGAACATGTTTTAACTATCCTAACGAGAATGATGCAGTTATGTAATCTCCAACAGACGGAGAAATTATTGAGTCAGTAATGAATAATGAAAATGATACTGAACCAGATGATAATAGCGTCGTAAAAAATGTGTCATCTCAAGATGTGTTTCAAGCGATGGTCACTTCAAAAAATACTTGATACAACGCGAGCAAACTATTCCAGAAATTATGCAAGCATTGTATAAAATTAAGAATGCGGTGCATTTTGGGTTGGGTGGAAAAAAAGACAATCAATCATAGATGATTTTTTTTTTTTTGAGTTTATTTCTACATATATTTTTATGTAAAATGTATTTTGATTTATTTGTATATATATATTTTTTTGGTATGAAGTTCAACGATTATTCATTTATATTTCTATAGGGCCTTTAAGGATTCAATTTTTTATATTCATTAATACATTAAGTGAGGTTATTCATTTACCACCTTGGCTCAAGTCGGGACTAGAAAAAGTTATTCATTTGGCGAGGTTATTCCTTTATCGAACATTCGTTTATCGAGGTTGAAGTGTACAGGGAGATCCTAGTTTAAAACCTAATCAGATTATTTCACTTTTTAAGAAGATTTATGGGTCCAATATTAAGTATCATCATGCTCGTAGAGGAAGAAAAGCTAGACGTATTTGAACAACAATTTGTGATGATGAGAAATCGTACAGTGATTTAGTTTGGTATGTCAAAGCCATTGAGGAAACTAATCTTGATAGCTATGTGAATTTTGATGTTGATCATGCAACTAGAAGATTTCAGATACTTTTCATATGTTTTGGTGCTTGCAAGCATAGCTCGATGAGTCTGGAATAAACACCAATAACATACAATCAAATTATGGAAATCTGGATCTCACATCTTTCCTACGGATATTTGCACCGAGAGATAATTTTTATACAAAATGTGATTTTCGGATCCACCACTTTTCGGAAATCCTATGCAATTATTCAAAGTTTCTCCTAAGTAACTTTAAAGAAAATCAACGACTACCTAATCTACGTAATTAGCATGGAATTGCATGATTTGTAAGCCCGAGTCCACCGGGAAACTAGGCTTGACCTAGACCAAAAATGGATTTGGTTCAACCTAATAGCATGTTTAGTTCAAGGAAGTAAAGGCTAGGTAGTCCAACTTCTGGGGATTGAACCCAATTCCTTGAGCCAAATTGGGAAAACCGATTCCAATAATTGGATTACCTCATAATTGAATTTTTAGGACTCAAATTCTTCCAACTAAACGAGGTGTAAGTATAATATTTAAGGGTAAAAAAAAAAGAATGAAGGAGTATTTTTTTTTCCGAGAGTTTTATAAAAGCAAAAGAATAAATACAAAGAACACAAGACAGACATCAAGAAATGAGAGCCAAGAGGATTCCTAAAAACTTGCTGTCTGCCTACTGGGAACGATAGTAAATGTTAGGGTCCTTGACCAAACAATAGCTAGAACACAGTTAAGAGAACAAGAACACAGTAAAAGAATGCAAGAACCCTGGATAAAACCCTTTGAGTTGGGGGTTAACCACCTATGCTTAAGAGTTTAAGGGAAAAAAGATAATTGAACTGAGTTCTATTGATTAAAGTTATGTTCTTCAAACATACTCAAACACTGTATTTATACTACGGAATTGCTTGATAAGCAAGTAATGCAATTAAAAAAGTTCTATCAAACTAGGAAAGCTAAGTATTAATTAAAGTAGTTCTAAATAAGGAAAGATAGTAGGCCGGTAGGTTTAGTGTCGCAACATTCCACCCCGCTTGAAAAATGGCTTGTCCTCAATCCTCAATTTCGGAAAAAGTAAAAATATCTCATCTGCATCTTCCCATGTTGCATCTTCTTTCGAATGATTTTTCCAGTGTATGAGCCATTTAGTACCAGCTTGATTTCCTTTCTTGAACATCTTCCTTTCAAGAATAGTTTCAGGTTCCCATTTCTCATAATCAACTACCACATGCAAAACTGCTTCAGTAGTTACAGCATATCCAAGTTTTAACTTTAGTTGTGAAACATGAAAAACTGGATGAATACGGCTTTCAGGAGGTAACTGTAACTTGTATGCAACTTCTACCACTCTTTCTACAATTTTAAAAGGTCCATAGAAACGAGGAGAAAGTTTAGAATATGGCTAGTTTGCCACTGTTAATTGTCTATAGGGTTGCAAACGAAGGAATACCTAATTATTTACTGCAAAACTTCTTTCAGCATACGATGTTTGACAACAAAAGATTTCATTCTAGCTTGAGCAACCGGAAGATGGAACTTAAGAAGTTTGAGTATCTGATCTCTAGCTCTTTAATTAAGATCAACAGCATGAACAGCTGTTGTTCCAGGAAGATAACTTGAAATAGTTGGTGGAGCTCGACAATACAAATCTTCATAAGGTGACATATTAATAGCTGAGTGATGGCTGGTATTATACCACCATTCTGCCCAAGGCAACCATTTGCTCCATTCTGATGGCTTAATGCTAGAAAAACAGCATAAATAACACTTAAGAGTTCGATTAGTCACCTATTTTTGTCCATCAGTCTGTGGATGATAAGCTGAGCTGCGGCATAACTGTGTGTTTTGTAAAGAAAAATATGCTTCCCAAAAATTGCATATGAAGATTGGATCACGATCACTTATGATGGTTCTTGGAATGCCATGGAGACGCACAATTTCACGAAAAAATATCTCAGCAATAATAGCAGTGGAATATGGGTGCATAAGAGCTATAAAGTGTGCATATTTGGACAATCTATCAACAACCACCAGAATCGAAGTTTTTCGATAACAAGTGGGGAAACCATCAGTAAAATCCATTGAGATATCCATCTAAATGTCAGCAGGTATGGGTAAAGGATGCAATAATCCTAGATGAGCTATAGATTCAGATTTGTTCTTCTGAAAAATATCGCAATGAGAAATAAAGTCTTTGACAGAATGCTTCAAACCCTTCCAATAAAAATTCTGTTGAATGCGTTTATATGTTCGAAAATATCCAGAATGTCCACCCTATAGAGTAGACTGAAACTCAGGTAAAAGTTTAGTGCACCATGTAGAAGTAGGAGAGACTACAATCCTTCCTTAATTTGTAATGCAGAATACCATCAGTATAAGAAAAATGTGGTTTATAATTAGGATTTTGGCACAACTGTTGTTCAATTAGAATCCCAAAATCTGCATCCGCATGAGTTTTCTGAATAATTTCATTGACACCTGAAAAGATTGGAGTAGAGATAGCTGAAAATTGAAGGCTGGTGTTTCTTGATAAAGCATCAACATCAACGTTCTCCTTTCCTTTTCTAAAAATGATCTCATAATCATACCCCAACGGTTTTGATAACTATCTTTGTTGTTCCATCGAAGATATTCGTTGATCTAGGAAGTATTTCAAGCTTTGATGATCTGTATAGATCTTAAAATGTCTTCCAAGCAAATATGGTCTCCACTTTTGTACTACAGAGACAATGGCCAACATTTCTTTGTCATAAACAAATAAATTCAAGTTCTTACCTGACAAACCCTTGCTATAGTAAGCAATTGGTCTATGAGATTGCATTAAAACAGCTCCCAAACCATTACCAGAAGCGTCAAATTCCAAACAAAAGTCTTTTGAAAAATCTGGTAATATTTAGACTGGAGTAGTATTTAGTGCCTGTTGTAGTGCTCGAAAAGCAACAATAGCTTCATCAGTCCATATAAATGAGTCTTTTTTTAACAACTTAGTTAATGGAGCACTGATTTTCCCAAAATCCTTAACAAACTTTCGATAATATCCTGCCAATCCAAGAAATCCTCTCAAGCTTTTAACTGTTGTTGGGACTGGCCAATCAAGAACACTCTAAATATTATCACTTTCCACTGCAACACCTTTAGAAGAAATGACATGGCCAAGATAAACTACTGATGGTTGTGCAAAAGTGCACTTAGATTCCTTGACAGATAATTGATGTTTTCGCAAGAGTTCAAACACTATGGATAAGTGTTCCACATGTTCTTTCATATTCTTACTGTAGATCAAGATGTCATCGAAAAAAACAAGAACATACTTTCACAAGTAAGGCCGAAAAATTTCATTCAGGAGACTCTGAAATGTAGCTGGTGCGTTTGACAATCCAAATGGCATAACTAAAAATTCATAGTGACCCTCATGAGTTCTGAATGCAGTTTTTTGAATATCAGGTTTGTAAAGACGAATCTGATAATAACCAGAACGAAGATCCAACTTAGTAAATATAATTTCACCATGAAGTTCATCTAATAATTCATCCACCATTGGAATAGGGAATCTATCTTTAATTGTTATTTTGTTCAAAGTTCTGTAATCAACACACATTCTCCATGAACCATCTTTCTTTCGAACCATCAGTACAGGAGAAGAAAATGGACTTGAGCTTGAACGAATAAACCCAGCTTGTCTTAACTCAGAAACAATCTTTTCGATTTCATCCTTCTGAAAATGGGGATAACGGTAAGGACGAACATTCACTGGAGCTGACCCTGGTACTAAGGGAATTTTATGATCATGTAATCTTACTTGTGGTAGTGAAGTTGGAGGTTTAAAGACATCAGTAAATTCAGACAATAATTTTTGAATCTCAGGTGGTGCAGTGGTCATCACATTCAATGAAGTACTAGCTTGTGTAGAAAACTATAGGAAAAGACCATAATATTCACGAGCCAATAAGCATTGCATGGGCACCCTATCTAAAAGCATTATAGTAGAAGAATTATGACCACATAATTGGATTTCAGAGCCATTAATGTCGAAACCCATAGTTAATTTTTCAAAATCCCAAGAAATCTTTCCTAGTGTTCTCAGCCACTGTACTCCTAACACAGCATCACATCCACTAATAGACAAGACATGAAAATCAGCAGTGAAAGAATAATCTTGCATTGTAATGGGAACATCAACATAAACTCCCAATTTAATAATCTGAGCACCATCACCAACCGTAACACAAAGTGTAGTATCCTTAGTTTGTAAAGAATATCCACATCGTTTAGCTAATGTAGGATGAAGAAAATTATGGGTGGCACCAGAATCAATTAATATTGTAAGAGACTGATCTTTAGAAACACCTTTAACACGCATAGTTCTAGGTAAAGAAGAACCCATAAGAGAATTAAATGATATAGCAGCATCAGAATCAACCTCAGTAAGCTCTATAGTTTCCTCATTCTCAATTGGAGTATCTGATACAACCATTTATGGAGTTCCCTATAATATTAAAAATCTCGGTTTTAAGCATAAATGACCAGGAGTAAATAATTGATCACAATTAAAGCAAATTCCTTTGTCTCCTTTCTCTTTCTGTTTTTCCCAAGTAAGTCGTTTAGCTCCAGCAGACAAGGGATTTCGTTTAATCCGAGTATTGGAAGGAGCAGTTGAAGATATAAACATAGGAGGACGATAAGGTTATCTTGTTGTTAATAAAACCTCTTTCTGATTTATTGCTTTTGTGTAAGCAGTAGTTAAGGTCTGAGGTTCAAGTAACTTAACCATAGAACTAATATCTAGTTTTAACGAATAAATAAAGCAATTGACTAAGTGATCCTCTGGTAAATCGGTGACAAAGTTCAACAATCGTTTAAACTCAGGAATGTGTTCTCGAACCGTACCTTTCTGTTTGATTGTACTGATCGCCATCCTGGCATCAACAAATTTTGCAGGAGAAAATCGCGCACGAACAAGGGAGCAAAACTCTGGCCAAGTGGTTACATTAACCGTAGTTCTTTTCCAACGACACCATGCATTGGCATCACCCTTAAGATGTGCAGAATCAATGGCTAGATTCAAATTGTCAGCAACTGTATGTAAGCTAAAATACTGATTTACACTAAAAATCCAACTATCCGGATCATCTCCATCAAAAATTAGAAATTTAAGACTGATATAGCTAGCCCTAATATTAGTTTCATTACCACCAGGAGGAGGAGGTGGTGGAGGAGCAGCACCGTTATTACGATGACCCTGTTGAGGATAAACTTCTGTAAACACTGCACGTAAAGTAGTTCCCAACGTTGTATCCAAATATGTAGATAGGGTTATCGTCAGATCTGCGATAAGAGTTTGAGAAAGCTCTTTGGTATGTTTAGATAAATTGAATTTCCTAAGAGCACGATCCTCTTCACGAAGCTGTTTGTCCGCAACTTTCTTTCTTTCACGAGCTTCCTCATCATGAGTATGATCGTTGTTAATGGTAGTGCCTCAAGTTTTGTTGTAACCCCATCAATGCTTTATTGCAGTTGAGACAAATCTTCTGTGTATATCAGTGTAAAAAAAAATGGTAGAATTTAGAGGAAGATCTAACCTAGCTCTGAACCAGTTGTTAGGGTCCTGTACCAAATAATAGATTGAACACAGTTAAGAGAACAAGAACACAGTAAAAGAATGCAAGAACCCCGGATAAAACCCTTTGAGTTTGGGGTTAACCACCTCTGCTTAAGAGTTTAAGGGAAAAAAGATAATTGAACTGAGTTCTATTGATTAAAGTTATGTTCTTCAAACTGACTCAAATACTGTATTTATACTATGTAATTTCTTGATAAGAAAGTAATGCAATTAAAGAAGTTCTATCAAACTAGGAAAGCTAAGTATTAATTAAAGTAGTTCTAAATAAGGAAAGATAGTAGGCCGGCAGGTTTAGTGTCGCAATTAGGGCTGTCAACGGCACTTAACATAACGGATATTGGCTTTGCCGCTGCCACTGCCGTTGCCATTAAAATTAGCGGATATCTGTTATCCGTTAAGTTCCGACGGAAATATGAAATTCAAAACCATTACCGTTACGATGGACTTACCGGGTAACGGATATTTTTCTGTTACCATCCGGTATGTCACAGGACAAACACAAAATAGGTTAAAAACACAGAACAATTACACATAATAACTTCTAAATCCAAGCAAACAAGTTCTAAATCCATGCCACACAAAAAAAACATACAAATGTTCATGTTCTAAACCAAATTACATGTTCAGAATCTTCAGATATTCTAGCAAAAGAAAAAACCATGTTTTTCCAAAAGAAAAGACAAAGGATTAAGGAACTCCATCTCCATTTGTTGGAGTAACTGCAAATGCATTCCTCCATCTCCAGATTCTCCACTTTGCCAAGTGCCAACTGCATCTGCAAATGCATATTTCCTCTTTACTCCTTAGTCCCGAACTCTCGCATTTTGAAAGTAAAATCAAAAGTGTTAGACAGTTAAGCAACTTAAGCTGGCAATGTCAGTGCAATAAGCCAATAAATATAAAAGCAAATAAAAGATTAAGATGTATGGAAACTTACCAGTAACACAACTATCACTGTCACTAAGAGTGAGATATGGCAGCCAATCACCCAAAAAAAGCAATGCTTCAACAAGTTCTGGAGCTAATGAACTCCTGTGAGATGTGAGAACCCTTCCACCAATACTAAACATAGATTCTAATGCTACATTTGTCACTAGAACTGCCAATACATCTCTTGCAATCCTTGAGAGAGTTGGGTACTTAGGAGCATGATTCTTCCACCAACATAAGATATCAAACCTCATTTCTTGGTGGGTTGTGCCTTTAGGAAGAACTGGTTCTCGCTAAGTATGTCTCCAATTCGACTTCTCAACCTCAAACATATTATTTTCCATAATAAAATCATCATAACCAAATTCATATGATGTTGTTGTACTGCGCAGAGATCTCAATTGTATTTGAATGCATTCCAGGTATCAAAATAATCTGGAGTTGTAGTGTTGGTTTCATAAGCACAGAAAAGGGCATTGAGTTGAAGCTCAAATTTGTGATAGTGACTTTGATAGTTTTCCACACCATATACTCTCTTCATAACAAACTCCACACATTTAGCCTTGTACCTAGGATCTAAAACAACCCCAATGCCCATCAAAGTGTTACTTTCTTTCCAGTAGCCATTATATTTCATCCTCATATTCTTGGCCATGTCTCTGATATACTCATGCTCACTTGATTCCCAGATCTTAATGCATCTATTAACTTCTTGCACCCCATTATAATAAAAATTTACTGTGGGATACTTAATCCCAGCAAATTTGGTTGAAATGACATCAAACAATTCCAAACATTCACATATATTTACTCCTTGTTGCCACTCCTTAGAAGTTGGTAGTATCTTGAAGTCATTATCCAAATCAGCTAGCCTAACAAAAGCTTGTCTCAAAAAAATTGAATCCTTTAGCATCTTAAAGGTGGAGTTCCACCTGGTATCCACATCTAATCCCACAGACCTTAAAGTGGGAAGCTTAACTTGGGCAATAACACATTCAAATATCTCTTTTCTATCCTGACTTGACTTGACATATTTTACACACTTGATGAGTGCCAAATAGTGCATATTTATACATCTATTTATTGGCATTTTACTCATCTTTTGCGCTTAGAAATCAGATATTATCCCATATTCTGTGTTTTCTTTGTTTTCAAGAATAAATATTTGTATTAATTAATTTTTTTTTTTTAGGTAATAAATAAAGCTCGGAGAATCTGAGGAGCCAAGGAGCGAAGAATTGGAGTCCAAAGATTTATGGAGCGAGATAGCCAAAGCCCGCGCGCGAATCAGTTGCAACCCAACAAAGAAGACATGGGATAGAGCTACCCACGACCCGGATCCGAACCCGCTCATCCCGAGCCGTTGAGATCTCTATCTTCCACATCCAATGGTCGCTGCCTCCACGTGCATCATAGATCGCTGCTCCCGTGCAACACTTGATCAAGCCAAAACCGCTTACCTCCCTGAGCCGTTAAGATCTTCTCCAGCCCATCCTACGCTCGCTGCAGCTTCCCCATCAAACAGCGATGCATCCGCTCAACACCACAACACCTATATAAACCCCAATAACCAAAAACCTAATTTCATTTCTCTCCTTCACCCGACAACTCCATCAGACCTCTGCAAAACCCTGTTCTCTCCCGACCAAACTCCACAGACACCACCTCCATCTCCTGCCAAAGCCATCACCACCATCTCCTTTCCCATCACCTCAGCCAACAACTCCTACCGCTATCTTTATTCTCTAGTTCACGCTTTCTCCATCACTAGCTTCTCTCAACCTAGGAGCTAGGGTTGAGGCAGTTCGAACTAGGGTTTCCACAACAATCAAGTGATGGAGTTCTCTGAGCACGAAGTGACAAGGGAGAACAGCGTTTCAGAGTATGGGTGCGAGTTGTTTGATTTATTTTATTTTTTGATTTCGATTTCTGAGTTGAGAATTAGGGTTTGGTGCTTTCCATTGCATGTATAAAATAGAAGGACTTGTGAGTGTTTGAGGCAGTCTGGGCTAGCCAGAGCTCCACTGTAGATGTATCTTGCTTTATTTTGTTGCTTTATCATGTTTTAATTCAAAGTTCTAGGGTTTGAGATGAAACCCTAGCTTATCACTGTGTTTTTCATAGTTCATGTGTTATTCTGGAGTGCTTAATTAGTTCAAGACAGATTTAATCTGAGCAGATCAACACATTGCTCTCACAGTGCATACCAACGCCATGGATGCACTGTAGTTGGAATTCCCCTGTGTTGTTTATGCTACAACCCAATTCAACCAGATTGATATTATGATCCTTAGATTATTTGTACTTTAATCAGACAGGTAATACTTTGGAAGTATACGTAGTTGTGATTAACTTTGTCAAGTGGAGAAACACTTTAGGTTAAGGCGGACTTGACACCTCGCCTCATCTAACATAAGAACAAGAATAATGTCATGAGTTGAAACACGGCGTAGGTTAGTGGTGGATTTGCATCCCTAGTATCACCACTGTCACTTTATCATACCCTAGTTTAGGTTCACTTGAAACATTATCAGCCGTATCGGCACAACATCTGTTGTCACATTGTTACCTCACTTAGAATTTAGTTAAACAGCCTTAGATCACTTAAGCACCCCTCGTCTCTGTGGATCGACTCGTATTTGCCCTGTGCTTCATAACAGACGTCGTGCACTTGCGGTATAACCCGTAGGCCATAAATTTATACACTCTTAGAGGCCTACCAAGTTTTTGGCGCCGTTGCCGGGGACTTGGTGTGTGCCCTGTGATTTTCGGCTAGACTTAACTGAATTCACTCATCTCTGTACATTCACTTACATTTTTGCTTATAACCTTGTTTTAGTTAGCTGTAATTTTATTGTCTTTCTTTCTTAGTTTTTATTTTATTAGTATTACATTACTTCATCCATCTGTGCATATCATCCCTCCTAGTGCATTCTTGCACCACTTAGCTTAACTTCTATATCTTTGCATCTTTGCATTTGTGCTTCATCAGTGCAATTTGTGCATTATAGAGAACTAAATCTCTTTTGTTGAGCCAACAGGTGCTACCTGTGCTGCTACTTGGCTGCTGCTGCTGCTGAGCAACCAACGAAAGAGAAGGCAAGGAACAGTGCAGGCCTTGAGGTACCTGTGTATAAACCATAAGTGAATTTTGATATGTGCTGTGGTTCTTGAACCTTGCTTAACCCTCGCACCGCATTTTTAAGACTCACTTGTTACCAATCAAACTTACTCACTCCAAGTGCCCTGTACCTTGTGTGAGCTGTTGAGCCAAGCTACGACAACCCCTTTGCATGATTTACCCTGTCAAGCCCTCAGTAGTTTGTGAGGTTGCACTTGAGTAGCCAGGCTTGTTGCGAACCCCGTGCTTACCCAAGTTGCATTGCTCTACCTCGTTAATCGCTAGCCCTGAAGCTACAAGTTTGAACATAGGAAACCTTATCAACTGCTCAGTTTATCCCTGTCAACTTTGTGCATCGGTGAATTGATATTAGTCGTGCCATCCGCCCTCAACTCCCACCCCCTCGAAGGCTGCGAGTTGAGCTGTCATTGAGCCGTAGTTGTTTGTAATCCTCCGACCCTCCGAAGTTGTGAGTTAGGGCTCCAACTTAACTCGCAAGCCCATTGAAAACCAAAAGGGTCAACCGACCCGTTGAACTTGTGATGTGTTGTAAACCCCGAGCATCTTTGTTTGTAATCCCCGAGCTATGTGAACCATCCGTGCATGATGAGCTAAATACTTTTGCGCATATTGCTCCATCTCTCGGGATTTTGTTGAATCATAGTGTGACACTTAAGTGACTGTGGCAAACTTGAAGCCTGTGATTGAGTCTTGGCCTGTACATGACCTGTAAATTTGTAAACCATGTTTTGCATGATAGAATAGCTGCCCTGTGTTTGCAAGCATAACCCTGAGCTGGGCTGCACGTAACCTAGGCTGCGCATAAGCTGCACTGTGTAGTGCTGTGTCTTTTTTGAAGGTTTGCATTTCTCAGTGCTGTGTCTCTCTCAAGCAACATCATCCAGCACTCCTGTGTGCTAAAATGTGAGTGCCATCCTTGTGTAAACTGTGCACAAAACTATTGCATAAACTGAGCTGCTGGGAGGCTTACAAAGCCTGTTCTTTGCACCAAAGCTAAGGTCTGTTGTGCCTTCCCACTGGGCTAACTAAACCCAAACTGGGCTGCAACCACACATAATCCCAATAAACCAAACTGAAACCCAGTTCACCTGGGTTACACAAACATGGGCTGTAAAATAAATCAGCCCACTTAAACCAAGCAACTGGGCTGTTAACTCACTGAGCTGCTGGGCTTCATAAGCTGAAGCCCACAACCACCAAGCCATACTGCTGGGTTGTACATGCATCTGAGCCCACATCATCTGGGCTAGAACCCACACTATTGGGCTGTGCAACCAAGCTGGGCCAGACCAACTAAGCTACACAACTGGGCTGTGCAGTTTTCACAAATTCTGGGCTTCAAACAACAAATCCCAAACAATCCAAAACCCACATAAACCAAACTTTCCCACCAAAACCAAACAAAGCCCACATAAACCAAACAGAGCCCACAGTTCCACTGGGCTGTATTTTCCCAACAAACCAAAATCCCAATAAACCAAATTCCCACATAAACCAAAGCCCATTTTCATGTTATATTTGTTAATGTTTGTACATATTTTATATTGGGTTGACCCTCAACTCTTTAGACTGTTAGTAAATTTTTGTAGGACTTGTTATTTTATTTTTTTTTCTTTCTTGAATCGGTTGAGTCTTCTTGTGCATTTTTTTTTTGCTAATCCGATATAATCACCACTGAGAATGTTGGATTTTTCCTTGAAGAATGAAGCTCAACCTTGCTCCCGCCGACATCCGGTAATCTCTTCCCTTTTCTCTTATCAGCATAGTTCTCTCGGTATGTGACTGTTTAAATTTTTTCTATATGAAGACACATTGAGGACAATGTTTGATTTAGGTTTGGGGGTACATTTGCATTTGCATTTAGAGTTTTTAGCCTTTTATTTTACCTTTATTTAAAAAAAAAAAAAAAAAAAAAAAAAAAAAAATTCAAAAAATTCAAAAACTTTTTTTGTAAAAACCTCCAACTTTTAGAGATTTTAGAGTCACTAGCATGCTTCTAGCTATGTTTACATAGAGATTCTGACCGAAATAACAGAACTTGGAAGTGCCGGAAAACACAATCGGGTTCCTTAGTTGATTAGAGCGTTAAAGTTGGATTTAACCATACCGGAGGGCGAATTAGGTGCTGTTTAGATATTCGGTAGTAGAATTGTGATCACCCATAGTGGAGACTACCCAATTTACATCAAGTGAGGCACCAACCTTCAATTTTTGCAACTTTCTAGAAAAGTTTGTTAGAGTGTGTGTCACCGTACGTAAATTCGGGTAGGAATGGTGAGCTACCCAACTTCGCACCAATTTCAAGCACTACTTTTGATCTCTTGAGTGCTAGTTTTTGTCAATCATGAGGGTGACGTCTAAAGATGAAAACTCCTTCTAAATACCGATTTGTAGTTAGCATCATTCTCTCTCTCAATCAAAGCAAGACCCATAGAAACACATCATCGTCAATCAAACGGAATGAATCGAATATGGAAAGAAAAATTGATATAGTCCAAGGTTTATGTGCAACAAAGAAAAGAAAATAGGATGAGAATTAATAAAATTTATAAAATCAAGACAATACAAGTTGTGGAAAAATTGAGTGATAAAGTCCTTTGTCCATGGAGTTAGTTGTGTCATTATTTGTATTTTTATTTTCACTTTTTGTAATTCAATCTTAAAAAATAAAAAAAAATATATATATATATATATTGTAGTTTATTTTTGCTACCACCATGGTAAAGAAGAATTTAAAAAGAAAAATCCAAACAACAAGGAATTTGAGTAGAAAAGTTAAAAATTGTCAAGTTTTGTGAAGTTTAAGTTCGTCATCATCAACAATTGAAGACCGAAGACCGAAGATTGAAGACGTTTCTATGGTTTCTTATGAGAGAGTGATATTAATTGCCGATCGGGTGAGAAGTGAGTGAGTACTCCCACCCTTGCTAATGGTTGATTTCCTTCCTTAGAGATCATCAGAAAAAGATTCTTTTGTCCACACATCTGTGGAGTCTCCAGATTTTTATTTCGGAAGGTTATCCTTCTTACCTACAACGTGTGCAGGATTTCTCTCTTTACTCCTGCCTGCACACATGAGAGACTAAAAAAGCGATCTTTTTGAGTGCAATTATCATAAAACCCTAATGGTGAGGCGAAGTCGAGGCTTATGATCACAATCGAATCCGAATTCTTTCATATGGTATGGTTACTTCTCGCTCAAAGCACTTAAGGATGAGAATGCGTTCTTCGATAGTTCTAACTTCTGTTACTAGCATGCGAAACTCTATGTCCTCATAGCTCCTTGGATGCTTGAGACTCTTTTACACTCGAAGTTGGAGAAGGTTTTGTGGGTACACCTCTGGTAAACCCTCACGAGACTACAACTCGTCCACTAGGGACACCTAGGGGTTTAAAGGCTTAGTGCATACGCTAAATGCATTCGAGAGACTCTGACAGGGGTATAGTTAGGATTTCTTATTTTCTGTTTCACTTGAGGACAAGTAAAATTCAGGTTTGGGGTATTTGATGAGTGCCAAATAGTGCATATTTATACATCTATTTATTGGCATTTTACTCATCTTTTGCGCTTAGAAATCAGATATTATCCCATATTCTGTGTTTTCTTTGTTTTCAAGAATAAATATTTGTATTAATTAATTTTGTGTTTTTAGGTAATAAATAAAGCTCGGAGAACTCGAGGAGCCAAGGAGCGAAGAATTGGAGTTCGGCATTTATGGAGCAGATAGCCAAAGCTCGCGCGCGAATCAGTTGCAACCCAACAAGGAAGACATGGGCTAGAGCTACCCACGACCCGGATCCGAACCCGCTCATCCCGAGCCGTTGAGATCTCTATCTTCCACATCCAATGGTCGCTGCCTCCACGTGCATCATAGATCGCTGCTCCCGTGCAACACTTGATCAAGCCAAAACCGCTTACCTCCCTGAGCCGTTAAGATCTTCTCCAGCCCATCCTACGCTCGCTGCAGCTTCCCCATCAAACAGCGATGCATCCGCTCAACACCACAACACCTATATAAACCCCAATAACCAAAAACCTAATTTCATTTCTCTCCTTCACCCGACAACTCCATCAGACCTCTGCAAAACCCTGTTCTCTCCCGACCAAACTCCACAGACACCACCTCCATCTCCTGCCAAAGCCATCACCACCATCTCCTTTCCCATCACCTCAGCCAACAACTCCTACCGCTATCTCTATTCTCTAGTTCACGCTTTCTCCATCACTAGCTTCTCTCAACCTAGGAGCTAGGGTTGAGGCAGTTCGAACTAGGGTTTCCACAACAATCAAGTGATGGAGTTCTCTGAGCACGAAGTGACAAGGGAGAACAGCGTTTCAGAGTATGGGTGCGAGTTGTTTGATTTATTTTATTTTTTGATTTCGATTTCTGAGTTGAGAATTAGGGTTTGGTGCTTTCCATTGCATGTATAAAATAGAAGGACTTGTGAGTGTTTGAGGAAGCTTGGGCTAGCCAGAGCTCCACTGTAGATGTATCTTGCTTTATTTTGTTGCTTTATCATGTTTTAATTCAAAGTGCTAGGGTTTGAGATGAAACCCTAGCTTATCACTGTGTTTTTCATAGTTCATGTGTTATTCTTGAGTGCTTAATTAGTTCAATACTGATTTAACGAGCGAGATCAACACATTGCTCTCACACGGTGCATACCAACGCCATGGATGCCTTTGTAGTTGGAATTCCCCTGTGTTGTTTATGCTACAACCCAATTCAACCAGATTGATATTATGATCCTTAGATTATTTGTACTTTAATCAGACAGGTAATACTTTGGAAGTATTCTGTAGTTGTGATTAACCTGTCAAGTGGAGAAACACTTTAGGTTAAGGCAGACTTGACACCTCGCCTCATCTAACATAAGAACAAGAATAATGTCATGAGTTGAAACACAGCGTAGGTTAGTGGTGGATTTGCGTCCCTAGTATCACCACTGTCACTTTATCATACCCTAGTTTAGGTTCAATTGAAACATTATCAGCCGTATCGGCACAACATCTGTTGTCACATTGTTACCTCACTTAGAATTCAGTTAAGCAGCCTTAGATCACTTAAGCACCCCTCGTCTCTGTGGATCGACTCGTATTTGCCCTGTGCTTCATAACAGACGCCGTGCACTTGCGGTATAACCCGTAGGCCATAAATTTATACACTCTTAGAGGCCTACCAACACTCTCTAACTGCATCTATAAATGGAGCAACTACACTTATTCCACACCCTACAATCAAGTGCAATACATGATTACTACACCTCATTTAGAATATATCCCCATTAAGAACTAAACAATCTTCGCTATCAAGCCATTTCTTCAGATTTTCCATCATAACATTGTTGGAGCTAGCATTCTCAGCAGCTACATCAAAAAGCTTATTGTCTATGTTCCAATCTAGACATACTGATTTCACTACAGATGCTAAAACTTCTCCAGAATGTGGTGATGGCACTAAAGTATATGCTAGTGTTTTCTTAATAAATTTCCACTCATCATCTATGTAATGCATTGTCACACAACAATAACCATCCTTTGTATGCTTACATGACCACATATATGTTGTTAACCTACATTAGATGTAATTTCATCAAATTATTCTTGTAATTGCAGTTTGAACTGAGGTGCTAGTCTCATGATGTCTTCCCTAACTGTATTCCTAGTGTAAAGCTTAGCAGCAGAATTCAGAGATTTAACAAACTCTCTAAATAAGGATGCTCAACTCTAGTGATTGGATAACCATGTTTAGCAATCATTTTGGCAACTAGTATCCTAGTAGCAACAGCATCATACTTCCAATTAGCTAACTTGGTTTGAGCATTACCTGTTTTGACTGAAGTAATCTTTCTTTGTCCTTTTTTATTCTCAGGCTTTTCTTTGCAGATTCTAGCATGGTAATGCAAGCGGCTGGTTCCTTGGTTATTGGGTGCAGGTATTCTCTTGTGACAATGTTTGCATTCAGCTATCAGTATCCCAACCTCCTTCCCACTTTTTAGTTTCTTCTTTCCAACTGACCTTTCAAATCAATCCATACATCAGACCTCACTGAACGTAGTTTTTTCTTTTCTCCAGCTATAATTGGATCTTCATCTACTTCTATTTCTTCTTCATCTGCTTCTTCTCTGGGACGAATTGCAGGTATAACAGCAACAGGTGTTGAATGAATTCCTGAACCTTGAACTTGGTTTGATGCACTAGGTAATTGTGATGCAAATGAAAGTGAGGGATTGCTTGATGAACCAACATGATTGGATGCTCCTCTTTCGTTTTGGGATATGATTAATTTCACGAATCTCAATCTGTTCTGAAAACCCTAATTTCAGAAACCCTAAATTGAAAATTGAGTTTTTAAGATTGAAATTAAACTCAAAAATTAAAGAAGAAAACCCTAGTTTCTAATCAGTAATCACACATGATTTCTAAGTGAAGTGAAGATGATTTATAAGGCAGAGACGAGGAGTTGAGGTTAGGTTTTCTCTCTTTTTCTCTCTGAAGTGAAGTGAAGAATAAACTGAATGAGATCCATTGAAAGAATACACACCTAGGTATAAGAATTTACACGTGCAAGGTGCACACGTTACCGGATATCGGATGTAAAGCTAACGAAAATACACAATTCCACTACCGTTACGTTAAGAGGAAATTATCCGTTAGCTTATCAGATACGATATCCGTTTACCGCTATTTCGGATGGTAGCAGTAATGGATCACGGATAATCGATATCGGATTTCGGATAATCGGTATCCATTGACAGGCCTAGTCGCAACAGTAAACCTTGTCTATGTATATGAAGAAGTCAAGAGAGAGGAGCCAAGGTTGGCTTAGGGAGGAGAAAATGACAATAAAAGGAGTTGATGTTGAGAGAGCTGAATCTACTGTGGATAGGATGATGTTTTCACTACATTCTCACTTTTTACCCTTAATCACGATACACTTTTGATCTAGTAGCATTACAACCAACTATTTCACAATTTCTGGTAGGATTGGTTATGATTATAATTATAAAATACTTGATGGATAAAAGCTAGTCCGAAATGACGGAATTGATTAAACGCTTCAAAAGTTATCCGGAGAGGAAAAAGCATAATTTGTGACATACCAAAATTTTCCTCACAAAGTATGCCTCATAGAGTGTCTTGCCTTCTAAGGTTAAGTTATTTGGTAAAGAGTAAAAAAGAACCTCTAAGCACACCTTACTTTTGATACACATCAAAACATTTAAACACTGAATATAATCAAGCAACACCATTTTGGAGAGTTCACTTAAAAACACCGAAAAGAAAAATCACATAACCGAATATAGAGAAGGTGTGGAAGACGTAGGTCCTTCAGAATCTAGTAGAATTCCAAACCAACCATCTTAAAACTAGTCCCTTTGAGTTTGGGGTTAACCACCTCTGCTTAAGAGTTTAAGGGAAAAAAGATAATTGAACTGAGTTTTATTGATTAAAGTTATGTTCTTCAAACTGACTCAAATATTGTATTTATACTATGTAATTTCTTAATAAGCAAGTAATGCAATTAAAGAAGTTCTATCAAACTAGGAAAGCTAAGTATTAATTAAAGTAGTTCTAAATAAGGAAAGATAGTAGGCCGGCAGGTTTAGTGTCGCAATTAGGGTTGTCAACGACACTTAACATAACGGATATTGGCTTTGCCGCTGCCGCTGCCACTGTCGTTAAAATTAGCGGATATGCGTTATCCGTTAAGTTTCGACGGAAATATGAAATTCAAAACCATTACCGTTACGATGGACTTACTGGATAACGGATATTTTTCCGTTACCATCCGGTATGTCACAGGACAAACACAAAATAGGTTTAAAACACAGAACAATTACACATTATAACTTCTAAATCCAAGCAAACAAGTTCTAAATCCATGCCACACAAAAAAAAACATACAAATGTTCATGTTCTAAACCAAATTACATGTTCAGAATCTTCAGATATTCTAGCAAAAGAAAAAACCATATTTTGCAAAAGAAAGTACAAAGGATTAAGGAACTCCATCTCCATTTGTTGGAGTAACTGCAAATGCATTCCTCCATCTCCAGATTCTCCACTGCCAAGTGCCAACTGCATCTGCAAATGCATATTTCCTCTTTACTCCTTAGTCCTGAACTTCTGCATTTTGAAAGTAAAATCAAAAGTGTTAGACAGTTAAGCAAATTAAGCTGGCAATGTCAATGCAATAAGCCAATAAATATAAAAGCAAATAAAAGATTAAGATGTATGGAAACTTACCAGTAACACAACTATCACTGTCACTAAGAGTGACATATGGCAGCCAATCACCCAAATAAAGCAATGCTTCAACAAGTTCTGGAGCTAATGAACTCCTGTGAGATGTGAGAACCCTGCCACCAATACTAAACATAGATTATAATGCTACATTTGTCACTAGAACTGCCAATACATCTCTTGCAATCCTTGAGAGAGTTGGGTACTTAGGAGCATGATTCTTCCACCAACATAAGATATCAAACCTCATTTCTTCAGTGGCTGTGCCTTTAGGAAGAACTGGTTCTGCTAAGTATGTCTCCAATTCTGACTTCTCAACCTCAAACATATTATTTTCCATAATAAAATCATCATAACCAAATTCATATGATGTTGTTGTACCTGCAGAGATCTCAATTGTAGCTGAATGCATTCCAGTATCAAAATAATCTGGAGTTGTAGTGTTGGTTTCATAAGCACAGAAAAGAGAATTGAGTTGAAGCTCAAATTTGTGATAGTGACTTTGATAGTTTTCCACACCATATACTCTCTTCATAACAAACTCCACATATTTAGCCTTGTACCTAGGATCTAAAACAACCCCAATGCCCATCAAAGTGTTACTTTCTTTCCAGTAGCCATTAAATTTTATCCTCATATTCTTGGCCACGTCTCTGATATACTCATGCTCACTTGATTCCCAGATCTTAATGCATCTATTAACTTCTTGCACCCCATTATAATAAAAATTTGCTGTGGGATACTTAATCCCAACAAATTTGGTTGAAATGACATCAAACAATTCCAAACATTCACATATATTTACTCCTTGTTGCCACTCCTTAGAAGTTGGTAGTATCTTGAAGTCATTATCCAAATCAGCTAGCCTAACAAAAGCTTGTCTCAAAAAAATTGCATCCTTTAGCATCTTAAAGGTGGATTTCCACCTGGTATCCACATCTAATCCCACATACCTTAAAGTAGGAAGCTTAACTTGGGCAATAGCACATTCAAATATCTCTTTACTATCCTGACTTGACTTGACATATTTTACACACTATCTAATTAACTGCATATATAAATAGAGCAGCTACTCTCATTCCACACCCTACAATCAAGTGCAATACATGATTAATACACCTCATTTGGAACATATCCCTATTAAGAACTAAACAATCTTCGCTATCAAGCCATTTCTTCAGATTTTCCATCATAACATTGTTGGAGCTAGCATTCTCAGCAGCTACATCAAAAAGCTTATTGTCTATGTTCCAATCTAGACATACTGATTTCACTACAGATGCTAAAACTTCTCCAGAATGTGGTGATGGCACTAAAGTATATGCTAGTGTTTTCTTAATAAATTTCCACTCATCATCTATGTAATGCATTGTCACACAACAATAACCATCCTTTGTATGCTTACATGACCACATATATGTTGTTAACCTACATTAGATGTAATTTCATCAAATTATTCTTGTAATTGCAGTTTGAACTGAGTTGCTAGTCTCATGATGTCTTCCCTAACTGTATTCCTAGTGTAAAGCTTAGCAGCAGGATTCAGAGATTTAACAAACTCTCTAAAATAAGGATGCTCAACTCTAGTGATTGGATAACCATGTTTAGCAATCATTTTGGCAACTAGTATCCTAGTAGCAACAGCATCATACTTCCAATTAGCTAACTTGGTTTGAGCATTACCTGTTTTGACTGAAGTAATCTTTCTTTGTCCTTTTTTATTCTCAGGCTTTTCTTTGTAGATTCTAGCATGGTAATGCAAGCGGCTGGTTCCTTGGTTATTGGGTGCAGGTATTCTCTTGTGACAATGTTTGCATTCAGCTATCAGTATCCCAACCTCATTCCCACTTTTTATTTTCTTCTTTCCAACTGACCTTTCAAATCAATCCATACATCAGACCTCACTGAACGTAGTTTTTTCTTTTCTCCAGCTATAATTGAATCTTCATCTACTTCTATTTCTTCTTTATCTGCTTCTTCTCTGGGACGAATTGCAGGTATAACAACAACAGGTGTTGAATGAATTCCTGAACCTTGAACTTGGTTTGATGCACCAGGTAATTGTGATGCAACTGAAAGTGAGGGATTGCTTGATGAACCAACATGATTGGATGCTCCTCTTTCGCTTTGGGATATGATTAATTTCACGAATCTCAATCTGTTCTGAAAACCCTAATTTCAGAAACCCTAAATTGAAAATTGAGTTTTTAAGATTGAAATTAAACTCAAAAATTAAAGAAGAAAACCCTAGTTTCTAATCAGTAATCACACATGATTTCTAAGTGAAGTGAAGATGATTTATAAGGCAGAGACGAGGAGTTGAGGTTAGGTTTTCTCTCTTTTTCTCTCTGAAGTGAAGTGAAGAATAAACTGAATGATATTCATTCGAAGAATACACACCTAGGTATAAGAATTTACACGTGCAGTGCACACGTTACCGGATATCGGATGTAAAGCTAACGAAAATACACAATTCCACTACCGTTACGTTAAGAGAAAATTATCCGTTAGCTTATCAGATACGGATATCCGTTTACCGCTATTTCGGATGGTAGCAGTAATGGATCACGGATAATCGGTATCGGATTTCGGATAATCGGTATCCATTGATGAGCCTAGTCGCAACAAAGTAAACCTTGTCTATGTATATGAAGAAGTCAAGAGAGAGGAGCCAAGGTTGTCTTAGGGAGGAGAAAATGACAATAAAAGGAGTTGATTTTGAGAGAACTGAATCTACTGTGGATAGGATGAGGTTTTCACTACTTTCTCACTTTTTACCCTTAATCACGATACACTTTTGATCTAGTAGCATTACAACCAACTATTTCACAATTTCTGGTAGGATTGGTTATGATTATAATTATAAAATACTTGATGGATAAAAGCTAGTCCGAAATGGCGGAATTGATTAAACGCTTCAAAAGTTATCCGGAGAGGAAAAAGCATAATTTGTGACATACCAAAATTTTCCTCCAAAAGTATGCCTCATAGAGTGTCTTGCCTTCTAAGGTTAAGTTATTTGGTAAAGAGTAAAAAAGCACCTCTAAGCACACCTTACTTTTGATACACATCAAAACATTTAAACACTGAATATAACTGAAGCAACACCATTTTGGAGAGTTCACTTAAAAACACCGAAAAGAAAAATCACATAACTGAATATAGAGAAGGTTTGGAAGACGTAGGTCCTTCAGAATCTAGTAGAATTCCAAACCAACCATCTTAAAACTAGTCCCTTTGAGTTTGGGGTTAACCACCTCTGCTTAAGAGTTTAAGGGAAAAAAGATAATTGAACTGAGTTCTATTGATTAAAGTTATGTTCTTCAAACTGACTCAAATATTGTATTTATACTATGTAATTTCTTGATAAGCAAGTAATGCAATTAAAGAAGTTCTATCAAACTAGGAAAGCTAAGTATTAATTAAAGTAGTTCTAAATAAGGAAAGATAGTAGGCCGGCAGGTTTAGTTTCGCAATTAGGGCTGTCAACGACACTTAACATAACGGATATTGGCTTTGCCGCTGCCACTTCCGTTGCCATTAAAATTAGCGGATATCCGTTATCCGTTAAGTGCCGACGGAAATATGAAATTCAAAACCATTACCGTTACAATGGACTTACCGGATAACAAATATTTTTCCGTTACCATCCGGTATGTCACAGGACAAACACAAAATAGGTTTAAAACACAAAACAATTACACATAATAACTTCTATGTACAAGCAAACAAGTTCTAAATCCATGCCACACAAAAAAAACATACAAATGTTCATGTTCTAAACCAAATTACATGTTCAGAATCTTCAGATATTCTAGCAAAAGAAAAAACCATGTTTTTGCAAAAGAAAAGACAAAGGATTAAGGAACTCCATCTCCATTTGTTGGAGTAACTGCAAATGCATTCCTTCATCTCCAGATTCTCCACTGCCAAGTGCCAACTGCATCTGCAAATGCATATTTCCTCTTTACTCCTTAGTCCTGAACTTCTGCATTTTGAAAGTAAAATCAAAAGTGTTAGACAGTTAAGCAACTTAAGCTGGCAATGTCAGTGCAATAAGCCAATAAATATAAAAGCAAATAAAAGATTAAGATGTATGGAAACTTACCAAGAATAACACAACTATCACATTGTCACTAAGAGTGAGATATGGCAGCCAATCACCCAAACAAAGCAATGCTTCAACAAGTTCTGGAGCTAATGAACTCCTGTGAGATGTGAGAACCCTTCCACCAATACTAAACATAGATTCTAATGCTACACTTGTCACTGGAACTGCCAATACATCTCTTGCAATCCTTGAGAGAGTTGGGTACTTAGGAGCATGATTCTTCCACCAACTTAAGATATCAAACCTCCTTTCTTGATGGTCATTTGTGCCTTTAGGAAGAACTGGTTCTGCTAAGTATGTCTCCAATTCTGACTTCTCAACCTCAAACATATTATTTTCCATAATAAAATCATCATAACCAAATTCATATGATGTTGTTGTACCTGCAGAGATCTCAATTGTAGCTGAATGCATTCCAGTATCAAAATAATCTGGAGTTGTAGTGTTGGTTTCATAAGCACAGAAAAGGGCATTGAGTTGAAGCTCAAATTTGTGATAGTGACTTTGATAGTTTTCCACACCATATACTCTCTTCATAACAAACTCCACACATTTAGCCTTGTACCTAGGATCTAAAACAACCCCAATGCCCATCAAAGTGTTACTTTCTTTCAAGTAGCCATTAAATTTCATCCTCATATTCTTGGCCATGTCTCTGATATACTCATGCTCACTTGATTCCCAGATCTTAATGCATCTATTAACTTCTTGCACCCCATTATAATAAAAATTTGTTGTGGGATACTTAATCCCAGCAAATTTGGTTGAAATGACATCAAACAATTCCAAACATTCACATATATTTACTCCTTGTTGCCACTCCTTAGAAGTTGATAGTATCTTGAAGTCATTATCCAAATCAGCTAGCCTAACAAAAGCTTGTCTCAAAAAAATTGCATCCTTTAGCATCTTAAAGGTGGAGTTCCACCTGGTATCCACATCTATTCCACAGACCTTAAAGTAGGAAGCTTAACTTGGGCAATAGCACATTCAAATATCTCTTTTCTATCCTGACTTGACTTGACATATTTTACACACTCTCTAACTGCATCTATAAATGGAGCAGCTACTCTCATTCCACACCCTACAATCAAGTGCAATACATGATTACTACACCTCATTTGGAACATATCCCCATTAAGAACTAAACAATCTTCGCTATCAAGCCATTTCTTCAGATTTTCCATCATAACATTGTTGGAGCTAGCATTCTCAGCAGCTACATCAAAAAGCTTATTGTCTATGTTCCAGTCTAGACATACCGATTTCATCTGAGATGCTAAAACTTCTCCGAATGTGGTGATGGCACTAAAGTATATGCTAGTGTTTTCTTAATAAGTTTCCACTCATCATCTATGTAATGCATTGTCACACAACAATAACCATCCTTTGTATGCTTACATGACCACATATATGTTGTTAACCTACATTAGATGTAATTTCATCAAATTATTCTTGTAATTGCAGTTTGAACTGAGTTGCTAGTCTCATGATGTCTTCCCTAACTGTATTCCTAGTGTAAAGCTTAGCAGCAGGATTCAGAGATTTAACAAACTCTCTAAAATAAGGATGCTCAACTCTAGTGATTGGATAACCATGTTTAGCAATCATTTTGGCAACTAGTATCCTAGTAGCAACATCATCATACTTTCAATTAGCTAACTTGGTTTGAGCATTACCTGTTTTGACTGAAGTAATCTTTCTTTGTCCTTTTTTATTCTCAGGCTTTTCTTTGCAGATTCTAGCATGGTAATGCAAGCTAATTCAGTTCCTTGGTTATTGGGTGCAGGTATTCTCTTGTGACAATGTTTGCATTCAGTTATCAGTATCCCAACCTCCTTCCCACTTTTTAGTTTCTTCTTTCCAACTGACCTTTCAAATCAATCCATACATCAGACCTCACTGAACGTAGTTTTTTCTTTTCTCCAGCTATAATTGGATCTTCATCTACTTCTATTTCTTCTTCATCTGCCTCTTCTCTGGGACGAATTGCAGGTATAACAACAACAGGTGTTGAATGAATTCCTGAACCTTGAACTTGGTTTGATGCACCAGGTAATTGTGATGCAACTGAAAGTGAGGGATTGCTTGATGAACCAACATGATTGGATGCTCCTCTTTCGCTTTGGGATATGATTAATTTCACGAATCTCAATCTGTTCTGAAAACCCTAATTTCAGAAACCCTAAATTGAAAATTGAGTTTTTAAGATTGAAATTAAACTCAAAAATTGAAGAAGAAAACTCTAGTTTCTAATCAGTAATCACACATGATTTCTAAGTGAAGTGAAGATGATTTATAAGGCAGAGACGAGGAGTTGAGGTTAGGTTTTCTCTCTTTTTCTCTCTGAAGTGAAGTGAAGAATAAACTGAATGAGATTCATTCGAAGAATACACACCTAGGTATAAGAATTTACACGTGCAGTGCACACGTTACCGGATATTGGATGTAAAGCTAACGAAAATACACAATTCCACTACCGTTACGTTAAGAGGAAAATATCCGTTAGCTTATCAGATATGGATATCCGTTTACCGCTATTTCGGATGGTAGCAGTAACGGATCACGGATAATCGGTATCCATTGACAGGCCTAGTCGCAACAGTAAACCTTGTCTATGTATATGAAGAAGTCAAGAGAGAGGAGCCAAGGTTGGCTTAGGGAGGAGAAAATGACAATAAAAGGAGTTGATTTTGAGAGAACTGAATCTACTGTGGATAGGATGAGGTTTTCACTACTTTCTCACTTTTTACCCTTAATCACGATACACTTGATCTAGTAGTATTACAAGCAACTATTTCACAATTTCTGGTAGGATTGGTTATGATTATAATTATAAAATACTTGATGGATAAAAGCTAGTCCGAATTGGCGGAATTGATTAAACGCTTAAAAGGTTATCCGGAGAGGAAAAAGCAAAATTTGTGACATACCAAAATTTTCCTCCAAAAGTATGCCTCATAGAGTGTCTTGCCTTCTAAGGTTAAGTTATTTGGTAAAGAGTAAAAAAGCACCTCTAAGCACACCTTACTTTTGATACACATCAAAACATTTAAACACTGAAGATAACTGAAGCAACACCATTTTGGAGAGTTCACTTAAAACACTGAAAAGAAAAATCACATAACTGAACATAGAGAAGGTTTAGAAGACGTAGGTCCTTCAGAATCCTGAAGCCGTTCTAGTGAAGCTACGACTTTTTCCATGGTTGGTCTGTACTTGGGATCCACAGAGAGACATTGTAAAACAAGGTTACCTGCCTTTAACGCCTCTGGCTGTGTGTATTGACCCTCAACTCGGGTGTCTATAATAGTTGAAACTTTTCTGGGCAGGTAAGGCTTTGCCCATTCAATCAAATTGTCTTCTCCAGATGGCCGGAAAATGTCTATTGCTTTTCGACCACATAACATTTCTAAGAAAACAACCCCGAAGCTGTATACGTTGCTGCTTGCAGTTAGATGACCTTCAATAATAGAGAGAAAGAGAGTGCATTAGAAAGAAGATATACAGCCGAACGAAAATATCATAACGTACATATCAAATTAAAAGCAGCACAATGCAAAAAATAATTGATTCATTAACTCTAAATTCTTGCAAATTCAGAATCTGGAATTCTTCGTGATTGTTTTATTATAATTCCAGCACAAACATCTAATATAGAGCTGAAAAAAGGCCCAGGGAAAGCTAAAATTACCTGTGGCTAGATACTCAGGAGCGACATATTCACGGTTGACCATTACCCTCGTAGACACATGACTCTGATCTCCCGTAGGACTCTTATCACCAGGATAATCTTTTGCAAACTCGAAGTCCGAAAGCTTTGCATTATAAGTCTGTGAGTTTCACATTACAATAGATAGATATATTATTAGACTACTCAAAACGCTAAAATGATCACCACAGGTGTTAGAGTTGAAGCTACATTGTGAAGGAAGAGTTGCATACCGAATCAAGCAGGATATTTGAAGTTTTAAAATCTCTAAAGATGACTTTTGTTTCTGCACTGTCAAGAAACGCAAGGCCTTTTGCTGCTCCAAGAGCAACCTTCATTCGTACATTCCACGAAAGTGGTTGGAAGTTGGATACTACAGCATAAACAACATCCCAAAACTATCAATCCCAAGGTAGGGTCAAACAATGAAGCAATGAAAAAACATAGCAACCAGTGTTCGAAGAACTTACGCCTGTAAAGATGATCCTCTAAGCTTCCATGAGGTGTGTATTCATACACCAAGATTCGGTTTCCATTTTCCGCACAGTATCCAATCAACTTGACAAGATTAGGATGGTATACTTGACCCAAGTAATTCACTTCTGCCTACAGAATCAAATAAGCAATTCTATTATCCAAAAATCCTATAAAGAGTTGCAATGTATCCAAATATGAGATTATGACATGTAAATTGAGAAGCAATAACCGAAAATCACTGGAATGGCTTACTTAATCAGTTTATGAATCCCCGAGGGCGGATGCCACTGTAGTACAGTGGTAAAGTCATTGGGTGAGGATACCAATGACCTGATTTTGAAACTCGTCAGAACCAAATTCTTTATCGATAAAAAAAAGAAAAAAATCCAAAATGCATCTCCATACCTACTCAATGTATATTTCTAACAAATTGCATACAGCGGTCTAACAATAAATCAAGCATAATTTTCCAAAATCAGCAGAATAAGTAGTACTCACCAGCCATTTGCTTTGATCCTGGAACCGTTCTGGGGAATTCAACAGCTTAACAGCAATAACAATTCCAGTCCCCGGCTCTGTAGCCGTAAATGTGTTCTCATCAATCCATCCTTTAAAAACACGCTCAAATTCACCTTCGCGTAACAAGTTATTGAATTTCCTTGTAGCAGTTTCCAGATCACTAAACCTGAAACTTCTTATATTAGAGGATTGTAAGATCTCGCCTTCGCTTCGTGGAGTCGGCGGAACTGAAGCCAATGTTGTTTTACTACTTGGACTACTTAGTTCATTCCCATTTCTACTTAAATAGTTTGAATTTAATCCTACAAACATACAAATCAAAGAACACTTAGTAAACCCTAAAATTCCACATTCCAAACTCAGATAAACTAAACAAATCTACAAGGATTAAATGCGCGATGGGATATTTAAATTGGCAGGATCCATTGAGATTTACAAAATGAATTTGTGGTTCTTTATTCATTTACCTGGTTCGGTGGACTGTAGACGTTTCCCTTTTTTCCACAAACCATTTATCTGAAAGCAGAGAACAAATTAAGAAAGTGTTACTATCAAGTTCAACTCTTGAAAAAACCAGAAGCGTAGAGACAAATATAATACTGAAGACCTTAGAGTGACTGCCTGGGTCAACTTGCTCAGGACTGATAGTGTTTGGGAACCCTTTTGATTCATTTGTTGGCGGTTGCTTTGGACTGTTGGGAGGAGATACTCCAATCTGAACATCACAGGTAATCTGATTGCCGCTGGTCTTACAATTGCCAGAACCATTTTCTTCTTCAGCATCTTCAGTATGCCAACACTTCCCCATTCGAAAAACTCAAAACAGAGAAAAACCAGAGTACTCTATTTGAACCTTCTTCTTTATCTTTACAAAAAACAGAAAGGAGAGATTTTCAGAGAAAACGTTGTTTATAAGTAGTGGTAGTAACCAAAACAAGTTTAGATGTAAAACCATAACATCTTTTCATCAACTTCTTCTTCTTCAAAGTTTGGTTGTCATCCATATAATATTAATTTATAAATTTATTTCCATAGACTAGTACAGCAACAACACAAGTCCAACAAAGAAACTTAAATTAATCAAACACCTACTCCATAAGCAAATTAAACTATTATTCACCTTTTTCTTTTTTGAATATTTGATATAGAAATGAGAATAAAAATCCTTTTAGGAAACATAGCTTTTTCTAGGAAACTGAAAAAAGACTATTCTGTATACTCTGTACTGTGCTCGACTTATAAGTCTAATTGGATCTCCTTACACACATGAGTCAACATATAGAAATGTGTGGGTGTCAATTCTGAATTTTCTTATTGTTCTGCTGTGCTAACTTATCGTCTGTTTTCTTCTATAAATTATATAAAGATGTGATAATCTCAAATAAATAGGAAGAGAAGCATACAATTTTTTTTTTCGTATGGACGGCGAAATTCCGTAGCTTCTATTGGATTAAAAGGTATCAAACTGGCATGGTAACCACTACACCAAGCACGGAGTAGTTCTGCCAGTTCTACCACATGCTCTACCGCGTCGCTGAAGTTGAATCCACCTGCAAAGAGCGCATGAAAACTGAGTATCAACATTTCATGCGCTCTTTATTCATTAGTTCAAGTTTCACTCCTATTACCTTGTGAGTACCACATCTGAATATAATTGGGATAATGACAATTCACAAGTTAGCTACTTCTTAGAAAATAAAAGGTACAGTACCTGACAGCCAACATGGATTGAAGATCGCGAGATGCCAACTTTTTAATAATAGCACTCCCACAGTTGAAACTGTAATCTTTCATTGGCCAATTTGTATGTCCTGCAAGTTAAATTAGTGAAAATTTAATGTAGACAAATCCAGATACCACATCCCATATGTGACATGCATGGAAGGGTTAGGCGGGTGTCAGGAGGCTAGGTAGGGCCTGGCGACTGGAGATACTAGTCATGGATTAGACGGGGAGTAGTCAGGGGAAGAAAATGCAAGTGTAATATTTGCAAGAGACAGAAGGGTAAATAAACCATGTAAAATTGATATAAAAGCATTCGATAATACTTAAGTTATGCTACTTAGACTCAAGAACTTAATGTAGCATGTTATAACCTTGTAATTGACCCAAACCTTCTTTTGTATCCCCAATGAATCTGATACATTAGGACATGGAGTAAAATTTGCTCCAAAAAAACAGTAACACTCCAACCCAACCTACTTAAGTATTGTTTCAGTGCACTCAATGCACATGTCCCAAACAGATGCCTATTCAACGTTTGGGAGATACGGAGAATAGGTGCACCAAATGTACAAGTATATAACATTTTGACAAGCATCATTCATTCTCTAACCTTAATTGTGCCATCAGCAACCTTGACAACCTGATGCAGCGGTTTCCATCCAGCTAATTGAAGATCATCCTAAATGCCAGAGGTACTGTCCAACACAAATTACACTAAGGGCTATCAACAGAAATAAACAGCAATTGGATAAGATCAAAATCAGTGGTGGTGTTGATAATTGTCCCTGCAAAGACCGCCACTCCCCACCACCCCTACCCCCACCATTACCACCATGGCACCACCACAAGAAAAATAATAATTTGAAATTGCTTTTGTTTACTTACAATGATTAAAATCCTGAATTTCCTTAACTTTGGCCTAAGCTGATGTTCATGTTCCCTCTCTACTTTGGCTGAAAAATTCCCCCAAATCACAAGACGGGCAATCAAAAATCCAAACTTTTTCTGTGTAAATTAAAGAGAATTCAAATTATCTAGTGGGTTTTAGTTGAATTCGTAAATGGAGTAAGAAAACTGATTACCTGACCTAAATCTGTAGCGAGCTGTTGAAGGTCAAGTTCAGACATTCCAAGAAGAACATGAGAATCAATATGACAGTTTTTCGAGCAGTATATGTAGCAGCCATGGAGATTGAACGAGAACAAACAACCCTTACTGCTATTGACAGGAGCACAACACATTTGTTGAAACAAAGCCATTGGATGGAGCTTTGAAATGAAAAAAATCCCTCTTTCAGAGTGATAAACCCTCTATTTTGTTTTGGATGTTTGCACCCAAATGTGAATTTTCAACCGAAAGTGATTTACCGGGAATTTGAGATTCAGCTCTTTTGGGTCTCAAATTCACGGAGTCTCATCATCCTTTTCCTCTCTTTTTTCCATTTTTAGGGGCGACCCCAAAAGAATTAAGGGGACCCCAAAAGACAAAAAAAGTCACCCATACGTAAATCTAAACTACCTCTTACCTTCGATTTTTCGAATGGCCAATATGCCCCTATATAATCGGGAGCCTACACCATAATCGGTAGGTTAAAGGTGAATCGGTAGATTAATTGAAACTATACCTACCGATTATTGTGTAGATACTTCGGCTAATAATCCCTTTTATAATTGTTAGCTTATCCAACTTGTAAGACTACCGATTATAAGGAGCCCCATATTCAACCTTGGCCAAATTCCATAGGTTTTGAGGGGTGCAGAGCCAACCATAACTACTTGGCTAGCTTGAGCTGTGGATGTAGCCATAATCGAAAGCCTAATAGGTTACATACACTACCGATTATAAGTTGCCCCAAAATGAGTTTTTTCTAAAATCCTTCACGTAATGAATTTTGAAATCTACCATAATCGGTAGGGTATATAATTATATAACCCACCGATTATAACGAGCCCATATCCAACCTTTGCCATATTTCATAGGTTTTGAGTGTACACGACCCACCATAACCACTTGGTTCATGTTTTGGATGCGGCGTTAATCGGGAGTTAAATATATTACCAAACCATCCGATTATGGGTTGCCCCAATATGAGTTTTTTCTAAAATCCTTCATGTAAGGGAATTTGAAATATACCATAATCGGTAGAGTTAACAACTTAACAACCTACCGATTATAAGGAGTCCCGGATCGAACCCTTGCCAAATTCCATAGGTTTTGAGTGTACAGAGCCAGGCATAACCATGTGGTTCGTGATTTGGATGTAGCCATAATCGTAAGCCAAATAGGTTCCGCAACCTACTGATTATAGGTTGCCCCAAAATGAGTTTTTTCTAAAATCCTTCATGTGATGAATTTTGAAATCTACCATAATCGGTAGAGTTTATTACTTCTTACCGTCCGATTATACGAAGCCCCAAATCCAACCTGTTCCAAAATCCATAGGTTTAGAGGGTACAGAGCCAGGCATAACCATGTGGTTCGTGATTTGGATGTAGCCATAATCGGTAGTCAAATGAAGTATTTTCATTTTCGATTATACAGTTTCCCCAAATTTTGTTTTTGTAGAAATCTCAATTTTTCGAATGTGAGAACTATATAAATCGGTAGTTAATAAGACTTCCGATTATGCAGTTGCCCCAAATTTTGTTTTTGCAGAAATGTCATTTTTTTCGAATTTGGGAACTAGAATAATCGGTAGTAGTTAATAGTTGCCCCAAACTTGACGAAATTTTGGGAATTTAGGAGCTACTATAATTAAATTTCTTCCTTCCGTTTGTTATAGAAGCAAGATATCATTTGGCACAAAATTTTGTATAATTTGTTACTAAGGAGCTACTATAATTAGACATTAGTCTAGTGAGGTTCAGCTTTTTTTAGGTTGGACAATGTAATTCTTTCTCTTTAATAATATCATTATTTTTTCTAGCAAAAAAAAAAAACCTATTCATTGTTATAAATGCATTTGGCACAAAATCTAGCCTATATAAATAGATGTTGTATTCTCCCTTTTTTACACACAATAATAAGAATATTTTGTCCTGTCTCTTTCTTTGTGTTAAGCTCCACCAATTCGTATACGTTTTTACTAGACCTAATTATTTTTTTCTTCGTTTGTATACTGTTATTAGTTTGTCAAAAGCATCCATTGATGCCTATTCGCTTAATTAATTAAGCTTTACCTTTACGAGGTTTCTCTTTCTTTTCTTTATGGTTTTTGATATCAATGACTCTTACCACGAGATTTCTTTATTATTATCTTATTTTAATATTTTTTTTTCGATAGAGAAACAGAGGGACATTGATGACATCATAGTATTCCAAACTATTTTGTCCTGTATCACTTGTTCTTTGTATCAAAGACTAAAATCAGAAATCACTTTTTATAATATATTCTCTTCTTGTCTCTTATTTGTTTCATTGGGACCCGTAGACAACTGTTCAGGTCATGAGAGATATATTTTTTTTTTTTTTTAGTTTGTAATCTTTCTTTCGTTTTTTTTTTTTTGGAATCGTGAATAAGTGTATACTAATAGCATGTAATCAGTAGAAGATGTTTTTGTCCTATTGCAATGATAATTTACTTTTATTATTATAATAACATCTTTACCCTATTCACTGATTTTATTATTGTTTTTTTATTATTTTTTTTTTTCTTTTTCTTATATAAGTGCTTCACAAATTTATTGGTCATGTCTGGCTATGCCGTCTAACCAATAATTTCTTTTTATTATTTTTTTTTTTTTTCTTATATAAGTGCTTCACAAATTTATTGGTCATGGAGTCTAACCAATAATTTCTTTTTATTATTTTTTTTTCTTATATAACATTATATAACAAATTTATTGGTCATGTCCGGCTATGCCGTCTAACCAATAATTTTATCTTATTTTATTATTTATTGTGCCATGTTTAATATTTTTTTTTAATTTTATACAATGTCCAAACTCTCTAACTCGACTTCATGGCCCTTGACACATCGGAAAGAACTATTTGTCATGGATTTTTTTGAATGGGAAACACTATTGTTCGAACAACAAAATCGCAAAGCAAAGCCTTAAAACGAGGCTTTGCTTACGGTGAAAGACCCGTACACTTTGTGGACAAGAGTCAAAGATCGTTTTGATCATCGAAGAAAAGTGATTTTAATTCAAGATTTCAAGATGCATACAATTGACACTTTTTCAAATTGTCTCTCGTTTAAAACTATGCGGTGAAAAAATGCTTGATCTTTTGGAGAAGACTTACTCCACCTTTCATGCCAATATCGTGAAAGGCGTTTAAGAAATATTCAGAGCTTTTTTTGAGTTATTACTCAAGAACCATCAAAGGCGGGTTCAATAGTTGCTCCAGAGATGAACGCTACGTAAAACGGTGGACGTTCGTTAGGTCCTAAAAAGCCCAACTTCAAGAAGAAGGTAATAATTCCCAGGTAATGGACAATGTAACGGATTTATCGAGTTTATTTGTTTTTCTCTTTAATAATATCATTATCTTGTTGAGGGACATGGAAAAGCATCGATATTACTCCCTAATGGTACAAAAATCCATGTTTTTCAACAAGATCCAAACGCAACTTGTTGAGTTTTAAAGACATCGTCTTAATGGGTATCATATTGAGACAACAAACGAAGCTAACAAAGAGTATCTATGCATTACTACCATTGTCTCGGGTAAGAAACAAGTCTTAGAAAAGCTTCCATCTCTAAAAAAAACTCATATGGACATCCTCTAAATAGACTAAAAGTCTTATCATTTAATGATTGTCCATGCATCGCTTGCTATCAAGGAAAATTGATTATTAGGCCATCATTGATGAAAGTTGGCATCGAATCACCTAATTTTCGCAACGAATTCAAGGTGATATATGTGGACCCATTCACCCTTCGTGTGGACCATTTCGTTATTTTATGGTTCTTATTGATGCTTCAACACGATGGTCGCATGTTTGCTTACTTTCGACTCGTACTGTTGCATTTGCAAGACTTCTTGCACAAATTATTAAGTTACTGAGCTCGGATTTCAGATTTTCCTATTAAAACTATTCGTCTTGATAATGCTGGTGAATTTACCTCTAAAACGTTTAATGATTATTGCATGTCAATTGGCATTGATGTTGAACACTCCATCGCTCATGTGCACACTCAAAATGGCTTAGCGGAATCATTTATTAAGCGCTTACAATTGATCGCCCGACCATTAATCTTAAGGTCTAACTTGCCATTTTCAGCATGGGGTCATGCAATATTACATGCTGCAGCATTGGTCCGTATAAGACCAACCAGCTATCAAAAATACTCACCTGTACAACTCGTATATGGGCATCAACCAAATATATCGCATCTTCGAACTTTTGGTTGTGCTGTGTATGTTCCCATTGCTCCACCACAGAGCGAAAATGGGTCCTCAACGTAGACTCGGCATATATGTTGGCTATGACTCTCCATCTATCATTCGGTATTTAGAACCTCAAATAGAGATGTTTTTAAAGCAAGATTTGCGATTGCCAATTTGATGAATCAAAAGTCGTTAGGGGAGATAAGCCAAAACTTGAGGAACGCGTGAAATTTCATGGAATACACCATCATTAGCCCACTTTGATCCTCGTACAAAACAATGTGAACTTGAGGTTCAAAGAATCATACATTTGCAAAATATTGCAAACCAAATGCCTGATGCATTTATCGATACATAAGGTAACAAAATCACATATACCGCCGCAAATACTCCCCGCAAGAGTAAGTATCCTGTAAGGACATCATGATAATCAGTCCACGATACGCTTGAAGCGTGGAAGACCTCTTGGTGCAAAGGATTTAGTTCCGCGGAAAAAGAGATCGTAGTTGGCATTCGGAAAAAAAAGCCATTCACTCAAACATTGATTGATCAATCAAATACCGATACACAAGTTGCACTCAAGAGGCACATGTACCTCAGAACAATGAGATCTCTATAAACTATGTTGGTACAAGACAAACTGGGATAGGAATACAATTATTACCGATAGTAAATTTGCTTTTACGCTTGCTTTGGATATCATTGAAAATATTGATGATCTCGAACCACAATTCCATCGAAGAATGTCGTCGCAGTAAAAGATTGGCCTAAGTGGGAGGTTGCAATCCAAGAAAGTACAACTATTAGTAAAACGTGGAGTCCTTGGTCCCGTTGTTGTAACTCCTGAAAAATGTAAAAGTTTGTCTGATACAAATGGGTATTGCATTTAAAACGTAACGAGAAAAATGAAATTGTGAGATATAAAGCTCGACTCGTTGCACAAGGTTTTTCACAAAGACTGTGTATTGATTATCAAGAAACTTATTCTCCAGTGATGGATGCCATCACATTTAGGTTTCTTATTAGTTTGGCGCCTTCGGAAAAGCTTGAAATGCGTCTTATGGATGTAGTTACAAAATTTTTATCTTTATGGGTCACTTGATAGTGACATTTATATGAAACTTCCGAGGGATTTCGTATGCCCAAGCAGACAAGTCCAAAGATCGTAGTGTATACTCAATAAAACTTCAAAGAGCTCTATATGGACTAAAGCAACTGAAGAATGTGGTATAATCGCCTCGAGTGAATATTTATTGAAAGAGGGATATACCAATAATGCTATTTGTCCATGTGTTTTCATTAAGAAATCCAATTCGGGGTTTGCTATTATTGCAAGATACGTTGATGATCTAAATCTTGTTGGAACTTTAAAAGAACTCATGAAACCGCTCGCTTACTTGCGTAAGGAATTTGAGATGAAAGATCTTGGTAAAACTAAGTATTGTCTTGGTTTACAAATTGAGCATGTCTCAAATGGGATATTTGTCCATCAATCTACTTATACGAAAAAGTCTTAAAACGATTTTATATGGACAAAGCACATCCACCGAGTTCCCTATGGTTGTGAGATCACTTGACGTGAATAAAGACCCATTTCGACCTAAAGAAGATGGTGAAGAACTTCTTGGTCCCAAGTGCCATATCTAAGTGCAATTGGTGCTCTTATGTATCTTGCAAATTGCACAAGGCCAGATATTGCTTTTTCGAGCTTAATCGTTAGCTAGATACTTTCGCTCCAACTCGAAGACACCGGAATGGAGTCAAGCACTTATTACGTTATCTTAGTGGAACTATAACGCAGATGCGGGTTATCTTTCGGATCCACATAAAGGACGATCACAACCGGGTATTTGTTTCTGGCCATGAAGCAAACAATTTCACTTACATCTACAAATCATTCTCAACTAATAGCGATCCATGAAGCAAGCCGTGAGAGCGTTCGGTTATTCTACTGCACTTTTCCTTCGTCAAGGTTTGTCCCATCGGTTTACTTGTCAAGGTTTTAATGAGCGAAGATATGCGTGTCCAACACTTTTTCCGAGTCTCACACAAGTTTTTTCTCTCTTGATTTTCCTTTGATATATTTTTATGACTTAGACACGGTGGTCATGTGGGAAGTGTTATAAACGTTTATTTATGTTAATAATATAGGGGCTACCGGGAAAATGAATAAATGATAGTATTTTTTTAAGAATTTGAAGGGACGTGATAGAATTTCATTTTATGTCAATATCCGAATATTACAAAAATTCCCAGATGAAAAAATCCACAAAGATTAAGTCAAGTCGAATACACTGACCAAAATATAGAAACTACAGAGGGATCAAATAAAGACGATACATGTAATGTGCTGCTTCAATTCCGATTATCTTGTTCTGGCATTCAATTTTTCTGTTCCACACTCAGCTGAGCAGAGTAAGCCTGTGAGTTTTAACATTACAATATATATCATTGGACGACTCAAAACGCATCACCACAGGTGTGAGGTTGAAGCTGCATTCTGAAGGAAGATTTGAATACCGAATCAAGGAAGATATTCCAAGTTTTGAAGTCTCTGTAGATGACTTGTGTTTCTCCGCTCTGAAGAAACGCAAGGCCTTTTGCTCGAAATGGTTGGAAGTCGGATCTTCCTGGGTAAACAACATCTCAAGTCTATCATTTCCAGATAAGAATCAAAACATTTCACTAAATAAGAAAAAATTTATACATCCAAAAATCCTACTAAGAACTCTATCATTTCCAGATATGAGATTATGACAGTTCTGAGAGTAAATTGAGAAGCAATAACCGAAATCCTACCTGCTGCTTTTCCGATTCCGCACATACCAAGATGAAATCATTTTGTTAACCTCTTCCGGTCTTCCTTTTCTTTTTCTTCATATTATGGAGAAAAAAAATTGTTGCTTTGGATTTTCCAACGGAGAAGAAGAAGAAGAAGTGACTTCTTGTTTCTCTAGGAAAGTTATTTGAGGAGGAGGTTATAATGAATTCTAACGGACAGCATGTGCATGTATATATAGGGATAAGAGAGGAGGTTAAAATGGAAATTTGAACTTTTTTCTGTACCTAATAATTTTATGTGGTTAAGGAAATTATTCGATTTCAATCAAAATCACTAGACAAACAAATAGTGGAGGGGCATCTGTTTGGTGACTGAAAATGAACTTGTACCAACCACCATGTGTAACCTACCTGATAATTTGAGCAACCAAAGAGACAGTGCCAAAGATTATTGAGATCTGATCTCTGACTGTTGGGCACATGACTAACTAAAAATCTAGAATGACTTCCGTAATGTAGCTATGTTTTCGACATAAGTATGAAGAAGCATTTAATCAAGTCTAAATCACAATAATCCTGTACTTTTAAAATTTACTGACTTCTGCAAATGGAACATCCAAAAGATATTCACCCCACAAACTCAAACTTCAATGTCCTTACTCCTTAGATACCCATCAAAGACCGGAATTACCAAGTAGTATCTTCATAATATAGATCCATGATGCTCATCATCTGGTGGTCTTTGGCTCCCACCTCTGAAAATGAGTTGTTGCTGTCATTGGCCTGCCAATAGAGACACTGGGAGCGGGATATGTTCCAGATATACATAAGGTAGATACGGATTAGGAAATCCAGTTAAAACTCGGATTTTTTGTTCTATAATAACGGATGTTCGTCCTTTTTAAGAGACCAAGTTGTATTAGGTCTTTGTCTTGTCTTCCAATCCGACGCTGGAAAATATCCGTCACCTGACTTTCGATTCGTACCGTGGGATGATGAAATAGAAAAATACACACACAGACATCCTGTATATAAACTCTATATATAAAACAAAAATCCCCTTATATTCTATCTATATTCTTTATGAAGAACGCCATGCTAAAGAGACGAAGAGCGTTAAAAGCACCAAAAACCCCGTTGCCAAATCTCCCTGGTGATATCGTTGTCGATATACTACGGATGTTGCCTGCAAAATCAATATGCAGATTCATGTGCGTCTGCAAACACTGGTACACCTTGTTCAAAGACCCTGATTTCATCAACAATCGTCTTAAGCTCAGCATTCTAACCGAAAACTTAAAGATTTTTCTAATAAAAAACGTGCATAAAAGTAAGGAAACAGAATTCTCATCGTTGTACACCGTATTTGAAAAAAACCGTTGTGAGTATGTTCAAAGAATGGATTCTTCATTCAAAAATACAAGCGAAAGGATGGACATTGTTGGTTATTGTAATGGTTTGGTTTTGATGAAAGACTATATATCTCGTTCGACGAGATGGTACTGGCTCTGGAATCCATATACTAAAGAGTGCAAAGAAATTGGAATTCCAAAAGTTGAATATGGACCAGCCGATTATATTCGTAGATATAGCGTAGCCAGTGTTACTTGTGGTGTTTGTTATAATCGCGATACGAATGGTTACAAGATTGTGGTAGCTATCTGTTATCAGAGAAGTAATCTTTGGGAAGCAACAGATGGATGTAAAATTCTAGTTTATACATCAGAATCGAGTTCATGGAAAACCTTACCCAACATCTTTCCTTATAGAATTTTAAATGGGACTTGTATGACTCAGGTAATATTTGTTTGCGGAGCTTTTCACTGGATTGCAAGCCAACTTAGACCAAGTTGTAGAGATTGCACTAGGCCAAGTTTTACAGATTGGCATTGTTTCTTATGATGTACGTCGTGACAAATTCAAGGAAGTAGGTGTCACCCATAGATTATTAAATGATGAAAGGTATTATCACCATGATTTGGGTGTTTTAGGAGGGTGCCTTTGCATAATACGACGAACATCCCGTGATTCTAATATTAAAGGCTTTGAAGTATGGGTGAAGAAGGATTACAATGTGACTAGATCATGGACTAAACTTTTCGTCGTCGAGCTCCCAATAGTTGCAAACTACGCGAGCTTTGTGAAAATACTATGGGAATTCAAGAATGGCGAAGTTTTATTCGTGCAAACAAATGGTTATGATCGTCGTTTAGTTTTATATGACCCGGTGAGTAAAAAATGTCAAGTTACCGGAATCCAACGTATTGACGGACACGAATGGAATATAGAAGCTTACATTGAGAGGGGTCTAGTATCACATAACTCAAAATACGGGAACTCCAACATCCTGCACACACCAAGATCAAGGAAATTATTAGGATATCTTAGAAGGCAACTGAAGAAATTTGGTTAATCAACTTCTGTAGAATTGTAATTTTGCAAAGTTGGCTGCACTACCAACTTCAAATATGTAATTTTCAGTTCTATTATTTTGGAGATTCGGATATCTGACTTGAAATATGAGAGTTAGATCCTTAAACCCTTGTGTAAAATTCATGTGATGAATAAAACCCTTGTGTAATCATAATTTTGCAAGCTTTTGTTGCAACAGTTTCAAAAAGAATTTGCAGTTCTGTAATGACTGCATATTGTACAACTTGGGTCTTTTGACATCTTAACAAAAATCCTTTTTGGGGGCATGAAGGGGGGAAATATCGCATAAGCGTACTCATCAACTTCACCCTAACCAAAACAGCTTTAAGCACGAAGTGACAATAATTACCAAGAGACAGGACGAAGAGCAAGCACGCAATAGAGGAAGAAGAACGCGAAGAGGGGTTACACGATGAAGACAAGGCGATGATCATATCATTAGAGGAAGCACGAAAAGCTAAGTAGCAGCATGACAGCTCTCAAAAGCCTGGCAAATAAGACAAACTGCAACATAATCCTTTAACAGAGATCTTGCACGTGAACCATAGTCGTCTTCTGCTGATACATTTTCCTATATAAGGGCTCAAAAATGATACAGAGACGGGGTGAGTTGAAATAATGATCTTGCACGTGAACCATAGCAACAAATTAAAAATAGTGTTACTATCAAGTTCTACTCCGGAAATGCAAAGAACCAGAAGCATAGAGACAAATATGAGTGACTGCCTGGGTTAACTTGCTTAGGACTGATAGGGTTGAGCAATCCTTTTGATTCATTTCTTGGCGATTGCTTTGGACTGTTGCAAGAAGATACTCCTATCGGAACATCACAGGTAATCTGATTGCCACTGGTCTTTACAATTGCTAGAACCGTTTTCTTCTTCAGAATCTTCAGTATGCCAACACTTCCCCATTAGAAAAACTCAAAACAGAGAAAAACCACAGTGCTCCGTTTAAATCAATTTCCTTCTCTCTACAAAAAAGAAAAAAAGAAAAGGAGAGATTTATTAGTAAACAAGTTTAGATGTAAAACCATAATCCCTTTTCATCAACTTCTTGTTCTTCTTCTTCTTCAAGGTTTGGTTATCATCCATATAATACAAATTTAATTGATTTTATAAATTGACTTTCGTTGACTAGTATAAACAACAACACAAGTCCAACAAAGAAATATAAATTAATCTAATACTTACTCCATTAAGCAAATTAATTTTGTATTCGCCTTTTTCTTTCTTGAATTTCTGAGAGAAATTTTAAAATAAATGAGAAAAAATGCTTTTAGAAAGTATAGCTTTTTCTTGGAACTGAAAAACAGATTACTTGTATACTCTGTATCTGCATACACACAAGAGTCAAGATATAGAGAGAGATAGAGAAGATCAATCATGAATGGTGGGTGTCAATTCTGAATTTTCTTATTGTTCTGCTGTGCTAACTTATCTTTTACTATGTCTTTGGTTTATTGGCTTTCTTTTTCTTCTATGAAGTATATAAAGATGTGATAGTCTCGAATGAATAGTAGGAAGAGAAGCATACAGTTTTTTTTTTTTGCATGGATGCCGACAATCTGCTTCTTTTATTGAATTAAAATGTATCAAATTGATCCACTTCCCAAAGCACCAAGTAGTTCTGCCAGTTTTACTCCATGCTCTACAGCGTCGTTGGCTCCAGCTGCAAAGAATACATGAAACTGGGTATCAACATTACATTACATATGTATGACACTTTTCTTTCTGTAAAAATTAAAACTGGTTACAAGTTGAATTCTGGTGTTACAAGGAAGTGTACACTCGAATGATACCCTGCAACCAGATTCATCAAACTAGTCCTTGCAATCCTCCATAAGTGCACCCAACAGAAACGCATTTGCACCAGACACAATTGTATTTGAATTGGGGCATGAAGGCTAATGTCAAGGGAGAAAAATAGAACAGGCAATAGGTACAAAGAGGTACAATAAAACTTAGTACTCGGAGATTTAAATATTGAAGTAACAGAAAACATTAGAGTTAACCAAGGGTCTTCTGCAAGCACTCAAAATGAATGCAGTATAGCTTTTATGGTTCGAAGCCAATTAAAATAACTTTCACAAGGGTTGCAGATAAAGTATGGACAGGTCAGAACATGTTATTATTCATCGGTTAAATGATTCCACTCATATTAGCATGTGAGCACCACATCTGAATATAATTTGGATAAATTCACAAGTTCGCTACTTATTAGAAAGTAAAAGGTGGAGTACCTGACAGCCAACGTGGATTGGAGTTTGTGAAATGCCAACTTTTTAATAGAGTAGTTTTTAGCACTCCCGCAGTTGAATTTGTATATCCTGCAAATTAAATTAGCCAAAATTTAACGTAGACAAATCCAGATCCCACAACACATACGTGACATGCAAGGAAGAGTTCGGCGGGTGTCAGAAGGCTTGGTAGGGCCTGGCACCTTGAGAGACTAGTCGTGGATTAGACGGGGAGTAATCCGAAAAAAAATAAATGCAGACGCAATATTAGCAAGAGACAGAGGAGATATAGCTTTCAATAATATAAAAGGTTTGCTACTTACGCTCATACAGCAGTCAAGAACTTAACATAGCATGTTATAACCTTGCAATTGACCCAAACCTTCTTTTGTATCTCCAATGTTACATTAAGACAAGGAGTACAATATCCTCTAAAAAGCAATAATACTCCAACCTAGCCTACTTAAGTATTGTAATGTGAACGCAGTGCACATGTCCCACACAGATGCCTAACAGTATTCACCGCTGGGGAGAACGCCTAGCATATATGGTGAATAGGTTCATCAAATGCACAAGTATTCTAACATTAGTTTGTGCAAAAGGTACTGTCCAGCACAAATTGAAATTACACTAAGGGCTGTCAACAGAACAACTAAACATCAATTGGATAAAATCAAACGAATGCTGGTGGTGGTGGTGATAGTTGGCCCTCAGCGGACCACCACCCACCACCACCAAAAAATTGAATTGTCTTTTGTTTATTTACAATGACTAAATCCTGAATATCCATAACTTTAGACTTGTATAGAAGCTGATGTAATTGTTTCCCTCTATAATTTTGCTGAAAATACCCCCAAAACACAAGATACAATGAAATCCAAACTTTTCCTGCGCAAATAAGAAAGAATAGAAACTTGCTTGTGGGTTTTAGTTGAATTTGCAAATGGAGTAAGAAAATTCATTACCTGACCAAAGTTTCACTCTCACCCAAGTAACCTTAGAGACAATTGTAACTCCCTAATCTACTCTATTGGTATGGAAAGATTTCTGCTTGCATGCTCGAGCATTTAATATGGTTTGATATGATAATACGCAACAAAATCTTTTAAGGGGGCGTAACACTACTAGAGTCGGTCATACCTGAGATGAGATACAAGCAGTAAGGCGGATAGAACCTCTACCATCTTCAACCGGTATACCAACAGTTTCATTCAGTCTGTTATCATGCAGCTTAATCCTGCAAAACCACATATCACAACAGCACTTTAAGTCAAATAGTCCACCCGGAAAAAGCAATAATACTCCATCCCAGACTACTTGAGTATTTTTTTTTGGTGCATACGGTGCACATGTCCTGTGCAGATGCCCTATTCACCGTTTGGAGTGAGTACTGGCATCTGCAGTGGATAGGTCCACCAAATACACAAGCATATTAACATTTCTGACAAGTACGATTCATTCTCTAACCTTAATTGTGCCATCAGCAGCCTTGATAACCTGTGATCTCCCAACCTTCCATCCAGCTTCTTGAAGATCATTCCTAAATGCCAGAGGTAGTGTCCAGCACAAATTATACAAGGGATGTCAGCAGAACAAGTAAACAGCAATTGGATAAGATAAAACCAATGGAGGTGGTGGTGGTGATAGTTGGCCCTGAGCGGACCACCACCAGCACCACCCACCATGACCAAAATAAAAAATGAATTTCTTTTGTTTACTTACAATGACTAAAATCCTGAATTCTAAAATCCTGAATTTCTTTAACTTTAAACTTCTGTAGAAGCTAATGTAGTTGATTCCCTCTATACTTACCCTAGAAAATCCCCCCAAAATACAAAATTACAATTAAAATTCTAAACTTTTCTGTGCAAATAAGAACAAATACAAATTATCTTGTGGGTTTTAGTTGAATTTGTAAATGGAGAAAGAAAATTCATTACCTGACCTAAATCTGTAGCGAGTTGTTCAAGGTCAAGTTCAGACATGCAAACAAGAACATGAGAGGAGTTCTTATCGGTGTAGTAATAGATACAGCAGAGACAGTGTTTCTAGTAGTAGATGTAGCCATGGAGGATTTCCATGAATGAATTACTCTTACCGCTAGTGCTAGTGATGGAGCTGAGCCATTTTTGTGATGAAGCTCAAGAAGCAAAAGGAAAAAACTTTCAGAGGACTACTGATAAACCCCTCTTTGTTGTGGATGTTTGCACCCCAAAGTGAATTTCAGACTCGGCCTCTGAATCTGATTATGCCCCTGACTCGGTCCCAGTTTGTTGTACTTTTTCTGACTTGCGATCTAGTCATACCTAGTAGCCCCTAACTTGGACCCAATTGAGACTTTGAGTCAAGTAATAAAATACCCCTAACGCCCTAACTCATATTTTTGAGCCGGATGAGTCAGGTGATTTCAGTCGGATCCAGGTGAGTCAGGTCCAGACGAAGCAATTGAGTTGGGAGAAAATAAACAAGGTGTAGGTTTTGCATTTGACTTGCAATTTATCCTAGACTCGACCGTTTTTTTATTTTATTTTTTAGACAGTTCGAACTCGGTACTTGACTCAGACCTTATCCCTGATTCAGACATGTTTGAGTCAGGGAACAAAATTTCCTTAACTCATCGACCCAAGCAACTAATTCGCTTATTGTTGAAGTTAGATCTGATTCAAAAACAAATATAATGGTACTCTAACCCAGCATTTTCCAATGGAATCACATATCTATGTGACTCAAAATTTATCACCTTGAGTCCTTATTAGATGTTAGATGTGTATATATGGGCCCACACATATCAAGAAGATTTGCAGACTATATATATGGGCCCACACATACATATCAGAATATATTGCATGATCTTCGGTATCTTCCAATCTTGGTGTGTATATCTTCAATATATTCTGATATTTATGTCCGCAAATCTTCTTGATATGTGTGGGCCCATATATACACATCTAATAACATCTAATAGTCCTTGACCCAAAAAATTGTGTCCATAATATAACTTATTTGGTAAAGATAACTGAAGCACCATTTTGAAAGGATTCACCCAGAAACACTGAAAAGAAAAATCAAAGAACAACTAACTAGTGTGCCACATTAGAAGAACCTTAGCAGATCAAAAAAATGTTTCCAGGTCCAACAATTCTGTCACATATGCTCTGCAGTGCTCAAGATGCTTCTTCGATGTTATGCGTAAAAGGATTTCATTTTTATGTCTATATATCCAATATTACAAAAATTTCCAAAAGAAACAATCGACGTTAAGATCAAGTTATGTCGAATACAGGGCCAAAATATAGAACTATACAGGGATCGAATAAAAAGACGGTACATGTCTATGTGCCGCTTCAATTTCGATGATCTTGTCAAACCCGTTTTATATGAAAGTTTCTGGCTTCCAATTTTTCTCTTCCATACTCACTGAGCATAGAGAGGGTTCGGAGATGGCCTTGGATAGGATTCCACCTTCCGCGTAGCAGCAGCTTCTTCTGTGCTTCTTCTGTGATGATGCCTACCTCCAGTTGTATGGGTATGGTGATTACGGTTGGGGTTTCGATCACTGTGATTTGTTCTTGCGTGTCCTTTAGAATCCTGAAGACCTTCCAGTGAAGCTACGACTTCTTCCATGCTTGGTCTGTACTTGGGATCCACAGATAAACATTGCACAGCAAGGTTAGCTGCTTTTAGCGCTTCCGCCTGTGTGTATTGACCCTCGAGTCGGGTATCTATAATACGTAGAATCCTACGTTTGCTGGAGAGGTAAGGTTTTGCCCATTCAATCAGATTGTGTTCTCCAGCTGGGCGGTTCTTGTCTATTGCTTTTCGACCAGACAACATTTCTAAGAAAACAACTCCGAAGCTGTATATGTCGCTCCTTGCAGTTAGATGACCTTCATAAGTAGAGAGAATGAGAGCGCATTAGAAAGAAGTTACATTACTGACTTTACGAAATTATCATCACGTATGAATCAAATTAAACACCGCACAATGCAAAAGTGAAATGATAAGTTAACTCTGAAATCTTTCAAATTCAGAATCTTGGAAACATTTGTGCTTGTTTTGCAATAATTCGAACACAAACATCAAACTCACAGCTGAGAAAAAGCCCAAGGAAAGTTGAAAGCACCTGTGGCTAGATATTCAGGAGCAGCATATCCATAGGTGCCCATGACCCTAGTAGACACATGACTCTTATCACCAGTAGGACCATCTTTTGCCAACCCGAAATCCGAAAGTTTTGCATTATAGGCCTGTGAGTTTCAAAATTACATTATATATTAATATCGTTAGATGTGATCACCACAGGTGTGACTTTGTGATAGGTGAAGTTACATTGTGAAGGAAGAGTTGCTTACCGAATCAAGCAAAATATTCGAAGTTTTAAAGTCTCTATAGATGACTTGCGTTTCTGCACTGTGAAGAAATGCAAGGCCTTTTGCTGCTCCAAGAGCAACCTTCATTCGCAGATTCCATGAAAGTGGTTGGAAATAGGATCCTCCTGCGTAAACAACATCTCAAATCTATTAATCACAAGGTAAGGTCGAACAGTGAACCTATAAAACAACACAACAATCAGTGCAGAAAGAACTTACTCCTGAATAGATGATTCTCTAAGCTTCCACGAGGCATGAACTCGTACACCAAAAGTCGGTGTTCATCTTCCGCACAGTATCCAATCAGCCTGACAAGATTAGGGTGGTATAGTTGCCCCAAGTAGTTTACTTCTGCCTACAGAATCAAAGCATTTCACTAAATAAGCAAATTCAAAATCCAAAAATCCTATTAAGAGCTGTATCGTTTCCACATATGAGATTATGACATGTCTGAGAGTAAATTGAGAAGCAATAACCGAAAACAACCCGAATCCGCTTACTTGATCAGTCTAATTATCCCCCGAGGAATTCAAATTGCACCTCTCCATACCTACTCAATGTATAATGCTAACAAATTGTACACACCAATCTAACAACAAATCATAAATTCTGAAATCGGCGAATCAAGTAGTACTCACCAGCCATTCTCTATGACCTTGAAGCCCTTCTTGATTCAACCTCTTAACAGCAATAACAATCCCAGTCCCCGGCTTTGTAGCTGTAAATGTATTCTCATCAATCCATCCTTTAAAAACAGACCCAAATCCACCTTCACCTAACACACTATCAGGCCTGAAATTTCTTGTAGCAGTTTTCAGATCATTAAAACTGAAACTTTTCAAATTAGATGATTGTAAGATCTCCCCTTCACTTCGCGGAGTCGGCGGAACCGAAGCAAATGATGTTTTACTACTTGAACTGCTCAGTTCATTCCCATCTCTACTTACATACTTCGAATTCAATCCTACACAAATACAAATCAAAAATATTCAATTCAATTCCCAAAATTCCACACACCAGACTCAAATTAAACTACAAACAATCAGAAATTGAGCAATTTTAATACGCTACAAGTGACAAGATCCACTGAAAATTTAATCAAAGAAAATTCTACATACCTCCATGAGAAGGACTGACAGCTTTGATTCTAATAGGCCAGCAATTCCCCATTAGAAAATCTCAAAACAGAGAGTCCTCTGATTGAATCTTCTTCTTCTTCTTTCTCTCTATAGAAGAAAAGGAGAGATTTTCTTTGAGAACCCTTTGTTAAGAAGTAGTAAGTAGAAACCAAAAACCAGATCAGATGTAAAACCAAACCCCTTTTTTCATCAAAGTTTGGTTGTCATCCATAGAAAAGTATTTTATTGAAATTATACTCTTTCTTTGACCAGCATCAACAAAACAAATCCAACAATAGAAAATTAATCAAATACTTACTCAATAAGCAAAATTAATTTAATGATTTTACCTCTTCTTTTCTTGAAATTTTCAGCTAAATTTTGATAGAAATGAGAAAGGAGTTCTTCTAGAAAGTATAGCTCCTTTTCTTGGAAACTGAAAAACAGGGTAGTACTCTGGTGTATGTATACTTATGCCTAATTGTATCACTTTACACCGGCACACACACACAAGAGTCAAGATATAGGAAAAGGGTAATCATGGAATGGTGGGTGTGAACCCTGAATTTTCTTCTTCTTTCTTCTTGTGCTGCTGCTGTCTCTAAACTTATCTTTTGCTCTGTTTTTTGTTTATTGGTTTTTGGTATAAAGATGGGATTTTTATTTATTTGTTTCTCTCTCTCTCTGTTGTTTGTTTGACACGGTTTGGTTGGAAAGAAAAAGCGTCAAGTGGATAAGACATAAGATTCCATTTTTTTCAATTAATGGTATGATTGCTTTGTTAATAGTAAAAATCTAAAGAAAGCTGGAAAATATCTCAAATTGTTTGGATCAAATCGGGAATAATGTGAATGTGATGATGATGATCCTGGAGTATCCGTGGTGAGATTTAAGTCCGGAGGATATTTGAATACCAGAAGTACGAGTTGTGTTTTTTATTTCTCTTTGAAATGAAAATCAATTCGATAGTTGGAAGTAAAAGAAATTGTTTTATAAAAAATTACCAACACTTTTTTATCTTTAGAAATTGGTTGAATATCTATTGTCCCACTAGTTGATTTTTCACAAAAAGATCAAAACAGAAAATTCCTAGGTGAAATGGATTCTTAGCTTTAGATACTGTTTATATAGCCAAAAAACAAAAAAATATTGTTCATTTAGCCAAAATGGATATTTCACCTAGAATACTTTTTATGAATTAACCTGAAGAGACCAATATGTCCCTATCTTGTTCAAATGTTTACTGGGTTGGAGAAGAACATAGTAATCTGCAAAAAAACAGAGTACAACAAACATAGCAAAACAGAGTACGTAAAACAGAGCAAAACAATATGTTTTACGAATTAATTGCAAGCTGAACATAGTACGTAAAACAGAGTATGTAAAACAGAGTAAAAAACAGAGTACGTAAACCAGAGCTTGTACAGCAAAACAGAGCACATAAAAACAGAGTCAGGCAAAGAAAAATGAGTAAGTAAAACAGAGCTTGTACAACATTCAACCACAGAATCGCAAAAATCCTTCCAGCCTTCCCCTGTAGCGAGTTACAAGACCACCCGTAGTTCACTACCTTCTCTCGTCGAGGCCAAGTGCTAGCAACAACTCCGGTCAAAATGGCTAAGCCTTTAACACCTTTAAGGACTACTGAAGGCATTGATCTCCCAGGTTTCAATCGAGCAGCTTGTCCATTTAAGAGTAATTTAGTAAACTTAAATTGCCAGATAAGTTTTGAATAGTATTGATCCAACTTGAACTATTTCAAAGAATTGTTAAAATAGTGATATGCATATGCATTCCGAAAACATAACATTATCTCCCTACTTCAGAAAACATAACTATTGTGATAAAACATCTCAATATGGCAGTATAGTAAAGTCTCTGCGAACTTAATTTTTAAATGGCTAAGTCTTTAGCACCTTTAAGGACTGCTATAGGCATGGATCTCTCATATTTCTTCAAGAGTAACTCAGTAAACTCATATGGCCACTTAAGGTTTGAATTGCATGGATGTAACTAGATATTTCTAAGAAAATGGTTACAATAATGTTAAGCAGATGCATACGGTTTCCAGACAACACAAAGTTATCTCACTACTTCAATGTAAAGTAAACACTTCATCATGGTGGGACAGTAAAGGCGCTGCTAACTTAATTCCTAAACCAAGGCGTTCCCATGAATAGGAAAAGTCACATTGGAACTATGAAATAAAATATCAGACGTAAATAGGAAGTTTAGATGGGTACCTGGCAGTAACTCTTCAGAGTATTAGAGGACTTGTAAATCTCATATTCCATGGAAAGACCAATGGGCATATTCAACCACCCTCTTGTGCATGTCCAATCCGTCACGTCATGCTTAGAGATCTGGGACGTGTTGCTTATGGTGTTGACCAAAAAAATCTGTAAAGGTTCGAGTTTCTCAAAGCAAGTGTCACACACCCTCTGGGGACTCCTCTCCATGAACTTAATAGGCAACTAGCACCTCCCTTTGGAGCATGCTCTACAAAATATCCCTCCACAAAACCGACAATGATGCCTGCCACGAGTAAGTGTAGTAAAGGGACAATCACACTTCATGTATTTAGTAGAAGCACTGTCTGAAACCCACTATGGTGGTTCCACATCCAACACTTCTTTACAAGCATCTAGAGGATTAAGAAGCGGAGGAGCACTTGGAGAGAAAACATTCTGGCAAACACTATCACAAATATCCTTAACAATCAGATACTTTATAGGCGAACTGCTGTCCAACTGATCTCCAACTTCAACAAAACAATCACCATTATTAGTACTCTGACCCTTATTATAACCAGTCAATATCGCAACAATCCCACCCAACACATTCTTCAAATTCACCTCACGGATGGGTTGTCTCAAGATCTCGCAATGAGTTATAACGATACCGATCATCTTTCGCATTATCATACCCTGTATTAACCAAATTCCACCAAACATAAAACTGGATGAAACCAGTTTCATCTGAGTTTAATATGAGTGAAACTAAACTCAACCCGATCTAATACACAATGAAACCAATTTCATCCTATATTAGACATATGTGAAGCTAAATTCAAGCCAACGTAACACTAGATGAAACCAGTTTCATCCTAGTGTAAATGTGGATGGAACCAAATTCAGTTTCATCCTAATCATTAGAATGAAACCCAGTTTAGTATAAGATGAAACCCAGTTTCATCCTTTGTTTACAATGAGTGATACCTAATTCAAAAATCATAGATTCATCCTACCTATAGATGAAACCGGTTTTCATCCTAGTTTAAAATGGTTGAAAGCAAATTCATCCCAGTTTCATCCTTTGTTTACAATGAGTGATACCTAATTCAAAAATCATAGATACATCCTACCTATAGATGAAACCGGTTTTCATCCTAGTTTAAAATGGGTGAAACCAAATTCAACCCAATTTAGTATAGGATGAAACCCGGGCGCCATGTATGTTCAACTCAATCTAGCACAAGATAAAACCAGTTTTGAGATGAACAAATTTGAAATTGGGTTTGAAATCAATTGCAATAAATTTAGTATAGGATGAAACTTAATTTACTATGTTTCATCTAATTAAGATGAAATTTTTTGAAATCAATTGCAATCAAAACAGAATTAAGGTCAAGGAACTTACCATTTTGAGCATAGTTTTCATCCTTAACAATTGGAAAAAAACATAGTACTCTGCAATCTCAACAAAAAACAGAGTAACACCCTAATTTGAGAAATTGCAGAGTACCAATTTCTTATCTTCTGAAATCGAATTAACATAAAACCCTAATTCGAGAAATTTAATTAAATTACACACACAGAAAACCCATTTTGATGGTGGTGTTGCTGGTTTGATATTGATGTCGATGGTGGTGTTGGTATTGGTGATTTTATGGAGGAGATAGAGATGGTGATGTTACTGGTTTGATATTGGAGACGGCATAGAAATAAGATGATGTACTTGTTGTTTGGTAATGAAGAAGATGAGGTGCAGAAGCTGATGGAGAAAGAAGATGAGGTGCAGAAGATGATGGAGAAAGAGAGCTTAGTTTTTCAGATCTAGTTTCTGTGGAGCAACGGAGAAGACGAGAAGAAGATATTAGATACCGTGATTTAAAGGGGTAATTTAGTCTGTTCCCGTTAAAAAGATGCTCTGTCCATTTGACCCAGACCATATTCTTACCCGTCCATTTGACCCAGGAAAAGTACATTTTTGGCTATATAGCCCATTTTCTGTTGATTTTTATTAATCTACGAACTGAAGAATCTTTTGGAGGTAATGAAATGCTTTGTTGAAAAGTAATGGTTTCATATAAATGTTTTTTTTGAAAATCTTTTATGGGGCTGTTTTGTAACCATTATTTTAATGAATTATCTGCTTATAATCCATTATGCAGATTATAATCGATTCTATATGCGTTTGGTAACCATTATAATAATTGCTTATTTTAATCATAATTGAAAAAATCCACTATTTCCATAAACAAGAAAAGTTGTTTTAAAAATTTATTATAATCAATTATTTTTTCTAAGGAACTTAAATTGAATTTTTTCTTCTTATTTTCTCTGAACTATCAAGAGAGAGACAAAAGAACAACATAGGATTAAAAAAATATCCTAGATCATTGTTTTTTCCTCTCCTTTTTAAGATCATCATTATAAAATAACCAATTATCTGGAAAAAAAAAAGTGTTTGAAAAAATTTATTTTTAAAATGATTATATCAAAATCATCTATCAATTTATGATTATCTATAATCATTTATCAATAATCATAAATTTTACCAAACAAGGCCATAGTGTTAATTTTTTCACCGGTTAAAAGAGAAAAAGCTTTTTTTTTTTGACAAAATAATGGTGTCATATTAAAATGATTATTAAAGTTAAAATTAGGCATAAAAGTTGTATAATTAGACATTGGGTTTAGTTTTTTTTTTAAGTGAAACAGCATTCTAGTGGTTGAAGAAACTATTCCCAATCTGTGTTCTAGAATATGGAGTTGTAGTTGGACATGAACTAGACCAAGCATGATCCACTTTCTATATTTTAATTTGTGTATGTCATCCAAATCGTCATTTTGTGCACCTCATTTATAGCCAAAATGATATATCTACGGAGGAATAATATATCCTGATCGAAGAGAGAGTATAAGTCCGACTTTATAATCAATCTTGGTAAAGGGGCGGCATGAATTGGTAGAGGGGCGGCAAGTGTGATAGCAATGTCTCTCCTATTGGTTAGGGGGTGTCCTATAGGGGGTGTAGATTGACTAGATTACCCTTTTCATCTTAAATCAACCAAAATCAAATCAATTTTTTTTAAAACCTAATGAATCAAAAAAAAAAAAAATCAAATCAGTTTTTTTTTTTTTTTCATCTTCTCTTCTCCTCCATCAACCGTAACCTCCATTAAAACTGAAAATTTCATCGTCTTCGATTAATCGGCGATTTGAAAAATGTTTGGAAAAACCCAGTTAGGGTTTAGTTTATCGTGTTGGATTTAAGTTAATTTTGTATCAAAAATTAGGGTTTTGTATGAAAATTGAAATTGAAATTTCGTTTATGTGAGTTACGGTTGGTAATAACTCAATTACGAACCGTAACTGGAGATTTTGAAGAACATACGGTTGGTAATAGTTCTTAATTTGAGAATAGTTCAATTACCAACCGTATGTTCTTAATTTGAGAATTTTGTTCAGTTACGGTTGGTAACTATTTTAGTTTACCAACCAGAATCGAAGATTACTGCTAGTAACTATTTTAGTTTACCAACCGTAATCGAAGTTACTGATTGGTTTCGAGCATTTGATTACCAAACCGAATCGAAAGTTACGGTTGGTATCGAAAGCATTTAGTTACCAACCGTGAATCGGGTTTTACGATTGGGTTTTCTTCAAATTTAACCGATTCACGGTTGGTATTCGATAACTTACGAATCAGTAACTAAGAGTTACGGTTGGTACCAAGCAAAATTGCAACTTAGTAAGTTCTTCCGAAAATTCAAAAGTTTTGATTTTGTTATGTACTTTAGATAATTTTGAGCGAGAAAAAGCTAATGGGAACTAATTTAGAAGTATCTTAAGGTCACTGGAATCACTCATTTTGGTTGAGTGAATCAAAATCTAGGGTGTCACAAATATCACATAAGTTTTCTTTTTCTTCTCCTCTAATTTTTTTTTTATAACTCTAAAAATCTGATGTTAGAGTTATAATAAGTGAAAATTAATTATCAACACTAATCTTAATTATCATTACTAATCTTGATTATTAACAATAAGGGCTAATTAGTCATTTCCAGATTTTTATTGATAAGGGGCACTTGAATTTACTTGTAATGACCTTTTTTGTCTTATTAGATTGCCGCCCCTCTACCGATTCATGCCGCCCCTTTACCAAGCTTGTTTATAATTATCAGTTCCAAAGATAGAATTGCTGGATTTACAAGACTAAACATGGTGACTGGTGATGCATAAAAATTGTTGTTTTTATACTTAAGATGACTGCTATAGAAATTATATAATTACTTATATGATTAAAGTTGGTTTTTGCTTAGCACTGATAAATCTTGCGGAAATCAGCGACTCTTGGAGCACGATTTATATGGGTTGGTACCAGTATTACTGGGAGCTGATATCATTTTCATTTAGGACAAAGAAACCCTAATAGTCATGACGTATAATATGGTTAATATTAATAAATCAATGCACATCAATCTATCATGGATCATGGATGTCGCATTTCTTGTAATAAATATACAGATTATTAATCAAGAACCATGTGATTATGACGCAATTGTTATTAAATACTGCTTATGTAATAAATCAAAATTATGAAGTCAACATATTCATGTGAGGGTGGTCCCATTTCATGTGGACCAAGTCTATCTAACCCAACGGCTCACGACATTCATTCAACCCAAATCACAATTATTTGTGTCAACGGTCAAAATTGATCAATCAAAATAAAATTTATTTTAGAAAATTTAAATAGTCCTCGAATAAAATGGGCATTTTGTGTGGAAAAAATTGACATCTTGAAAGGTCATATTGACTCGTATTTCGTATCATCAAATTCGTTCTGCTCTAGATTTTGTATGAAAAACAGTACAAAACACAGTACATATCGTTGAACACCAACATAAAAACACTTCTCTAAAAATCAATCCAAGTAGATCGGTATATCAATATTAGAAGAAGTCACTGGTGGAGCTAGAATTAAAGGCAAGAAGATATTAAACTTCCCCATTATACGAAGAACTAAATAGAAATGATCAAAAGTGTAGTAGTAGAAAATCCCACTACTACACCCCTTGATAATTTATATAACAAATTAGGAAATCATTGTAAAGAACACTTAAAAGAATTTCATTAAGTTTAGAAATCAATACAAAGGAAAGAATTTATTTTATAAGAGAAGATATACGAATGTTTCTAGAGGGTATTGGTCAAAATTCTTATCATTAATTCAATGATCCAGGAGTATATGTGGTAAGATTTAAGTTGGAATCTGTAAAATTTTCATGTTTGGATTCTAGAAGTAGAATTGTGTTTTCTTCTTCTCCAGAAATGTAAATCTATCCGACAAATTACCTGGTCAAATTGGGGTATACCCAGATTAATAGGGTATACCTAATAAGATAAAATCCGGGTCATTATGAAGTAAAATCAGTGTAGTTAAAATCGCTCTCCAAGTCCGATTACTCACCGAGTAATCGCTACATGCTATTTGACCGAGGCGATTTCCGATTCCAAGCCACTTCCAATTTTTAGAGATTAAGGCCGACGATTTTGCCGATTTGGACCGATTTTTTGAGCAAAACAAGTTAACGATTTTTCCGAATTGGCCTTGCATGCACTAAAATCATAAGACAAAAAAATTTGTAACCCTTAGTGGGAGTTATATTAAATAGAAAAAACTGTAAATATATGATAGCTACGTTCAATATAACAATATTAAACACTTAATTATATGACAGTGTTAAAATTTTACACTAGTGGAAAATGGGATTTTTATGACCCACATCAGAGACCCTCGATGACGGTAGCCGGTACGTTGACCAAACACAGCGGTCTCTGATATGGTAAAAACATGGAAAAATTCCGAGAGCTTAATAAGCGGTCTCCGAATTGGAAAAACTATTTACCATTTTGCCCTCATAAAATTACCAGTTCAACGACCCTTAACCTGCGATTCAGAACTGATGATGTATTCTGGGCCCCACACTTTCTATGGTCACAATTTGCTAGCTAAAAAGAACGATTGGATTTCAACAATCTTCTCTTCGTTTTTATCAATGTATTCACCTCTCTCTCTCTCTTCTATCTTCCATTATCTTTATTCTCTCTCATACCTCTTACTAGCAGCGAAACTCATCTCTATCCATCTTTCTCTTGTTTTTTTTTATTTGCCTCTGTAAGTTTAACCAGTTTCTCACTAGTGGAAAATGGGTGTTATACAACCCACATCCGTGACCCTCATTGACTGTAGTTGGACCGTTGACCGAATATGGCGGTCTCTGATACGATAAAAATATGGAAAAATTCTGAGAGTGTATATAGCCGTCTCTGAATAAGAAAATTTATTTACTATCATGCCATCGATTCAGAGACCCGTGGTAACCGATGTACCTTCGGTTAGATGAACGGCAAGAGATGCTTGTAATTTTAGCCGTTGATCGAGATTGAGATGGATGGCTGGATTGTGAAGAGGAGACTTCGTTATTATCGAGTAGAAGAGACCAAAACCAGAGGCCAAAATTTTCAGATCTCTCCATTTACATCTTCTTTCGGTCTTCTTCTCCACTTCACTCACACACCACTACATCCACGATTAACTGCCTCCATCAATCACCACCACCAACAGCCTCTTCTTCTTTTATGATCCATTCATCACCCAAGAAGCTAAATCTTGGTTTTCTTATTAATCTTCTCCTTTTATTCTATGAAGTAAAGGTTGTTTCTCCCACAAATACAAGAGCAGAGTAACTATTAAGGTGCATTTTCATTGTAAATTCGTTATTTTGTAATCGATCTCTGTTTTTCAGTATGATTTTGTCCTGTATTTTATTATAATTGATCATTATGTTTTAATGAGTTAAGGTTTTATTCTTTATTGGAAGAATTGAAATAGTGTTGTGATTGGGTTTTGGTTATTTTGCTAATTGTTAGGGATTCATCAATAGAACAAGAAGTATGAACTGATTTACCGGCAATAAGGTAATTTAATGATTTGTTTTATGATTAAAATTGTTCGATTTTTTTTGTCGATGTTGTTACTGAAGCGGATTGGTTTAAATCAGAGATGAAACAGATCGAGAAGGTAGAGGTTATAACGGGTAGGAATGGTGATGAGTGTTTGAGCAGATGAAGAAGCAGAGATGGGTTTCTGAATTCAAGAAGGATTCGTTGATGAAGAGATCGAAAAGAAATTAGGGGAAACTCGATAAAGCTTCACATCTCTTAATTTTGTACAGGGTTTGATTTTTCAAACAACATCAGGTAAAGTTAGGGTTTGAATTCAACTTCTCTTATTTTCTTTTCTTATAACTTTATTTTTTGATCTGGTTGATTCTCTTCATTGGGTTTTAACCATTTTTCGATTAATGGTTGATTTCAGGTTGATTTCTCAATTTGGTGCGGTTATTAGGGTTCATAAGGTACAATAATTGAGTTTTAAATTTTTGTTCTCTTCTTTTTGTTGATTTGGTTGATTCTCTTCTTTGGGTTTTAACCATTTTTCGCTTATTGGTTGATTTCAGGATGATTTCTCAATTTGGTGTGGTTATTACGGGTTTGATTTTACAAACTTCATCAGGTACTCTTTTCTTTCAACTTGATTTTCTATTAGGGTATAGGTAATGGGTGGATATGTTTAATTGTAACTGATTTTGGGGTTTGTTTAGGTTTAGTTAATTGATTTTGTCTCAATTGATATGAAAGGATCCTCTGGTAGATACTTGGAATGGCAGATAATATATTTTTGGGTTTTTACATAACATAGGAAACTGCTTTCGTGGTTGCAGTAGATTGGATTTCATGAATTGAGTAGCATATTCTTATTGAAGTAAAAATGATGTGAAATTCTATATATCTACAGACTACAACCTTTACTGCTGTCACCTGTGGGTACTGATGATATCTTGTGCTATAAGATAAGTAATTGATTAGTTCATATACATCATATTAGTCCCACCTTTCTTCTTGGTTAGCAGGTCATACCTTCTCTATCCGTCATATTACAAATTTTCTTGTACTTGACTCAAGAGGTAACTATGCTTAGGTGTTTTTGCAGAGTTTTGCTTGTGAAAGTGATGGGTTGGTAAATGTCTAATTGGGATTTCATATCGAAAAGACTAGAAAACAAAACATATTTGTTCCTTGAATTTCTGTGTGGTTTGAGAAGGGTATATTAGTATTTGATTATGTTCATGATTTTGAATCCAAGTTGACTAGGTTTTTGTTTTACTTTGTTAATCTTTCAAAGTGATTTTAGTATTTGATTATGTTCATGATTTCTTGAAACAGTTATGTAGCTACTTCTGATTTCGTTTTTCCTATATCCACTTTTGACCATTGTTTGTCTATGGATGTAGCTCTTACGCTCAAAGAATGAAGAACATTCCTCTTAATACTAATTTGTCCTGTAGCTCATTTTGGACATAACTTGTCATGTATCTCATCTTGTAATGTTGTTTTCTATTCTGAATGAAACTTGAGGTATAATGATTTATCTAGTATGCACATCTGCTGGAATATTTATTTGTGTATACTGAATCCTGCATTTATTAGTTTATTCAACTGTCCTGTAATCAATAGCCTAAGCATTTGCAGTCTGGTGTTTTCTTAATTGAGAGTTTCTTTTAGATTCTTCTAACTCTGACTAGGTTTTTTTTTTTTCAGATTAATGGGAAGCAATTTGGTGTTTCTCCAAGTCAGGACAGTGACACACTGTTCGTCGGCAATATATGCAAGACATGGACAAAGGAAGTTGTAAGTATGACGACACCTTCTTGATTGATCTGCCTTGAGTCAGATGTTTCCTTGATCTTCAACATAGTCAAGGTTCTATCGCAGTCTGTTTATGTACTTACTCCTCTTTCAGTGTAAATCTGTTAAACTGGGCCACATTGTTTGTTGTGCAGTTGAAGGAAAAAATTGAGCACCCTGCACACGGTTCCTCTTGGATTTCTTCCAAAGAAGAGAGCTGCTCGTCTGATTCTTCGATGTAATCTCTGTCTTAAAACTTGGACTGGCTATCATTGTTTAGGTAAATTTATTATAGATCGCATACTTGGTTGCTGCATTATCATTTCTTAGGGTGTTATCTTTTTCTACATATATATTTTCTGGATTCTATACAACTTATGGTAGTGAACAGTGGTAGTGAATTGAATATACTACAATCTCTTGATTTGTTTGGAGTTCTAGTGTGAAAAGAATCACGAGCGTTTGCTTGGTAGCTTTAGTCTTGAGGGTGAATAACTGTAAAGTTAAACTAATATGTAGGGTTCTTATTTCAAGTTTTTGAATTATTGTCCCGCATGTTCTCATTTTATTTATATAAGTAGTTGGTTGATGCCAAATCTTTGTGTGAAGTATGTAATGTTAAGAATTCCATCTCATTTGCTATAGGTACAAATGAGTGATAAAAAGCATTTCGGGGATACTTCATGTGTTTGTGCTTCCATTGTTAACAAGGAGTGAAACTTGCATCAGGATATCATTGTTGACTGCTACATCCTTATTCCATTAGGAATCAGACAAGGATCAGAAGAAAAACAATCATGTAGAGAAGGGAGATGTAATGAAATATCTCTAAAAGAATACTTGGGCTCCAAGAGAGATGTACATACTAGCTTCTCTTGGTGAAGCGAAGTCTATGAAGGTACCTGAATATTTTAAATTCAATAATTTTAGTCGTTTCGAGAAGTACTTACCGGTACCTATTTTTTTCCAGGTTTATTTCAGTCGAGTATAGAACCAATGCTCAGGGCCCGTGTATCATGATAAATACCTGTAGTAGATTTTTTATTGGGCAACCAAAATGTGAATCATCCAAACCAAAATAAGTGGGACAAGGTAAACATAATTTTTCTTCAAACATTTGCATATGTTTTATTGTTAAAGTTATCTCATTAAAAGTCTTGAATGTTGGCCGGCTAAGCTTAACTTAAAAATCTAAGGGTCAAGGTTACTCCCTCAAATTCAGAGTATAAAATCACTGGACCTAGTGAGTTGCCTTGTCGTCAACAGATGTAAGCATCCATTACTTCTATGTTAACTATCTAAGGCGCACTTCCCATCTGGCTTACAGACTTCTATTTCATGTCTCTAAACCTTAATTTTAACTTCGCAGGTTTACCATGAATCCGAAGGGTGCAGATGCAGATGGTGGAACTGTCGAAATTACAGTGTATAATTATTTTGTTAACCATCGCCATACTGAGGTAAAGATGACATCCATTGTATGTTTTGCTTTAAAGATGGTGCGTTGAATGTACTGATTCTCAGTATAGATTGTGGTTCTTGTCCTTGGTAGCTTTGTTCGTTGGTATCTTTACAGCACTACACTAAGGCACTGTCTACTATTGAAAGATCTTTGCTTGTGGAAAAATTAAGACAAAACCCCCAGAAGCAAGTGAGAGCTTTGAGTGATGTAAGTGTATATTTTTTTTTTTAATTGTAAGCAGCCAAAGCTTTTATTTATATGTTTCTTTTCTTATTAAATTTAGCTTTGTTGCAGGTGTCGGAATTCAGCAACTATGATAATGATCCGATGCTAAAATCTTACGCCGTTATAACTAGAAGTCAGTTTACTCAAATTGAAGGGGTGTTCTTATGGATCCTAAGGTCATTGGTAGTGAACTCTACTTACGTGTTCTCTATGGTTAATGTTCTTTTTAGGAATCTACTTGGAAGGAAAGCTGATAATGTGGGGCTTATCGTTTTGTTGTTAGCTTATTAGTTTAGCGTCTTGTAGTTAGAACTTACTAGCTAGCTTGGACATGTATTATCTTGAACCAGAATTTCATCTTTTTTTGTGTAATTGTAAACCCAATGGATAAAATGAATGAATGAATGTGGAATTCAAGTTTGAGTTTAAATTTGAATTTCAGTTTGGGTTTAATTTGAGTTCTATTTGACTTAACTTGACTTTCTTTGAGTTCCATTTGCCTTGACTTTGACTTGAGTTCCATTTGACTTGACTCTGGCTTGACTTACGTTTGACTTGACTAGACCTTGATGCAGTCAGATTATTTCAGATTTAGCCATTCAGGCATTTCAGCAAATCTGAATCAATTTTTTTTTATATTATAATTTAAATCTGAGACTCACGGCTTAGGGTCTGTACCTCGTTACCCTTAAAACCAGTCGCTATTTAGAGACACACGGCTAAGGGTCGTACAAAATAGCTACGCTTTATCAGAGACCCCAACAGAGACGGTTAGAACTGGTCGTATAACTCGTATATATGACTTGTTCTGACGGTCGCGGAACTTCTGTTTTCCACTAGTGTCTCGATCGACCTCCATCACCTTCTTCTTCTTCTTCTTCTTCTTCTTCTTCAAAGAATCGATTTCATCGATTTCTTCTTCTCGATCCAGATCCGGAAGTTGAAACAAAAGTCAACACCCTCAAGATATTAATCGATTTCATCGATAGTCTGTGCTGTCAATGATGAAATACTTGCGATTCATTGGGGTAGTTATCTATGACTCAATTTTCTTCATCATCTTCAATTTCAGAATTTAATTTTTAATATTAGGGTTAGGGTGAATTTTCAAGCTCTTGATTTTCCTGGTAATAGTTTCGATTGAAGTGTTATTTTTTCTTCAATAGGGTTGCCGTTTACTTCAACTGGTTCCTATAATGATTCCGATGATGATGGTGTGGTGGTGGTGATGAAGCAGAAGTTGGTCGATTCTAATCGCTTTATCAGTTCTGTTTTTTCTTGTTTGGTTCTTCAATTTAGGGTATAGGGAATTTTCTGATATCATTAGTTTATGTTGTTTCAGTTTGGGTGGCAGTTGAGTTTATGTTTATGTTAGAAACTTTCATTACTACTAGAATTATGTTAATTGGTTCCATTTCCGGAATGGAATACGATGTGAGTATGTTTATTTATTGCAGGTAAGGTTCACGGATCGTTTGTTCTTGCTGGAAGGAAAAATAACAAAGATAGCTAAACAAGACAAGAAGAAGAAGCCTAAAGCTAGAGCTTACAGGAGGATGCAATTCGACAGATATTTCGTTACTGCTTCTAACATTTCTTCCCATACCTTATTCAATCATATAAATCTTTGTTTTTTTATCTTGGTATAAGAATCATATATGTGATATCTTTTGTGTGTATACTGCTAGTTCTAAGTGATTTATGAAAATGATTTTTTGATAGAATCATATGAATGGTTATTTAAACAGTTGGGAGTTTTGAAGATGGTTAGAAAATGTCTATTTTTCAATTTTACCACTTTTTTCTTGGTATCAAGGTGAAAATCATGTTGGATTGGGACCCTAAGGGAAAGAATAGTCCAATGACTCCATTACCTGATGTTGTTACTAGTAATTTTCAGTTTTACCTCTTATTTTATCTGCGATTTATAATTCCTTTGTTATGGTTATGAAGAAGCTGCTGGTTGGTCTAATATTTAGTTTGGATAGAGCTGGATTCTCATGTATGTTATGTTGCCTACAATTAAAGCACACTTGCACTTCTCTACACTCAAATGTTGTATGTCATCTATAAAGCAAATGGGTAAATTTGGCACCAACTTTGTGCCGGGAGATGACTAAATAAATTATGCTTTTCCAAGTTAATTTCATGTTTGTAAGCTTGGGTAGCCTCATGCCTCCTATATTAGAGTAGTCTGCAACCATTTGTGCACTGATAATGCTTTGGAGATTTCTAATTTATGCGTACAGTTTGTCACACTGATTTGTTCGATCTATATTTTGAGAGTATGCTAGCAGTTTGTTGGGACTTTATTGATTATGTATTGTCTGAGTTGATATTGTTTTTCATATAGTTATATCGAGATGTCTGACTTGTGAATCATAAAATCTCATTGACTCATTATATACCGCTGATGGAATCTCTATGAATAGGGCCTGCCATGGTCTTATGTGTTCGTCATGGAAAGTGGTGCCAAGGGTTGCGAGGTACAATATACTGCCATTGTTGCATATATACAAGTATTTTCCATCTGGTCTTTTTGATATGATATTAACTTCAAATTTGTAATGGTTTAATAGGTTATTCCGAGAGATTGAGAAAGCTCGTGCTAAGTCAATGAAGTTCAAGGATGGATACATGATTTCTTCTTTTAAGGGTTTGTTACTTGAGTACATTGTCTCAAATTGTTAGAGACGTCCATCTTAGACAGGTTAGTTTGTACACCTTAGTTGTTAATATTGTTATTTACTCTTTCCTTTATTAACTCTTTTAAGATTCGTGCACTATTATATTTTGAATAGTACCTGTGGTTTGTTTTAACTGTCGAGTGTCAAGAGCATATGTGAAATATCATTTGTAAATGGGTAGTTTGCGTTTGAATATTCATTGATGTAAGCACAAGTTACTTTTTATTATTGTCTACTTATCAGAACCTTGCACCTGAATTGTGCAGTTGGCATCAAGGAGTATATAAGGAGAGCTGCAATACGAGGAGAATATAATGAGAACTGCAAATTAGTTCTTATTACATGAAAGGTTAGTGAACTATAAAGGAATTGGATTCCTCCAAATGGTTTAGTTACTGCTGCACTTTTAAAGTAAGCACAAGCTACTTTTTATTATTGTCTATTTATCAGAACAATGCACTTGAATTGTGCAGTTGGCATCAACGAGTATATAAGGAGAGCTGCAATATGAGGAGAATATAATGAGAACTGCAAACGAGTTCTTATTACATGACAGGTTAGTGAACTATAAAGGAATTGTATTCTTCCAAATGGTTTAGTTACTTTCATTTTTGTCTCCTTATCAGAACCATGCACCTGAATCTTGCAGTTACAAGGAGGTGGGAATACTGGAAATTCTTGTGCTGCTCGCCTGGGTATGATCCGCAACTATAGAGCTGAGATGATTAAACTACAACATCTGGCTTATTTGAAAGATAAGCATTCCTTTACTTTACTTATATCCCTATCTGAGTTTGAATTACTAAGACCTTATGCTGGTATGCTGCTTGTGAGCGAAAGCATACAAGTTATTTTTGATCTGTGAAATATGAAGATAGATAGTAATAAATGAGCTCACTTATAATCTTTTACCTCATAACTTAACTTGACCAGTTAATAGGCTCACTGCATAGAATTTTCGAGGTGTTTTGAGAATTATTCTCAATTCCTGTAACTGTAGCTCATTTGGACATAACCTGTCATGTAGCTCATCTGGTAATGTTGCTTTCTAATACATAGGACCAGCTATTTATCCAACTCTTCCATGGTGATTACTATGGAAGTTCAGTTCTAAAAACTTGACTTACTTTCATTGCACATATTCTATTTGATGTTTTCTTTCATGCTAATCCTGATAGTATCTTTAGAACGGTAACGCCAGTTTTTAACTCTTTTGTGTTGTAGCTTTGAGTCGTGTGCTGGTTATTTAGATTCTAACACAAACTTTTGCGTAAAGGAAAGTATGGATATAGTTCTTCTTTTGTTTGACATATTTCCCAGGTTACTCCACTGTCCATTGTTGACATATAAGTTCAGTAAAGTTGCCTTAAGATTGATGCTAGTTATAATACAATCATTTAGATGTTATGCAATGAACCAATATGTATTATATTTGTTTGCCATTTTAGGATAATGATTGTGATATGTTGAAGTTGATCTGGTTTTGCCATATGATTAGTAATATTTGCTGTGTAGGCTTTTTATTGTTCCATATTAATGGTTTATTATATTCACTGGTATAGTATTGTGTCACTTGTAAAGTCTTGCTCATTTTCAGTTTCCTACATTAGGATCCTGCAATCATCAATTTACTTAGGTCTTTGGTGTAAAATGTTACTTTCATTTTGTATTTAAAAGTGTGGATGTCTCTCTTGAAGTTGTTGCTCTGCAGCAAATACTACTTTCAGTTCAGCTGAAATATGAGATGAGGTATATTTCATCTCATATTTCCAGTTTTATATTGGTAAATAACTCATGGATTTTATAAATTTACTGGTGTTTTAGCATTGTGTCAAAGTTTTGGTTCATTTTCTGTTTCTTATATCGAGGATAAAATGCGACCATCAATTTATTTAGTTTCTTATATTAGGATCGTGCAACCATTAATTTACTTAGGTCTTAAGTTGTATATAACTGTTATGTTAATGTCTGCAACTCTGCGCTTATCTTCATACTGCTTTGTTAATTATTCACTTCGTTTGTGACTTAACCTTATGTTAATGAGAGAATATGTGTTCTACCGTGTATTATGAACTGAACTAAGTCATTGTTGATTTGCTTTGCAGGTACGACGTTCTTTGTCATATGTGAAGCAGGGACTCAACACATGGATGCTATGCTTGGTATGAAGTATTGGCTAAGTTCATCGGAGGAGGTTATCGTTGTTTAATCAATTGTCTATTAGTTTAGCATGTTGTTGTTAGAACTTACTAGCTAAGCTAGCTTGGACATGAACTCAAAATTTCATCCTTTTTTTTGTAATTTTATAAACCCAATGAATAAAATGAATGAATGTTGAATTCTCAATTTGATTTACATTTGAGAGTTGACTTTGCGTTGGCTTCTGTTTGACTTGACTTGACTTTGATGCAGTCAGATTATTTAAGATTTAACCATTCAGGCATTTCAGCAAATCTGAATCTATATTTTTTTATATATTATAATTTAAATCTGAGACCCATGGCTAAGGGTCTGAACCTCGTTACCCTTAAAATCAGTCGTTATTCTGAGACCCACAGCTAAGGGTCGTAAGAAACAGGGACGCTTTATCAGAGACCCCTACAGAGACGGTCGAAACTAGTCGTATAACTCGTATATATGACTGTCCTCACGGTCGCGGAACTTCTGTTTTCCACTAGTGTTAAATTTAATTTGGTACAAATCATGAGTTATGAACAGAAATATATAAGTCTCTAATAAATAGATTTCGTGTATTAGACCGAGTTTTGACGGTTTCCAAGTCTGAACAACATCCCTTGACCAGTTATTTTCAAAATACCTAATCTACCCTTGCTTAATTAACACTAATAATGTATTTGGGTTAATTAATTCAGTTAGTTAATTAGTTGAATTAAAAATTTCAAATTAGGTATTGCTTTTTTTGTAACGGAAATGACACCACACTAGCCAAAAACTTCTATAAAGGGGATTGCAAAGCTTCTGAGCGATTTCATACTCAAAATTACAGAAGGAATCAACACTTTTAATTCTGAAAGTATGAAAAGTCGGCAAGGTCGACAAAAAAAATACCCTGCCGAATATAGGAGTTCTGACATAAAGAAAAATGTGTTACAAATGCATGATTAGTCGGCAAGGTATTAATTTCATAACCTGCCGAATAAACTATAGTCGTCAAGTATAAGGATGAATACCGTGACGACTCTGTAAATGCTACTTTCAGAGATGAAAAGCCGTCACGATATTCAACCTAGGAAGATAACGACTAATACTAGTCGGCAAGGTCGACAAAAATATACCCTGGCGACTTTTGATAAAAATGTGGAATCGTAAGGGATTTGAGATTGGTTACAAAATCATACCCAATTTCAAAACCCGTATGTTTTATTTTGTTTCATTTTGATTCTACTTTTTTTGTTGTTGATATCATCATGTATTGTTTGAGTTTTAAAGAGATTTTGAAAATTGTTTTGATATGTTTTAGTTTTACAGATGAATTCATGAATTAATAGTAAGGGCAATTTGGTCTTTTAAAATTTTTTAGACGCCCCTTAACACACCATCTTGGACGAGTTTAAAATTGGTATACCCCAATTAATCTGGGTATACCCCAATTTAGCCCGGATAAATTTGGAGTAAAAATGTTTTGTATTAAAAAAATTACAAACATTTTTATTTTTAGAGATCGTTTGGACATCTATTGGCCAACTAATTAATGTTAGTCCTATCGGGTCCGGTAGTATACCACCCGGAACTGGAACCGTTAATTTTAATCGGTTTCGGGTCTGGTTCCTAAATTGATGGACCCGGAACCGGACCCGATAAAAGTCTTAAATACCTGTCGGGTCCGGGTATTTATCGGGTCCTCTAAACTCAATTATATTTTTAGATTAGATAATCTATTTTTATATTTGTTATATTAGCTTGAATCTAACAATTTTTTATATAAATTTTTATATATATGTAAATGTTCTTATTAAGATCAAACATAAGAAAATAAAGGATAAATAAAAAAAAATTAAGTGAAATTATACAAAACCGTTTTATTTTAAGTAAAAATAAAATATAAAATATACATATTCGGGTACCCGATACCCGGCGGGTAATACCCGTTCGGATCCGAAAACTTATCGATTCCTAACAGGTCTACCCGCCGGGTAGTGATTTTGCTAACGGGTCCAAACTTATCGGTTCCGGGTAATCGGGTACCCGTTGGAAGCCCTTATTAATGTATTACGGGATAACACATTATTTTATTGATTTCTAATTTAAGAATTGATGAATTCTTGATGGCAAATTGTTGGAAACAATGAAGAAATAATGAAATCGGATCTCAAACAGCTGAGTCGCGGACTAGGTCGCTATCTTTAAGGTATTTCGCGACTCTGCCTCTTGAGTGTGCTACTTGATCAAAAATTGTCGAACACCTATGGGATAAAACAGTGATAACTCTCTTATTCGATTTCTCTGCACTATGAGAAATCGAACCAACAAATACTCTATCCAACACTTGCTCAGAACTCGAAATAGATGAAAAAACTGTATATGCATCTTCTCCAGAAACTTTTCTTATATAAGTCAAAAAACATCAATACGGTTTTAATGAAAATAAATTTCGCAATAAGTGCGCACTGAAAATCCTCCCTAACAGCCATAAAACGGCAACATTAAATTTACCAAAAATTAATGTAATTAATTAGGAATATTAAGTTGAAAACCGTTTTGGAAATCAAGAGTTAAAAACAGCAAAAAATAAGTTTCTGGATCAGCAGACCTCCCAACACTCCCAAGTCCCCGCTCTCCCGGATTTTAATAAATATTATAGATATATAAATATACCTATTCAAATGCATGGGGTGAGACTTGAACCCAAGTCTATAGTGTGGGAGCCCAAAATTATACCACCACACTATTTCTCTAAGTTTGATATAATATTACAAAACTATGTTTTTAAATATATATATCTCCCAACACAAATAAATTGCTTTTTTGGAAAATAAAGACTTCTTATAATGGGATGGTGGTGTCTATTCCATGTGGTGACTCAAGTTCTCCATCCCAGTTCATTTGCTAAGAAGGAATATTTTCTTTAGCGAAATTGTAACAACAAATTTATATCCCCTCCTACTAAATTTTCTAATTATCCAGAAAGCAAAAAAAAAAAGTTAAAATGTAAAAACCAGTATATTAAACAAGTAATTTAGAAAATTGATGATGTACTTGAATTCTCTCAATTTTTTGAAAAAATCTATTTTGAAAAGTAAACTAAGATGAAGGGATTGTAGCATACTACTGTTATTCTTGCAGGTACAACTTACAAGGTAGTAGTAGTAACTAGGAGTATCAAATTGCTAAAATAGAGAACTAGAGTGGTTATATTACACACTAATAATCATCCCATTAAAAACATAAGAAGCTTCCTTAACAAAATGATGGTTTCATATCAAAGTGAATAATAAAGTTAAAATTAGGTATAAAAGTTGTATAATTAGTATATTTTGTTCCCTTAACAAAATGATGGTTTCATATCAAAATGAATATTAAAGTTTAAATTAGGTATAAAAGTTGTATAATTAGATATTAGGTTTAGTATTTTTTTTTTTAAGTGAAACATTCCAGTGGTTGAAGAAACTATTCCCCATCTATTGTCGTGGAATATGGAGTTGTAGTAAGACATGAACCACATACTTGAAGGTGCACTTAGGTGGAGGACACCTATGTCAAACCAAACATGATCCACTCTCTGTATTCTAATTTGGAATCTGTGTATGTCATCCAAATCATCGTTTCAGGGGCGGAACCAGGATTGAAGACTAGGGGTGGCTTGGAAAATTTTTATGCATACTTGTAAGAATTTTTTTTTTTTGCGCTGCAAAAAATAAAAGAGGATTACCTAGTCGATTTATGATTGCGAGAATATCCGAACTTCCGATTTACCAATCCAGACAATTGTAGTAAATTTTGTAATGGATTTATGAGCACATATCACACCTGCAAACAAAAACAACCAACCAATAATGTTCACACAATGACACAAATTACTTTAAAGAGACAGTAAAGATAGACAAAAATAACATTACTTATTACCTATCACGATCTTTTCCTGAAGGTCCGACTTCTTCTAATTGAGTTCTTTGGGTGAGAAAATCTTCGGGTTCAAAGACTATTAATGTTCGGGTTCAAAGAAAATCTTTGGGCAAAATGCTATAAAAGGTGTTAAAAGACCAAATTGCCCATACTAAAAATCATGCCGACTAAAACATATTTAAAAAAATTTCAAAATCTTTCTTCAAAACTCTAATCATACACGATGAGATCAAAAAAAAAATAAAAAACAATGAAGAATCAAAACGGATCGAAAGTCGGCAAGGTTTTTTTTTGTCGACCTTTAGAATAAAATATAGTCGGCAGGTTATAAGGTTGAATACCGTGCCCACTTTTCATCTCTAAAATCAGTAGTTACAGGGTCGGCACGGTATTCAACCTTATACCCTGCCGACTATATTTTAGTCGGCACAATATTCATCATTATACCTTGCCGACTATAGTTTAGTCGGCAGGTTATGAAATTAATACCTTACCGAGTAATCATGCATTTGTAACACCTCTATGTATGTCAAAAATCCTATAGTCGGCAGGGTATTTTTTTATCGATGCCGACTAGTGAAGCATCGATAAGATGCCGACTAGTGAAGCATTTACAACAGTCTCCTGTGTGTCAAAAATAATAAAGTCGGCATCTTCTTCATTCACCGACCTTGCCGGCCATAAGTTGTCGGCATGTTCTTCATCCGCAGACCTTGTCGGCCAGATATAATCGGCATGTTCTTCATCCGTCGACCCTGCCGACTTTTCATACTTTTAGAACTGAAAGTGTTGATTTCTGATCTAATTTTGAGTATGATTTCATACAACAGCTTTGCAATCCCCTTTTTAGAAGTGTTTGGGTAGTGTGCTTTCATATCCGTTGCAAAAAAATTTCTCAAAACAATTTTTTTTTTCTCAAAAATCTTCCCAAATAAATTCAATCAAAAATAAAATTTCATTTCATAATTTTTAATCTACTCAATTAATCAATCTAAACTCAATTAATTAAGCTAATCAGATTTTTTAGTGTTAATTAAATAAGGATATATTAGCCATTTAGAAAATATATGGTTAAGGGGTGGCCTCTTTTACTTCAAAATGACCATATTTTGTCTTATTGGGTATACCCTAATTAATCTGGGTATACCCCAATCAAGCCAGGGCGAACAGAAACAAAAAAAACATGTTTCTCTTGATTTTTGCATTGGCTGCTGAGGGCTGGCTTGGCTCTTGATATTACCCTAGCTCGGCTCTTGATTTTTACCCTGGCTTGGCTTTAGGAGTACGTGGGCTTGAACCATAAAGGGCTGTCTTTTACTAACTATGTAAACAATTTTTTTTTTCCAGGGGTGGCTTAAGCCAGGGGTAGCTTGTGCATAGTTCCGCCCCTGCATCGTTTTGTGCACCTCATTTATAACCGAAACAATATACATATCGAAGAATAATCCCGAAATATATCACGACTTTACACATTTTTAATCCCAATAATAGAGTCGTTGAATAACAGTGTTAGATTTCTTCTTTGCGATATTTCCTGGCGAGATTGGGGTATACCCAAATTTAAATAGACATGTACCCTTACTAAGGGGAGGTCAAAACAGGATGAAGTTACTTTAGTACCCCTGCACTAATTAACCTAAAATTAAACCCTAAACTTAAAAACTAAAAAACGTTTAATCTTCTCCTAATCTATCTTCTCTAATCCCTCTCCTCTTCTCATTCCTTCATCTTATTTCATTAACCAAAATCAAGCAAAAATTTAAATTATGACATTCTACAAAAAAAATGGTTCGATCCAGTAGTAAGAGAGTAACATGAGAAGATCCAAATCAGAGGGAAAAGGTAAGGAAAAAGTTGGAACTAGCAAACCCGAAAATCCAATCCCTGGGAATGTTGAAAAAAACCCTCCACCGGTGAAAAGAAGATTGTAAGTGATTTCTAAACTCAACCCATTATTCCTATGTGTTATATGATTGTTATATTAGGTTAGAAATCGAACATTATGATTTTCAGGGTTTTTGGTCGGCAAGGTCGATAATTTAAAACCACGCCGACTCTTGTTTGTTTTGTAAGAGCCAGCATGGTATCAGGATGAATAACCTGCCGACTTTTCATAGCAGCCATGGCGACTGTTATACAAGAACCAGGGCCGGCAGGGTATATTAACAAATCATGCCAACTTACGTATAGTCGGCATTGTCTTAGACTTGTACCATGCCGACTTTAGGTCACAGAAACCTTAATTTCCTAAGTTAACCGCCGACATCTTTCTTGTATAGGACCTTACCGACTCTGTGTTGGTCGGCTTGGTATATGATTACAACCATGCCGAGTAAGTATTCGTCGGCAATGTATATATTCTCGACCTTGCCGACCATATGACCAGAACCATCTTTCAGTGTGTAAAAATTATTTGTGCATGGTTTAGGTTCCCAGAGGAAAAAAAAGAAGATCTACCTTGTACGGTAACTGCAGAAGAGCTATTAGAATTTATTGACAGAATTTATCCCAATTTAGAAGATCCTAAAGATGAAACTGAAGAGAATTTCCCTGTAAGAAAGTTACTTCTGATGGGTAAGAAAGATCCTGAAGGATTCCTAAGGTTTATGCACAGTCCTAGCAATCCCCTCAACTATATTGAATGCACATCATCAGAGGAGGAAGAAGAGGAGGTTGATCCAAGAACATTTTTCAGGGCATGTGACTTTTATGGAGTGAACCCCTATTACAATGAGGCCGGTGACTACATAGGTCCAGATAAGGGAAAAGAAAAATCTGATACTGGTGCAAAAGCTAGTGATGGTGAAAAAGCTAGTGATGGGGAGGAAGATAACAACAATGAGAAGGATCCATGAAATTCTTAAACTTTATTATGTTTCACTTGGTTTAGAAACTTAGATTGTGGTTTGAACTCTTACATTATGTTTGTTTTGAACTCTTAGATTGTGGTTTTAGACTTGTTAAACTTATGTTAATTTTTAGTTTCAGTTGTTTTAGAACTTATTCTTTTTTGTGCAGTTTTAGACAATATTAGAGTTTTACTGAGTCGGCATGGTGTGTAAACTCTACCTTGCCGACAATACTAGGATTTATATGCCACAATGCTGTCAGGGAGTGGTGGTCGGCATGGTTAGAAATCTCGACCTTGTCGACTTAAATGTTAGTTGCACTTTTTAGGTACAAAGTACAAGCCATTGAATGCTCAACGGCTATAAATTTCAAAATCAAGATATTAGGTGTGTTGTTATTATAAAAACATTCTCAACTTCATCTTCAACCTTGCATAAAGAATGGAAGTTTCAAGTGCAACACAACCAAATATTTGTAGTCTTTGTACACTAAGTGGTCATTTTGCAAACCATTGTCCCTTTGAAGGAAGCAAATGCACTATTGAAGGTTGTAAGGGATTCTTATTTCTCATGAAAGCTACAGTAGGAGATGTATATCAGCCGTATGCTTCAAAATGCACTTGTTGTGGGTTTTTCTATTGGATAGATGAGCGCCTATCTCCGTATGAAGATGAAGTTGCTAAAATCAACCTTCTACCATGCACTGAGATCCATGTTGCGACGGTAAGATGAAGCTAATTACCTCTCCTAAGAAATTGTGTAGGAAAAAGATTCCCAAATGTGTTAGGGTTAAGTTTTTAATGTTTGTATGATTTAATTAAGGTTTGTATTCGATGTACAATCGGCATTGTACTAAATTAAAAGCTTGTCGGCTTCTTCACAATGGGCACTCAAGAGTTTACACACAATGCGGTGAATATATGGTCGGAAGGTGTCTCCTTATAAACCTTGACGACTTAAGGCATGAGAACATCCAGAAACAAATTTTTTTTATCTGTTTTGGTCGGCATTGTAAACCTCAAAAACCATGCCGACCAGATAAAATTCGGCAACCAGACGAAACCAAGACCCTGCCGACCCTGGGGAAGTCGGCACTATAAGAGGGTAAACCCTTGCCGACCGTCCTAGACCTATTTTCCTGTGCTTTCATGCGGTGGGCACTGGGCAACCCGACGAATTAATAACATGCCGACCCTCGGGAGGGCCGACAAGGTAGTTTGACAAATACAATGCCGACCAAAGGAGTATACACAAAAAAACCACATCCATTTTATTTATTTGTAGTATGCCAAAGTACATTACACAAAACACGAATGCGATTACAAAAGTACTCCAAAAAGATTCCTTAGTTCCTACCATAATCAATCATCACTCAAATCTATTGGAGGGAGTTTAGTCAAATCTATGGGACATTCCCTAGACTCATCTAAAACATTCCAAAGGTCCATGTTGTCCTCATAAAGTTTCATCCATTCCTTGCTCTTGTTGTTTGTGAACTTCTACCAAAAACTAAACCTACAAAGAGGAGGTAATGGACATTCCTTGTTAAGTTGTAGACCAATAAAATTATTTTTATCCACCAAAGCCATGACAATTCTTCTATGCTTGAGTAGCTCCACGTAAACCGCATGTTTCGGTGCAAATGCTATAGAAAGTCCCTTACTAAAAAAATATACCACGCAATTCCACGTATCCGCCAATAGATGGCCACACTCCGGCATTCTCAACCAATGCTCCCATTTGGCCGGTGCATTTCCCTCCGTGCTTTTAACACTAGTTAGCAAATATTTAAAAGTTGTTTCTTTGTCCTCCATGGAACCTTCTAGCATCATTGAGATATGAAACTCCTTGTCTTTTTCTAGTCGGGCGACCATCTTCTTTCTTATGTATTGGCATTGGATGAGATTTTCCTCAACCGCTCCACTTAGGTGTCCCAATTATTGCGAGACAACGTGAAACCCAGAATTTTCGTCTTTTGGGACGTCGTCGGTACCAATAATGAACTCTTGAATAATTGGAGGGAGTTGTACGCGATACTCTTGCAACACCGGTTGTGATACCTTCCTTGGACGACCTTTTTTCTTCGCAACATCTCCTTGGCTTGCTTGACTCTCAAGAGGTAGAGTGCCATTTGGATTCAAGTTTGAGACCGTTGGACGACCTCTTTTCTTTTTAACCGGCTCCTCATTGTATTGCGCCTCGGTATAAACATGTCCGGATGGATCGCACTTTGTACTCAAATGCTCTTTAATTTGTTCCCTTTCGGATTGATCGCACTTTGTACTCAAATACTCTTTAATTTGTTCCCTATCGGATTGATCGCATTTTGTACTCAAATACTCTTTCTTCCGCCCTCGTCTTTGTGGTAGGTGGTCTACCCGTTGGATCTTGTTTCGCCGGTTCTTGAAGTTCTTCCATAAAAGGGTAAACAATCGGCATCAACTTGTGCTTCATAGTTTGTTTGTCCAACCTATTCAACTTGGGGTACTTTTCGAGGATTATTCTCCCAAGTTCCATGTCGCAAACTCTTCACCGGGATCTTATCTTGGAGCCGGTTTGAAAGATAATTGCTTCCAATAAGGATCGATATCATCAAGAGGAATGAGAGTTTTATACCTACCAAGCATATGACGACATGGAAGTCCGATAGCCTTCATTATCCTATACTTACAAGGAGTGCTCGGGTCGTCATACTTTTTATACTTTTTAAACAAAGCGAGATGTTTCATCATAAAACGTATTGCCCAATGCGAGACGTTGCAATGTATACCAACAAGCATCCAATTATCCTCCTTAAACTCCCTCAACTTCCGGAAGCTACTTTCTTGGAATTGCTTTTTATCTTGTTGATATCATTATTAGTGTACTCATGGATATCATGTTGCACCGTCACAATCGCATTTTGACTTGTGAAAAGTAGACCTTTTAGTCTCCCATGAGCTTGCTCTACCATCCTTGTGGATTCAAGTTTGAAATGTTTATAGTCGTAAGTAAAAGCATACACAAACCTCTCTTTGTGTGGCCTCAACCATTGTTTCTTGCAATATTCCACTACTTTGGGGTAATTAGTCCCCCAATGTTCCTTGAAATCCTTCAAGTTTATCTCATATCTTGCAACACTCATCGACCAAACCACCTTATCCCACGCTTTCATGAATAACCCAAACTTGATCTCACCTTTTTTTCCATTATTCGTCTTCTTTCTCTTTCTCCTTCTCTCGCTTCTCTTTAGTTAGTTTGCTGAGACGTTCATCTTCCTCTTTGACACGTTTAGTTCCTTTCTTTGCCTTCGGTTTTTGGATATGACTTCTACAATTCTTTCTAAGATTGCATTGTATATGCCAAGTGCAAAGTAAATTTTGTACATTGGGAAATACTATCCTCACGGCGTTCATTATTGCTTGCTCATTATCGGTGACTATAACCCCGGGAGTCTCGTCTTCGTGATAGAGAAGCTTCAAACTTTCCAATGCCCAAATATAGCTATCATCCTTCTCACGATCCATAAAACACCATGCCACCGTGAACGATTGATTATCCAAGGTTTGTCCAACAATGTTCAACAAAGGCATGTTGTACCTACTCGTCTTATAAGTACAATCCATGAACAAAACTTGGTAAAAGCAACGCGCCAATTGAATTATATCGGGATGCGCAAGAAAAATACGATGCACCTTCCCCTCCGATGACTCATGGTGTCTCACCGTGTAGTTGTATTTGTGTATTAACCATTGTGATTCTTCCATCATCTTTCTTCCATCCCATTCAATTCTTTTAATAGTTGCCTTGGCCGCATAAATTGTAGACAATGAAGAAAGGTTACGCGGGTCATCCCTCTTGAACTTACTTAGGAGCTTACTTGGTTTAATTCCCCAACTTGTTCTTACTTGTTCGAACTCGTCTTGGTTTCAACTTGGCAACTTGACAATGCCCAACAAGAGTTTCTGGATCTTTATGGTTATGCCAACTAACATCAACTCTACTCATTCTCCACACGTTGTCGGTTTCTTTGTTTCTCCAAAAAATAATCTTGAATGGGCATCCACACATATTTGACTTCGTCTTGTACACCCTAGTCGTCTTCTTATCATACACATAACCCTTTCTCTTGTGACTTTCCTCCGGCAACCCATAACACTCACATACCATTTCAAACCACGTATCTTTTTGTTGTGTGTTTTTCACTAGAACGCACATCTTCTCTTTGGCTTTCTCAACAATCCAATTGACCGCGTCGTCTTTTTCCTTCCATTCCAAATCATTAACGTAATGTGTGGAAGTATCAGGACCCATAATTTTCTGAGCTTGAGGCTGATCCGTCATCGGTAATAATGCAACAATCTACAAAACATCAAAACTTAGTTGATATGTATTACCAAATTCGGCAAGGTCGACATATAAAACCCCGCCGACAACAAAACAGCCGGCACGTAAGAAACATTTAACATGGCCGAACAGAATAGAGTCGGCAAGGTTCGAAAACTTGAAAAAGCCGGCTTAAGCATTTTCAAGTAACGACTCCTGTGTTGTAAAACTTAAAGTCGACATGATATCAATTTTCTACCCTGCCGACACGAATACTGCTCATGAAAAATCGACACGTTGTTCAATTACAAACCACGCCAGCGTGTTTGGTCGGCATGATCGACAAGCGTCGACCTTGCCGACCCTGGGAAGCAAAACTGAAGAAAAAAAACCAAAATCCATCATTTGCATGGAAAAATCACAATCTTCACCGCGTAGGTTGTCTACCTGATTACTTGCAGCTCCATTCTCTTCTTCTTGGTCATTAGATTCAACGTTTGGCTCAACATATTCATCACTTCCATACCTATCATGAGTTTGAGGAAAATAAAAGTGAGGGTCATGCATGTAATCCATTTGATCATGGTCTGGTAGATCATCATACAACTACTCATATGTAGGAGGAAAGTTAGAAGACTCCCCCACTTCAAAATCAGGATTTGAATCACTCATATCATAAATTTCTCAAAAACCCTAACTCCCCCCCCCCCCAAAAAAAAAAAAAAAAAAACTTCCTCTACTACTTCATTCTACTTCTCTCACTAACTAATCTAATCATATTAATTAAATTAGTGCTAATCATTGTGGGGGTATTTTAGCCATTTGAAAAATACAAGGTTAAGGGGTGGCTTGATTTTACTTCATAATGACCAGATTTTGTCCAATTAGTTTGGGTATACCCCAATCTCCCCAGCATATTTTACAAGAGTAAACATGATGCTAGATGACTGCTATAGAAATTATATAATTACACATAATATTTATCATAGAACTTGGTAACTTCTGAAGCAGCGTTAGATAACATGACGTATAATATGGTCGAAAATGTAACACAACTCAACTCATATGGTACAAATTAATGCATATCAATCCATCCCTTTATGGATCATGGATGTCGCATTTCTTGTAATAAATATACAGATTATTAAGAACACGCAATTGGGGATATAGAAACTAATTGGGGATATGAATTACTTCCCCCAACCCATGGTGTGTGCTAAGGGATGATTTTTGGGGCGAAAATACTAAAACACCCTTCCCTCAAAATAAAAATAAAAAACTTAAAATCAAAAAACAAAATCATATCCCCCATTTCCATCTCCACTTCTTATTAATCTTATTTAGGGGTGGAGCTTTGAAACCCAAATATTTCCTATTCCCTTTCAAATTATAAACTCTCCCCACTCTATATCAAATTCTCTTCTCCTCACTTTGGAAACCAATTTTTTTTATTCTAAGTGATGAAGATCATCCGAAAGTGATGATGACCTTTCAAATTCTAAACTCTCCCCACTTTATATCAAATTCTCTTCTCCTCACTTTGGAAACCAATTTTTTTTTATTCGGAAGTGATGAAGATCATCTGAAAGTGATGATGACCATGCCGGAATTGATGAAGACCATGGGGTATCATGTTCCGCATATGGTCTTCATCAATTAAGATGGTCTTCATCACTTCCGTTTTGAATTTTTCGGTATTAATCGGTCCACTTAGGATAGAAAATAAAGCAACATGGTATGCCGGAAAACAATACCGCATGGTCTTCATATCAACTGACCATGCCGGCAGTGGACTGATTAATACCAGAAAAAATTCAAAAAGGAAGTGATGAAGACCATGCCGGAATTGATGAAGACTATATGCCGGAACATGATACCGGCATGCTCGAGAATTTCCTATCAATGCCGGTAGTCAAGTGAAAAAAAAAATCAACATTCTGGATACTTTTCATCCTGTTTCGGCATGGAAATTTAAGCAAAATACTATCGGAACATGTACCTAAGATGCTCGAAAACTAGATTACCATGCTCTGCACTGCTCAAAACCGAGAAAAAATCAACTTTTGAAGATCAAAACCAGAAAAAAATCGTATGGGTTTCCAACAATTGCCCGGATAGTGGCAAACAATTTATGAACATTTCCAACAATTGCCCGCATGGGTTTTTGGTTGAATACCATGCCGGCACCAAGCTTTTTCAAACCGCAACAATGGTGGATTCAAAGAAGAAAAATCAATTTTTCAACCTCTTATTAGCGGTAATTCTCTCATCACAATCATCTTCCATTTTCAAAAAAAAATTCCTCTCAATTGTGAGTTGTTATCATTAATCGAAGATTGAAGATATGATTGTTGTTGTAATTGAGTTAAAGATTCAAAGTGTTTGCAAGTCTCTCATCACAATCATCTTCCATTTCAAAAAAAAAAAAAAATTCTACTCAAATTTTTTTCCCTCATTCTACTCTCAACTAACCCACACAAATTCAAATAAACATAAATACACAAATTATATCCCCCAAATCATTAATATTTTACTAATCAGGATTAATTACTAATTATGATTAGGGAGGGTTAGATTAGAAATTAATAATTTAATTATATAAGGGGTAACCCAGATAGGATATTTGGATCCCTATTTTGTCATTTAGCTATATCCCCAATTAGTTTTCATATCCCAATTGCTCGTTCATTATTAATCAAGAACCATGTGATTATGACGCAATTGTTATTAAATACTGCTTATGTAATAAATCAAAATTATGAAGTCAACATATTCATGTGAGGGTGGCCCCATTTCATGTGGACCAGGTCTATCTAACCCGTGCTCACGACATTCATTCAACTCAAATCACAATTATTTGTGTCAACGGTCAAATTGATCAAACAAAATAAAATTTATTCTAGAAAATTAAAACAGTCCTCTAATAAAATTGGCATTTTGTGAGGAAAAAATGGACATATCTTGAAAGGTCGTATAAATTGACTCGGATTTCGTATCACTAATTCATTTTGCTCTAGATTTTGTACAACCAACGGTATATATCGTTGAACACCAACATAAAATACTTTTCTAAGAATCTTAAAACTTTTAAAAATAAAAAAGTTAACTTGTTATGAAGCAAAATGATTATGTTTCTGATTTTTGTTTTTGACTTCTATTTCTGAACAAGCATATATCAGAAGTAAATTTGTACCCAAAGACCCTATAAATTGAGAATTAAACTCAAAATGGCTTCCAAAAGTAGGTTACGAGTGAGAGCAACTACCTCATTTGTCCATACATGGCTCACCTCGCAATGGTGGTAAAGTTGTGATAACTGATACAACAGAAACGATATTACAACATCCATAGTAGTGCATAACCTAAAGTTGGAGACAAGCAGCATCTATCTCCTTTTCTCCTCCAATTTTTCGTCCCTACGACAAGTAAACTTTGTCTCTTTGATTTGATCAGGTCCAAAAGACTCCGAGCCACCATGAACGGTCAAAGAAAAATAAATACTACTAGAAAATAAGAAGATAAGGTCTGATTATTGGTTTAGTATTTGTTAATCATGTTATTATTCCTAAGACGCAATTAAGATTCGGTTTCAAATAATATGCTACTTGGTTATTTTAATGTATGCTTGTTTGGTAAGCAGTTGCAATTTGCATTTAGATATTCATATTCTTGATGCATGGATTACCATTTGCTACTAAACAATCACAGAATGTTGAAATCATGTGCGGGGACAACTTTGAATCATCCCAACATCTAACCTCTGACTAAAATTGATGACTACCACGCTTACCTATGCAAGGACAACTAAGGCGTGGTAACCTTGTCCTTTAATGTGGAAAAATCTATATGTTGGTTGGGCCTATGGCGCCATTACTGCAATATAGAGCAGAAGTCATGCATCCTGCTACTAGCTAGAAGATTATCAGAAAGAAAATTAATAAGCTTATAAATGCAGCAAGTCAAATGACAGTATGACACGAGAAAAAACATAGTACAGAATCACAGAATACTATTCAGATACATATGACTAACCAAAGCTTAGACCTTAATCTCAATGGCCATCGGAAACATGTAAAGTATCTGTTGTCAATGACAGCTTCAGTTCCAATCAGATCACCATGTTACATTGATGCAAAACGAAGGAACTTTTTTTTCCCTATAAAATCAGAATTTGTTGTTACTACACTGGCACAAATGAGGATTAATATATAAATATGTGGTTGACTACTAATGATATTGTGAGCCAAAGTTGCATGATTTATATGGGCCGATACCAGTCCATATAGGATAAAAAGATTTTGGCAATCCTGACCATTGGATCGATGGACTGGTATCAGCCCCTAATAGAGCTGGCAGCCTATATAAACCATGAAAGTTTGAATCGTTCTAGCTTAAATCATGAAAGTTTGAATCGTTCTAGCTTCAAATTTTGACTAAAATTTATGATGACCACACAACTACCAAAGGACAAGAAAGAAGGTCATCTTGTCCTTCAATTTGGACAAAAGACACCTAGTCTCGAATCTCTCCTTAGCCTATATAATGCTGGTTGGGCCTATGCCATTACTGGCGAGAGAGCAGAATTCAAGTGGCTAAAAAAGAATCCGAAAGTCAAATTAGACGAGAGCTAGGAGAAGTTGGCAAGTTGCATCTGAGAGGAAGCTATGATTTAACATTACGGTGATACTGAGTAGGGTATTCAGGCAGGAAGCTAGAAAAGTGCCTTCACATTCTGCTGACTAGTAAGGCCACATGTGCGATGCACATGCTTGAATTGAATTCTTTTAACAACACCAAATTTGATAATAATGAAAAAAAAAATCTTAAAATAAAAATTTAATATCCTTGTTTGTACTCATTACGTAGATAATTTAAAAGAGCTTTCCAAATGTATTAATTTTGTAAAAATCCGATGTGTATTTTTAAAGATATCTAAGTTTTAAATTTTTTGATCTATTTTTAAAACAATGGCATTCCTATAAATATACAAATATTAACTAAAAGCTTAGTTAATAAGAGTATTATTGTCATGTGAAAAGGCTTCACCAAAAATACCTCTTTTCTTTATATTAGTAAGATAAGATGTACAATTTTACCAATTATTCTCCACGATGCGAAAACCCATTGCAGTTTGCACGGCTAACACTTAATACAAGAAACGGTCTCATGAATAACATCAAAAGTTAATAGCATAATTCACTAAACTAACGTTGGATGATAATATGAGTGACTTGACTTCTAAATTCATCAGCACCAAATTCTTTACCGATCAAATGAAAAAAGAGAAAACTAAACTACTCAAAATCAAAAGAGAGATACTATGAGTATATGACATTACACATCTGATTCCGTTCTTCTAACTTCACTGTTCCTTCATGGCTGCAGAGCTTAAATCAGCTAGTTGGATTTTTCCTCGCATTCACCCGTAACCATGGATGATCAAGAATCTGCTGAGCAGTTAAACGCTTACTAGCATCAACCTGTAACATATTTCTAATAAGATACTTGGCGCTGTCAGAAACCCTTTGCCATGGGTTTGTCCTCATATCTACTTGCCCATTTCTAATTTGGGCCTCAAGACTCTGCTCATCTCTTGCAAAAAATGGAAATCGCCCACCTAACATGATATACAGAATCACTCCTGCACTCCATATATCAGCTTCTGGTCCGTAATTCTGTCTCAAAACCTCAGGGGCCAGAAAATGAGTATTTGCAGGTCTATATGTAAACTTCTCGTCTGGTTGAAAATTAACTGAAAGTCCAAAATCAATGGCTTTAAGAGCAGAGTAGTCTCTCCTATCAACGAATACGAAATTCCCCGGATTTACATCTCTATGCATAATTCCATGTTCGTGAAACTCGTTGATCACTTCCACGATAGATCTCAAAATATGCGCGGCTACAGATTCACTAAAAAGACTATTTGGGAACACCCTTGTAACAGAAAGACCTCTTCTGACCATTCGATTCAAAAGACTACCACCTTGGAACAGCTCCATTACAATCTGTGTTGATGTCTCGTCTACGCGACTCTCTTTCAGACTAACAACATTTGGATGACGGATATTAGCCATGACTGATATCTCTTGAAAACTACTAGGACACTTAATTGTTTTTGGAATATATTTGCATGCAAAAGCTCGTCTAGTGTTTTTATCTATACAATGGTAGACAATCCCGTATCCGCCTCTGCCAACTTCACAAACCAACAAGTATTTGCCGCCGAAGAGTTTTTCCGGTCTCTGGTTAAACTTTTGTATCTTCACTTTTTTGTATCTGCCATATTCAAGTTCCATTGATGATAACCGCTCTCTAGGACGGTCTTCTTTCTTCTTGCCGAATTCAAAAAATTCAAGATCCATCTCGTTCTTCTGTGTTTGCTTCATCTTTTTCTCTATGAATTGATTCATCAATCTAAATCTTTACTATGCTATTTATAGGGATCGGAATGGAGTGGATTTAGAAAGGGACTCGGATTCCCGATTGGGAAGGAAAAACTATTCCAAGTTTGAAACTCGCTTGCTTTCCTTTTATTAGCTTACCGAGTTTTATATCAAAACCTAAATATTTGGACTTTGATTAAGTGTCTTCTCTATGCTTCCCAGTAGTAGTTTCTTTTTTCGGCTGCTGCTAGTTTCATCTTGTCGCCAGATTTCCTCTGAACATTAAATTTTTCCCAGTAGGTTCTTTTGAAATCCAATGAAATATTTTGCTGAGAAATAAAAACTAGTCTTAGAATTGGTAAATTTTCCAACATTAAATCTTGTATCCTTTATTTTTTATTTTGGCAAAACAAATAAATGGATTATAGCATAATATTGTTACCGGTACTGCTACAAGGTATATAAAGGTTACCCTCGCAAATTAGGTGGTGGTGGTGCTGTGGTGGGGTGGCCACCTGGAGCAGCAAATTTCTGAAGCAGAGAACCATGACACATTAAAAACAGAGAAAGAAGAGATTCTAGCCGACGAAAAATTATGAAGTCTATATATTCATGTGAGGGTGGACCATCTCATGTGCTAGTTGAGAACCAAATCTATATAACTCATGGCTCACGACATTCTTTCAACTCATTATTTGAGTCTACGGCAAAAATTGATCAAACAAAATGTTGGCAATCTTGTGTATAAACTGCAATAAAACAAACAGAGAAAAAGAAATATGCAAACTCAATTAGAAGAAACCATAATCGAGGCAAGGATTATATCCTCTAGCCTTAAGACAGATTCACCCGCACTGGTGCTTACGGACTATCGATGTCTGTCTCCCAGGATACAACGACTATCTTCTCGAAGTAGTAGCACTCCAAACTTCGAGAAACGGCGAACCAAACTTAAAGTGATGAACTTTCTCTTTGACACAAACTTAAAGATGATTTTAGAAAACAGTAAGATGATTATTAGGTTTCTAGTTGTCTTTCTAACCTAATTGTGCAGGGTATTTATAGGTGTCAATAATACCTCTTCGTTGAAGCATCGCGATGCTTCATGGAGTTTTCTCAAGGGTTTCTAATGAAAGGCTATGTCCTTTCACGTTCCTGGTAATGGTTCCTTTTGGTTTCCAAATTGGAATTACCCTAACTAATCGGACCATACTTTAATTGGGCCAAATCCAATTAATCCAAAAACCCAACTCCATTATTAGGTATTAAACAAGGGATTTTCCATTCATAAGAAAATACTACTTAATTTCCAACAATCCCCCACATGAATGAAAATTCTTTGACTAACGATACAAAAGAAAATGCAGACAGACACTAAAGAGAGTTCAAACGGAAATAAATTGCATGGGGATAGGTAGCTTTCGCCTTGAACCTTCCTTAGTGAATAGCTATCGGGCTTACTACTGGGTCAGTGTGCCATAGGCTTTGAACTGTCAGTTTTTAAGTGTAAACCAAGACAATAACTATCACACAATTTATTTCCTCACCAAGTTGGTTCTCATGGTTGTGTTCATTTCGGCCCTGAACAATTCTCGGAATTCATGAAGCGCTTTTAGATGAACCCGACCTATCAAAGGTTCTCACGGGCGG